>CM052242.1:2209124-2809124 GCA_028455795.1 Lasioglossum marginatum
TCCATATAAGGATCGAAACGTCGAGAAACATGGTTAATTAATTGCACATTTGCTGTTTTTCTATAAATGATCGAACTTTGCGCCGAAATCACAAAGTTTATTACAT
The DNA here is from genome assembly GCA_028455795.1 of Lasioglossum marginatum. Lineage (NCBI taxonomy): Eukaryota > Metazoa > Arthropoda > Insecta > Hymenoptera > Halictidae > Lasioglossum > Lasioglossum marginatum. Next base: position 2,209,231 of record CM052242.1, read on the forward strand.
ATTTAATTTTCGATCGAGAAGAATTCACCTATATAAATAATGACAGTAGAAGCTCGTGTAACGCGATCAAAAATTTATGAAAAAACTTTTATTATAAAAGTTTTATAGGAATACAACATAAATAGCTTTATAAACTCTGTATAGAAAGATTCTTATAGAGAGGTGCAAATTGTCTTACTGTTCAGTCGAATGAAGTAGTAAGGCTCGGATTTTGCCGAACATCGATTTTTCGGCGCCGCGCGTGTAGAAGAACGTTAGGGCTTAGGGTGCGTTGACTTTCGACCGGCTGCTCCGTCCTCCCCGCGTCTTTATCGTTCCGACGGTGCCGTTTTCGTCCGCTGTAACGAGCCATTGATCCCAAGGGTTGTCGCCGCGACGAGATGCAACGCTAGGGGAGAAAGCCCGGCCGATCTCTCGACCGTTTCTCGAGCTCTCCAACGAGAGGCTGCGACGGCCGACGCGACGAAGCGCCCTTTTCTACCTTCGCATTCCTTCCGTCTCCTTCACAGTGGCCCACCGTCGAAACGCGGACGAAATTCGTACCTTTGTTACCTGTACCCCATTCGTTATGGAGGAGTCGATTTTAACACATTACCTGCCGGTGATTATTTTTTAAAATGCTGTGGTCCCTGGCTAATTACTTTTTAATCGATCACACATGGTTCGGACCCCAAACTTTGTGGGTTTTTTCACCCTTGAGAAAGTCACATTAAAATTTTCTGATGTCACTTCAGAATCGTCCCTTGTAAGTTCCAAGGGTGCGTCGCCCATAAGGTTCGAAACCCCGAAATCCTTTCCTGAGCTACCTTCTATTTACGATAAGCAACGTAGTAATGAATGGAGATATCTAATTAGTAGACTGCAAAATAAAAAATGTTTGCATTGATTGCGGGACACAGGAGTCAAATAAAAATTGTATTCTTGTTTTACATATTCTATTAAGTTGAAACTAACACATTGATGTATTTAAATATTTTTTGCACGTTCTCTGCCTTAAATTGTACGTATCCATTTTTCTCTTTCCATAAATGTATAAAATCCGCAGTCTATTAATTAGTGTTTATTTGGTGTTTTTCAGACGAATCTGGCGCGGCCGATTCGCGAGCAGGGGCAGCGGCAGCGACAGAGGCTAGGACAGGGTCTGGGAAAAGGGAAGGGGCTGGGGCAAGGGGGCAGGGGTTGGGGCCGGGGTTGGGGAAGGGGTTGGGGCAGGGGCAGCGAAGGTGTACGAAGCAGGTGAAGAAAGCAGCAGCATCGTGTGCCCGTGCTCTCGCGCCCCTTCGCGGTGCCAGGGAAGAGGGGTGGTGTTAAGTCAGGATCTTATTTCGGCCGAGTGCTCCCCATCTCGCATCCAAAGTGGCTAAGAGCGTAAGTCCTCGTCGAGTGCACCAGGAGTGCTCGAGCGGCGGTGAGGTGCAGGTGCAGCAGGACCGACTAGCACCGAGGCGCATGCCTTACCGGGGCCCCGACAGGACGACCCGGCTGTCCACCATGTTTTACACGGTCGAAGTCGGGGACACCAGGTTCACCATTCTCAAGCGGTACCAGAACCTGAAGCCGATCGGCTCTGGGGCCCAGGGGATCGTTTGGTAAGCCCTCTTCATCATTCTTTCACACCTTTTCATCAAACGACTCGCCTAACAAGATAGACTTCCATAGGCAGACAGACAATTTTGTTAGTTACATTCTTTCCCGCCGAAGTTCAGGAATTTTGATTTGAACCTGGTTCGGTTCAAACTACAATCTCGTTGTAAACATAAATGTGGAATCTGGATTGAATATTTTTTGTAATACTTAGACTCTTATCTTCGAGAGATTATCATTCTATGTATTCGAACGATCGGCGCGTCTCACGATCGCGATCATTGCCAAAACGCTCCCTCGCGAATTGCTTCTCGAATAGCCCTCTGGAGCACTGGCGATCCAAGTAGAAGGGTTTACGAACCTTGACACTAGGGGAAAGAGTGCGTCTCTCGAACGGCCAGTCGACCGACACGATCGATCTTCGATTGCACGTGTGTGTTGCAGCGCGGCATACGACTCGCTCACCGCTCAGAATGTGGCGATCAAGAAGCTCTCGAGACCTTTTCAAAACGTGACGCACGCGAAGAGGGCCTACAGGGAATTCAAGCTAATGAAATTGGTCAACCATAAAAACGTGAGTCTTGCTCTTGAAGGTTCTCCTTCAACGAGTTCGCTACCGGAAAAACCTGATCCTCCCTCTTGCTCTCCTGTAGATCATCGGTCTTCTGAACGCATTCACACCGCAACGATCGTTGGACGAGTTTCAAGACGTGTACCTGGTGATGGAGCTTATGGACGCGAACCTGTGCCAGGTGATACAGATGGATCTGGATCACGAGCGCATGTCCTACCTTCTCTATCAAATGCTATGCGGCATCAAGCACTTACACTCCGCCGGTATCATTCACAGGGTGAGTTAATCATTTACCACGAAAGCATCTTTATAGTTTCAATAAAAATTGTGAAATCAAAAATCTGGAACCGGTCATTTGACGGGCGGTGGGTAGGTTTAGTGTTAATGAAAAAAATACTTGAGCCAATTGATCTTAACGCTATGATCTATGGAGCACCGAACGAGACTGTGATACTTTACTTTGTCAAAATAGTAAGAGCGTATTCATTAAGATGTTCAGCGTCAACTTCGGCGCAATTGTCCATTTTCACACTAGTGTCATTGAAGAGGGAACTTTTAATATATCGCTTGGTTGCTTGCCTTGTCCTCAGGATCTGAAACCGAGCAACATCGTCGTCAAGTCGGACTGCACGCTCAAGATTCTCGATTTCGGACTGGCGAGAACCGCTGGAACGACGTTCATGATGACGCCGTACGTGGTCACGCGGTACTATCGAGCGCCAGAGGTAAAGCTTCCTTCCTCTTGCACTGAAACCTGCGAAAAACATTCGCAAATAAATCACTCTACAATTATCTAACAGTTCATTCTTCTCCTCGTTACCCGAGCCTCGTCCACCTACATAAATAGTAACAACCGTCCGCCGAAAGTTCGTAGGGACCGGTTGACTAATTTCCATAAATGAGCCATTGAGTATTCACTTGTTGCATACCGAAGCTTGCATGTTCATTCATACTGGCCTGACATTTGGATGTTCGTTCTGACTCAGCATGTCAGAAGTATCTAGCAGAGAATGATTAAAGTAAAACATAATCGGTTAGATTTGGAAATAATTATTGGTTAGTTCGAGTTGGATTATTCTGATCTTTGCGATCTGTCGAGCACAGGTGATCCTGGGTATGGGCTACAAGGAGAACGTGGACATCTGGTCGGTCGGGTGCATCATGGGCGAGATGATACGGGGTGGAGTACTCTTTCCCGGCACGGACCACATCGACCAGTGGAACAAAATAATCGGTACGTCTCTTCCGCTCCATTCCATTAGGTGCCATTCCAATTGCGAATGCCTTTTTGGCGATATTAAAAGGCACCGAACTTGCACACCTCTCTAGTAGTATAGTTGGCCGACGGTTGGGAGTTGTTTGAAATATGGTCGGTGGTTTTGTCTACAAATCCACCTGCATAAAAAATGCCAACCGTAAATGCTACTAGAGCTAATACTTTCCCTCTCTCTTTCTCTCTCTGGCTCTACTCTCTGCAAACTCTTTTGGAGAGAAACGTCTACAAAGCTCCTCGAATTTGCAGAACAACTCGGAACGCCGGCGCAGGAATTCATGCAGCGGCTGCAGCCGACAGTGAGGAATTACGTGGAGAACAGGCCGCGATATCCTGGGTACCCGTTCGACAGGCTATTCCCGGACGTGCTGTTCCCATCGGACTCCTCGGAGCACAATAGATTAAAAGGTGAGTAGGTCGACGAGCTACGACATCGATCGCCGCGAAAACTAGGCGGAAACTGCGCGGAAACAGGCGGTGTACCAAGCCGGTACCAAGTCGTCTTCTCCTCGTTCTTCTCGCGATGTGTTTCGTTGCTCTTATCCTACACTGGTTCGCGATTTCTTTTCGTTTTTCAGCCAGCCAAGCCAGGGATCTATTGTCGCGCATGCTCGTCATCGACCCCGAGCGACGCATCTCCGTCGACGACGCTCTGCTGCACAATTACATAAACGTGTGGTACGACGAGGGCGAAGTCAACGCCGTAAGTGTCCATTGTAACTGAAAACACGATGTTCAAACCGGCTCATGGTGGTCTCGATCGTGTTCCCAACGCGGAAACCACGGAAAGCTTCTTTTATTACTCCGGGGCATTTGCCTTGGCTAACGCTTAGAGTACACGATACTACGGAAAATTTAATAAAGTCTATGCCTGATCATGAAGCCTTATCTCCTGAAAATCTTAATCTTCCACCTTTTATATTTTTATTGGAACACGTGTACGACTATTTGCAGAAATTGCAAACAGGAGAAGCTAAAGGGAACGTTGTTCCTTATCTAAAGAATTTCTAGGAATCAAAGATAAGAAAATGTTTTGCAGTCTTTATGCTTGTAAAGAACTCTTTTAACGCATGAAACGTATTTCTCAGTATTTGATACTCGTTCGCGTTCGAAAAACGATTCAGACCACTGTGCAGCCCACGATAAAGGAATATTTAGTTACTTTTTACGACGAAATCGTAGAAATCTTTCTCTTTATTTTCCCCTCATTCTTTCGATACTACTTTCGACTATAGTCAGCCATCATCGCATGCTCACGTTTCACAACTTTAATCGATCACGGCGTATAGCTATGTTACTTCCATTGTCACCAACTTCCTCTGTTTCAAGATTGTCTAGTGTCATTTATATTGCACGACAAAGTAACAAATGTTACTCTTACACGTAACGTTATTTGTCATTTTTATTCGTCTTGGGTGCAGGATAATTATTACCCTGTTAATCAAAGAAGCTATTTTAACGCGAAAGTCAAAACATTTCTTCAATAAAATCAAAGTCGCCATTCGAGTGTACACGTCGAAGTGGTCAGAAATTGCTACAGTGCCATCAATCCTCAAGGACCTAACCCAGAGGGTCCTCTGTAAAGTTCTACGACTTCTAAAAAAAGACTAATCGTTCCTAGCTTGGGAAGTTGGGGGAAGAGTAAGGTTTTTACAGGAAGCTGATTATGGCGACGTGTTTCAGCCTGCGCCGGGTCCGTACGACCACAGCGTGGACGAGCGAGAGCATACGGTGGAGCAGTGGAAGGAGCTGATCTACCAGGAGGTGATGGAATATGAGACGAGCCACAATCCAGCGACGGTAGCTCAAACGTCAGAGAGCGGCGGCTCCCGGTAGACACGGACCGCGGCCGGGTCTTCGTCAGCCGTCTCTTCGAGGACGCATCCAAACTGTCCGATCTCTATCGTATAAATATATCGCGGGGAATCTAAATGGGAGAGTGACGACGAAAGAAAAAAAAATAATAATAGAAACTGTCTCTCCCGGTGTCACGGGGAGGGGAGTGGCGAGAGAGCCTATGCTTCGCTCTCGCTCCTCCTTCTTCCGAGACCGACGTGAAAAACAAACAGACAAACAAACAAACAAACAGAAAAATATAATACAAACAGATAAAATAAAAAAAAACGGTCCAGGCGAGGAGACTCGCGAGACAAATGGAGCAAAACGAGAGAATGCAAGAACAGTTTTTTTCCCGAGAAGCGCGCGTGTGTGCCTGTCGAACACCGAGTGAGGGACGAGACTATGACGATAACGATGACGATGACGATGACGATGGACCCAGTACGAGTACGAGAGAGCGAGTCGAACACAGAGATAGAGAGAACGAGACACGCGTTCGAGAGGCGGGAGAGAAAGAAACGAGGGACACGTTATGGTACTTCGGTTTTCCTCCGATTCCCGGGACAAAGAGGAGGGACCGGCGTCGAGGGAGATCGCGTTTGTTCCTCCTCAAGATCGAGATCGAGATCGTACTCGCCGACTATACGCACCGGACGTAACCATTGTAATGTAATAATATATCCCCGTAACCAAAGCATTCGCGCGATAAGGAGATCACGCGACGTTCGTTTATCGGTTTGCTCGGTCTTGCTCCCCCTCTACGATCTAATCTCCTTTTCTTTGTTCTATTACGTCGCTTCTTAAACTGCTAGGTAGGTTATTAAGCGGCGGAACCTACAATTTATTTTTAAGGTGGATTCCGAACCACCTTGGGCACCACAGTTTTTTAAAATGGCACATGGAATATTTCCAGAGATGCCGGCGGCGGGATTTAAACCCGCGACCACGGAGTCTGCAGTCGCGCGCTCTATCCACTGAACTACTGCGCGTCTACGATCTAATCTCCTCCGTACGAGAAACTCGCGTTCGTTCCCCGCGATCGAGCTTAAACAGAGAAAGAGAAATAAAGATGGAGAGAGGGAGAGAGAGAAAGAGAGCGATGTTGTATTCTTGCTTTCTTTTCAAGAATTCCGACGATCGCGTCAGTTCTTTCCCTTCTCTCTCACTCTCTCTCTTTTCCTCTTCCTCTCCTCTCTACCCACCTATCTATCTCTATCTTAACCTGAATATCCCCGCTTTCGTCTCCATCACCGTTTCCGTTTCGGTGAGAAGCGAGAACAGCGAGGAGAAGCGTTACTGCCATCAGAGAAGTCGAGTCGAATCGAGTCGAATCGAGTTGATCTGTCCGGCGATCGGCTCGTGATCTCGTCGAGAAGCCGGGCCCGATCTCGTAGCGTCCTTTGCGTCCTTGCGCGGCAATATCTATTTTTCGTATCGTCCTTAGAATTCGGGAACAAATCCGCGATTAAGAAGAAAACGAAAACTGGCGAGAGAGGCGGCGCGACGAGATCGCGAGCGGCTCGCTTTCGCGATCACGATCGTCTGACAACTCGGGAACAAGAATTCCGACGGTGGTGGTAATGGTGGCACGTCGTCTCTCACCGGTGTCAACTTGGTTCGCGATCTCGCAGCTTAGAGAAGAACGAGACCTCGTCGATCGATCGAGCGACGACGATGACGACGACGACGAGACACTGTGACACTGTGTCTTTTGTAAACCCACGCGAAAGCTGTCCGACGTATATACAGGGTCTGTTGCGCGGCTCAGAACAGAATGTTTTAAAAGCCCGTTGTCCCCCGAGTCCGAATTTCGATGCACCGCGATCGTTAAGAGAACAATCGTATGTATTTTTATAACGCAGTACCTCCTATGCACGCGTGCCCCGTGCTTCTCGTGTCCAATCGTTTCAGCGCGCGCACGCTCCTACGCCTTCGATATTTTCTATCGCTAACTTTGTAAGATGTGCCCCGGTCTATCCAAATTGCTAATATTCCCTGGGGAGGTGCGGAGGAAGTGGAAGAATTGAGGGGAGGAGGGCAGGGGTGCTGAGACCGTCCTGCAATTTTCATTGCTGAGGCTTCTGGATGCTAAACACCCTTCATCTACCACCTTTCATTTGCCTATCTCTAGCATTAAAACGTTTTATTAACACGTTGACTGCCACGGTGTCCAAGTTGGTGAAACAATTGTGTCAGTCATGTATGACCGACGTTGCGCTCAAAGTGTTAATTGTCTTTAAATGATAAACAACATCCCGAAGAGAGGGTTTGCATCCGAAACAAAGTCTCAGGAGTAAAACTTGCATGATACCAAGATGAGAGGAAGCCTCTAATCTTTGAGACGCTGTGCCCAGCTTTTGCTTTCAAGGCAAACTTGACGATCGTCGCGAAGCTCCTCGATCGTGTTTCCGGTGGCTCTCGTCGAGTCTCGCTGTCGATCGAGCGGCAATAATAAAAGCAGGTTCTCCGGGAATCGTGTAGGCGTTCCCTCGTTTCTGTATTCCGGACGCTGCTTGAACAAGGATCTCGCGTTCGACGCGGAACTTTGCTCTCTCTCGCGAGACCGTTCTTCGCTCGACGTCGCTTCGCTCTTCGACCTTAGTTTACTTTTAAGTTTAGAAGACGTTTCCGCGACCGCTGTATATTTCCGAAGGGACGTACACACATACACACACACGCACACGCATACACAGACACAGGAACCACGCATACGGACACGTATAAATGCCAGATACACAACAGGTACATAAAGATACGTACACATTAGCGTTAAGCTCGAAACAGCGGAATGCGCGTTTATTCCAAAGCGATACGTTTGCGTTTGTGGCAATATCTCTGTACAGTAGCCGGCTAGACAAACGGGACTGAATCTTTGCTTAGACGACGATTACGTTTACGATGACGGCAGCGACGAGGGTAAAGACGACTGCGACACTATTGGTGATTATTATTATTATTATTACTATTATTATTATTGCTACGACTCGTACTACTATTACTAATATTATTATTTTTATTTCTATCACTATTATTATTATTATTATTGATATAATATGAATTATTGTATTTATTACGGGTTACTATGAATCCAATAATCGACGATCGCGTGAGGACGGTGAACGAGTGTAATGTGAACGTTGAACTCTTTTTATTTTCCACGACGATGAATAGTTATGTGAATATATTGCTACAGTCCGATCCAAATAATCAAGCTTTTGTAACACTAATTGTAATAAAGCAACGGTGATACTGCTAATCGCGTGATTGTATCGCACAGATAGAGGACGATTGGTTTTCGGAAACACACGAGTGGCATGCGCGCGGCGAGTAGGAGCGGTGCGTCTTGTTCGTTGATAGAATTCGATGATGATTGAGACGTTACACGTCGATGATGTCGGGACGTTACTTCGATATAGAAACGAAAACCGAGCGACGTCGTTTTCCGGTCTCGTTCTTCTCCTCTTTCTTTCCTGTTTTCCCGCTCGTCGGCTCGCCAGCTCGTTGCTCTTCCAAAAATCGTGTTAACGCGACTAAATACGCGGCCGTATGTATAAACTAGCAAAAAGCCGAAAGGACTCGGTGAACCGTGATTCCTTGGAATTTCGTCCAGCTCTCCTCTGAGCCAAAAGCACAATATGAACCTCGACCGCTCTCTCTCTCTCTTTCTCTCGAGATCAACACAGTATAAGAAGAGGAAAAAACCGGGCGGTTCTTCTTCTTTTTCCTCTCCCCCTTTATGCGTCGCGATATATCAGTATAATTCAGAGAGCCGGCTTGAAAACGTGTCGACGACCAGGGCCGACAAGAATAATTATTCATCGATCCGCCGACTCGATATATATACGTACAATATTATTATCGCCGCATTCAACTCCTCCGATCGTCGCGAGGTTTTACCGCGATTAATCCGATTGATATTTCGAAAAGACTTTTTTGGATTGTTCGAGACGAACAAATGCGATCTACCAAACTCTGTTCCGAGCGACGAATATATAAATATATAGTATATATATCTATATAAAATAGATGTGCATACCGCATAGAGAAAGAGGAGCCGAAACGAGATCGCCAGGCTCCGCGGATATGTCGCGCTTCTGCTCCGAGTTTTCTTCTGTCAACGGTTCGTGCGACCGAGTCGAGCATCGAGTAGTGTGGCAAACGATTAGGGTACGTTCACGTTCGAGCTTAGGCAGAAACTAGCACACTGCTTTAACTTGAACCATTCTTATCGAATCCATTCTAAAATAATAAGATCACTACGGAAGCTAGAAGATCGTTGTTCAGAATCACGATAAAAGCTGCTCATCAAACCTAATAAACTCTATTGGCTGCCTCAATGTAAACCATTCCAATCTCGTCGATTATAAAAGAATCAAGTGCAATGAAAGCTAGGAGAGTGTCGATCACAGCAACGACAGTTCTTTCAACGTGAATCATTTTAAAAAACAAGATGCGGTAGAAGCTGGAAGAGTTTCGATCAGAGCAGCAACGAAAGCTAGTCACCGGTTGATTGTCCAGTAAATGTTGCTCTGCTCGCTGCTTTCACGTGAACCATTCTTATCGAGTCCATTCTAAAACAGTGAGATTAGATAGAAGCTAGAAGATCGTTGTTCAGAATCACGACGAAAGCTGGTCGTCAAATCTAATAAACTCTATTCAGGGGTGTGCGGGAATTCCGAAAATGTTCGGAAAACTTCAAAATGTCAGGGAATCACAGAATTTTTCGGGAATCCTGAACATTTTCGGGATTCCGAAATTCTTGGGAATCCCGAATGGTTTCAGGATCCCTATAAATATCCGGGATTCCCGAGAATTTACGGGATTCCGTCCCGATCCCGAGAAAAATTCTGGTCCCGACCGGGATCTCGCACACCCCTGACTCTATTAGCTGCCTCGACGTAAACCATTCTAATCTCGTCAATTATGAAAGAATCAAAAATGCAATGAAAGCTAGAAGAGCATCAGTAAGAGATGAAGGCCGGTCATCGGATAGACATCTAGTAATGACGATTATCAGAACAGCAGTGAAAGCAATCATTCTCAATGCTTTCGGAAACAACAGGATTTTCGGGATCGTCTGTCTTAGCTCGAACGTGGACGTTTTCCAACCGAAACGCGGTAATGATCGACGATAATAAAGACAGCAATAGCAATAGATATAACTGATTAGCGAGCCGAATATACGGTAGTAGTCGACGCGCGATCTAGCTGTGCAACGCGAATACTTTCTTTCTTGGACGAAACGGAAATGTTTGCGATCGGCGAGACGTGGAGACTGTGTATGGATGCGTGCATGTTTGTGAGTGGGTGAGAGAATGAAAGAGGAAATGAGAGGAGAGGGTGAAAGGGAAGAGAAGACGTACCGATTTTTTTCATGAAGAAATACGTAGCACGCGAATCGTTGTATACGAACTTTTCCGAATTTAACGAGCGACTCGCACCTTCGAACGCGCAATATCGGCAACGAGACGAAAAAATGATAAAACGAACGGTCGAACTAAAGAAAAAAAAAACAGTGAGGTTACAGCCGACAAATTGAGAGAAAAATTGTAATAATATCGGTAAGAGGGAATAACGCTAACGATAATACTAACGATAATAATAACGATAATTATCGATAATACTAATATTAATATTAATAATACCATCGCTAACAATACTATTAATACTACTAATAACGATACAAATAATAAAAAGAATAGTAATAATAACATTAATAATAATATTAATAATGATAATATTAATATTGATAATATTAATAATATTAATAACGATAATAATAATAATAATAATCGTGTCCATGCCTGTCGTGAAGAGGAAAACGAAGCATAACATAACCGGGTACCTTCTAAGTGACGTGCCTTTGAGACTCTTCGAAGCAAAACGATTGGTTCGTCGTTAGCCTTCGACTTGCTCGCGGAGAATAGACGCTTCATCGAGTGCGTCCGTATTGCGCGTTTCAAGGGGAGGGGGAATGAGAAATCACGCCAAAAATCAGGCCGATCGACGATGATGTCGCCGGGCCGCTTGCCGTCGGATGTCGTCGGACGTCGCGACAAAGAGAGCCTGGCGGTCGCCGCTTCCGTTCGCTTCGTTTCGAATAAATTCGCGCGAACCTACTTAGGGCATAACGTAGTGGAGAGACAGAGAATGAACGAGAGTATGCGTGTGAGAGAGAGAGGGAGAGAGAGAAAGAAAGAGAAGATTAGGTAGAAGGCTCGAGATGTCGACTGTACTTAGATCGATCGATCCACCTAACAATTTACCGATAATCCGTTTTTTTAGCACGATAAAACGTGATAATATATACGAAACACGAGGAAGATATTTTGATCGATTTGAATCGAGAGGAATGGGATCGAGTTAGTGAAAAACAAACGAACAAACGAAAATACGAAAAAAGAAGAAAATTGAGAATAAAAGCAGAACATAATAATGTCCATGTTGCTAAATATTTAGCGGTGAGGTAGTGTGCGTGTAGCAACGTCTTAGTTTAAACAATTAGTTGATAAACACGACGAGAGAGCAAACAGAGCGAGAACAAGTGCGCGAGAGACCGAGAGAAAGAGCGAATGAAAGACAGAGAAAGTGAGAGAGAAAGAACAAACGAGTGGGTTATACACGCAAAATAGAGACGTGGAGAATGCGTGCGAGACATATTAGAGAACCGACCGATGCCGACGGACACACGGTACGTACATACAGACAAAAATACTTGCATACACACAGTTACACAAGTCACAACACACCATACACACACACACACACACATCCGCACGACGCATAGTAGATGTAGATGAGAAACACTAGAATATAGACTTTTAGGTGGAGTTATCGAGCCCGTTCCTTCGTATTAGATAGATACGGTAGCCCTTGTAGATGCCCGATGCGGCGCGATGTTTGACGAGCGTGAAGCGAAACAACATCTTCCGCTCGAACCGCGATCTCTTCGTTTCTCGCCGAGGACGAGGCACCGGACGATGCTCTAGACCAAGGAGTTCCAACTTGTTCCCCTCCGAGAACCGCAAGGTCCCCACCATTAGTCAAACCTCTCCCCACTACTACGTACAGCCGTAGAGTTAGTGGGGCGGTATAGCAGCAGGGGAATAGGGACGAAGTTCTACGGCAACGATCAAGTCTAAGAGTGGGGGATGTACCTAAGCGGGGAAGGAGCTGCGCGTGGCTCGCGAGCTACATGTTGGAACTCCCAGCTCTAGCCGACGCTCTAGAGAACGATCTAGATCTAGAAGACGCCGTAGATCTACACGAAGCTCGGAACGATCGCCGACGCTTCCCAACTCGCGCGTTCTCCTCTCTCCCGTTTGCCAGGCCTCGGTTCTCAAGTCTATAGACTCTCGCAGCAATAAATCAGCGTTCTATGGTTCCGGATCGGATCGATGGTCTTCTACCCCGAAGAGGTATTCTGGTTTTCTAGAATTCTTTTGCTGGAGGAGCTATCGAACTCTTGGAATTAAGATTTTGCACACGTATTCGCTGATGTTTGAAGTGTACGCGTGATTTTTATCAGGTAATAATAATCAGAATTACGTGTGTTAAAGTTTTTGGTTGTTGTCACGATTGCCAGTCTTTCAAGTAGTGTATGAATCAGTAGGTATGTAATTATGTGGGCCGAACTAATTGAAATGAAAAATCTTGATTGCTTACAAAATGGCAGCCTCTTGAAGTCAAATTACCGAGTTTTTCAGTATTTCTCGGCCGTCGGCAATATAATCGATTGAAACTGTCCCTCAATAATTATTTACAGTCACACAATGGTAGAATTGATTGGTTGACGAGTTGTTCTATTGTATACCGAAGCGCTAACACGAATTAAATGAAGGAAGAAGTGTTGCGTTTAGTAAGGACTTTCAGAAAGAAAAAGAGAAATCAATTTTTCGAAGATGGGAAACCAGAATAGCCCGTCGTAGAGAGTTGGAAGACGTTGATTTGGTTTGCGAAGGATCGATTTAGTATGGTAAGCGTCGGCGAGTGGCTCACGGGAGGGCTCGACGGGTCCGTTTTGTATGTTTGGAGGACGATCCTCTTGTCGCGGAGCTCTCCCGGAGCATGATCGAGAGCCCGAGGTTGCGAGCATGACCGTCGCAAGACATCCGAGTGTGTACGTGGCTTGTTCAGGTGACGTATACCGTCTGGGAATCGAGGCGGGGATAGAAAAACGGAACAGGAAGATGTCGATGTGGAGGAAGAGACGGTGATCGCGCGGTGGCGGATCGATTTACGGGGGAAAAAGGGAAAAAGTCACGGCCAGATTGGTCCCACGCGTGGAGAGCGTGACACGTAAATTATTATAAATATTAATGCATTAATATTATCGAGTATATACCTCTTCTGTACATACAATTCAAGATGAAGGCAACAATAACGAGTAACGATTGTCGCGTAACACGGTCAAATGGCAAACAACAACAACAACAACAAAAAGAAGAAGAAAAAACAGCGATCAAACGAAACTGATATGTATCTCGTGTACAACCAAACCCACACACACTGTGTTTACTTTCGACTACCGACGACGATCACGACGACGACGTAGACGACGGTACGCGAGAGATTATGTTGCGTGGATGTGAATACGGACGTGTAATGTAATTATATTATCACGGCGATACGATGTAACGGTATGATCCACACACCACGGTATAAATATTATAAATACATAAAATACGACGATGATCACGTTGGCAATGAAACACGCTGATTTTTATTATTATTATTATTATCATCTTACACCATCGTTGCGTATATTTCGTACCACGTTTAATTATGATTCTTATCGGTAGCGAATCTGAGAACGAAAAGAGAGTATGAGAGAGAGAGAGAAACGGAGCGAGTGAGTTTGTACGAAAAGTGTGTTGCACGCGTAATGGATCTTTCAATTAGATCTAGATTGACAAAGGGGTTCCTAAGTCTTCTCAAGACGATTCTTTCGAAGGTTTCGCGATTCGTAGGTGAAAATGGGAGAGTCGTGGCGGACCGTCAACATTCCGGATCGCCACTTTTGCTTGCGATCCTCTATGAGGATCCACGTTTCTCTGTCGCAGCGATTCGGAGATCGAGCACACGAAACTGTTCGAAAGAGACGTCGCGCGAAAGGATTTTCTCGTCATCGAGCTCGGACGAGCTTCCCAGCCACGTGGAAGCTCGAAGCCGCGTTTCTGGCCGTAAACGATCATCCCCGTCGTTGTTTATCGACAGAACCGAACCAAATACTCGAGAGAACGACACTGTTGGTTGAAAGTGAATAAAAGAGAGAACTGTGAGACAACCGTGATTTTCTTTACCCGTGTATTCTTCTTGTACCTGTAGGGCAGGCCTGTAACGCGCCGTGTATATGCGCAGTCGAGTGTAAGGGAATAAAGAGTACGCTTTCTATCGCTCATCGACTTTATTTTACGACCGACTGTGTCGCCTCGATCTGTCTGAACAATTTCATTTTTACATGCAATTAGTGTCTACAATTTTTACACGACGAACGTAAGTATACATGTAGATTGAATTGACACAATCTATGATATTTACAGCTGAGGATTTATCTTGTTTGTTATCAAGACAGTCTACGTAATAAAATTGATTTGTTAATTATATTAAGAAATGATTTAATTTGTAGCACAAATGAGAATCGTTATTTTAAAGAAGTGCTTAAGTCTCTTCAATCACACTATGTTATACTAAATGGCGTTCAGATATCGAATTCGACTCTGGTAAGTACTGTCCATAATTGTAAAAAATTACCTATTCATAACTTGATTCAATAATATGGTCACTTCTACATCAGCAAAATTATGCGTACGTAATAAATCATTAAATCCATATTCCTTCCAGATGTCTCTTTGCTGCCACCGATACTCTTTTACTTTATAAAATTGTATTATCTATCATAAATACTTAATTGATAAATTAAGTCCCGTTTATAAGCCATTTAATGGTGCAGTTTCTTAAAAATAAGTTTTTTCAATATAAAACATAAAGAAATGAAAAAACCAAGAATGAAATGTAAAAAAGCATGTAGCTTTTAATAATGCGGCGATAGCTGTAACTCGCAAAACAAATAGTTTTCATTTCAGTCCTAAAATTTAATTGGGCTCCAATTTTTCATTTCTACTACTAAAATTTATTGATTTATCTTTTATAAATTATTTACCTTATATATTTGACATTTACCTTACACATTGAACATGTCTGCGATCAGATAAATCGCAGAAATCGAGCTCAGCAGTCAGTTTCACACGAAACGTTTCGAAACTCCTCAAAATGGGCGACATTCTACAGAACTGGATCCAAGCGCGTCTTGGGATCTTGATCGATCTCGGTCCGAAGGTGTTCGGTCACTACACCAGGGACGGCAGGCTTCTAGCTCAAATCCTCCTCAGCTACGACATAATTAGTGGCGATCAGCTGGACCTGATAATATCAACGCACGACCCGGCCCTTTGCAGGGTGAACCTGAAGCATCTTAGATTCTGGTTGCGATTCCTCGGGATCGAAGTTGACGATGAATGCATCGATGAAATTTCTTGCGGAAATGGCACTGCATCTTTGCGCCTGTTCTACAAGGTCTACCTGTCCTTGGAGACTAAGGACAGGCTGCATTTTATCACCCTGCAGAAGGAGAGAGAGAAGTTCGTACCTGCTTCGCGTAAATTCGAGGTCAGCGTCGTTTGCGAGGATCCTCCACCGTACCAGCCACCGGAACATCCTAGAGCGAAAAAGCTGCTCACAGGAAAGGACATGATCCAAGGATTGCAGCGTACCAAGTTCCCTGCAATCCTCCGGAAGCTGAAGAGGGAGAGGGAGAAGCTTCCTGCTTGGGAACCGTACCCTATCGTGCAACCCGTTGTTGAGGACTACGAGGTACTCGCTCGCGTGCGCTAAATCCCAAGGAACTTCGGTTACTCGAATGTACATGCATTTCAACTTCTTGTTAACCCCTTGCCGTATAATAACGAGTCTGGTTCGTGACAATGATGTATTAGGTCGTTGCATATGAAATGTCCGATTTTGAACAGTAACGTTAAACAACCGCAACTATTTCATATTGATCAAAGAATCGCACATTTCTTGATTGTATTATAGTAAAAATTGTCATCTCTATTCAAGATTGTCAGCTCTATTTTGTAGTTGTTTTTCCAACGATTTGTGCGTCGATTAGTAGACTGCGGATCTTTATGGAAAATAAAAATTGCTTGCACCAATTCAAAGTGACTGGAGCCATATGAACAGTTTATTCCTACTTTAATAATTTTAACAAGCTTAGAAAAATAGATTAGCACTATTAAATCATTGTAACCTTTCTACTGTTATTAAATTGCACCCACTCATTTCTGCCATAAACACATAAAATCCGCGGTTTATTGATTAGTCACCACATTTTCACCAGATATCACCTAATGCTACCGTCATGTTTGTTCGCACATACGAAAAGAGCAGATCTATTTAAAAGGAAATTTGAAGGTTCTGTACCTCAAAGACACGTACAATAAACCTGTCAACTGTAATAGTATTTCTTGATGAAAACGCATTGCAAAATTTCCATTCTAAAATCGGACATTTCATATGCAACAACCTAATAGCATTAAAGTAAATGTAAGCATACATTGAATACACATTTTCTTTCCTGTAAAATTCTTGAGTGTTAACCCCTTGTGTTATGATTTATTTCAAACATTTAAGCAAAATCTTTCTGCATCAAACTTGCATCATAATCTGACTCGATGTTACACCGGAAGTGGTCAAGGGTTGCTTGAAAAGATCGGAACGTTCGGATAACCGAGTTTCCGTTGTGAATCGTCAGACCATTTCCCTTTGGCTCGTCTGGTGTCTCCTGTCGTGTCGCAGGGACCAGATTGGGCGAAGATCAAGAAAGCCGAAGAGAGCCTAGAAGCAGATCGTTTCTCTCGGAAGACAGCGGCGAAGACGAAAAGGATCGAAGACGAGATCGAAAAGAAGGAGGAGAGAGAAGAAGCTTTCGCAAAGGAGTTGGAGCAAATAGTCGAGGACCCGGAAATGGCTCGAGCGTACGTCGAATGGTTAAAGTGTCGCCGGAAACGCGCAGCTGCGGTATCCGCCTTAAATTCAAAGATGCAAAAGACGTTGTTGCACGCGTTATGGGAGCAAATTTCCTGCGAGGAAGAGAATATGTTCGACGAAGCGATCGCTCGCCGGACGTTGGATCAATCCAGGTACGAGAAGCAGATAATGACGAAGCTGTGCGAGGTGCGTGACCAGAGGAACGTGATGTTGGACAACCAGAAGATCATGGAGGACATGACAGAGCAGGCGAACGAGGCGGAGCATTTAGCTGAGATCGAGCGAGACAAAGACAGAGTGATAAAGGCGCAACGGGATGCTGATGGTGAGTGTCAGAGAATGTGCGAGCTGCGAGAGAGATTAACCAATGAGAAGGTACGCAAGCTCCATCAAAAGCACATGACCTTGTGCCGGGAGACCGTGCAGGATATAGTGAGCCTGGCACTGAAGATCGAAGACTATCGGCAGCTGAACAACGGGGTGGTGCCGCAGACGATTTTGCGCGAGTGGATTGTCAAGTTCCTGAGGGGTGAGCCGATCGTTGACACGCTGTTGAGCGAGACCGGGGACGGCAAGATTGATGAACTCGTGATCGAAGAAGCTTCTTGTGTTAAGCTCGAACAGATCGAGCTCCTGCAGGAGGCTCTCCTGGAGGACTACCTGGAGATGAATCCACCGTGGGACATGCACACCTCGGTGCCCGGCCATGGTGAAACAAAAATGATGAAACTCGGTTGGAATGTCCTCGGCTTCATCGTGCACCGTCTCCTCAACTACGTTGATAATCGGATCAGTGGTTCCAGAATGGTTTCACCAGCTCTGTCCATGAAATTCGAGAATGCAGCTATTATTCTTGGTATAGTTAATCCAACTGTGCATGAAATGCTGCGAGGCCTGCTAAATAATCTAGAGATCCCTCTGGTGAGAATGGAGGACGCCGTCAACTACTGCTTAGATAAGTACAAGAACGAGGTGCTGGATGTGGATTATATCGATGAAAAGATTGTCGAGGCTACTGACACGGTCATCAAGGAGATCGAGTCCGGCAAGGATCGTCTTTCATACCCTAGAATCAGAATACACAGCGGGGCCAATAAGTCCGAGGAATTGTTCTTAGGAGCACGCAACCGGTCGCGGTCGAATCCACGAGAACCCTCCACGACGTTTAGACGGGAACGGCAGAATGCGACCCTCTATATAGACAAGCAGACGCAGACGTCTAGGAGCCTGCCGCAGGATGATATGGGTCCTGTGTTGACCGATATCGCGTACCTAGGTAGGCCTTGGTCTTTCGTAGCAATCTCTATACTTCATTTTTCTTAGGTTTCGTATATTCGTTGACTTGTTGATTTGTTGAAACTCGAGCTGCCTCGGTCGCCGCGCGGTCCGTGTTTACATGCTGTCCTTTTCTACGTTCGGCATCCTTTGTACTTTCGGCGCGGTCGACGCAGTCATAAAATAATAGTTTCTCTACACGATCTCTGTCCCTGCTCGGAACAGGCGATGCGAGCTAGATCGCGACTTTTTTTACTTATAACAAAAAAAATTCATATAGAATAATTTCTTTTCACACTTCAAAGACTGTATGATAAGAACTTGGAAATAGATTTTTCACTTCACTACGATTCTAGAGTAGCTTTACCTCTTATGGGATCCGCCCACTTAGGTAAATGGGCTTACGAGTTCTTGACGCTGGGGGAGCCGATCACCAACGAACTCTCAACCAAGATGCTCATCGAGTACCTGAAGACTCTGAACGGCGTGAAAAGTTGGGTCCTGATAGACTATCCAACCACCTACGAGCAGATGTGTCTGCTGGAAACAGCGCTGACGGGTTACAAGATACCGCCAGACCCGGAGACCTTAGAATTTGACGACATCACAGTGGAGGATGTACAATCCATAAATCCGAGAATCGTGTATGATAGCGGGGACGACCCGTTGGACTCGTACAGGCAATCGCAACATACCAGAGTCACAATTCCATTCGCATCGAACCCTTTCGTTGATGATTGTTCATTTTAGACAGTCGAGGCTGGTGCCGACTCCGATCAAGCGGATCCAGGACATCCCAAGTCCGACGTTCGCCAATTTATTCGTTCGCGTGTTGCAGAAGCCTAAGGACTACCAGATAGAGGACGGTTCAGTCGAGGCTCTAACAAAAAACGCTCCCTCGATCGACAAGTTCTATGCCTCGCGGAAGATCGGCTACTTCCTCTATTACACCAACATGGACGAAACCACGCTGAAGAAGCTGGCGAGATTGGTGATAGGGGAACCGCTGCAGAGGAAGACGTCCGATGAGCTGTTCGGCGAGGTCCTGAAAAGTTATGAAAAGGCTAGGTCCCGTAGCACCGGTTCGAAAGCACCAGTAGTCAGACGCATGATTTCTGAATCAGAGGCACTGGAAGACTCTGAAACTGACTTCGAGATGGAGCTCGACAGAGATGAAGACATGATAACGATTGAAGACGGAGGACAGGAGTACGAACCTCTCGAGCCGAAAATAGCCAGACCAGGGGAGCCGAACTGGCAGTGGGTAGACCTTCCTCTGCCATCCTCCGGCTTCGTCAATGTGTTAGCAAATCTCTGGATCAGCATGGAGGAGACGTACCTGGGGGACCTGAAGGAGCTGCTGTTCCTGAAGAGTGTCCATACGTCTGGAATTGTTCCGTACAAGAGTTCCGTGGAGAAGTGCGCGAGCGAGTTCGTCAAGAGACCTGACAACAAGCAGGACCTGTTGAACGAGTTTCATCTAGCGTTCAACGATGTCGATGAAGATGCACGACACGATGCGGACGTCAAGTGCGAGCTACATCGTAGACTAGCAGACTTCCAGACTGAATTGTGGGACATGTGTGACAAGAGAAAACAGGAGGCAGAGGAGGAAAGAAGACGGTTCATTGCTGATGAGTGGACTATTCACGAAGCCGCGATTCTCTACAATGTTTATGTTGGTATTCTTCAAACGGAGCTGGACCGGTGCGTCGATACGCTGCAGATGATCATGGATTACTATGCGGGCATGGCTGACAAGTCTTTGATGGACGCACGGCTTCCGAAGGTTGATTTGAATCGAACGGAGATAAATAGATATAATAAGGAGGATAATAAGATATCTACTCCCTCTGTAGCGGAACAACCAACTTCGACCCAGTTAAAACTGATCTCGAAGAAGGATGCTGGAGATACAAAACGATCCAAGGGCAAGGCTGAATCGACGAAATCGTCAGCCGTCGTCTCTTTGCGATTTGTAGCTCCTACATGTGATAGACTCCTTTTTCGAAAACAACTCCACGAGCTGCTGACCAATCCGGATCAGGCGGATACCGATATACGAAAGATCGAAATCGTCCAGGCGATCGAGAGAAACATTGCTTATTCGAGAAACATTGTGGATGAACTTTCTGGGATGGTAGAGGTTGCGAACCAGAAACAAGACGGAAATGGTGATGTTAAATACGATGTGAGCCGTGATCAGGATCTCGCGCTGGAGCGACAGTATGCTGTTGATTATGAAATCGATAGGATTCGGTTGAGACTGAACGCGATCGAAGCTGCTGCTCGCAGCGAGTTTGAATTTCTGTTGGATACTATGAGGGGGACTTTCCATCGGATCCATGATAATATCGTGGACAGGTTGGTTTTCTGTGGGAGAAGATTAACCCTTATGTAGTCAACCAAAATGTATAGATTATTTAAAACCTTTCTGTATTTAACATGTTTGCACAAATTCTAATTATAAGACTGTAAATTAATATATTAGTGAGTAAAGAATGGACATTCAGAGAAATTTTGGAATATTTTTTAGAGGAACATTAACAAATTGTTGAAAGAAAGAGAGTAAATGGATTATCGGGTACCCGGTTGACAAGGGTTAACCCTTCTGATAATGATTTTGTCCAATGATCAATCTCTAGCTGGATGATGATTTTATTCGAGTGGATATAATGGCCATTCCTCTGGCTGAACAACTGTTCAGCTGTAATCCCTAAAAGGGATTAAACGGGATGCACGATAATTTGCGACCATCATTGCAATCATCGTAATTTCAGGTTGATCTCGCTTTATTTCACCACAGGTATTGGCGAGAGATGAAGAGCGTGAACGATGCAGTCACCGTGTTCTGCTTCGCGATCGAGGAGGGCAGGTATCTGGAGAAGGAAATGCTAATCGATGGCGACTGCTTCGTCGTCCGATCGAACGTGTTCGTGATGAAGGTACCGACGAAGAAGCCAGAGTTGGTCAAAGAGGTCGACATGGACGCACGGTTCCGCATAGCTCAGCTCTCTAGGCTGATGGAGACGTTTAAACACGTGGCTCCTCATGGAGTCATGCCTGCACAGGCATTTGTGCTTATTCTTCAAGATCTGGTCGGTCATGGACCTGAAGAGGGCGACTCCATGTTGCTACCGTGCTGCTGGTACCGGCTTCAACCGGCCGACATTTGCACTGTCGTTGAGAGGTAAAACATTTCCATTCTAAAGTCGGACAATTTACAAATTTGTTAAATTTTCACTATTCTTCGGACCAAAGATATAAAAGAATTTCCTAAACTCGGACATTTCATGTGCAACAACCTGATACATACATTCAACGTTTAACAATTTACAATTTGTTCAATTTCCACTATTCTTTGCACCAAAGATATGAAAGAATTTCCTAAACTCGAACATTTCATGTGCAACAACCTGATACATACATTCAACGTTTGACAATTTACAATTTGTTCAATTTTCACTATTCTTTGGACCAAAGATATAAAAGAATTTCCTAAACTCGGACATTTCATGTGCAACAACCTGATACATACATTCAACGTTCGACAATTTACAATTTGTTCAATTTTCACTATTCTTCGGACCAAAGATATAAAAGAGCTTGTCCTTGTACATACCCTTGGAAAATCGATTTGCAAAATCGGTTGCGCTCTCTTCCTTGCAGTTCTTTTTTCTTCGATGCCACCGAGAGTCAATTTGAGTATTGCTATTCTTATAAGTATACACTTTTTGTAAAACAGAAAATAAACTATAACTTTTATTGTTAAGACATAGACGCGTTATTTTCAATACATGCGGTCCACAGATTGTTCGGATCCGATAGCTACGTGGACTGGCACGAATTTGTGATTTACGCCATGGACCTGCCAACACCGACCCAGAGCGACATACTAATCGCAAGAGATAGGTTCCGAATCCAGGATTGCGATTTAAAAGAAGTGGTGTCCGTCGATCAGTTTATCTGGACTCCCGTCTGGTTCGTCGAGTGCACTGAAATACCAAACCGTGTATCCGAGCTATTGGTAGAAAAATTCCATCTCAATCCTGAAGAACTATACGAAGAAGAGTTCTACCGATTGGATCTCGACGCTGCGAATAAAGTATCCAATTTTGATACTGAGCTAAGGGAGAGTTGTTTCCTTACCGAGGAGAATCTCCGGTTGATCCTGGCGAAGACTCTGCTCAGCAGGATGTACCTGATCAGCCGACGTACTGTCAATTATACTGCTCTGCTGTTAGCCTTCTGCAAGGCTACGGATCCGCGAGAAGGATTTGCGAAAGCCCTGGCGCTTGTGATTGGTACTAGGATCTGCACTGATGTTGCAGAGGGGGAGCGATATGTTCAGGACCTTTACGAGCGGACGCGTTTTGGACATTCTGCGACACCTGTGTCTCGGATCTCGGAACAACAGGTAAAATGACTCCCATAATATTCGGACACTCTTAAAAGGACGATAACTTTTTTAATATTGTACTATACGATCTGAACTTTTTTGGGAAGCTATGGCAATTAGTTTGCTACAGGACGTGAAAAAAAAATTTGTTCAAAAATTGCAATTGATCGGAATTGTAGAAAAAAATACTAAAAGTTGCGTTTTACAACTTTTTTATGTGGGCCTGTATTGAAAATTTGAAAAATAGGTTTTGCTCTAGTTTCCCAAAAAAAGTTCAAATCGTATAGTACAATATTAAAAGAGTTATCGTCTCTTTAAAAGTGTCCGAATATTAGTGGGAGTCACTGTATGTACAGCTGTATACCTTAGAAAATTATTTTTTGTCCTCTCTGCATTCACGGTCCTAAACTCACAATAAGTCACCGTGTCGTCGAATTTGGTTAAACCTTTTCTGGTGAATCTAGAGCAGAAATAAGCAGACCCATGTCCGAGCGTTTTTGACAATACTCATTCATACTCATTACTTGTTTTTTATAACCGCACTAATAAATAAATAGCAAGATTAGAAGAAAAGAGAAAAGAAAACATTTTTAAAGAAAAGGGAGACGAAGAGAAAATGAGTTGTGAAACTTAAAATTGAAAGTAAAATGAACAAAAATAAAAAACCCATAAAAATAAAAAAATGATTATTAATCATAAGAGGGACCTCGCTACCATAGCCGTTGCGATATGTAGCGAATTTTCTAGATATCATAAAATTAAATGTTAATTATCTTGATAAATAATGAGTACTGTCAAAAACGCTCGGACATGGGTCAGCTTATTTTTGCTCTAGACTCGCCAGAAGAAGTTTCATTAAAATCGACGACCCCACCACTGTGACCTCTCGTTGTCGGTTCTTTGAAAGTCTCCTTTTTATTATGAACCAAAGCTGATTCATCAGAGCTTAAGAATTGCTTTTCTTCATTTCAAAATTTGCAAATTTAAATGATTCCACGGAGTTTCAAAAAATGTTCACACATCTCTTGCAATGTGTGATCTTACAAAGGTAAGTTTCCTACTGTCATGTCCTCTAAAAAATCGGTCTTCAATAAATGCAATGAAGAAGGACAACGAAATACAACCTATTGGCAAGTTCTATCGTTGGTGGCTTTTCAGGGGAACGAAGAAGTCCACGAAGAGGATCAGAATCAGGACCAGGAACAGGATCAGGATCAAAAGAGCGGCTCAGCTGATAAAGATCCGACCGTCAAGAGTTCACTAGGCGAGTCTCTGTTTGGCGAGGGCGATTACAAGTATCGAATATCTGATCAGGAATCAATCGAGTATTGGATACCTTTCGATATCTGTCTGGTAAGTATCTGCATCCTCGAAGTCGTTAACTAGTGAACACGATGCTGTCGGATCGCGTGACACGTCTCGATCATGTTTCAGGTAGTGCTGTCTGCGACTCTGCCAAATTTTGTCTTAAAACCGGAGCTTTTAGGATCTCACGGCAACCTCCGCGAGGCTTTGACCTGGGTTTACAGCCAATTGAAGGACGACGAGCTGGAGGAACAGGATGACGTTGTTCTGGCTCATCGGCTGATAAATCATCGCTTCATCAGGCAGCTTCTGAACAGCACCAGCAAGTTCACTGTTAAGGATATGGGCAAAATTGTGCAGGAGGTTCTGAGAGCGAGAAGAACGGATAAACCATAATGGGACATGATCATCTTTCATCAGAAATTTGCTACTGGCCCTCTTTTCACGCTTTAGCCATTGCAGACTCTTGCCACAGGTTGATGTCTGCGTCTGAAAGAAGCTGAATGATTTTCTTTTAACCCTTTGTAGATGCGAATTGTTTAAAACGCGTTATGACTGTTGGTAAAAGTTTGATAATAAAATGAATAAAAATAAAAATGTTTTGTTCTTCAATCCTGAATCACGTTACTCTCCTCAGGGATCAAGGATGAACACTGCACTGACATATTACTGCATGCATAGAATTTATTGTTTCTGCAAATGGGATTGTGATAATTGATGAGCGATTTATTAAAGATCCTCATGGAGATCTATCGAGTAACCACCAGCAGATAAACTGTTCAATCACGATTCACTTGTATTAAATTGCATAATTTACTAGACTCAGACCTAGGTACCACAGTCGCTAGACTTTGAAAAAACGGTCTATCTGGTCGAGATGTAAGAACGTCGCAAGGTAAGCGTTAACAAGATTTATTGTTTCGATACAACACGAGTGTAGCTTGTGAAAAATTGTAATCTCCCAGCGTGATTGAGAGAGTGACCGGTACACAATGTCTTTCTTTCCTCTGATTCTTCGCAGTTCACGTTGCTTCGCGATTTTTCGGAGTAGTTCGAAGTCGGTATAACGAAAACGTATCCTTCGGTGTTCGTTCCGGAGGAGACTCTTGTCTCGATCTAGTCGGTCGATCAAAAACGTTAGAGTCGCCGCTTGATCGATCAAGTGGAGCAGGTCGACTACAAATTAAACAAAAATATGGTTCGATCGGAAGAAAATAACAATCGTCGTCGTCAAGAGTCGCCTTGTCGGAGCATCGTTAAGGATTATTAAGGATCGTTAAAGAAGCGTGGATTGCAGACGGACGTTCTCGAATGTCTCGTTGGCTTATCACGATTATCTATGGATATTATCGATTATTCGATAGCGATAGTACATAGTATCGTTAAAGTAGGTAAGTTGAAATCGCTTGGAACCGCCTATACGTTCAGGACGCAAAAACGCTGCTTGCTCTCCCGTCGCTTCGAGATTCTCCGAAGGCTCTCGAATCGCTTCTGTTAATTAGGCGATCCTTGCCCGTAGGAAATTGGTCTAACCTTATTGTGCTCGCTCCCGGCGCTCGCGTTACATTCCGCGAGGCTCGTGTCGCCGCAAACAAAGTGCATATTTAGTTTCACAGCCCGTACTCTCACCCTTAACGATTTAAGTAATTAAATCCAAACGATCGAAACGCTCACGGATATTTTACGCGTGATATGTTCGTGTCTTCATGTGTGTGTCTCTGTCCGCGTGCTTGTTCGTGTGTGTATATTTGTGTACGCATCTGTATGTTTATTATGTACGTACGCGTATATGTATGTACGCGTCGGTACATGTTTGTGTGCGGGTCACGTGTGTAACGAATAACTCGTGTGTACAGCCCTCGAGGACGTACGTATAAAATAGTAACAACGAGAGTTCTCGAGTACACAGGGTTTCAACATTGAACGGGTCGCGTTACACGCTTAAGTACCGTCTCCATTACACGCGGTCGCGCGGCCGATGATGCAATCGCCTCCATTCGACCGTCACCGACCGCCCCGTCATCGGTCGTCTAGGAATTTTAAAAAAATAAGCATCCCTCCCCTCGGCTCGGCAAGAGACGCCGCACAGTGTTCCGAGCACTGCTTTCCACCTGGACAAAACCCGAAGCATTTTGAAATTGCAAAACAGAAAAGTGCTATCTACTCTCTTCTTTATGAGTAGACTTATGAGTAGACTGCGGACTTATGTATTACTGAAGTTAAATAAAATTTTCTCTTTTAATCACCCTGAAAAACTCGAAAATAATATAACAATATTCTTACATCCTTCTGTCTTCTCAATTTTGTATTTGACCTACTAATTTTTCTCGTAAGTGCATAAAATCCGCAGTCTAATGATTCGTTCTACTGTTAAAAAATCCCATTGATTGCTATAACTTTGTCGATTTCTCCAGCTAGACTCCCTCTCTCTCTTTCTCGGAACACTGTGCGCCGATCTATCCTAATCTATGAAAATGACTCTGGCTCCGCTAGCCAGAACGGGTCGTCTTCCATGACGCGTCTCGACAACCATGACTCGGCTACCAAACAGTCTCGAGCACTGGGCGAACAACACTTCCGGAAGAGTTCGAGTTCTACGAGGGTGGTTCGATAATTGTCCGCGACGCAGTCACGAAGTTTGCTATGACAACGATAAAATAGTTATGGCTGCGTTACTACACAAATCCCTTTGCTTCTCAGCTTACAGTGTAAGTTGTTAGTTTGTTCTTTCCAAAGTACTTTGCAGTCGACGATATTTTAACTTGAAAATTAAACATTTCTTCCGACCTAGAATAATTCCATTCTATATGATTTCTTTCATTTTATGGATATGAAACTGATGATAATACCTCATATAATACTTAAATGTGTAGTAATTGTGATGACTCGAGTCGCCCTTCGACTAATGGTTAATTTTTCCCTGTTGATAAAAAACACCGATAGCGAAGCGAGTTTAGACTTACTAATAAGTCGAAAACGTGGAATAGAATTTTATTGAGGTTTAGTTCCCGAGGAAATCGAATTTGAACATTCCTTACGAACGCATGCTATTTCAAATTGGCTGGTGCGTCTGACCATGGCCGGACAATTCTACTTATTTCAGATGCAAGAGTATGGTCAGCCAATTCTACTTACTGTAAACAGCAACGCACGAGACCCCAGTAATTTTCAAAGCCGATTTTTTCGCGAACGAAGTGAACAAAATCTACATTTCTGACTGGTCTCTTTCTGTAAAATCGACCCCTGTGCGATCAGATTGGAAAGACCTTGTACGCCAGAAACGCGGTTTATTTTTGGAAAAAGACGACAGTTTATCGTAATCGTGGCAAACATTTTAATTGCCGCGCGGATAAATATTGAACCCGATCCTCGTATCTAGAATCGCTTGCACCCGACGCTCCTGGTGCGCGTATCGCTACATGCGCGTGTACATGTACATGTGTATGCGTATACCTATACATTGTATAATATTATACCGTTAGTAATTGGATTCCAGAAAGAATGACCGAGCGTATTTCCCTTGTCCGCTCGACACGCTCGTCCCGTTCTCTATCGAAACTGGCGCGTGCACGTATTTACATGTATTGTATGCACGCGTGCACGCGCTCCCCTTTGGCACGTTAGCTCGCGCGCTAAATTCTACTCGCTAGTCTAGCCTACCGTTGCGATAAAAAAATACGAGGAATAAAAATATATCACGTAACAACGCTCCTCTCGTTCCCGGCCGAGACGACCGAGAACCGGGAGGAACAACTCGCCAGGATGTCTAAGGGGGACAAACACTGTGAATTTCTGCATGTTCATCGAGCGTAATCTATGCAGAGTAGAGCATCACCCTATATTGGTTTTTCTGAGATTCAGAAGATTAGTTTTGTTGTGCGCCGATTTACCAGCGTTCATCAACCCACGAGTTTCAAACTAAATTTATTAACCGTGCTAGTCTTTTATTCATCTGGAATAATGTTTTAATATTATTCGGAACGGTGTGTTGTACGATGAGCAGTGTAATTATTACAAAAGGTTACTCGACGAAATACTGACTCCGTAATAAACATACGGACATCTGGGCCGCTTAAACGTAAAAAACCGTAAATCTCGGAAAAAGTGGAGGTAAAAACTTAAATTATGTAGAAGTCACTGCTAAACATTTTCACAATGTTAGACATAAACATTCGACCCACTCGGAATACTGACGAACACAGGAATTCCGATTGAAAATTCCAATCGAATTTCTCCCCCAAAGAAGGTTTAATAATTCTTTTCCAACGATTCTTGAAAGTTGTTATTAAACCTGCTCCATTTTGTAAATCATTAATATATTAAAATCTCCGTACACACTTAATTGAAACTATTATACCTTTATACACTGTAAGGAAACCTTACCGTTCTTAATTTAAGTTAACTACATGTATGACGAGCTGCAGATCGGTGGCTGCGTTACTCCGCAGAATATGCAGACCCTAATTCGCAAGTAGTTCACACGAAGTTGCGACTGAATTGTGTTTAATAAAATATCCGTTTCTACACCTTAAAGGAAGACTAATTCAATGCAAAAGGAATCACTTAACTACTTGCTTCACAGGCGTCCCAAAAAATTCGCGAACGCGATTCGATGGTAAATATTCACAAACAGAGAGCCACCTGCGATTTCAAAAACTCATTGTCATTGATAAACTGAATCCTTTACAATCATCACTGCGTAATAACGTTTTAATAAACATTTCGTAATTCTTCCCAAAGCGATTGTCATCGACATGTTAAAAACAATCATAAATCCTTTGCACTCCATTAACTAGCCACTGTCGAAACAGTCTCTTATTATTCACAAATATAATACAGTAAATATTTGATCTAAGAAAACGGGAACTGTACGATCTAAAATAATATGCTCGGAGTGCGAAGGGTTGGAATCAGAGGTGGCTGATTCTTCGTGAATAATTCCCGAGCGATTTAGTTAATGGTCACAGCGTTTATTCCCCTTAAGCGGTTCCAACGTCCACGTACCCGGTCCATCGGGTAGGGTGGAAGTTCGAACGTCGCCGCCTCAGACGAGAGACGATTCCTATCGCCGAGAAAAGGAAAGGAAAGTCGTTCGAACGGTTCGAACCGATTTCGATTCGATCGATGTCTCGTTTATCTTTGGGAACCGAGAGCGGTGCTTGTGGTCGGAGCGTCGTTGACTTGCTCGGGCCTCGTCCGCTACCCGATCCACGGGAGCCATCAGCTGGGCTGTGGGGGCGTCAGTTTTACCAGAAGCCACGTGTACAGCTTCGGCTTCTGTTTGTCGACCAGCTCGTACTGCAGATTGGTCAGTCCGTCCGTGGCGAATCGCTTCTTGCCCGTCTTCAGGTACTCGTACCTAGAAATTCGCCACACAGGTGAGCACTCCAAATCACCAAAAACTAAAAACCGACTCAACCCCCGTACGACTAATACTCGCATTTTTTACCCCATTCTCACCACATCGTCCATTCATTTATTTTTTTATTGGGTCGTTGCAATCATTGATCTCCAGAAGTCATTTTGAATGTTTTAATGTTAACGCTTTACCGGAAGAGAATTGTTTTTCGGTGCTTTTTAATTTGTCATGGGATTCGTTATGGAAATACGAGAATTGAGCCGATGAGAATAACTAATTGTGTTCCATGAAAATCAATTTGTGATATGTAATAATTATGCGGATCTTTATGCAGTTACGGCTTATGAAAATTTTCAAAAAATTCTGGAGTATCAAATTCGACAGAATTTAGTACGATTTTTATTTATTTTTGATCCACAACTACTATTGCCAATGAAAAAGAGATTTTGTTTGGTCCTACTTTCATAAAATTTTATTACAAAAGATTGCATAAATATATTCGTGTGATAAAAGCAATTTCAGAGAATAATTATTTCGTTAACCC
This sequence comes from Lasioglossum marginatum, assembly GCA_028455795.1. Taxonomy (NCBI): domain Eukaryota; kingdom Metazoa; phylum Arthropoda; class Insecta; order Hymenoptera; family Halictidae; genus Lasioglossum; species Lasioglossum marginatum. The sequence continues at coordinate 2,239,431 of CM052242.1, forward strand.
CACATGGACGAGAATTGTTTCCAGTGTGCTTATCAGATAAGGATCCCGTTCCATTCTCCACTTATTAAAATAAATTTCTATTCGATTCCTGTTTCTCGCGTCTCGGTAAACCTTGATCCTGCACAAAGATCCGCGGTCTAGTTACACGCATACAAATGGGGGAATTTGCATGAGTATCCGCAATCATGTTATTACTATGCCGGGGAGCAGCATTCGTCCGAGGGTTGGAGATCGCGCTTAAGCCAGTCATTCTCACCTCTTTGGATTCGCCTTCTCCTTTTTGTGCGTGAGCATCTTGTAGCGCGCCACGTTCGCCGGATACCGGGAGATATGAAGCCCGTGGGCTTTTATGCGATTCGCCATGTCGTCGTCTTCGCCGCCCCAGCCCCAGAACACGTTGCTGAACCCGTTCACAAGACGGAAGTGTTCTCGAGACATGGCCGACACGCCGCCGAACAGATCAGCGTACGGTAATCTGCAAGAATAGCAATCGTCTTGGTTGCCCGTCTCGAAAAAATCGCAATTAAGGGGGTAGACTCGCTCATAGGATTACAAGAGTACGGGATGCGTCTTCTCATTTCTCGATAATGCAAAGATGGCGTTTTTCAGTAGTCAAAAGCGCTAGATAAAAGGTCAATCTAGGCCGCAATCGTCCTTAAAAGTCCTATTTTTACATTTACGAAGCGTAATTTGCATTATTCGGTAGCATGTAGCTGTCGCAACTTTATGGAAATAGTTACATGCGCAGCTTTATGCTTCCGAATAATGCAAATTACGCCTCGTAAACGTAAAAATAGGACTTTTGATGGCAATTGCGGCCTGGATTGATCTTTTATCTAGTGCTTTTGATTACTAAATAACCCCGTCTATTCTTATCAAGAAATGAGAAGGTACATCTTGCACCCTTGGAATCCTGGAGAAAAGTCTGCCCCCTTAAATCGATTGTGAATTGGCGAACAGGATGTTCCATTTGAATTTCCGCATACAAGGGTGCCACATGATTTCAGGCAATTTTTTAGGTTACACAGTTACGATACCTGTATTTGAACTTGTCAACTGCAACGGACATATGCCTGGGCTGTTCGGGACAGGTATATAGATTCCTATCGTCCTCCGGAAGTAGGTCGACGTCGTGAAAAATGAAGCAGTCGAAAGGTCGCTCCTTCAAAGCTTCCACGTAGCCGACGTTCATCAGCATTGCGCGGTTGAAGGCGTCGCTGCCTGCAACCACGTAATCGTTTCGACGTTCCAAAACCACAGAATATTCAGATTCGCAGATTCGCCGCACGTTCATCCATGCAGAGATTGCGCTTACAACTATTACATTAACCAACAAGTTCTTACTCGTTGAAAAGGAACTGTGTTAAACATATTCGGGAAATTTTATGGGTTTACACATTCGGAAAATTAATAGTAATAAATGTTTCCTTATGATACTACTTGCAAATTGCCACTTAATTTTTTTCGACGTCTCGATCCTACTTTAGATCATTTTCAAGAAAAATAGAAGAATTGCGTCTGTAATTTAACAACCGTTATTATATTTTGTTTTGCGTAAATTTAAAGAGAGGAGAAAATTCTTCTATTTTTCTTGAAAATAATCTAAAGTAGGATCGAAACGTCGAAAAAAATTATTGCGGTAATTTGCAAATAGTGTCTTAAATAGCAATTGATCGAACCAGTGCGCTGAAATCATAATAATATTGTTATGGATAGTAATGTATCGTTTTTAATCTTCTGGGATTCGATACCGCAAAAATTGACGATAAAAAGAGAGGATTGTTAAACATATTCTGAAACTTTGTGGGTTCGTTCGTACATATTTGAAGAATGTACAGAAATTTTTTTTTAAGTCGCAGTACCCATTCAAGTTCAAAGCGTTCTTTCGCACAAAGAACGTGTCCGTGCAGCAGAGGCAAACGTTCGAGCGTCGATGTTATCCGATAAAATCCAGCATTCACTTCGTGAGAATGTCGAGCGATTGAATAGGTGTCAATATGTTTGTACTGATACGATACAATATGTGCTCACAATGCAAATCTACCTTAACGCACGAGATCCCGCGATAAGAGTAAAGAGGGTCGTCAATCGATAATTATGCGGTCAACGAATTGCGCCTCTCTTCACGAGCTGATCATTTCGTTTACATCTCATGTACATTTTTCTAATACAACTTACAATTAGTGTAACTAGCTCAGTAGTATTGTTATGATGATAACTAGGCTGCGGATTTTATGTATTCATGAGAAAAATGAGTAGAAGAAATTGGAAACACAGTTCCAAGAGCAATTTTCAATTTTTTAATACCATTGAAAAGAGAAAGAAATTCTTAAGTGATACCTGTGTTGCAATTAAAATACAATTTTTAATTCTGTCTAATGATGACAATTTGTAAGGACATTCGTCAAAGCCAGGACAAACGCGTCGTTTTTCGAGCGTCAACGTGTTGTATCGGGCTAAAGGAGGGTGACGAACGAGTGGTGGAGAAGCACCGCGCGACAAATAGCCTCTTTCTCCCTGTTTTGCTCTTTTTCCCTCATTCCCCGTCTCCTAAATAACAGCTAAAGAGATCGAGTCGAGCGAGAGAGGGCTTTCTTTGCCGTTGGTATCGCGCGCCGGGCCGCGAGAAAAGCGCGAGTAAATTGAATTTCGAAAGTTTAACCGCGTCGGTCAGAGCGTTTATCTTTCCCCCCAGGAGGTGTAGACGGATTCCCGGTCGATTCTCGAAGCCAGAATGTTCCCGTGGAGCGTTCTCGATCGATCGAGGGCGTCCCGAGAGTTTCCCGTTAACGTGAGAGACCGACGATCACCAGGGGGATAGACGGTTCCCGTCGAGTTACGGTAACGACGACTAAGAATAACGTTCTTCGATGCTCCCGGCGAACGCATCCGATATTAACGGTACCGTGGCGAGTCCCACGACAGCTGCGGCTAATTGCATCGCGGTGCAACGCGTTGCATCGTGTTGCACCGCGGGGCCGAGTCATCCGACTCGCGATTCTCCGCGGATTGCAACGCGGTCGTTGGACGCTGCGGTTACCTCACCCTCGAGATCCCGCTATCGATATCGGTATCCATAAATATCGGTAGTGTGATTGACGATTCAATGGGCTGATAATATTGCTATATCGATAAATTCAAGTTTCACATTTCTCATCATTCCTTTTTAAACGGATTGCAACTGAAGACAGATTTCTAAAATTGTTTGATTCCTAAGCTGTGTCCACATTAATTGTAAGCAACACATCGAGCAACTTTTAGTAACTGTACCGATTACTGCGGTATCATGCTTCAATCATACTATATTTTAATATTACTCCTAATTAATCATGAAATAATAATATGTGGGAGAACGAGGTGTGTTCTAGATACAAAAATAAATTGGTGACCCTCAAAACGACACAAGAAAATATTAAGAAATAAAATCAATAACATTTTATTTCATACTCATTAAATTGTACAAATTTATTCAGGGCAAAATATTTATTTTCACACCCGCAGTAACAGGTACATTTGCCCTTGTACCTTCTTCTCGACAATCTGCATTCACTGAATGTTACAAGCACGAGAGACACTGTCTTGAACATTTCTCCAAACGATACGTTGCATTTAATAAAATGTTACAACTACACGAGACACTGTGTTGAACATTTTACAAAATGACACGTTACATTCGATAGAGTGTTACAAGAATACAACACACTGTGTTGATCGTTTCATAAAATGATACGTTGCATTTTAATAGAATGTTCCAACCACGAGAGACACTGCCTGGAGACTGTTAACAGGACAAACGTTGATGGTGAACGTGTTAAGCCTGATTTCCCAATTCCGACGGCCAGAAGCGATCGAGGCAAAAAAGCATCGATGAGATTCACTAAATATTCAAGATGGCGGCAATTATGTAAAGCAAACTGTTCGCGGTGGCTGACTTTGTATTTTAATCTCGAGTAGCCCGGGGAAAGAACGACGAAGGGATGAGGGTAACAGGAGAGTGGGAAAGAGGGTAGGGGAGTAAGAGAGCAAGATCTGAATTGCAAAGAGGCGGTAGGGCGGAACCGTGTCCGGGACCCTTTCGGGCAATTAAAGCCGCGTTAAGACTGGCGTGCCGGTGTAACGCGTCCAGAACTGTCCCCGCTGCGCGTGGTGCATCGGATGCACGCCGCTGGTACCGCATTGCGGTCGACTGTGGTTGCAACACGGGAAAAAATCAACTTTCTGAGTACTCTGTACACCAGTTTTTCCATTACGATTCGCTTTGAAACTGGCTGAAGCATCACAGTCAATAGAAACTTACCTAAAGCTTAATAATTCTAAGGATGTAAAGCTGTTGCACTAAATCTGCGATTTTGAATTAAAACTGCATCTGTTCCATATCTTCCTTTCATATATTGGGTTGGCAAGAAAGTAATTTCGGTATTTTAAGGTGAAATGAAAACCAATTCTGGGGAAATCTTGAAATTTTATGAGCGCGGAATTATGAAGCTACCAGAAAGATGGCAAATGATCATCGAACAAGATGGAAAATATTTTACTAGTTGAAGCTCATTGCTTGAATAGAAATATTGGCTTTTTTATTCCAGCTTAAAATACCGAAATTACTGTCTTGCCAACCCAATGTATATATTAAGAAAATAAAATTATAAAATCGTCGGCCATAAAAGTATTAGGTCATTGCAAAAGATATCGTGCCCGATTCCATTTAAAAAAATGAAACAAATTAGAGCATGCTTATACGCGTTTGCAGCCAAACGAATTCACGTTAGATCCGAGAAGTCGTTCACAATGAACAATCAACTACAAGAAAAAAGTCAATCGTGACCCAATTAATTCACAACTGAATCGAATTAGAACATGCTTATACGTGTTTGCACCAAACGATTTTACATTAGACCTCAGACATCGTTCACAATGAACAATCAACTGCAAGAAAAAAGTCAATCATGACCTCGTTAATTCTAACACGGCGCAAGTAGAATAAGGACGTCTTTTTACCGACAGAATTGAAGTTTAATTAGACGTAACTTTCTGCAGCAGCTAGGGTGAAGGTAAGAGTCTCCGTCAGCTGGGAAACTGGACAATGGAGAAACGCTCGAAAGCATTGTGTACACAGCGAGAGGCAGCCTCAACTGCTGCCTCGAGTGCCTCTTTAGTATTTGCATGGCAAGGACACCGGACAGTGCAAGCCATCAGCTACTGCGAGCTAATTACAATGTTTGGATCCAGTGCTAATACCGCACATATGATACAAACGTAGTGGACAACAGACTCGATGTCGAACATATGATGTCATTCGAGAACCAATTGATTCGCCGGTTAGAATATATATCTACATATCCCCTCTCTGTTCAACGATTAGGTTCGAGTACGACGTTGCGTAACGGCGCGCGTGGCGCGGCGTTCCGTGTCCGTTTCTCCCGCGGAATCAGCATCGGGATTCGTTCATGGGTTTCGTCGGCGAACGAACGGATTCGGTGTTCGTTACGCAAGAGAAACGAGAATCGAAAGGCCAGAGGCGAAACGCGATCGATACCTCGCCGATCCAACGCGACACAACGTTAACAATGAAATAAACGATCGATTGTTTCGTTCGCGACGCGCGGCTTTGTACTGTCGGGGGCTGGGAAATTGTTTACGCGACGCCCATGGACACTCGGTTCGCTCCCCACCCCCTAAACGGGAGAACTGACACGCAGCGTTATCAGATCGAGAGATTAAGTGGGGGAAATGCTATAGTCGGAGCCAGAGCGACGTCACGAAGCTATAATGTGGTCCAGGGATGGGCATTTTTGTCTCAATTGACACAAGACCGTCCCCACCATAGCGCCCACTATCACACTGAGGTTTGAGGAGCCCATTACTGATGTAATCTACCAGCGTTACCAGATCAAGGGATTCTAGGGATCAAGGGAAAATGCTATAGGCAAGACCAGAGTGACGTCACGAAGCTATAGTATAGTCTATCCCGTCGCTTATTAATTCAACTTAAAGTCCCAGATGATCGTGGATCGTTCGAAGATCGGAGGATTGATCTTACGCGATAGGAGAAGCTCGCCCTCACCTTTCTGCTCGACCACGAATATCTGGTAGTCGATCTGTTGTCGCAGCAACATGGGATGAAGATTGTAGAGCAACGCTTGAAGGTGTTGCGGTCGATCACGGAACGGTATAACGACAGCAACACGATGCCTAGCGACACAGTCCGCAGGGTATCCTCTGCCACCAGGCTTCACGTCTGCGAAACCCTTCTCCTTCTCAATCACCGACAGCTCCGGAGGTGATTTACCAACTGCCAACGGTCCAACTGCAAATTAATCATAAAACGAACCCTATCAGATCTCGGTTGCTCCTCGGAGTTTAGAGAATTACTCAATTTTGATAGCCGAACGTTGTTGGACAACAGTCTGCTTAAATGATATCCTTCAATTAGTCTAATGCTGGGATACTGTTCGGCGTCGACCGACGGTCGGATTCGCCTGAGGCCGGGACTGCTCAGAAATAAGCGCGCGAGGAAAAGGGCGAAAGTGAGGGAGAGAGAGATTTATAGACTTGCTTAGCACACTGTACTTTATTAAATCGTTTCCTGCGCGACTCGCCGAAATACGAAGAACAACGGAAATCTTGCGCGTGCGGTTTCTGCTGTCGGAGGGCGACGGACAATCTTGAGCGGCTCCTTGAACGAGGGCCGCCGCGAACGGAGATCTTCAGCGCGTTCGACGGAAAATCTTGACGCGAGCAGACGCACGGAAACGCGGCGCGAAATGAACGAGAATGCAACTGCTCGGCAATGAGAGTTGAAAGCAGATCGCAAGAATAACGGCGCAGGAAAGAAATTAACGTGAATGAACAATAGGTGAAACGAGCAAAAGGAAGGCCTTTTAATATTCGGCGAACGACCAAGCGGGGTCGTACGCGATTGGCTCAGGATCGATCGCGTGATCCAGAACGAACGCACTGTTAGAGATTCGAATCGTGGAGATTTACCGGTAACGGGCGCGGACGAGGATTCCGCGGCCTCGAGCAACGGTATCGCGTGATTGTCACGCGACTGTAAACATAAGAAAAACAAAGGAGCCGTCGCGAGCGGCGCTTGACGGTTGGCGTAACTGCCGGCAAATCTCCCGATTCGAATCCCGAATCCCGAACATATACAATGTATGATTAATTAGACGGATCTGACGCATTTGTGATAAAATGCTGTTGCCCATGAATAGAGTACGATATAAACGACTTATTAGAGATTGCTGTCGACAGCATCGCTGGACAGACAAAATAACAACTCACCGAGATTCGGAGGAATGAGGGGACATCGTGGCAACGTAGTGCTATTCGTTGAGTTAGTCGCCGAGACTTCCGGTAACAGGTACGCATTTCGAGTGGACACAGCGGCCGTGAGCTCCAATTTCGACAAATTCGAGTTGCCTCTGCCGCCAGCCCATTGCAGGCTCGTTGCGGAGTCATTCAGGCTGGACAGTATCAAACTCGGCACTGTCACGGGTCCGTAAATGATCAGGCCGCGTTGATGATGCCTGAACCCGCGATCAGCGTATCTGCGAACAGAAAAGTCTCTATAACCGGTTCAACTGTAATGAAATCGTAAGAGTATCTTTAGACAGCGGCGTGGATTTTATTCTCGGCTCGTTCGAGCCACGTATTTCGGTCTCTAAATGCCTATCAAGGCGAACTCTAATTAAAGAAAGTGTCTTGAAGTGGCTCGCATCGAATCGAATCGAATCGTTCGGGCAATCTACTGAAAGTTTCACGATGAAACAGTTACGATTTTAAATAATTCCGCGCCTGTTGTGGTAGCAACAACCAGTTCCAATTCCAGCTCAGCCAATAACGAATTCTCAACAAATTGTTTTAACACGTTCGTCCCCCACCGCCGTTGCAGATAATTTATTCAGATTTCAGGTTTCAGAGGGGTTTAATGGGTAACGTGTACTTGAATAAAGGAGTATACTAAAAAATTTCGTATCACAAATTGTAAAAGAATAAAATCCGTAATTTTAACGGGCTCGGTAGTTCTGGCGTAAATAGGAATTCGGGCACGAACTTTTGCAGTGACCCAATAGTTTCCATACTGGATAAAGGAGGGCCTAACACAGCTAATAGCAAACGCGGAGAGATTTTAGCTTTTCGACCCGCTGCTAAAGGGAAAACCCGAAAATCTCATGTCCGCTGGAGGCCAGAATATCGGCATTTTTTCACGTACACCGGGGATTCAGTGTGCAAATACTTTTTGGAGCCAGTGTGCCCGCAGGGAGAATCGGTCCGGGACTTCCGTGGACCGCGATCGATCGTTTCGCAAGCGGATATTCGCCGCTGGACCAGGATTTGCGGTCCCGAAAGGCTCTCCCGAGAAATACTGCGGCCGAGACGAGAGCGACGCCGATACTCGGCGGGGAGTTGAGCATTCCTGGAAACGCGCCGGTGAAATATGGGAACAATCTCCGCCACAGTGGCATCCGATCGCAAATAAACGGGGACAACGAGTTGCCGAGTCGGCGCGATTAGACGCGCAAACGTCAGGTAGCTGTTCAAATGGTCGAGCTGCTCGTTTGCATTCGTGCGACGCGTATCTACACGCCACGAGTCGCGACGCGATGCCAGACTACTGTGGAAGCAGATCGTGATCCACGAGGAGAGATTCGTGAGTCCAAAACGGTCCACGATTTGTCGAAGCGTTGCGCAGTCATAGCTTATTAAAATGATTAAAGCTAGAAAGAAATTTCTGTTTGGCTTTCCAGTTCATTGTCGTCGCATACAAAATAGTAAAAAGATCTGGGTTTTAAAAATATATTATTGTCTTCAATCGAATAAAATAATTTTGACATCATTTCGAGAGAGAGAAAGGTCTGCGTAGTTCCTGTATCTTGCAACGAATGCAGATAATTTTTATTTTGCAGTGAAATATACAATCTAGTCATGATTGGATATGAAATCTCTCCCTTATTACTAATCCAGAATAAACAGGAAGTCTGTAAATTCGCGGACGTTTGCATGTACAAGCAGAACTTTACGGCAGAGAGGAATATCTGACAAATTGACGGGGGGAGAGAGATTTCGTCCGAGCTTGTGAAGCGCACGAACGACTGAAGGCTCGTAGATCAAAAGTACTTGCGAGATAGTTGTGGAAGCTGCAGCTTCAGATTATGATTCGCTTAAAAAGTTTTCGTTTCAGATAAGTTTCAGATTAAAAGATTCAGATTTAAATGGAAGATTATTTTCAGCTTCAGATTAGATGAAACAGTCTGAATATAGGCTGTACCAACTAATACGTCGCTCTTCGTGAAATTATTGATTGCTTACAAATCTACAAATCTACGAAAGATTTCAAATGAAGATGAGGTGACGATAACTTGATTGATAGGACAGCAATTAATTTGTACAGCCAATCGGACGTCTCGAGACTCGCGATTCGAGAATTTCGCGGTCGGGGCGGATCGAACGGAAATAAAATTCATTTTCTTCGACGCGATAGGAACCGCGTAGAGACGTTCTCTCTCCGGCGCTGCGCGGCGACTTAATGAGCGGCGCGTGACAGGAAACGACGCAAAACGTCGACAAATAACTGCATCTCGGTTCGCCGCGGTAGGACGCGCCTCGACGCGCAGCGCATCCCGGTGCATCGCGCGGCTTCTAGCGCGACGGCTAAACGAGCCGGCGAGAGAGTAACAAATTGTTGTCACGCGCCGCTGGCGAAATTCGAAATTAACCGGTACCGGTTCGCGGCTCGTAAATCCCTCCGCAAAAATGCCCGCGGGTACTCCCTGTGTTACAGTTTTTAATTAACCGGCCTTTGCTTCCTTTCGGTACTCTGTCCTCGCTAAATTGCTCGAATTCTCCGAGAGGAACAGGAGGAGAGGGTAGGGGAGGAAAATTGCGGGCGAATTCGGAGGTACCGCACACGGCTCGCAAAGGTCAAAGGATCGTTAGCAACCGCTTCCGCAAACGGACAATCTAAATGACCGCTAACGAAGTAACGAGATCACGTACTCTAGTGGAATGTACGTGCCGCGGCGGCGACGTGCCGTACTGCTGCAATGAATTTTCTCGGGAATTTACTTGGAAGCGAGGCATCCGCGATCGTCGCTTTACGTCCACCACTGTACTCTGAGAAATTGGAACCAGTTGGACAAGTTAACTTTTCTATGCCTCTCCGGTCCGTATTGTATTCGAAAAATTCACGCAATCCTTCCTGATGTAGGAGATATTTTCATGACTAATTACTGGACTGCGGATTTTTGGCGTTTTTGGCGAAAGATGCTGCCGGTTACCAACGTGGTAACATATTAAAAAAGAAAAGATAAGCTTGTTGCAATTCAAGTAGAAAATTTTTATTTCGCGTGAAGATCCACCGTCAACTATTTAGAATTTGGTAAGGGTGAGCGGGTTCCTGAAATATTGAAAATTCGAGATACTTGGGTACCCGAAGTTCAAATCGGGTCGAGTAATGGTCGGATCGGATCGGGAACCTGAAAATTTATATTGTTCGGATATTTGATTTTCGGGCAGCCGCCCAGCCCTAGAATTTGGTAGCGTTCAAGGGGGAGTTTCACCTGGTAGCGTTAATGGTGAAAATCGTCTCGATGGAGCGGCGATCGATCACGCCGCTAAGTAAATACTGGATGGCGATCAGAGCGAGGACGACGCAAACGATCGCCTTGTAAAGGTGGGCACGATGCCACAGTGCCACGGCTGCCGCCGCAGTCATCGCATGTGCGAGACACCATAACTCCTTCCTATCGGCGTTAAAAGAGCGCCGTACAGGATGAGGCGCTCCCTAAAGGCTGCAGCCCCCGCCTCGAAGCCGGTCCTCGCCGTCGTTGTCGTCGTTGATGTCTCTTTTCGGGTTCCTAGCTCAACTATTGTCTTTTCCCTAGGACCCACCAAGCGACTCCGGAATTCGGGAACGTTGCTCCTTCGCTTCGGAAATCGAAGAATCGAGGTCCTTGCCTTCAGGAGCAAGATCAAATGATGAAGACGGTACCTGTCTCTGGGGACTCCGAGCTTCTTGATTCTTCTCAGAGCCAGGTACATCACCTTCCGGCGCTAATGCATCCTCGACATAATGCTGCTCCTATCCTGGAACAGAGGAACGAAACATACTGGTTCAATCCGGGTCGCTCCAGGTTTCCGTTGGAGACGCGCGAATGTTCATGTTGAAAATCAATGAATCTTCAGATATAGATTTCTAGAGAACTACGTTTTGGCACAGTGGTTGCCATAAGTCACTCGCGAGGAGATGTATGACGGGTCGATGTAAGTCCCCGATGAATTAGACTGCGAATTTTTGGAAAATTTAGTAGGTCAGTGCAGAAGTTCGTGTCCGATTCCTCGTCTATTTTAATACGAGATCGGACAGGAATTTTTGCACTCACTTGATATTTCTTCTTTTAGATTGTTCTACTGTTCCTACACTCGACTGGATTGAGTCTTACACGATCTTTCTACTCGCCGAGCAAATGCGTTCGAGTTAGTATCACTTCGACGTGATCGATCGCGAGGAGAATCGAGGAGGATAAAGAAAGTGAGAGACGAGGGTTAAGTTAGAGAGGAAATTCTACACTGTATTCCGAATACAATCACGCGTGAGATAAGGAGCGAAGTTATGCGCGCGTTCTACGTAACGATTAGATACCGCATCCGGTCTTCTTTCTGAATGAGTCCCGAGATGACGCGAGTCCCACAAACGAGAAATTATAAAAGGCTGACAAAGTCGTGTTGTCGTTCAATAGAAGATTGTTTGAACGATTGGATTCCATAAGGATCGAGAAGCTCAGACATTCTATGTTGCATGACATAATAAATACTTGTATAGACCCATCGAGGAACTGATAACGCACTTAAGAGTGGAATCGAGAATGTTTCGGAACAAGAATCCTGTGCGACTCGAAACAATGCCTACGTTGAACGCGTCGACGAGCCAGAAACACGGAAACGTAGGAAAGAAACCGGCGAGGAACGCGGAGGTGTGTGCATCAGAGCCTGAAATTGGTTTGCGTTCTCAGGTACGAAGGAACGTGCCACGAACAGCCGTACACCCCTTAGCTTCGAACGAAAATACCGAGGGAGAAACGCGAAAACGACTACGGAAAACGGATTCCGGGCAGAGACCTTGGGGATGGATGGTCTCTCGAATTCTTTCCAACGGCAAACTCCGAGAGATCGTCTTCTTCGGGGTTCGAAAACCTCTCTGCATTCCACGATCGTAAAACGCTGCACGGAATTTACGTGGACGATAATTTCGCATTATTCGGTACAAGCAAATTTTGCTAGGGTGAGAAACTACCCTTACAGAACCAGACACACCAAGACACCAAGGTAGTCCTACAAAGTACAGCAAGGTACAAGAAGGTAGCCTTACAAAGAACAACGAGGTACAAAAAGGTAACCCTACAAAGAAAGTTCTTCGGTTATTTCTTTTCGATTAGTTCCTGTATTAATTGGTAAAAAAATATTCGTTTAAGTCCAGAGCATGACACTAAAAGCGCTTTAACCTCCCACACCTATAGAAGACTGGCCACCCAACACATTGCTTTATGAGATCATCTACAGTTTACTTAACCAAACCCGATCAGATCCACTGTCGCCAACATATTCACAGCCAATTCGACATACCTTGATCGAGCACGAGCTTACGAGAGAGCCCAATTTGGACCGATGTCACGGCACGAACATTTTCGGATTAATTCCAGAGCTGTTTTATGGAAACGGCCGGGTCCCACACGCGATCTTAACCATTACGTTCTGCGTCTACACGAACCGCGTTTCCGATAACGTATGTAAATGACTCGTTCCTCGTGGCCAGTCCTCGATTTCGATCGATATTCCCTTCTACCAGACTGGCGAAGACAGGACTCTCGTGGACACGCGTGTTCCGACGAAAGCGGAATGGAATCCGCCCTCGCATCCGCTCTCACGACCGGAAAAACGTGTACACGCCGATCTTGATAGCGATCGGACATCTGCGCGTCCATCTGCGAGGTGAACGCGACGCTTTCATGCCCGTGCAATTTACTGTGAAATCGGCAATTACGATCGTTATCGCGACAACGCGGCGCGAAGCCTGGTCTCTGCGCAGTCGTGTCCAGATATTTCAACGGGTCATCGATAGAATAAACACTGTATGAAAGAAGAACTGATTAGATTTTAATTGGCAATTTGTTGGTTCACGACTGGAACTACCATTCGTAAATAACAATTCACTAGAATAGTCCAAACTGTGATAACTAGATTGTGGATCTTCCTAAAGCAACATAAAAATTGTCATATCTTCATTACATCATTTTCATATTTTTTTAAAGCAATGCAGTAGCATTTTCAAATTCTTTAAGTCTTTTCGCTATATTATTTTGCAGAGATGGCGGCTGGGGGACCCCCTGCTCGAGGAGAAATAGCGAAGCTACTAGGGACGGCGTAGCGGTTCTGTTTCCGGTGTTCCGGCCGACTCAGTCGTCTTTTGGGAAGTTTGCAGTGTTCGCGCATCAAAGCACCATCTCCAAGATGACGTAAATTGCACCGCGGCTCCAATTTTCCCCGTTAGACTGCTCTAACTAGCGTCTGGGTTTCGGCTTCGCTGGGAAGCCCGTCCGATAACGATATTTCAGCTTGCTCGCGAGAGAACACTGTTCGAGCGTTCGTTTCTCCGCCGGAACCCTTGTTTCGCTGACGAGAAAACCAGGTTGAACTCGATTGAACGAACTCATGCGTTTTTACCGTGTTGTCGAGGAAATTGTAGTCGGAGGCCGGTTTCCCTTGGCCGATCCTGGTGTCTAAAAATGTCATTGTTGTCGACGATTTTCGCCACGAGAATATCGCGAACCTGCCAGAGAAAGGGTCGATTCGAACTGGTCGAAGCTGCGGTCGCCATGACAATGGCTATCGATTCCTTCGTTGCCTTCTTCTCCTTTCCTCGAGCCTTCTCCACCAATCTTCCTCCTCCTCCAATCTGCTTCGTCCGGCCCACCTTTCAACCCTTAATCGCTCTTCTATCGGTCTGCGAGTCGCTTTCTCTTTCCCAGAAGTTTCTCTTCATTGTGAAAGCGAAGACTTCGTCGTTCGCTCATCGAACGCCAGGATAGGCGTATACATATTAGATCATCATAAGTTTCCCTCCATTTTGGAAGCGCCATAGTTAAGCCAAGTCAAATTCCACGGCCCGGCGGTCGTATAAGATACAGAATGTCCCATTTAAATCGATCCCCTCGAATATCTCCGAAATTATTTATGATACCGGAATATGTTTCACAAAGTTGAATAGTATCGAGGGGGACATCATTTGATATCAACTTCATTTTTTTAGGATCGATGCTGCTCGCCATTCCCCATAAAAAATGATTTACTTATTTATTTACAGATCAAATCCCTTTAATCTGTCTACTGTTTTATATTTCGTCTAAAAGAATGATTATTCCCAATCAATATGAATGAAGAAACAAAATCACTCTCGCCGTGATCCAGTAAACTAATGATCCTGCTATCCTCTCAAAGAGACTCAAGTTTAATCCCCAACTCGAGTTTGGTCGAATTCGAAGGGAATTATGCGCTTTTAAAGTACCCAAATATTAACGAGAATCACTGCAGTTGGCTGAAATCCTATTTGCGAGGTTTCCCGGGGGCGAGTCAAAGCTCGCGCTGCAGAGATGCAATTCTCCAATGCGTTTCTCTGCCGCGTTCACGGTCAAAGCGAGCTCGATCACGATTATTGAATTGCTCACCGGCCGGAATCGCATTTCGGACAACCTATAGCCTCCTCCGCCTACGATTCCTCACTGGCGCTTACGAGACAGCGTTCTCCCCAACGAACGGATGCAGTTTTGCATTTCGAACTTTGACCTCGGCGTTCGGCGAGCCTCTCGACTTGCCCGTTTCTGCGAGCCTATGAATGATTCATTCCCGTGATATGCCATATACGAGCCGTCGATTAGAAAATAAATTCAGCACCGTGTTAATACAAAGACTAAAAAATGGTCTCAGCATGCAATTGCTGGCGTGCGAATGTTGAAAAATATTTTCGAACTGGGAGCAGTTGTTTTGAAATGTGTGGGATAACGAAATAAATCAGTAGACTGTTATGCGAAAATGGCAGGTGGAATAATAGTTTAGTGACGTTCGCAGAAAGACGGAAACAGACCTGAGCGTAAACTGTATATTTGAAGAAGTTGCAATGGGTCTACTGCTTTGAAATTGAACAGTTGCAAGCAGCCCCCACCTCTAAAAACAAATTTGTCTATTTTTAATAATTTGCTCACAATTGTGAAAAATGTATATGAAATGTAGGAGGTAAGTTCGAGAAATTGTCTCAGGTCAAATGTTTCGATATCCATAATTTTTCTCCACTTCCGCAGTTTCGTCGATAAAGAGCGAGATTTACGCACGTCGTAACGTTTGTGTTTCCAAAGCTTTGTGAATGGATTTCAGGTGACTCATGGCGAGATTTACGCGTGCCATAATGTTTACGTTTTCGAAGCTTCGTCAATAAACTTCGTGCGAGCTTCGAGATCGATACACGCCACAATGTAATCAAATTTCGATGTACTATTTCAAGGTGATAAATCGAATTTCTCATCGGGATTTCGTGATTCTGTGCAAGGTAAACCAATATGAACCAATCGATCGTATAATTCTGTTTACGTTGATCGTAATGATAAATACCAATTATAAGTATAATTTAAGAAAAGCTGTTGCGGATCGCGCGAGCTACGTGGCGTCACGCGAGTTAGGACAGGGGAGAGAGAGGTGACGCAGGGTGGGCTGGATCGAAGATTTTAGTGACATTTTACAAAGAAATGAACTTTCCCATATCGATGTCTAATCAATTACTATTGTCTTTCGAATATCCACTGACCTCAAAAATGGAAGAATTAATAAAACTAAACGCAAATTATAGTTGTACCGAACCGTTAAAGTTGAACATTTTAGATTCTGCGATCGACACCCGGAAAATGTCCTTTCTTTTTCGCGATATTTTGACGATCCGGTTTAATCTATCATCCCCATTTTTTTTCTACAGTAAACAGCGTTATTATACATTAAGAAATTATAATTGCAGTTACAGTTGTTATATGCAATGCATTTAAAATGTAATGTCGAATATAGGACAAAAAAATGTCAAAATTTTTATGATTGACAAGGAATATCTTTTGATTCCCAAGGGAACACACGTTGGGACCATTATGGTTGGGATCGCAATGTGTTCATTACACTTTCCTTTACATAATGTATAAAAACCACTTTCGTTCACCTTTCTGAGTTATTACCGTTTAAAGTTAGTAATGTCCTGTTATTTCACATGCGTTCGGTAGCCACCGTCGGTACTCTGCGGGATATTAAGACATTTTTCTACTGACAAGTTCAATAAAAAAAGTATTATACGTTGTTTGTTTATTATATTGATGCGTTGTTTATTTATTTATTATTATAAAGTTTTGAAATGATACGAAACCTGAAAATTTTAAGAACAGCGAACAAATAAAAACATACTTTATACTTTACATTCTATTATTAACGTCTGACCCACGCATATCAACAATAAAATTAACGTCATCTAAAAAGAAAAGAAAATTATTAGATTCTGAAGCTATGCAGTTATTTAATAAGTACTGCATAAGTGTACGTGTATAAATAGATAAAGTTTTGCAGATAAAGTTATTGTACTCTAACACTTCTGAAAAGAATGCTTGTTCTTTGACACTTTCAAGTGTTTTTTTCAAGTGTTCCCCCTTAAAACAAAGAAATAACAAAATAGCATTCAATTGGAATAGAACCATTGTGTTGAGAATGAACTTTTGGTTTATTTTCTTACATTTGTCTCAACCAATTATATTTAAAACGTGGCAAACACTAATTAAATAAACATAAACGAAATGTATTACTATTGTCTACCCAAACAAACATTTTTTTTATATGTTGTTAAAAAAGATGGAATTTTTTAATATTTTTCTGTGCAAACCGCATTCTCATATCTCTAATGGTTCAGAAGTTATACTAAAATGTCACTAAAATATTCGATCTAGCCCACGGGGTTGCCAAAAGCATAATAAGGACTCGCTACCATAGAGGCCCCTCTTCACCTCTCCTCCCGCCGAGCACAACTGATTGCCCGAAGAGTCAGTTGCTATCAAAACGTTACTCTAAGCACTCCCGCTTTGCTTGAGCGAATAAATTCTAAGGCCATTGCGCTTCTCTGGCCGTCTATCTTTTTCTTTGCTTAAAACAGTTGCTCATAACACTCCCGCTTCGCTTCAGCGATTTAAACAGTGTCTTAACTATAACTTCACTTGAACTAAAACCGCGCTTCAAAAACCAAACACAAGGTCTTTGCGCTTCTAAGACCTTCTCTAGTTTTCTTTTGTTTTCTATTTCTTAAGTTAGTGTTAAGTGGTGTCGGGTTCGTTCTATTATATAAGTTTTAATAAACTGGACATACGGACTTTTCCTGAAACTCTAAAAGCTCGATTCTAGTGCTGTTAATTTTCACCTCCTTCCGCGACCCCTCTATTCCTTTACAAAAGCTAAATCAATCAATTTTAGTAATAGAGAGAAGGCAAATAAGGCGTATGGCAACAGAAGAATGAAAAATGGATAAAAAAATACAAAAAAAAGAAAACAAATGTTTACTTAAAAATGAGAACTGTATAATTCAATTTCATTTATTATTTACTGTTTAAAAAACTTATTGAAAAAGAACTGCACCACTAAACGCCTTATAAAGGAGACATTTACCTTATTCCTCGCAGTGCATTTCAGGGTTGGCAGTGTTTCGGTATAGAGTTCAACTATGTATACGTATATTAGCGAAGTATGCCGATAGATGTGACTCAGCTTGGTAGCTCGAGGAGTTTCTCGAGTGTTTCTGCGTCAGCGGGCACAAGGCGAAGCTGGAAGATAGCGTGATACTTAAGCGAGGTCTTACACCTGCGACCATAAACGGCGCGCAGACCCTACTGCAACTATTGTATGTACCATGCGCCTTTACGAAAACTTCCGACTAATTGCTCTTTCGCAACGACACACTAATCAGTTTCGAAGGTCCTCCACGTCTCGAACAACGCGTTTCTGGAACTCGGCCGAGCGGTTACAAAACGAACGTGCCGATTTCGCGCAGTTCTTGCAAATATTATGCGTGCCAGCGTAATTAAGAAGCAAGCTGGAATTTCCCTCGAAAACACTTTCGATTCGTCTACAAAGCACGTACACGCCTTTTGTCCGTGTGTGCAGGTGCTCGCGTGTGCAAAGCACTTTCCAAACGCGGTCGAGATCTCTTCAAATTCATGAGAAAGGAAGAATGTAGTTCAAGAACTCGTCGAACGTCCGGCTTTTCGCGAATTCGGTTATTTCGCTGCTGCTGCGGTTTTCTGGCAGTCTGTCGTCTGGTAACGCGAACGATTCCTTGGTTAATGACGGTGGACAAAACCCAGGGGAATTCCCAAAGGAATTCGAAAAAGGAAAAAATCACCGTCAGACTGTGAATTTTATGCATTTATGAAGTTAAAAGAATATTCATGTTGATCGTAAAAGAAAAAAGTTTTACATGGTTCCTAATCCTTGCAATTGATGTGGACAATTTTTAATTTTGCATAAAATTCCGCTGTCTACTCATGGCTGCAGATTTCATGCATTTCTGGCTAAAATGAAAATTTGTGAATTGAAGCAATAGAGAAACGAAAAGAACTGACTAGTATTGAGATATTGTTTTCAACAAGGAAAATATAATCTACGTTAAACTACGTTAAAAAGATGGTGACGTCGAATTTCCATGATTATGTCACAAGGAGAAACTTGCGCAATGCCTTTTTCTTGTCTATTTAGTAGCTCCTGGTTAATGTCGGAACGTAGTATGACGAATTGTATTTATTGTTAAAAGAATACCCGATCAATAAACGAGCTCGAGGAGCACCGGCGGCAGAGCGGTTGGGGATAGAGTCGCTGGAAGCAAAGTTGTAAGTGCTGCAATAAACATTTTCCGGAGCAGAAAGTCCGCAGAACTTTCCGAACGACCTGATATAACAGTGTTCAGTCGCGAATATCTCGGAGACGAACGAGCCAAGCGATAGAGCTCTGAGTCAGCCGCCTCGGGCAGATGCCTTTTCAAATTTCTTGCTCCACAGAGAATCCTGCGAGAGAGTGAGAGAAAAAGGATAAAAAGAGCCGACATAAATCTCGCGGAGCTGCGGTCGCGCCTTTGCAACTCGCGCCCGTCCGATGGAAAAGAACCGCGCGTTCACGTTTCCGCGAATTTATGCCGGTTTCGCAAGCCGCGACGACGATGCTCGCATCCCGAAACGAAACGTGGGGAAACCCACCGTTCTGGAAAGAACCCGCGGAGGAATTTCCTTCGTTCGCTGCAGTTCGATAAATGCAATTAACCTGCGCCCGACGAGGAAAAAGTAAAAACCTCGCATCGAGCGAACACATCCAATTTATGCGAAAAGGAGATGTCACGTCCGGTGGTTCAGCCATCAATAATAATTAATAAATCAATCATGTACAACATATATCTTCCGAATTTCTTTTAATATTTGCCAAGTAATGTTGCAGGAGAAATTAAATATCAAATACTATCGTTGATAATTAATATTGAACTGTCGTATATTATACCACATGGCGAGTGATAGAATTAAGGAAAATCTATAAGATACATTTCGCAGTTGTCTATATGGGATTGCTAACCCATGAGGATTTATTTCAAACTTGAACTCATTATGAATTCAAAACTTTATAGAACAAATTAAGAACACAGCGAAATGTATTTTATTAAACAAAAGAGATGATTCGGAATATAAAATTGCAAGCGAATATCCGTTGAGGCCTGTTCATCGCTGAAGAATGTGAAGATAGTCCAGAGACTAAGATAGATACTGCGCAAAAGAAATGAACAAAAAATCGACGAATAATAAACTGATGACTGAGTATCTGGCAGGATGTGCAAAGCAATACGATCTAGCCAGGAGAGTGATAAAAGGGAATCGAAGACTCTACATCCGGTCAAAATGCAGACGACAAATTAAGAAGAAAAGCGATTACGAAGAATTGATGAGAATGCATTCACCCTATGAAGATTAAGCAGAACAATGGATTGATCGATCTATAAAAGGGATGGCTCTTCATCAGGACGAGTTCAGTCACATCTTAAAAATCAAGCAGTCAGTCAATGGTCGTCAAAGTTGAGTCATCATCCTAAACCATTACGAAATACTGTACAATTCAAGTATACTTTCAGTTCGCTGAATACTAATCAGTTATCAAATACGAGCGAATTGTCAACATCATTAGTGCAGTTGTGAAAATATCACCGAAGCGTGTACACCCACTGGATTTAAAATCATCATTATCTACAACATCAGAGCGAACACCAGCGAACAACAAAGCGAATAACAAAGCGACTGCGTCTAATAAACGAACCACCTATACGGTAAATACTAACAAATATTAATAACTCTATATATCCGAAATTTGTTGCATAAAATATATTTTGTTTATTTAAATCTCAATCAAAATATCAAATCATTTTTTAAAGAGTTTACCCAACTTCGATTTCTACGTTCCAAATCCTCAAACAAGGCCAATTAGATTTAAGAAATCCTCAATTCCCGAACCGAAGCCGGTAGGTGAAAGTAGGTAGGTTCAAAACTGCGTTTTATACACTATCTCAACTCTCAAAAATAGTACCTCTTTAAAACATCCATCTCAGGACGTAATAGAGAATTGGAACGCGCCTGTCGCAACCGTCGACCATCCCTATGAAGTTCTGAATTCGACGTAAGACATAAACATCAATATCCTGCAACTGCAGTTTGTGTTACTTTTGCATCTCTCAGATAAACCTGCGTAAAGGATGAAAGGAAACTGTATGTAATGCTAATTAAAACAAGACTGCGAAGTGTTGGGAACATTGCAAAGCATTTTAAGAAATCGAATTCTTCAGTAATTGTGACTAGAGTGCACGCTTTTTCGACGGCATTCGATGCGGTTTTTATCGTCGCAACCCTGTAAAGCATCCCCGTAATTTCCTTGATGGTATACGATCAGCGATCCGATTAGCAACGAATCGAGCTTCTACTTTCTCTAATCGAGGAAACAAGAAATCGTGACGAGGAAGCATGCAGAAGGATCATCACGTTGTCGTGGTTCTCCCTGTGTTTCAGAGGAATTCCAAATAAGACGTAATCGTTTTTGAGCCACAAGAGGTTTTCACTTCAAAAAATATTGTTCCTTTTTTTCCACTTGTTTCTTCACGTACCTCCAGATCATTGGTGACGCATCACGTTTCTCCTGGCTTCTCCAAGTAAGATCGCGTTACAAACTGGAAACGGAGGTTACTCGTTTGGTCACCGTGGAACAAATTGCACGACCGACGTAGCGAACCGTGACAGGCTCGTGTACGCGAGTTAATCCAATCCGCGGTAACATTACTCCCCGGAGAAACTTCGTAACCTCTTTCGTCTAATTGCGGGCTGACCCCTCGACTCGCGCGCTCCAATTATTATATCGCAGGATACGTTTTAGCCTAGCTTCGAACACGTGGGCATGTCGGCAACGTCTTTCTCGTTTGCTCTCTTCCTTTCCGAAACCGATCCTTCCAGTCACGGCACTCGTATCAATCGTTTGTTGATAATCGGCCGGTTTATCGTCGCGTTTGCGGTTTCATTAATGAGCGACTTGATAACAGCGTGATACCGAATCGACGCTTTTATCTTGTTAAATTAGGTATTTAGGATTTATCCAACAATAAGTTTCCCTCTGCGCCGCTATCCCTTATACCTGGGTTCTCCTACCCTTCGACCATCAATAAAACAAACCTTCCTTGTCGAAGGTAGAAGTTGAACACGTTTTCTAGAATTACACAGTTCAACTGAAAGCTCTTAAGCGAAAAACTTCTTCTGTACTCTCACCCGTTTGAATAAACTGTTTATATCAAGTTGCCATAATCCTGTACTACGAATCCTTGGCATTACTTTATTTTCATAACCTCGAAGAAACTCAACATATCTACAGGAAGCCTGCTAATTACGAGGAGGTCTAGAGACCCCCCTTCTCAATGAGATTAAAATACGTAAAAAATTAATATTTTGCCATGAATAAATTTGCAGAACTCAATGAGAATGTATTCTCGTTGACGAGGCTAACAAAATTGTCAATCATTTTCACATTTCTATAGTCTCTAGATACGTAGTTCATTTCTGTACGCAGTAATTGGTACATAGTTCTTTTTCGTCCGTAGTAATACGTACAAAATGTTGTCGATTTCATTGTTTTAGAAGAGCAATAAATCTGTACACCTGATACTTTGATCTCGGGGTGTTTCGCGCAGGATCACTGCCATAATCTCCACGTTATCGGGCCAAATTTGAGTCAGCTGACTCACAGACCTAGTGTCCAGCGATATGGATCCACGTGTGTCCGATACGTCCACGAGACACACCCCCGCGTGTTTTTATCGCACAGCACGGCCCACTCAATACGCCGGTTATCTATCGGCGAATGTTTCTTAATTATTGAATATTTATAGTCCATGACTAAGGACTATAAATTTTTAACCATTAGAGGA
This sequence comes from Lasioglossum marginatum, assembly GCA_028455795.1. NCBI lineage: Eukaryota > Metazoa > Arthropoda > Insecta > Hymenoptera > Halictidae > Lasioglossum > Lasioglossum marginatum. Next base: position 2,261,986 of record CM052242.1, read on the forward strand.
CGGCAATCTCGACGAGGTATCACATTGCTTATGTATGATCGACGTTATGTGATATATGATCGTTTAATCGATTATTATTTTTTAAAATAAAATTTTCAACTCCACCTTTTGGTTTCGTTGAATCGTGACAAAATTAATGTCGTATTATCTGCATAACAGAGCCCAATTGTGGTTTAACGAGCACAATTATTGAGAAGCCTAAAAATAAGCATCCGGTAGATAAAATATTAACCACAAATCATCGCTCGAAATGAGTATGCAGATAACGTTCGGACGATACGTGAGACTCCCATGGTGTATTCTGAACGGTTCGATGGCAATTAACGGGAGCCAGAACTCGTAAAACTCGCGTTATTCGAAAGGCTGTCTGCGAATAAAGATTCGGGACGATACGAGGCGTCGCGACGCGCCGATGAAAGCACAGCTCATTGTTCTAGGGAGAGCGTGGAAACAAGAAGGCGAGTCGGATACCCTGTTTGCTCGCAATTAGAGGACTCTCCGTGGCAACTAATTGTCCCTGCATCTAACTGTCCGCGCCACCTGACCTTACTGCGACCAGGAATTACCACGGGATGAGAGCTGGCGCTGGGAAACTGCGCCATCTTCAGCCTGGGAACTTCGTTGAACTTCATGCTGTGCATTCGCGACGATGGTATTAAGTGATATTCTGAAAATGATAAGGACCTCGTATTCTACTTATGTTGACACATTCGCACCGGGTCATTTCCGACGCATGCATTTCCGTTGCAATTTCCGAGATTTCGAAAAGTCACAGTACTATTAAAGAAACTGCAATGTTTTAACCAACTCGCGTATCTAACTCTTACGGTATTAATATATCTGTAGATAGACCAGCACGTGTTAGGTTGCATTGCGTGTAAAATCTATTTTAATAATATATAACCTTTATCATCGTAAAAATTAAACCCCATTTTAATTACATAAGAAATTAATCATATTTAAAATTTATCTTACTAACTGTATAGTATTTATCCCTATCAACTACATGTTTGTCAGTAACAATTCGTAAATAAATTCAAAATTTTACAACTTAATTTAAGGATTCTAATTTATTATATTCAGCTTGGTAAACTTGTCAAAGCGAGAATGAAATTTGTTGCAAGTGAGGCGGACAATTTTTATTTTGCACGAAGAACCGCACTCAGCGATAACGAATTACAAGTTTCTTGTATCATAATATAGGATGGTGCTTCGGATTGTATTCAGTTTGTGTGTTCGGCACTGGAACAGAAGCTTCGAAGCATTATACCTACTTAGTGGAATCTCTCTGCCATTTACGTCGTCCATGTCGCAGAATCCCTGTCTTAATTAACTTTAGCGTATCAGGGGTAGACAGCTGCACTACAACCCTGGAAACTCTACTCACAGATGCGGCACTTGCTTTTTAATAAAACAAACAAACAAGTGCATGGATAAGATAATTACGCGAACAGCTGCGTCGATTGAAGTCATATATTGTTGCTAGCATGATGTTTTAACCCTTTGCTCTCGAAGCTATTTAAACACAGGAAGCCGGGCTTCCTTCGTATTATGCGTGTTTTTGCAACATTACTCTGGAACGGTTCTTCGTCGAGGAAAATGTAATAGTACCTTCTCTTAGCTTCCTAATTGGCTGCAAACAGGAGAAGCGAAATTGCGGATGTGCCGCAATGAAATTCCTAGCGGTTGATTAAACGCAAAACGAGTCTAGCAGAAATTGTTTCTTGATAATTGTGAACAGCTTTGAAAGAGTTGGTTCCAGTGAAAACAAAAATTGAAAGACTTCTTTAGAAGACAAGATATAAAGTCCCAGATTATTTATTTTAGAATTGTTGAAATTATAAAGTCTCTTCCACAGGAAATGATTGAATAAAAATAGCAGCAAATGTATATAAACTTAATCTTATCATTTTTATAAGGCAATACGCGCCAGTCACTTTTAATGCTCGGTAGGATTAGTGCTCAAGAATCAGAAGCTATTCTATTACTTATAGCCTTTGGTTAGCATAGGTGTTCGCGATATGGCCGAAGGTATCCCACGAAGCAGGGTTGCGAATCGCGGACTAACCCTAACCCAAACCCGGTTAACCGAGGAAGATTTCTGTAACCCATACTAACCCGGAGAGAGCGGGTTTGAGGGCCTAGAGAGAGCCGGTTAACCCGTTGGGAGCGGGTTACTAGTAGGGCTGTAACTTTCCTTCGAAGGTCGAAGATTTCGAAGCTTCGATTTCAGAAACTTCGATTTCTGAAAATTCGAAGGCGAGGAGAATCAAAGTATCGAATTTCAAACTCCGTAGTAAATTATTAGAAGATTGAAAAAAAACGGTCGTCGGTGGAGAGTTTATCTACCTGAATTCGGATTCGCGCTTGTTCCTCCGCACGGAGGGTTTTACCGGTTTTACGACGCGGCGGAACGTATTTATATTGTGTACACTAAACTAATTTAGGAGACTGTGCTTCTTGAGGGTTCTGGGATAAGTGGCACGCCTTCTTTTTTATATGGGGCATTCTTTGCATGGGAAAAACTGAAAAATACCGCCATTTATTTCGGTTTCGGTGTAATATCGGTTATACCGAAATGGGCATTTTAATCTCCGGGAAGGTCTTTATCTTTTTATGATGGCCACGGTAGGAGAGATACGTCGTCGGTAGAGAGTTTACCAGGTAATTTAGGTGACTGTGCTTCTTGATGGTTCTGGGGAGGGGAGGGGGGGGGGGGAAGTTGCACGCAGTTCTCTTTCACATAGGGCATCCTTTGCATTGTAAAAACCGAAAAATACCGGCATTTATTTCGGTTTCGGTGGAATATCGGTTATACCGAAATAGGCATTTTAACCAGAATACCTAGCCGAGCTACAGAAGACTTCTGTAACCCGGTTAGGCGGATTAATCGGGTTACAAAACCCATCCTAACTCGCCTAACCGGGTTCGGGTTAGAATTCGCAACCGTGCGCAGAAGTGGTTACCACCGGGGCAGATTTATTAATAGCGTTTCTGGATGAGGTCACATGATTGTCGACGAATCCTCTGGATATTCCGAAAACCGTTTACGTAAACGCGATTTCTGTTTCGCCGCAGAATTATTTTCGTACGCGGCAAGTTTCTCGGAAACTATCAAGAGTGTGCAGATGCAGTCATACTGAATGCAATTCTGAATCTCAACGTTGATCGCCTCATGCATACGTTTTTAACCCGTTTCTCTCCTACATCCTAAAGGAAATGAAAGGAATCTTAATTAGTGGAGAGGACATACTCTGAGTAATCTAGAGAGAGAGAGAGAGGAGTTCGCAGGAAAAAGTAGTTCGTAGAAAGGGTTGTCGCTGGCCTGAAGGGAAACAAACACAGCCCCTACCTCCGTCGCGCATTTTAATTCGCGATTCTTGAAGTCCCGTGCCTCCAGCCCGGGCTAGTTTCCAGGCTCGTTTCCGCTGGAAAGGACTCCTGGCGTGCTGGCCCTTCGTTTTCCATCTTCTTCAGGCTTGCTGCCCTTCGGGGAAAAGTTTGCGAAACGAGTGCCCCTCGAGCATCCCCTCTCGACTATCTGCAGTTTTATGCGCGTTTTCTGAACGGAACACTGCTCCTTCCTTCGCTTCCTTAGCAATTTTTGCTACTACGTTTTCCGCCGTGTACTCTTTCTCGCGTGTTTCGTTCGCCTAATCCAACTATTAATGAGAATTTAAGAATATCGATGTGTTAGTTTGAACCGATTGGCATTATTAAGGAAAGAATTGAATTTTTTAATTTAAAGCAACATAAAGAATATACAATTATGGAAACAACAGTCCTCTGGTGATCGAGATAGAAGAAAAATGGCCTTTTTTATACCGTTTATGAAGAATATTTTCTCAAATCCTGAGACTATAAAAACATAAGAAAGATTTCTAATTTTGTTTGTCTCGCCAGCGAGAATACATTCTCATTGAGTTGTGCAAAATTCATGGAAACATATTTATTTTTACGTATTGTATCTGATCGGAAAAAGATACACCCGCAGTAATAGGTACAGTTACCCTACTGAACTTAATCCCATCTGTGGTCGTGACCTCTGTTTCCAATTTATCAACACGATCTACAGGCCGCGAACCTAGGACCGTGCGAACTTGGAGACACTTTTGTTGGTATCCTTGGAGCGTGACACGACGTGGACGGCGAGGATCGCGGTAAAAATGATTCGAATTACGTTGGGATGGCAGGACATTATGTTAAATTGCGGGTATCCTGCGGGTACAATTTTGTACACAATTGCGTTAACGATGCGAACGGGAACGTATCGCGGTGCCATTATGAAACGTCTACTCCGTTCTGGAACCAATATTATTAAGATAGCGTATGCATGCGTAGCGTGGCGTGTCGTGGCGTGGCGTGGCCTGGCGTGGCGTGTCGCCGACAGAAAGAAATCAAGGCGGCAACGTATCGCCGGAAACGCAGTTTGCACGATAGAAAAAGAGACCGGCGTTAAATGCCGCAGAGGAACGGGCCGGCGCTAATTACGCTCGCCGGCTTGCGGCTAATGTGTCACTCGCGCCGCGGATCGTCGTGCGAAAGCGAAAGCAATCGCGAACAACACTATTCTCGCTAGCTCCTCGAGCAGAACAACGAGGGGTGCAGTGGTTTAAACGTTCCTCTGATTGAATTCTTCCCACTCGTCGATTAAGAACAAACGTCTGGACTGCGAGAATGGTAATTGCTGTCCGACAATCTAACCGCGCGCGCGAGAGTTAATAAACGATTCGAATGATCAATAGGAAGCCTTGAATCTGATGCTAATCGCTCCGATAATAGCCCATTACAGAGAGAGAGAGGGAGCCGTAATGGATGTTTTCCAAACTACAGCCGCACTATTAAGGCAAACAAGGTAAACCGGCGCTGATGGAATGCGCGGTTAAATCCGACGTGGCGTCAGACATACGCTCGAACGAGTTAGATGTTTACCGAGTGGGCGTGGCTTTGTGGTTCTTCATTGTCGCTAAGTCAAACGAGTGCGTAAAGGGCAATCTCTGACGTCTCCAATATTCTCTCTATCTGCTCAATGACTTAACCGATGTCTACTCGATATATTAAGTTGACCTGAGTGGGCGTTCGTGGCCCTCGATTCCCACAGGGGCAGCCGAGTGCCCCACAGAGCAATCAACCACCCACTGCGTAATATCACACAGCTAATTCCACGCTTGCGATTTCACTTTACAAAAGAATCGCCCTTCCTAGAGGCCCTAGAAAGACTTACAAAGAAAAGAGAGCAAGGGCAAGATGCTTTTATCCCGAACTCTCCCACGCCAGCACGAAATCGTGAACAGGATGCGAGACATAATAGGGTGGCCTATCCAGTCAACGAACATTTAAGCTGCATGCAAACATGTGTAAGTCGAACAATGATTTTCCTAAGCGAGGAAACTAAGAACACCAATTACGGGGTTCGCGTGTAAATTTCACGATTCGCGGGGCACCTGGCGGCTTTTACACGACGAAATACTGTCGCGATGCGCAACATCGAATGAACATAGCTCACTCACTCACCCCCCATCCCCCGAAGCTAGGAAAATCTACTGTATAATGCAGGAACGTCGAGTGCATTTTGCTCGCGGCGCGGCGGTAAAAGCGATTTCACGGTAGCGCGAATTTGGAGCAAGTCCAAGTTGAAAATCGATCGACCTTTAAACCAATCGGCTATGTGCCTCAGCCCCGTCTTTGCCCATCTGTGCAACGAAACAAGCGTTATATCAGGAATCGGTGCCCGATACGAATCTGTCCTCGTCAAAGGACAGGAACGTTTCCGGCCGTTGCAGAAGCGCGATCATGTTTGCAAGAGGCAAACTCGGGGAAGTATACTCTGCATTTACGAGCGGAGCACTAAAACAATAATACGCTATACCTGCAGAAGAAGCAGCTATGGGATAGACAAATTAATTTGATAGCTCTTCCTCCATTTTCTTCCTATTTCACGAAAAACCAAAACAGTAAATGTCTCTTTACTATCTAACAGCCGTGTTGTGCAAGGACAGTGGCCGTACCCGGACACTATTTTTGATTTATGACTTCGTCTACCGCGCCGAGCGAGACTTCAATAGAGAGCCGAACATAGAGAAGAACAGAAGAGCAGTGGGGGCATTTACTGTATTATACATTCAAGTTTCAACTATAGCCGGCCCTTCGAAATGACTCAGATTTTTTCTTTTACGATTTCGGACATTATAGAAGTGATTTCATTATTGAACAATTGTTTAATATACTTCTTCATTCAAGTACGTATTCAGTTATGTTGAATTATGAATGGAATTGCTATTTCTTTTGAACAATTCTGAAGATAATCCTTAACATTTCCTCTGCACTTGCTGCATTCTACAGGAAACTGATTAATTTAGTCACCGTTTTGAATGTGAAATAAAGCTAGAAGTGATTAATTGTAAGAGTTACGAATCAATTTGTATACTCGATACAAAGACAGACAGACAGAAAACAGAGCTCAAATCAGCTTAATTTGTTTGAATAATCGTTCTTCTCAGAAAACCCATACTCGCTTGCAGGAGGCTGACGAATAACCAATCTGAAGTTAACATAAGAGCTATGAATTATTTATTATACCTACCACAATGATGAACAAGAGATACATCAGATTGTGCAGTTTGAAGAGTCGTTCTTCTCGGAAAAAAATCTTTTATCTCGAAACCGGTGAAGGATCGAATACGGCGAATATTGTTGGATGTATCGATGGGATTCGTTGTGCAAATTGATCGAAGCAGACGTGTGCCTAACCGATGATAGTGATAACGTCTAACCACCGTCTCGCAGTCGTAAACCATGTTAGAGGCTCTTCGCGCGGCGCGGCGCGGCCTTTCATACGATATTAGGCGCACGCGAGAGCGTGTTTCGTGGATCGATCGAGAGAGCCTGTAGCAAATCGCCGCATAAACAATGCACGTCCACTCTCGATCAGCAATCACGGGTATTTCCGCTGGTTACGATCGAACCGTGAATTACGAATTAACACTCTGATTGCGGTAAACAGCCCGGCAACCTCGATAAATCCCATTAAACCGCAGTAACTTATTCAACGAAATAGGAATTGAAAAGATAAGATAGCTACTATCGAGAACTCTTTCAACCTTCTTGCATTTTGCAGCTCCTAAAATGCTGGTGCAGCGAATAGGTCGGTGTACAAATCCATTTTTAAATTAACGGAGATGCTGGTTTATAGACCCGGCCGGGGAGCCATTTTTACAGTTGTGGAATCGATGGTTGAAACCATTCACAGGCTTATAACATGCATAAAAGGGATTAAGGTAGATGTTAAAAAGAATTAAAGAATTAAAAAAACTGATGCATTATTTTCAACCTATTCAAATTATGAATGCAATCAATGAGAATTTTGTATTGGTATTGGTGCTGCACCTAGTGTGGAACGCATTTACTTAATTGAATCGAGAGACATTGAGTAATAAATTCACGATTTCAATAATTTTAGTGGAAAGGGATGTAGTAGGGTTAAACACGCGACACTCAGAGTGTGAATCGGGTCGGGCCAAGCCGATCCCAGTCGAGCCGCGTCAAATTAATCGAATTAATCCGATGGAATCGCTCGACACGAAGGACGCAGGTCGACAACGGATGAAACAGACCGCAAAGAGACTAATGACGAGTCGAGCAAGGGCTTCGCAACGCGATGGATTAATTCGGAATCCCTAAAGCTTCCGTCGATACTCTTTTCTCTCTGCTCGCGGACGCGAGTCGCGATCGATGCGGCGCGGCGCACTGTATAACAAACGCGAATGAAAATCGGAAAAGTCATCGTTTAATATCGATCCGATAGTACGAAGATTTTCGCAGGGTTTGCGGAAAAAAGTGTAGAACGAAAACACACATGTGAAACAAGTGAAAAATAGTCACGGGGCCGAAGGAAAAACAAGAAGGCAAATAACGCAAAGACCGCAAACGGGAAGCTCTGCGGTGAATTCGCGAATGGAACACATCCGGGAACGTTTAAACGAGCGGCTAGCTAAATGAAAACATCAATCAAAAAGATCAATTTCCAGTTGATCCGCACACGTATCGAGGAATTCTAATTTTGAGAGAACGACCTTCGGTTGCGCGCTCTCAAAAACTTCGTTTGCATAGCAGTATGCGCGCGCGATGAATCGAAAAAGCGATCGCGACCTTTTACGATCGTGGATCGCATCGTAATGTTAATCAGCTGTGAAGATCGACTACATGCAGTTCCGATCACGTGGTAAAATATCGATCGTAGGTGACGCTGTCGAACAATGATCGATTTTCGAGATTGTACGCTCAACCGATAACCAAAATTTAATTTTTGAGCAAATATTTATACAGATCATGGATGTACTATGAACAAAATTTTTTTTCATAGAAAATGCGGGTCACTCCAATTTTTTAAAATGTTAATATACATTTTTGAATTGTTAATCTTCCATCCGGGGTCGAGGCGGTTTCAACGACCTACTATACCGTAACCTAAAGCCTTGAACTAACGCTAGAATGATTTCGGCCAGAAAAAAACAGGTTTCCAGCCCATTGTGACGCGGCGCGGCTGTGCGTTATGGCAATTCCGGTGTATCACGCGGCGAAGATAAACGAGCTAATTGCGCGATCATTTGCGTCAGCCAATAGACGACACTTGAGCAAACACAGGAACAAAACGAAGCTCTCCATCACCGACGACACAGTTGCGTAAATTTCAGCTTGGTTTTCGACCAGCCTAGTCTGATCAGCCGTGTCTTCAACGTTCGTTACACGTGCAGAGTGATTCGCGGTCGTATAAAACGCTAAAACCGCAGATAAAGTCTTTCGGATACGAGGCTCGTTATCAAACATGCAAACACCGGTAGCGAAACGTTGCTGCACGCTGACAGTTCTCGGGGGCGTTGCGATTTACGACGCGATGGTACGACTCGCTGTCAACCGGGTTCACGAGACAAGTGCCACGATTGTGCATGATAATTATGATTTGATCTGACCGCCTCGCGGATCTTTTTTCCCAAATTACGAGCGTCCAGTTGTGTCCGCACAATTGCAAACTAACCGAATATTCTTTGTTTCTAGACTTCGGATCCAAAATGTTCGAAATGTTTCCTAGATCATGTAGTTCTGCTATTTTTTGTGAACTCGCAACAAACGTTTCAAAATGAGAGTTTAAGTGATTAAACTTAAATTAATTTTTTAAGTGATCGAATACTTTCTTGCCAAGGGTTGTATTTAATAAATGAGATCAGATATCAGTCTATCTCAATCAAGTAAGTACTAGCTTACGAAAGAATCTAATTTAATTAATTCCAGGCTATTTTATAGAAACAGCCCACTATGCGACGGCCTCGCGACCCTAACAGCCGCTTACAATAATTAGCCGTAGCCTCCAGCCTGTGCCAGTATAGTGTCACAGTACAAAATCCCTCTCAATGCCGCTGCGAATCCGCGTGTTTACACTTTTTTTCTCGCGGCGAGATCGAGCGACACTCGCGAACCACAACAACGTTCCACGTTCGTCGATTGACAAACGAATATTGACCCATTACCAGCCGGTAATGCCGGCTTTATACCTCGCCATGCTAATTGGGGACCTGAACGAGTATGGTTATTGTTGGCACATTGCACGGTTTTGTGCGTTCTTAATAGTAGAATTATCGTACTGAAAAGTATAGATTTAGGATCCATTACTTTACTATTATTGAGATTTTTATAATGATTGTATAGACACTTGATTGACTTATATTTGTTCCGACGCGTTTTGTAACAAAATTGTACAATGTCTCGATCTTGTTATCTTGTCTGGAACGTAATAAAGCAAGTGATAAACATTTATTGATTTTAGCATAAGCTAAGTATTGAGGTAATGGGTTCGTTAAGGTGCTCGGTCATTTGATAGTTGAACACTAGCTTTAGCATTAATAACTTATATTACAATTTACATTATTTTATAATAATAACGAGAATGCGTCTATCCAAATTTTTAATAACATAGTATACGCATTTAAGTATCCTCTAGAACTGAGTGTACAATCCGTTTTGGGTTGCTCTATTGAGTTTTCAATGAAAGGTGCACCGCCACCTTTAGGTTCAATGAAACGGGCAAAAAATCGCACGTGCACAGCATCGACAATGGGCCAGTGAAAAGATGATTATTCGAAAATAATGCTACACAAATTTTTATTCGAATTCATATTTAACCGTTTTCAGCATAATTTTGTTCCATCGAGAAACTAGATAAATTCGACAAAAGCTACAGTAAAAATGATTCTCGCGTGTAAAGGGTTAAACAGACAGTTGCAGCAGTTGCGGTTCGCAACAGGCGGCCATAGCCGCAGGATTCCGCGTAGCTACCAGACCGAACCGACAAAATACGGCTCTGAAGCTAGTCCTAGAACAGCGAGTCTACTCTAAGGTACCTCGAATTTATTCCAGGCAGGTGTCCGACGAGAAAAAAGGAACACCGGTAGGTGCATAGCTAATCCCAGTCCCCTTCGAATCAACATCCCCTCGTAGTTACGCAACACACTCACCGTTCCTACTTTCCCTGTGCTCTTTCCAACGGAGACAATAGAAGGAGAACGGAAAGAGCCGGTTCGTCGGTAGTCGAGAGTAGTCGTCCCGTGTTGTTCGGCCACGTGCCACGACTGTGTACCGCTTCGCTTTCCTTCCTCTCTTGTTCCCTTGGTCCTTTGCCTTGTCGTGGTCCGCTTTCCTTTCCACTCTGGATGATGTCCACGCGTGAAAGAAAGCTCGGCAACCTTGGCCTTCGACGGGTCCACCGGAATATATGTATATGTATATCCGTTCCCGGGGCCCCGGACGCGAACTGGTCCCCGACTAGTTCCCCTCGAGCAACACGTATGTATTTATGGGCGCGAGCGAGAGGGAGTCTTTCTGGTAGGGCAGCCCTTCGAACCGGCTTCGGACGGCGCAGCGTTTCCTGACACCGATCCAGTAACTGACCTTCTCAACGCAACCGGTTTGCCAGCGTGGCCCTTCTCCTCGCATTCGCCGGACACCGTTCACTCGATGGCTCACAAAACAGATTACGAAAGGTACGAACTCTACAAAGGGTTCAAACTCTCCAAAAGGTCCCTTCGAAAATTTTAAACTTTTCAAACGATTCAAACTCTCCAATATATCTAAACGCTCCAAAGTCTCTGAATGCTCCAAACGTTCTACGAGCTTCAAACTGCCCAATGATTCCTAATGCTCTAAGCTCTTCAGATTATCCAAAGGACCCAAACGAACCAAAAGCTTCACAAGCTTCAATTCTGCAGTGTCATTTCACACGCCCTAAAATCCTCAATGTTTCCAAACACTCCAAACTTCTGTAATGACTTCGAACGCTCCAAACGTTTCAAAAGCGTCAGAAGCTCCAAACACTTCAGCAGTTTAAACAGCTCCAAACTTCTCCAACGACTGCGAACTCTCCGAAGTCCCCAATGACTTCAAACGATCCGCACGCACGTGTTGGAATCTTCAAAGCCTCCGAACGCCCCCAGCTCTTGAATGGCTCGAAACAGCCCAAACTTCTTCAATGACTTCAAACTCTCCAAAGCCTCCAGACGTGCCGAACTTCTCCGAAACTTCCGCAAACTCTTCAGATTCTTCGAATACTTGAAACAAACCTCACGTTTCAGAATGTTCAAAGTATATGAACGTGTTTGAAGACGTTCCGGACGTTGCCAGGGATCGTCGCACCTTACCGAACCGCTCGATCCGCTAGATCCCGGTGCGAAATCTTTCGCAAATCGCGCGAGACAGCGCAAGTGAACACGATGGGACACGGAGCTGAAACGAACCCGAAGCGCGCGGCGCGGCGTCTCGGCGAAGACTGAGTCCTGAGGTGACCGGCCGCTAGCTGAGAGCCGAGAGTCGACGTAGAACCAAACCGTTGCCGAGTGAATGACGCCACGCGCACACGGATTCTCTCTCTCCCTCTCTCTTCCTCTTTCTCTCTCGCTCTCTGTCTCTCTCTCTCTCGCTCTTTCTCTTTGCTCTGTTTATCCCGTTCCTTTGTCTACTTCTTTCTCCCTCTCCCTCTTTCTGTTCAGTCGTCGACGTGGACAAGGTCCGCGAGTCAATAGGACTTTTCTCAATTAGACGAGATGCGCGGATAGCGGAATGTAAAGCGACATCGGCAAGCAGTGATTACTCGGGTCATGTCGTTGGTGTAAATTGCTGCGAGACCCGAGCGGACGCGATAAGCTTCGGTATTTGGCCGAACGACCCGGAGAACCTCAATGGCCATTCTGGTACCAAATATTGTGAAAAGATCCATCAAAGTGTTCCGATACAAAAGACACTATTTCCGGGTTCTCTAGAGCCTTTTATACCTGCATTATATATCTACCTTAGTCTAGAAAATGCCATAAAACTATTTATTGCCGTCCGTACCATAAAAATAAAAATTGTCAATTGTAAAAAGGTCAATGGAAATTTCTCTCGTTTAATCCTCGGATAACGGGCGATTTTTATAGCTAGATAATTGACAATGATTAGAACCGTTCACACAGCTCTAATTAATCATTTTTAAACATTTACTTTTGGTGATATTTCGTGTAGACATGTGTAAACATGTTCTTCTTTGTATCCGGAACTGAAATTCTGCACCGTGCAACATCAGCGTCGAGAACTTGCATAATCCCAGCGCGGAAGCGGTTCCGCGAAAAAGCACCGGCGCGCCGAATATCCGATTTTTGCGGGCGCAGGCTACCGAGACGTCTGATATCTTCGGTCTGGTGCATTTCATTGCATTGTTTCCCGCAGGATATATTCAAATGAGAGAGGCGACAAAACGAAAGTATGAGCTTGCCCCAAAGCTGCGTCCCGATAACGATCGTCGCATCCGGTTGAACGAAATGCGGCTCTTTGGTGCGGTGTTCTCTGACACGAGATCGATTGGTCGCCAGGTGTGTGTCGTATCACAAAGATACGCTGCGGGTCGCATCGGGGCATAAGTACAACGATCCAACTTTCTACGGGCGCAGCTCCATTGGGTGCGATTCTCAGTGCAATTTTGTTCTTTTGAACCAATCAAACTTTTCGAATGTTCCAAACTGTTCAATAGATCCGAGAGATCCAAACGCTCCAGAGTCTGAAAGATTACAAACGACTAAAATCTCTGCATTTACCCAATCTTACATTCTTCACTTCATATTATATGCAGCACTCCGTTATCACAATCTTTCTAAACGTGTACAAACTTCTATACATATATAAAAGTTCGGAAAACATTTTGTTTCTACAAAAAATAAAAATCATTTTGATTTTTTAAATGTTACATGCATTTTTGATTTCATAATGTTATAGCGGAGTGTTAAGGCGAGTTCGACGATCTACTTTGTCCGACTTTTCGGGCCAAGTGCCCTACTGCGCGGTGGTTGAAAGAGTCGAATTCAAAATAAAATTACAATTAACCAACAGCGAGAGCCAGGAATTAATTCGTGCACATGGTAAATTGATATTCGGTGGCATTCGTGTTATGATGATCGCGATTCAGCTGTTCGATGGCGACGGTGATCGTTGACCCCGTGTCAATCAACGTATGCGCAACGTATCAAAACGAGGATCGAGACGAGATCGGCAACGTGTCGCGTGCGATCGAAAATCGTATTCAGTATTCAGCAAATCGTATTCAGCACAACACGTTGACGCGCTGCAACCGCAAACTGATATCGAACGTGCGGGTAACCGGGTGCACGGGTTGCGCGAATTTACGTTGCCGCTCGCGACCCGTCGCGCCGGTATTTATAGCAATAACCCGGTCTATATCTATATTTTCGGCGAGCGAGGGGATTCGGTCAATGGTGCAAATCGTTTAACGAGTCGAGCGCGCGCGACAAACTAAATTTACTGCTCTCCTATGCATGCGCGAATGAAACGACGCGGCGGTACTAACCTCCGCTTTCGATCGATCGATCCGAGCTAACCGGACAGAAATGCCTTTCGAAATCACGGACCTAAATCCGGTATGGTTTTCATACCTGTATCGTGCCCGGAAAGCTGAGCCGAAACCGATCTGTAGTTAAGATAATTAACAGGGAGATACTAAACGATCGCAACTCGGAATTTGTATAGCGGATGTTAGCACAATCGGATCTACGAGATCTCTTCTTATGAATAGACTGTTGGTTTTTATGTATTTAGGTTGCAAATATGTATAAATAGTGGATTTTCTATTCATTTTCATTTTCATTTGGTTTCTTACAATCGGCTCAGACAATTTTTATTTTCCTTAAAGACCGGCAGTCTAATAACGTGTTAAGAATTATTATCAGTTACTTCAAAATGAAGTTTGCATCTTGCACCATGGCTTAGTTTATTCCAGAATGAATAAATTTCTGTTCAGCCACTAATTTAAAATGTTCAGACTGCGGAAAGCACATAAAAGGAGTCGGCTACAATGGTATCGATCCTCGCGAGTTTCTCAGGCCCGCGATCGAATCTCGAGGGTTTTTTTTCCGCGTAATTGTGCTTCTGGTCTAATTAACGCGGCAAAACGGCCGTGTTTATCTTTCGCCGAGATTCGCACGCACCCTCGTTCTCACGATGATGTCAACGCGTACGCTCGGTTCGCATTTGCTCGCGACTCCGTCGAGTGTGTGTGTATAATACATCGAGACGAGGTGTTAGGAACGAGGAGGAAGAAGAGAGTGTTATCTGTTTGGTGGCGGCGGCCTCGGCCGTGAGATGCACGAGAGGCCGAGAAAGACAATAGAATCTGGCATCCGTTGAGCCACTATGCTTCGAATGAACTCCTGGCACCGGTTACTTCCGCTCGAGTTTGATAAAGAGAAATTTTCGGTCGGTGAGCTCCCTTGTGCCAGGTGACAGTGGGTTTGGCATCGTCCGGCTACGATTGGGTCGCTAGAGACCCGTACACAAAGCAGTTCTTCAAACGATGTGCCTTAAATCACTTGAGGTCACGTTTCTGATTTTATTGTTCGATAACGTTCGATGGATGTTTCGTGTGTTCAATAATGAAGAAAGGACAAAGTTATTTAGGCTGAAGGCTCTTTATATAAGAGTTTGAAATGGTTATTTTCGGAGCGTTTTCAAGCCGTGGCATCGACGATAAATCGACAGGTCGGGAATAGGATTGTTCGCGGCTGACTGCGCGAAAAAGGCTGCCGCTCGAAGGGATCTCGTCGACGCGTGTAATACAGGCCCGAAGTTCGCGACCGATGACCAGTCGCGATAAGCGGAATCTGGAAAGTCCGCGAAAAACGGCACAGCGTTTCTCGGTGCCCCGTTCGAGCTCCCCTGCTCGCGCGAAAACTGATAAGGAGAATGTATATCCGGACTCGACTCGACTTCTACACCCTTTCCCGAATGCTGACGAGGTAGCTATCTTGGAAACCGGCCAATTTACACCTCCGCGTTTCTCGAGATAGTCGGATAAGGAGCGGAATTGAAATAATCCCTCCGTTCTTTCGGAACCATCCAGGCCCATGGATGCACAATCCAGAACCACGACCCATTTCCGTCGCGCGATGGCTTCAAACATTTACCAATTGAAAATCAATGTAACTATCTTCTTCAGGAGCCTCGGACAAGAAGTCTGAGCACTTGCTAATAAATTGTTTCATGATTTTAATCTCTCATTTGTCATTATAAATGTTTCAAAGTCGTCTACTAATGAGCGTACATATCCCGAACAGTTTTAGTATTTTTTATGTGAATAAATAGTATGTATGCATATATTAAGAGTCTTTTGGCCTCGGTTCCAGTACAAAGGAAACTCTGGAACGGACAGAACGAGCATTGTTTGCGCCGGGAAATGCTCTCCGTTCCCTCTCAGTCGTTCCTCCTGTTCTGCATACAAATTGTAGAAGCATCCTTTTCGCACCGTGTTTCACTGTCCGACGGAGGGACACGCGAGTACCCTTCCTCGGAAAGATCAGAGATTATTCTGCTCTACCGTTTTCCGGTAGAAAAAGAAAGAATCGTAAGCCCAGCAGAGGGAGGGGTACGACTCTCGGCATATTTTACGATCAAGCACGCCTAATTACCGTTTCCCCGGTTATCAGGAACGCGAACCACGCTAATTGTTATTTACCCCGTAATCGGGCCGAGGAACTTTCGCGAACACGCGGCGAGAAATTCGAAGGGAGAACTAATTTTACCTTCCACGTACACTGTACACAGTAACTATAATTTCCCTCCGAGAAACTGAAAATGTATTAACCAGAAAATAACAAAAGAATTCAAATCTCATGGTAACTGAGAAGATTCCTCAGTTGTTCAGGATGAGGGTTCTTTTCGAATTGTTCTGAACTGAACTATTGTAATATGACAATTGCAAATCGTACATTGAAATAAACAGTTGTCTTGTTAAAAAGATTGTCTTTGAGCTTCTGCACTTCGCTCAAGAGATTCTCTGTTCCCATTATTGTATACAAACGTTATTTCAAACTTCTTGAGAAGCGTTCTCGCGGAACAGATATCTCAGAATCGGTGTAATAAAAGTTACATAGAAACAAGTCACTTTAGAACGTCTGTTAAAAATGGCTTCGTAAATACTAAAGGCTTAAGGTATGTCATATCATACTAAGATAAGATATCAACTGTAATAATTATTTAATATTGTCCAAGTATTTATTATTCATCGTCTATCATTCAATATGTATTGCAATACTCGACGACATTGTTAATGTTGTTGAACATAATCTCTGTCCCAGTAATAGACGAACTTATATTTTCATATTTCATATAAGTCCTGTTCAAACTTGTACACTCCACAATGTTTTTTCACCCATTCTCATTAAAACTTTTAATACGAGGACGTTTTTCAAAGTTTTACGGTCCACGTTTTAAAATGACCAATTAAGAAGTTCCTCAACTCTTTTGTTCTCTGTTTCAACCAGTGGTTATCGGAACCGTTTGAAGGCCCAAGAGTAGGCAAACGAGTAACTGTTATGCTCGAGGTAGGTGGGAGGGACTGGCAATTAGGGGAAAGGCTCGAATTACACGGTGAACTAGTAACGAATTATCAACGAGCGATGGTATCGTATCGGCCGGAGTAATTACGCCTCGGGAACACTGGAGAATCCGGGTGATTATCGTCTCTAGCCCAAAGCTAATAACATTAACGGCGATCGTTGCTGCACATACAAGTGCCTGAGAAATTCTCGGTTCCCTTCGATCGCCTTTATGGAGGATATATCGAACGAGTTTTTCACGAGATTATGTTGGAATTGAAATTGAAATTGGCAACGATCGATGCCACTAACGATCGATTCCAGGAAAAGGGATCGTCGGCGAACGTTGCGAAAAATCGATCCAGGAAACTGGCCATTAGACAATATTTTCGAGGGTGTTGGCTCGCGTAACGCGAAACACGTATTTCGTATCGATCAGCGGCGCTCGTTTCAGGCTGCACCGGCGGAAGGTGCAGCAACGGAAACGAATCACGTACCAGCCGAAAAACCACGAAGACTGTTAGCTCAAAGAAGCTTTCCGGATTGCACCGTGGAGCAAACGATCGCTCGTCGAATAGTTCTTCGTCAAGAGACTGCGGATTTCATAGCGGCTTCTTGCGAAACTTGGCACTGGGAAGTGTCCGAAAAAGTTTCATAAGACTTCCAATTCGTTTCCCGATTGCAGCATCTATAGGAAAGAACAAACTTTTATTTGCACGGTGATCCGCTGTCTAGAATCGTCAGTCTATGGTAGACCGCCGATTTTTATGCAAAATGAAAATTGTGTTGATTTCGAGACAGAGGAACCACGTAGACATTTATTTCTTTAACCGAAAATCTTAGCACGGCGAAAGTAATAAGGGACTGTTGTGATTTCTATTTCTATTCTATTAAACAATCAATTAATCAATAAAGATAGCTAAGAAACAAAACGTGTCCCAACCTTTACGACAATCCCTTACGGTAAGATTTTTTAAGAATAAATGCATGAAATGAGTGATTATGGTCTTTGAGGCATAAAAGTATGCGTTGAATTTTTGTTGTTGACATAAGGGTTAATAATGACAGACATAACGGAACACAATGCGTTTCTTTGAGCGTCCAGGAGAATCGGTTTGGCAAACAGTCGCACGAAAGAGCGAAAAGCTGTTGGTTGGTAAACCGTGGACAGTGGCTATCGCGTAAGCTCGTGGTTCGCAGCATGCTGGTACAGCGACGGTAACAACAGAAGCGATAAACTGGCAGCGAGGAAAATGTTAATCGAGGCGATTAAGCGGCTTCCCCGGCGATATTCACGTCCCTCCCGAGCCGGCGAAGATAAGCGAAGATAATAAACGCCGGGGTTCTAAATTGCCACGGTAGTGTTCCCGTTCTTTCGGCCTTTCTGCTTGGTTTTCCGTAGAAAGCTGAGGCGCAGTCCGGAATTCAGCTATATCTTGCCTCGGTCCGAGGCACCGCGGAATAGCATGAATCCCGGTATCATCAGCTAGCGCGGGATTTAACAAGGAAATCGTTAGACGGAGCGTGATTAACCCCGCCGCGCCGTTGCGATAATAAACGAGCCACGAGCTTCATAACTCATCGGTGCCGTGCTCTCTTTCTTGTCTGCAAACGCCGACGCGATGCGTCCCACGGTGTCCCGTTTTCTCGAGTAAAGCCAAAAATCAATTCCAGCAATCACGTAACACGTGTTTCCCACTGCAGGGAATCATTATGCAAAATAAAAAGTATCTAAATTCTATTGAGTTTAATGAGAGGTATCATAATAACGAAAAATCAATACCACCTCCCATTTAGAAATATCTTGGGCGCCCCCTTTCCTCCCCACCAAAAAATTACCCCAAAATTGACAAAGTTTTGTTGATCTTCCCACTATCTTAAGTTCCATGTACTCAATCTTGTTATAAATGCATAAAATCAGCAATCTATTACAGACAGAAGTAATTCTTCTAACGAATTGTGATATGGTTAAAATTTGTATTCACACAGATTTAGCGAAATAACGATTCGATCTGGGTCTCTTTCTCCCATTCCATTTTCTCCGAGTTGCACTATAGTAATTCGAGTCGGTTCGTCTTGCTTGAATGGAAAGCAGGCTTGTTCAAGTTTTTGTCTGATCCTGACAAAACCTCTGGAAGCGAAAGAAGCATCGGATGGCTTAATTGGTCCTGGTGAAAAGTCCGGCAGCGATCGTTGAAAGATTATCGCAGGAAATCGATGAGAAGCAGTATAATGCGAGCTGAACGCAACTCTCGATAAACGAAAGTTCCTTCACGTTCGCGTAGTTTTATCGGAGCGCGAGCCGGATTATCTGGAAGTCGACTCTCGATTTCGCGGTCGATCAAACCAACGAGCGGTTAGCACGATTCCGTTTCTAATTCTGAATCGGTTCTTGCTCTCGACAAGGCTGTTGTTCTCTCTTATACAGCGTGTCCCAAAAGTGTACTTTCTTCAAAGGGGCGGTTCCTGAGGTCATTTGAGGTAACTTTTTCCTTTGCGAAAATATTCTCCGCGGTTTTGTTAAGGAGTTATTGGCGAAAAACACGGACCAATCAGAGCGCGGCTGTAGCGGACGGATTCCGGCTCTGAGTGGTCCGTGTTTTTCGTTAATAACTTCTTAACAAAGCCGCGGAGAACATTTTCGTAAAGGAAAAGGTTACTTCAAATCACCTCAGGAATCGCAACCCCTTTTCAAGGAAGCGCAACACTTTAGGGACATCCTGTATGTTCGAGATTGAATGTTGAAGGTGTGAACGCATGAGTTTGGATCGCGGTTCAGGAATCCTTGTTCGAATTTCACGGCAAGCTACTCGATTAGCGCGTCGCACAACGGCCTCTTTTCTTTTCTAAGCTAAAAGAGACGGTAGCCGGTTGCGCAAGGTCGATCGTGTTGTTACGACGCAGAAACCGTGCGTTTTTCCCGATCTCTCGGCTCACTTTTTTGTACCGGTGCATGTTCTTGTGCAACCCAGTGGCACGCAGTGAAATCCTCGATCCTAGATCTTGTTGTGCAGCCTCCAGAATGCGTTAATCAGCGGACATGGACGCCAAGTGGCCAGGAAATCGAAATCTGGGCTGGAAAATGAAACTCGTGGGCAGCGCGCTTGCTTTTGCTCGCTTGCTTTCCATCTCCGTGGATAAAACGCGAGCTAACGCGCATTTAGGTCATCCTTAGCTCCCCCATTATTTTTCACGTGCTCGACGAGCGCAGGGGACGAGAGGGATCTTGGCGTTTGCACGCTCACGTGTTCGACCGAGCCTTCAACGCTCGAATTTTTTCCTGTTATAGAAAGAAGATGATCTAACGCGCCTAGTTGCGAGATTCTGAGTGTTGGGAGGATCTAGGAGCTGTTGGAATGAAAAAGATCTGAAAGAATGTTTAGGTACTTATTGCAGGCTCTGATTTAATAAACTTATTTGCAGTCAAAATTAAAACTCGAAGGGCACGTGGCTGGAGTTAAGATTTTCAAGTTACAAAATTGCATTTGTAAGTTTTGATAGAACCGAACAGAAAAATTAAAGCGGTGGCTGTTAAATAAAAGTGGAATTGTTTTTCACAATTCCTCGCCGTCCGATAAGCTGATTTCTGTAGTTCCTCAAAGTAACTCGTTTGGTCCAGTTTCTATATCAAATTATGAGTACGTTAAAAATGTTTTCAAGTAAGTTTTCGTGAAACTCCGTATTTATAAAAATTCAAACTGCTTCGAATAATAGTCATGTTTAGACTGACTTTATTTTTTCATGTAGAAATACGCGGAACAAAAAGAATAACATTTGATTGTCCAACGTTTAGAATCCGAGACCCGAGAGAATTGCCTTGAAAGAACCGGGTGCTGTTGAATAGGAATTGACTCGTGTGTCTGATCACGACCCACCGAATCTACTTGAAAGTACCAAGGCACGCGTACCCGGTGGATTTTCGAACTTGCTCTCCTCAAAAAAAAGGAAGCCATAAGGAAAATATTCTCCTTCTTTCGCTACAGATCTCGGATTTGATGCATTTATGGCAAAACTGTGCGGGTGCAATTTAAAACAGTAAAAAACGAAAATAAAAATTCAATAATAAAGCGAAATAAAATCTAAAATATTCAATAGTATTTGAACTATTTATTTCGCCAAATAATTCCCACCTCTGCCGCAGTCTAACCAGCAGTAAACGCCGGTCGAACCTGTCGATCGACTGACTTTTCGAAAGTGAGTGGTCGCGTGGGCGTTCGAACAGACAAATCGGTTAATCCGCGAGAAATGCTTCAATCAAAATTCCAGCACGAGGGACATAGTGAACGCAGTAGAATCAATGACTTTAGCTAGTCTATCTCTTCTAAAGAGACATCAGACGTTTAGAGACACGAGATAGAGGTTTCCCGCTAAACATTCTGTAAACATGACGGTTTCGAGATGACGGATCAGTTTGAAATCGATTGGTCCTCTAGAAATGCTTCGATCAAAATTCCAGCACGAGGAATAAGGTGAACGCGGTACGATTAAGGACTCTAGCTCTAGTCTAGACCCTATAGAGACATCAGACGTTTAGAGACACGAGATAGATGTTTCCCGCTAAACATTCTGTAAACGTGACGGTTTCGAGATGACGGACCAGTTTGAAATCGGTTGATCCTCTGGAAATGGCACGTTTAAAATTCCAGGTACAAGAAGCGTACTTAAAACACGTTTAAAGACACGAGAGACGTACATTGAATAGATGACGGGGTCAGTCTCGTGACAACTGTTACGCTAGGTCGTCAGTATGGAAAGACGCGGTGCGGATCGAACCCCGCGTCGGAAAACACTGACCTATCTCTCGCATGTCTTTCGGTGGTACTACTTTAGGTTCGGGTGTCCACCTACCGCGTTATCCGAGGACGCGAGTCGCATATCCTGTTCGAGATGTCCTGCTGGCCCTGTGGTTGCGAAAGGACAGTTATACAGGGCCCAGCTTCCACGGTGTTGTCCGCGAATCGTCTCGGCTCGGCTCGGCTCGGCGTCAGCCTCCAGGCCCGAGAGAGAGTACTGGATAATCCGCCTGCTCTTGTTACGACACGACACGCCGAATTTCGAGGTTGTTCCGCGCACAGCCCTGTCCACCGGGCAGCCTCTAGTCTCTGTGTGGCTTCCGACGAGGTAAACAACCGGAGACAACCATGCTTTCGTGTCGATATCTCTTCGAGAACATCCGAGGGAACACCGAAAGGCTGGCCCTGGCTACACGCACCACCGCTTACAGGAGCACGCTCTCTCTCCCCGCACTCCCGAACACGATCGCACGGTAAAACAGACACTGTTCTGCGGAGATAACTCACGAATACAACGAACCATGGAGTCGTTCCCGCTCTCCGTTGATGGGAAATCGACGAGATCGAACCAGGATCTATCGAATGGATTTCGGAAGCGTGGAAGCCGCGGATCTCCGGTCCCGATGATCTTTACCGCGGACATCCTCGAGGAAACGTTGCTCCGAATGACACGCGGATGACAGCGGCCGCATACGGCAGCGCCGTTAACTTCGTCTACTTAGAGCGGTAGCGTCGTTGGAGGAAAGGTCCTGGAGGCGCCATCGGACGAACCTTTGTGGTACAGCCTTCTTTGCATGCAATGCATTTTTCTGTTCTTCACGGTTCTGAATTACCGACTCTGAAGAAAATGTCCTGCGTCGGTGCTCTGGTACGATAGCGGACTCTATCGAAACGGCACCGACGAGATACTGTTAATTTAACAGTGTTAAAGACTGCCAGCCTAGCCATAACGGTGGAACTTACAGTGATCTGAAATACCACATCGCTGAAAGTTCCACCACCGACGAGAATAGTATCAAAATAGTGCCAAAACATCGTCTGAGATATGGCGGAGATTGTAACATTTAATAATAATCGATATGGTTTCGTGATGATTCGCCTTCTCACCGATGCGTCGCGACGACAATCTCCTCAGTGGTCTTCTACACCGACGGAATGCTGTCGGTGGCCTTCTGCTTCTATGGCTGGAGCCAGAATATATCCTAGAGGGCGTAAGAGAAACCGAAAATTTCGTGTTTCACGTAGTCCTATAAGGCTGGCAGTCTTTAACAGTATCTCGTCGGTGGAAACGGTCAGCTAGTAAACTACGTGATTTTCCAACATACAAGGTGTGTGTCTGAGGACGCTAGGACACCCACATATATTGGTTCTATTTAGGTAGAGAGCGTGGAACCACCGACTCGTATCTCGTCAGTAGTGGACGATGTTGGTATTTCAGATCACTGTTAGTTCCACGCTATTAGTTCCATCAAAGACGAGATATGCGGTTCCATCACCGACAAGAGTATCTCGTCGCCACGACCCGTTACCAACCGGTTTTAAGTCTGTTGAGCCTATTACAAAATTTCCCCACAAAGGGCGCCACTATCATCAAATAGCGGTATATTTAAAATTCAAGTTCAAGAAATATTTATTTATCTTTAATCAGCCCTGTAGAGGCTAAACTATATATGATCTACGATATCCTGTTAAATTAGAATATTAAAATAAGACTATTAAAAACAGATTCTTAAAGAACAAGGTCATACGTCAAAGCTTTATGTTCTGCCTTTATGTCTGCTTTATGTCTTCAATCTAAATGATTGAATGATTTGTTTTGAAAACAGACGAAAGAGTTTGGTATCGCCAACATAATGACACTGTGGCCTTCTAAGTGTCAGAAATGAATAATTGACGGTTTCTTAATCGATTTCTAAATAACAATAGCGATTTCACTCGTGAACCAATAAGTTTCTGCGAATAACATTATCCAACCAGTCCATTTAACAATTTCTATCCTTTTATTATTTATAAGTAAAATTATTCAACTTCTTTTAGTGAAATACTAAAAAATCGATGTTAACGATGCATATGAAATATTATCGTAGAATTTAAAACCACTATGGGCAACAGACAAAACCACAGAATCTTGCCACGATTTCATATATAAAGTAGGAGCGACACACGATCGTTAAAAATACAAAACGCTTCGGAATAAAAACATTAGAACCGTGTATATCGGGAGCGCCGGCGCTCGAATTTCGTTTATCTTCAGGTCCGTCGACATCGCGTATTCAAATATTCCTTCCGTTCCTGACCTAGCTGGGAGCGTGCAATTCAGCAACCTCTTCGCGTTTGCAGATTGCCTCGAAATACAATGCATTCCCGCGAGCTGCACGTTTCCAGGCATCTCGTCTCGCCGAATAATTTTCAAATACCGCATTGTCGTGTTTGCGAAAACACCGAGACGACGCGTTTCCCCATAAATCGAGAAGATACGTGCGACTTTTCCGAAAAATTTCGAAAACCATCTCGACATCGTTTTAACTTTTTAACTGGCGACCGAGCCACCTCAGAAGTTCAACCAAACCAAAGCAATTTTCAACAGTAGAACCAGTTGGACTGATCAAAATCACTTCTCGGGAGGTCTTCGATTTTTTAAAAAAATTTCGAGAACCATTTGGTCTTTTTGAGTGGCAACCCAACTATCTCAAAAGCTCAACAAAATCTATCTAGAAGTCGTCACAGGAAAATTTAATTTTTCTATTTGGACAAGTCGTTCCGTCTGCAATTTCTGGGCACCGATAGCGTTAAACGATATCGAAGGGACTTTGGGGAGCTGGTAGAATACAGTCGAGGTATCGGAGCCGGGATTGAAAATACGATGCAAGGCCGCGAGAATCCCGTTCGTGGTTTGTTGCATTGAACGATGTGCGCCGCGTTTTCCTTCGCGAGATTTTCCATAGAGGTTTATTCTCGCGGAAATGATATCCGCGTTATGGTCGGGAAACGGAAAGGGAGTGAAAGGTAAGAGGAAGATATAATCGACCGCGGGGCGAAAGAAAAATGCTCGCGCTCCTCGAAACTTTCAGAACGGGTATCGCGTGTCGAAATTTTCTCCGACGTCTTCTCGAACGTAGTTTTCTCGAGGAAGCTCCGCAGGTTGCATATTTCGACGCGTCTACCAGCGAAATAATAGATCGTCCGTTCTATCGGCACGGACGTCGAACCGCGTTCAAGCACCCTGAAAAATTGCTCCCCGCCCGCAAGAGCCCGGAGTGTCTACTATTTTTCCTGGCCGTCCCCGTTTTTCTTCCGGCTCGTCTGCCCGTCACTTTATCCTTCTGTTTCGCTTTAATGGAAACGCGCGTCACGTAACTGGTTACGGGAAACCGAATATTTTTCGATCGATCTCATTAAAGTCGCCGACGCGGTTGGCGGACAGCATTGAAAAGAATCGAACAATCTCGTTGGGAATGTAATTGCTCGAGGCCCGAGGGCTTTATTCAACAATGGAATTTCTTTTCGCTTTCCGCTGGCAGAAATGGTTTATTTGCATTTTTAACGTCGCGTCGGACTGCTCTGGACATTGACAATACGGTACGGTTGCTCGTATTGTAAGGGAGTGCACACAAAGTGGAATAATGGAAGAGTAGTCGGGTATAGGGTTGCCATCTATAAAATCGCGGGGACGAACAGCATAAAAACCCCACACTTTTCCGTCTGAAACCCGGATATTTTTAGTTTCGGACGGGAAATTCTCAGTAGATAGATTAGGTCATATGGATATGAAATATGTTGGATTTGAAATCATCCGTAATTTCATCGTTTAAATGGATTTTTGATTGATTTTTCGTGACAATCGGGGACACTTTCCGACGGTGAAGCGAGGCGAGGCAATGCGATTCGGGGAGAGGCGGAGCCCGCGAAGTTAATTGCTATTCGATACCCGGCCAATTAATTTTCTAAGCCATCGTACGTAGTGCGAGAGTACCCGCGTTGCTTGCGGGCCAGTTGTGTGCGCCGCGCGTCGCGTCGCTTCGCTTCGGCACAATGTCGTCCACAATAGACACCGAAACGAGATTACCGATGGTGCTACGCTCACGGTCCATTAGCTTCGATTGAATTACACTCGTCCCTTGCGCGATGGAAATTCCACTTCGATCTCGGAACAGACGTTACACATTCGACCGAGAGGGGAAAAACCGTCCTCCTCGACGACTGAGATTTCGAGTCCCCGTAGCCGGGGGCGAGGAATACTCGATCGGACGATGCGACGGGAAACGGGTTATTGGTTTGCACGAGCCGCAAGGGATCGGATCCAAAAAGCGTCGCGAGGCCCAGCCTTAATTTTACAAATTTTTTGAAATCGAATCTTTCCGAAATGTTACTGCAAAATAGGCGCGAAATCATTCACGAATCTGATACTTGATGATTAGACTGCGGATCTTTACGCAAAATAAAATTTTTATACATCAATTGCAATTTATGAGAGCCAAGTAAAAATTTATTTTGCTCATTAATAACTTTCATATAGTTAGAATAGTATATCGACACTGTTAAACTCTTTTAATCTTGTTATTGTTTTGAATTACGCCTACTCGTTTTTGTCATAAATGCATAAAATCCGCTGTCTATTGATGATTATTGAGATCGGGCACTGTTCGCAAACAATTAGCGAAATTCTCGCTTCGGAATTGAATCGAACCGGGTCGCCGCGCCGCAAGAATCGGCTAATTTACCATGCGCGGTTCGCGAATCGCTATGCCGTCTTCCGGAGTTCCTCCGGTGGATATTCAAATTTCTTTGACGAGAGTTTTAACGAACTGTCGGAGCCGCGGGGTTGGGCGTACGTTTTCGACGGTATAAATGGCCGGCTTAACCGAGAAGCGGCTTAAACTTTCCACTCGTGGCCCCGAGCGGCTTCGGCTGCGTCGCGACGTCACCCACCGACGCCGACGGCTTCCAGCATCGGAGAGGAGAGGAACACCGCGAATTTTAATCGCGGGAATCGCGACAACTTTGATCAGCCAAAGAGTTTCAAGAGCACCTCTCTTGCCTCTCGAGCGAAGAGAGAGAGCCAATTTCCGTTCGAATATATTATTTTCTTGCGCGGCGCATCGAGAACCTAATTAACTCGATCCCGACCAAGGAGGCTCGACACATTTCGATGCCAGTTAACCTCTGCTTCAAGTATCTCGAGAGAGAAAAAGGAGAAAAGACAGGTTTCATTCCCCCGGAATCGAAGAAATGAAATTCAGCTCCTCGCGAATAAAGTTTCCCTCGACAAATCTAATAAAGCTTTTCCACCGGTTAGAAGTGTGTTCAACCCTCCGTTCCGTTGCTCCACAGACAACATCTTCCAGCTTCTTTGACCAAGCTGGCTCCCTGCTAACTCGAGATCGCCGCGAATTCTACTCGAAACTAAACGAATCGAATTATCGGCGAAAACACGAACGAAACAACAATTCCACGAGCGCTCCGAGACGCTTGCCAGTCGCGTTTCTATGGTGTGCTCCAGTACAGATCAATATCTCGGACCTCGTGCGATTTTTAGCGGGCGCAGATTTCAATCGTGCCTATAGGAAAGCACCCTCGGTACATGCAAAACATGCTCCACGTGCAAACAAGGGGAAAAATTATTTTTTTCACACTGGGTTTTCTATGAACCATAGCCCATTCTTCGAGCAACGTTTGCCGTAAAATGTTAAAAGGTCTGAACAAGGCAATAGGTTTCTAATTGAAAACGTTAAATTGAAAACGATTGTCGACACTAGACCCACTGAAAACGACTATTCTACAGTACAATCTCAATAATCGTGAATTAAAAATTAAATTTGCTTTATTTTCATGATGGTTCATAGAGGGAACGTGGTTACTGCAAGTGGATTTTATTGATTATAAAATTTCAAACTGATATAGTTAAAGATATATTTTTTATTCATAAGAGCTACAAGTATATTTTTTAAATTTCATTCCGAATCTATTTATTTCTTGATGTTCTATATTGAAAAAATTTATTTTAGGAAAATTGCATCACTAAATGGCTTCTAGAGGGGACATCTGTCTTACACGTGAAAATAAATATTGAAATTATACATTCAAACACATCAAGACTATGCAAGAGATCGATCCAAAAACACGGGAAAAATCCGAGCAACTCATGACTTTAAGCTGAGCACTCCGGATGACGGTGGCCAGATAAAGTTGATGTACTAGCCTTATCAAATGACAGCGTCCAGTACTCGCAATCCGACGCGACGGCCAGCGCGAGAGTGACGAAGGAAAGAGTGTCGAACACGCGGGAAAAGACGGCCTCGTGTTCGACTCGATGCAATTCCGTTCCCTTCCATGCACAGACGTCGATAGTGGGGATAAGCGGAACCTCGAAGACTATACGAATCCGGGCAAGATAGTAACGTGTGTAGTAAAGGCGATCAGACAGGGTCCACGGGCCGCGTACCACTGTACGTCGCACTCAATCTTCTTCGACCAAGCACGAGGACGATTGATCCAAGCTCGGAGATCGAGCTTTTCCGTAATTCTTGAGGAGCTTCTCGTTCCGTTCCTCGTCGAGGGAAATCGATCTTTACCACAACGTCCATATACGTACACGCGAGCATGCCGTTCTTCAAGAAGTTCAGGAGATTCTCCAGACACAAGAGTGAGTCCTTTACGTTTTTATCCCTCTTCGTTATCGCGCGGTCCTCGACGCTACGATGCCGCGGCGCTGTCAGAGGTGTCGCCTCTCCTAATGCTGCTGGGTTTTTCGAAATCTATAATTCATGATTCAAGATTTCCTAAGAAGAAACTCTGTTTTGAGCGCTAGAATAGAGTCTGCGTCTCAAAAGAATTTGTGATCACTCGATGTACACAATTTTACATTTCTTCGCGGGAAAGACGCTGAAAAAACCGGTTTTTACTTTTTTCTACCCACGGCTCACCGCACCAAAAAGTCGGAAAAAATTCATGAACAATACTTGTACCTATACACCGATACTGTAAAAATTTAAATGATGTTGCTGTAAGTTTGCATTTCTACAACCAGGGTATTTAATATCTGTTCAAGTTTTTACAGAATACCTTGAAACTCCCAGTCGAGATCATTTTATCCGGCAACATGCTTCCGAATTTTCCCGGTCCCGAAAACCATAGATCGCGCGTTATCGCAAGCCGAATATCGCGAGCCAGGTGTGCGCCGTAGGGATTCGCATTTAACGAGCAGTTTGCGAAGTCCGGGAGCTTCGGGGCGACGAGAAAATCCTGCTTGACGAAGCTAAAAAACCCGGCGAGCGATTGCGCAGGAAAAAGATTTCCCGGGCTTGTCCCCGAAGTTCGAGTCTGTCCCGTTGTCGTCGTCGTCTCGAGAGTAATTACATTTTAAGATAGCGCGACGCTTCTCGTTCGAGTTCCACGTAATGGAATTCCAACGCCGAGAGTTCAAGACCCCCAGAGACTCGAACAAGTTGCCGAACAAGCCAGGGATGTCTCGACTTCGATTCGAGCTAACCCCGGCTTCTTAACGTAGTTCCGAACCAGTCGCGACCTGTTCCGTTTTCTGTTTCTCACTGGGAACGGAACGAAACAAGCATTGCGCGATATCGAGTCGATGATGTTCTAGAGATAGAATTGAACAAATTCTACATCATTTTGTAGTGGAGTTTACAGCGGACCAGTTTTTGGCATATTGGTTTATTTATAGCTGTTGGTTAGTACAATTTTAATTTGAACGTGTCTGGTTTTGTCCATTTATTTCTGTAGCTGCTTGTTAAAGATCGATGGTCCTTTGATTATTGCATTTAATATAATGGTAATGGTTGGAATTACACCAGTCGAATTTAGATGGAACGTTTGTAATTACTAGATCAAAAGGGATCCAAGTGCTGGCGTTTTATCGAGCTTGTTCATATATGGTTTGAACTGGCTACTAAAACATTCAAAACTCGAAACGTTTCGATCCGAGTATTAATCTATAGTGCCATCCTATCGAGAGACAATTTTCCTTTCGAATTATAATACAAGAAACTAGTTAATGATTTGAACTGGCTACTAGAAAATTCAAAATGTGACGTTTGTAACACTGGGTAAAAGCGTCTCGTAATATTGTCACCCTGTTGATGGTCCATTTTTGGGACCAACCTGAACTACCAGAAAATTTAAATTTGAATGGATCGATTTTTCCACTGGATGATGGCAGGCCACAAGTATCTCCAAGCGAGGTGGAAAATTGGCGAATCGACAAGACTCGATCGAGCGTCGAAAAGTGAAAACGTTGCGTCAGATAAACCGCATCCGCGTATGCGGACCGTTTCGCGTCGAATTATCGACGCCATAGCGGAAAACAGTGGTCAGCGATCGGTAGTGAAAGGAGATCCAGATAAAACTATAATTAAGAAGCGTTACGCGTGCCTGCTGTAGAAAAACGATCAGACCGACGAAAAAGGAATTAAATTCAGAGTAGCCGCGTGCCTCGCGTTTGCGTAATGGAACGAGATGGCGTACAAAAATCACGAGCATTCACGTACCACCACTTGATAATGGCACAATGGTGATAACAGTTTAATTGTGGACGTTCTGGGATGAAAGGTCGAGCCGAGGTCGATCGGTTTTCTCGATCGATTTCGCGTGTTGAAATCGTTCAATCGCATCAGAACGGTCCGCGCGTGCGAGACGGTTCCTGTCCAGTCGACTGTTTACGATCAAGAAGATTGGACTGACTACTTGGCAAACACTGTCTGTCGACGACTGTTTATCGTGACTGCAATTCGGAGCTGACCGTTGCTTCGAATGTAAACAAATTCAAATGTGTCAAATGCTCGGGTCAAATCTATCGAACGGGATTCAAAATGTTGATTATATTTTGCGGTCATTAACTTGTAATATATTAAAACGAAAAATTACTTTGGATTTGTTTGGTTTGATAATGTATTTCTGGATATGACACAAATTTACTATGCTGTTATATTTAACATAAATAGGGGTGGCGTTCTAACATCAAGGTACTAGATACTATATTGTACCTTGTATTTTTCTTTCGATGTTTTGTAGAGCATGAAAAACCGAATCCAACGACCATAATAATCACATTGTTCCGATCATTCGATCTCAATATACAAATATCAAGTATTTGATACTTTCAGGCACGAATATCTCGAGAATACATGATTATAATGGGATTGTCCGGGTAGTCGTTGGATTGGTCTCTCCATGCTCTGCAAGAACACTGAAAGAAAAATATAAAGTACCAATTTAAAAAAAAAACCCCAATGACCTTGAAATACTAAGGTAAGTCAATACTAATAAGTCGAAATACTAATAAGTCGTGAACGGTCCCGACGAAATAGACATTCTATTATTGATTTATGAAAATATCGCGCAGCGGGTCGTCCTAAAGGAGAGGAAAGGAATGGAAAGGCCGGGAAACCGGGCTCCTCGGAGGAGTATCTTTGGTCCTTTATCCTTGGGCGTGGGAGGCGTGGCTCGCCGAGATAAAACGAGCGACGAACCTGCGCCACGGATGCTCTGAAACGTTGTACACCGTTCCCCCAAGAAGTTTTTTCCTCTGCTGTACGCGGGGCGACCGCCGCATCGATTTATACGACTTTTTCTCCATATTTTTTCGGGGGGAAGGGGGGACAAACACCTTCGTCGCACGGAAAATTTATTCGACTATTTCTCGTCGACTTAAGCGCCCGGGGGCTTTCGGATAGTCGGCCGTCGTCGGTGCGAATCCGCGAGGATTACGCGAGAGGACGCGCGCTTTATCGGCGCAAAGAGGTTTCTTGCCGGTGTCGGATAAATCGCGAATGTTTCATTCGGGCTTGTGTTCGCGAAATTATTCGCGCTTGTCGAGTCCGGAGACGTAGATCGCCGACGCATTTTCCCGCGCCGCGCCTCATCCCTCTTCCCTCCACGCAGATATTTATAAGCTCGATACTCCTCCGGGACGATAACAGTTTATTCCGAGATTCGAAAGCGCTTGGTGCACTTTGTATCGGTGTCACGGCGTTATGCAATGTATTTCGATGATTCGTATGCCCCGACTGGCCCCGATCCGATTGATCTTTGCTCGGCAGATTCGCGTCCGGCTCTCCTCGATATCCGAATTCACAAACCCGGTATCAACTTGGGAATCAAAGTCGTAGAATCAAAGTGCTATTTTTCTTTCATGCAAACGTCGGGGCTCGTCCCAGCGATTCCTCCTCCTCTGTTTGATCGAACGTTGCACGACTCTTTGCATTGTAATGTTGGGGCTCACTGGCGACGATCATTTCAAACAGGATATAGCCTAAATGTACCTATTACTGCTAGTGGTTTTACTGCAGTATTTTTCACAATGAGATCAAAATACGTAAAAATAAATATTTCGCCCTGAATAAATTCGTACAATTAATGAGAAAAACATTCTTCATAAAAGGTAAAAATAAGACCATTTGTACTACTTACGATGGTCACAACAACTCTCGAACTGAATTGTTAGAAAACCAGGACATGAAGGATACGAAGGATTTGGCAACAACTCAAAAGAACCACGAATAACAGTGTTCGGATATTATTCGAAAAATGGGGGTGCAGACGGAGCTTTCGAGGAAATTTCGATTGTTCATAACAGTCGTTCGGAACAAAGGTTCTTCATAACCGTTTCAGGGATGGAAATCGATATAATAACAGTTTTCAAGCGGCGAAACGCTCGTAAATCTCTCTCGCGCCCTCTGCTTCGTGCTTCCGCGTCGACCGCTGTGAAAAACGCGGGCGCAGTGGGTTCCAGCAAGTGAAAAGTCGGAGAAAGAAGGCAGCCACGCATGAACATCCTGTAATTTCTCAGGGGATCGCGAATCCGCGGTTCGTTTTGCACATTGCACGCGGTTAGCACCAGTGCAACCACCCCTAGGACTCTTAACGAACCTTCACAATTTTATCGACGCTGTTTCGCGATGCCTGTACTGGAAATTTGTGTACAATTTCTTTTTTTATTCAACTTTCTTGAAGTTTAACGTGTTAACATTAAACCGACGTCTGATGAAATTACAGTATACTATACTGCAAAGTAACTATTACAGATAATAATTTATTTCTCGACTTCTTTTTTGAAATTGTATTTTTCGAACTGGCGAACAGCTTCCCAATTTCAGTTTCATTAGTGAAGTCATTCCAGTTTTACGCCAGCATAACGTTTTTATTCTCTTCATCTTCTTCTTCGTGCACCAATCATCTCCGTCGCCTACAATATTCGTTTTATTGTCTCGATTTTATTCGGTAAAAAAAGAAAAAGGCAACAGAGAGAAGATTGCTTGAGAAAACTTTGTACAGATATTTCATGTGGCAATACGTGAACAGTGAATTCGAAGAGGATTGTTTAAAAAGACTATACACACTTAAACGTTAATAGTCTCTGTAAACAATTTTCCAATCGCGTTATACTGAAGTCTAGTGTACACCAATTACATTCAAGAGTTTGGAAGTCTTAGCACCGGATAACCTAACGCAGACCTTCCTAGGCATTCGCATGAGCTCTCAACACGCCGCGATGCTCGAGTATCGATTTCACCATAAGAAACCTCGTGCTCGTAATGTATCCTTAAAATTTCTACCACGAAATCATAGCGATCGTTCACCGCCTCGTCGTAAATTCGAACGAGTTTACCCGGTTTCGGTGGCCTCTGCTCTCGTATAGCCGCCGTCGGACGAGTGGCCATCGATCACTATAGCTCGCACCCTACCCGTCGTAACGATGCGGAAAGCTTCGCGAAAGGTGTGCACTGTGTACACCTACGTCGAGGATTTCCAGTCGGCTAATTTTGATCGAAAACCCGCGAGTCCCTCGGGAAACAGACGGGAGAAGAAACAGATATGCGGGATTTGCCGGAGAATAATTGCTGGGGAGCTTTCGAGGAACAATGGGACGGACGAAAGCGTGCTGGAAATGCGTCGTGACTTTTTATCCAACCGGCCGTTTCACTTGTTTTCGAGGAACATCGAACTTGTCGATTTTCCTAGCTGGGAATTGTTTCGACATCGACGCCCAGTCGGAAAAGTCGATTTCAAAATTTTGTGAAGTCTTAAAACTTCAGTAGTTAAGTTAAGTAGTTAAAGGTCTGAACGTGATCATCTATTCGTTTCATTATTACTTTCAAGCTTCCTTTTACGCAGCCACGCAATTTGCTTTCCTGAAAA
Source organism: Lasioglossum marginatum (assembly GCA_028455795.1). Taxonomy (NCBI): domain Eukaryota; kingdom Metazoa; phylum Arthropoda; class Insecta; order Hymenoptera; family Halictidae; genus Lasioglossum; species Lasioglossum marginatum. The sequence continues at coordinate 2,295,836 of CM052242.1, forward strand.
AGTAGGTTGTGCTTGCATTGTGTGCTTTAATCGAATACGAAACGAACTTTCTGCAGAACTTATGAGAACGCTAACCACGCTTGGATTTATGTAGAATTTGTTCGGTTTTGTAGGTTGTGTAGGTTTAGGGTGAAACTTTTTTACGCGTTGTGAAAGAAATTTTTGGGCCATAAATTGTGCGACGGGTTGATTCGCGTGTGTATCTAATATTTGGCCTTCGCGCGTTCGCCATCGCAGAGGAAATTAAAGGTCGCGCCGGGAGGATAGTGGAAATTGAGCGCGGCTCGCGCAAAGAAGATCGATCCGGTCCATGCTCGATTTGCTTTTCGGTTCCTGGTGGCCCTCTGCGGAGTCTTCGTTCCCATTTCCCGTTTTCGCTGAAAGCGACCCGGTGAACTGGCATCGCCACGCGTCGATCCAATTTCTTTCTCTTCAAAAGCGGCAGCCAACGGCTTTCGTTCATGCATTTTCAACTCGACACCGCGAACGTGTCGTCGGTAAATTAAATTCGCTTTTCCCCGACGCGGAAGCCGCTCTGCGATATTCTCACACCCTTGCCCACCCTCTATGTCTCCATCGACGACCTCAACCTCAACCCCCACAGACACTGTTCGCATAATCCGAACCAACGTGGAAACGCGTCTCTCTCATCGCTGGCGGCGACACTCTCGATTCTTCTGCGAGTAACCTGCGCCGTTGGAATTTCCTAATGAGAAATTAGGTATTTCGAGACACCGGATGATGTGGGACGTTGTACATTCACGATACACAAAAGACGAAATTACTTTTTCCTTCTCGAATTCCAACAGAAAAACATTGTTCAACCCGTTTGCAATATGATTCATTTTACCATGACAGTGACTAAAGTTGGCTTGTTGGTCATAATTTTTCTAGAAGAATTAATGTTCATGCGAGACACTTGTGTATCGATTGCAAGGAACAGGAGCGGAATAAAAATTGCTTTCGACTTCTAATCATTTTAATAAGTTGACAACGACACTATCCTTAAATTCTTCTTGAATTCTTAGTGATCACTAGACTGCGGTTATTTATGGATTTATGGCTCTCGAAAATTTTCAAAAATGGTAGAATGTAAAATTCGTCAGATTTTAGTACGGTTTTTATTTATTCAAATCTACAAAGGCTATTGTCACTGAAAACAAGATTTCATTTAATTCCACTTTCTTAAAATTCGTCTATAAAAATTGTAAATTGCATAAACAACCGTAGTCTGGGGAGATCTTAGTAGTCACTACTAGCAAGAATAATTTAGGTGATCACGTTATGTGGTCTACCCTGTATATGTCCACGAGGGTTTCTGTGATAACCAAACGAGATATGGTACAGAAAATACAGCGGAGTCGTGACGATATTTACTCTGTCGGAGAAACAATGGCGAGGGTGCGGCGTTTCGAGGCAGCAGCGTGTCGAAAGTATCGAATATCGATGAGGCAGGAATTCGTTTCGTGCTCGAAGAAAGTTCGGAAGAAAGGGGGCTACTGTCCTGTCGCCTCAACGATGATTGACGGGAGAAAACCGGTGGCTCTAATGTTTTGCGAGGAGCGTGGCGGCAGAAGCCGAGTTTTTGTTCGGCGACGACAAGCAAGCGCGACGACTTACTGTGGCGGTTTTCGTCGTCTCTCGGAGTGGCATGATCGAATGCAAACTCCATGGAATGCAATTTAGTCGTTGCTGTAATTACGGGCGCGAAGAACGCAGCGTTATCGATCACGGATCCTCCCAAGTTGTTTCCAGAGAAACATCTCCCCTCCTCCTTCTCCTCTGCCTCCTCCTCCTCTTTTTCCTACTCTCCCGGAAGAAATAAAAGTGTCACAATGCCGACGGTCTCCGGCCATCGAGCGACCATGCTCGTGAGAAATGAGTATCTCGAGCAGCCTAGAAAATAATCGCGAGCTTGCATTATTCACCGAAGCCAGGGACGAAAGTGGACCCATTCGTTCGTCCTCGCAAGATTTCCGGCCGCGCGGCAATATTTTCAACACTCCTCCGCTCGACAACCATAAAAATTCGATGAAATCGAGGCAATTTATGTCATAACACACGGACTAGGACGTCAAGATTTCTGGTATTTAATCCTCGCCTAGCGGACGCTCTTTACGACTGCCATAACCGGATACACCCCTTTATAAATCATAGGACACCCTTAAAAATGAATAACTTTTTTGAAATTGGACCAAACGATTTGAGATTTCTTCTGATGTTAGAAAAATTGGTTTACTACGTGTGTAAAAAATTTTGTTTGAAATTTCTCATACTGAAGCTTAAGAACTATCATCCTGGAAATTAATTCATATTTTTAGCTAGGGTGCGTCGTAGTTAAGAAAACTGAAAACCAATTTTTTCGACGGTCTTTCTATGAAAACTTAATACTTGATTTTTCTCAATATGTTATTATTAAGTTAGACAAAGGGGTTAATGAAACATTTGAACGCACAAGGTAAGCAGCGAAACAAACGCTGGTAGCTTAGGTGCGGTATCCATCGACACGGAAGTGAATTTTTAATCGCCGACGCGTTCGGCCCGCCTCGTTCCCGGCGGAGGATCGAAGCCGATCGGATCCGATGAGTTTAAACCTTTGATCGCGGGCGACATACATTTTATCGGGTCATGTCTTTCTCGTGGAACAATGCCGCGAGTGCGAACGCGTCTCGAGGCAGCCGGAACTAGAACCGAAAACTAGTTACCTTCGTCTACCCTTCGATCGATAGCACTCTGGCATCGCGACGAAGGGAAATTGCGGGGCGTGTCGGGAATGATCGAGGAAAAAAGCTTGAGTTAAGCGGTCTTCGTGCCTCGAAAATTCATTCGGCGGACCACCGGGACCCGATCTTCCGATCAGTTTCGTCCTGCAATTCCAACAAGCCACGGGCTTTTCGTTTTCAACACGCACTTATGCATTAACACATTAAATACCATATTTCCCAAAAATAGGAGACAAAATTATTGTCTAGATTTGAAAATTCACCCTCTATGGGCAACCAGGAATTTCTGTGCTCTCGATATTTATTTTTACCTATTAATTTATTAGGTGCCTCAGCCTGTACAAATGAAATAGAGATTTGAATATGTGTTCCAGAATTGTTTGAAATTTTTTGAAAGCGTTGAAAAAGCCTTGTAAGAAGATTAGGTGTTCGAGTTGGATTTGCGATGTTCTTTCCAAGGAACAGTCGAGTTGCAAAGGGTTAATCCATCGGAAAGCTTTGATTCGCGGCAGATGAAGTGAGAGAAGGAGAGAGAGAGAGGGAGAAATTGTCGAGTTTTTGTCTCTCGGTCCTCCTGGAAGCATTTCCCGGCGAACACCGCGTTCGCGTTGCCCCAGTTGGCCTGATTTCGTTTCCATCGGTAATCGGCGGCGGATGGCACGGAAACGCTTCCCCCGAGCAAATCAAATTACGAGTGCTCTCGACTCGAAACTGCACGCCGTTCTACAGGTACGCGATATTCCTATATAATTTTATTATCGCACGGATCGGCTGGGAGCTTCTGGATGATCCGTAGTTGCCGTCAAGGTGTCGGAGATCTACGAGATCATCCACCGGACGCTGCTGAGTTTATGGGAGAGTTCCTATCCTCTTTCCTTTTGTTCATCTTTACTTATCGGGTATCATAAACAGTTCGCCTGCGGATCTTTATGCAAGGTAAACACATATCGATTGCAACAATTGGATATTGAATAAAAATGAACACAATTAGCCTGCGGGTCTTTGTGTAAAGTAAAAATTGTCTGTATCAGTTGTGAGAAAGCCAAATAAAAATTTCATTCTTCCTTTAATGATATTGATAAGAAAATCTTCTTATCAATTTGTCATGTATTTATTACTAAACACATCAACATACTTAAATTATTTTCGACCGTTTTAAATTTCGTGTTCTGCAGTCTACTCGTAGTGGTACGTTTAATGTTAATTCGTAGTGCAGGTCAACTCGCAATGTACTCCAGAATTGGGAACACATTTTGGCGAAGGTTCCGGTGAATTTCGCGAGAGTAAAAGGGCCATGCACTTTCGCTGGAGCGGTGCCGAGTTGTTTTTGTTTGTGCGTGTCCCATTTGCAGCGAGAATTGCCGATAGAGCGTGTTTCGAAAGCGATACGTCACGAGCGACGTGACAGGTTTCGAAGACGATTGCGCAACGCCGAGCCTCGGAGGACGAGCTGACGAAAAGAGATCGATCGCCGATGAACAAGCGAAAAAGAACAGGTGAATACGCGGCTGCAGGTGGACAGACGTCATGCACCGTGCACCGGCTGATGCAAGTTCGACGAGATATCTCGCGATGCGATGGAAAGACGCCTTTCGCGAAAGAATTCCGGTTCCAGCGAACTCTATCTGCACGAATTGTTTATACATAGCCTCACTGTACATTGCAGCTAACATTACTATTCATTCATACATGTATAAGATTATGATTAGAATGAATTAAAAATGTATAGGTGCAATTTAAAATGGTAAAAAGATTATAAGAATTCAATTATTAATGGCGAATTTATTAAAACCAAGTTTTAGCAGTCCAATTAAGATCTTGACACGATCTTGGACTTTAAAATATTTAAATTATCGCGGAACCTCTTCGCATTTTATTATCCAAACCAGTGATTGGAAAATTGATCAGCTCTTTGAAAGAGAAAAGTATGATATACTTAACAATTGTGTACATTCATACACACAACTTCTAACGGTGATGGTGATAGTGTTTAGAAACAAGAGTCCTAAATAGCATATCTATGTTGTTAACATTGCAAAAATTCCGACCGTATGTATTGTGTCATACATACAGAGCTGTTCGCTAGAAAACCAATATATTTGCGAAGTGCTTCTTGCCTGGGAGTAAATAGAAGCTCTAACACATCCATCAAGATTGACGCGTCTAAGGAATGGTCTATAAACACCGCTGCAAGTGTCCCGAAGGAGCACATAAACTTTCGAACTTGAAGCAGGAGGTGAAGGTATTATATCCTTCATCGTCTACTAACAAGATGCATCTCGTTCAATTCGCTTCCGCACAAATGAAACTTTTCAACTTGTTAAACCAACGCGCGTTGAGGATCATGCGGCTCGTAGAGAACGAAGGAATGCAGAAAGAGAGAAAGAGCGAGAAGAGAGAAGGTAGGAGGAGAAGGTAGTAATTGCGCTGAGCTCGCAAAAGGCCTCTCGGCTGACGCAAGAATGGAGATGCTGTCTGACGGCGAATTTTCTTCTGCGATTCGTCGAGTTCGCGCTTCGGAAGCTGGGGGAAACGATTGCTATCACCCCGATCTCGAACGCATATGCGACACTGGGCGACGCGCGTTCCTCTCCAATTAATCGCGACTACTCAGGTTCGACGCCTTCCGTTCTCCGCTTCCATTCGGTGCTAATTATCTCGAAGGCGACCTCATCGAGCGCATCTCGAGCACGCCGACGCCGAGTCGTCGGGGTTTATTGCACCGACTCGTCGAGACGAAGTTCCGCCAGCCCCGATAGAGCACGCGAGAAAAACCGCCCTTAAGACTGTCCTTTCATCCCCTAACTCGCTCGAGTGTATCGACGCGTGTTGCGGTCTAGACTGGGCTTTGTTTATACTCGATCCGAAATTTTCCTACGATTTTCTCCAGTCTCACCCCCACCCTATAGAATGCTACCATTGATCCTATAAGTTTGTTGGTAAACTAGTACACTGTAGCTCCAAAAACCAGAGATCAGAATAAACAATCGTGGACTAAAATAAAAATTGTGAAAGGCACAGAATAAATTTAGTTTAACGTTCACCGGCATAATGTTAACTAGCTTTCTCAAAAGCTCCATCATTAAATATATATAATCCGTTTACACTTAGCAAACGCAAAAATTTCTCTTGAAAATGATCCACATTGGGATTGAAACGTTGAGAACAATTTAAATTGCAAAATTGCTTTGTGAGTAACATTTGATCGAACCTGGTAGCGCAACTGTGAAGCGCAAAGTGAACTTTGGTAGCGCCGATATCATTAAATTGTTTATTTACAGAATAAATTTTTTGTCAAAATAATTTTTTTCTGAAATTTTATATGTTTAAATACTCTTCAACTGTTGTTCGAAATGTTTTTCGAGAAAAAACAATACCTTATTCTTCAGACTTTTAACTGCATCGGACAGCAAAAATTGTACGACTACGCAAAATTTTGAAATCGACTTTTTTCCTACTTTTCGGGTTGAACACCCCACTGTGTGACGGCTATAAAAATAGTAGGAGACTGATCGTTAATTTCTCCGATGCTCGTGCCGCTCTAAGTTTGATCGATTCATCTTTTGACGTGAGATCGCGAGAAAGTTATGACACAGGAAAAATTAAACCGTAAATCTTCGTGCAGAATAAAAACGTATTCGTCCAGTTTCGATCTCCTTTAGCCGCTGTTTCGCGATTTATCTAACGGCTGGCTGTTCCTTTCTCGGGAATTAGTTTTTCGACGTTCAAAAGGCGATTCTCTCGGCGAACTTTCCGCTCCCTTTTCGTCTCGAACTTAATCCTGTCTCGTAAAAGTGTGCAAAAATGTGGAACAACGGTGGCAGCGAGACAGTAGAGAGAAGGAGAGAGAGAGAGAGAGAGAGAGAGAGAGAGAGAGAGAGAGAGAGAGTGGCGGGGAAAATCGCGTTAGAACTTCCGAGGATCGTTATCATCCACAGGGACAGTGGAACGAAGTTTGACTCCAAGTTTCGTAGGGGTGTCTTCCGTGAAACGAGGAGACCGGATGCCAGGCTACTTACAGGGTCATGCCTAGTTAACGACCCGAAGAAACTGGATTTTTACGAATTTTTCTTAAGCAAACTAATAAACCCTTCTCTTCAAACGGCTAAGAAATTCGAAGGTACATATATCGTAAAACTTGTAGCAATATTCTTCCTGGAAAGTCTTAAAAAATGCCGTCCGTTTTCATGAACACAATATACGATTTTATCGAGGCAGGATTTTTGTTGTTTTTAAAATGGGAACTGGACAGCTGTGTGTAAAGATATATATCATATCAATTCCCATTTCAACCATTTGTGTGCCCTAAAAATCAATAATATACAATACATCAAGATAATAATTCATTTCTATCCCTAGCGAGAGGGTACTACCACCGAACAAGCACCTCGTTTGAAAAAGAAAAACTCCATTAATCTTCCGACAAAGACCAGCCAAAAATCACTATTCCCTAGATAGCCAACTCTCCACAGCCGCCATCCACAATCTCCCAAATTCAAATAAAGCCATCACCCGGAACGAAAACAGAAGCGGAACACCAGCAATTTAGAAAAACGCCGGCACGATCGGCAAACTTTCGCGCGAATATTTTGCAGCATTTCTGTACGGGAATTTTGCAAAAATGGTGGAAAGGGTGTCCGATAACGGGGACCGCAAATGCGTGAAAATAATCTGCATCCTTTCGGCGTGGATCCGGTTCGGAAGCGGAAACGGGATCGGGATCGTGCGAGCGGCATGAGAGGGTTGCAGGGTGGTAAAAGGGAAAGGGAACGTGGGAATGGGAAAGGGAATGAGAACGGGAATGGGAACGGGAAAGGGAACGGGACCGTGAACAGGGATGGGGATGCGCATGTACGCGACAGGGGAGCGGAATAAACTCCGTGCGGACGCGCTCACATCGCGGCGCACTGTCCTCCCGACAGCACGTTTCCACGGAGTTCTCTTTCTCTCTCTCTCTCTCTTATTCTCCCTATCTCTATCTCTCTCCCCCACTCTCTATCCTTCGGGATCTTCCACTTATCCCACGGCTCTTCGTTTTTCGTTCGCGGATTACCAGATATCCCCCTGTCCGCTCCGAAATGAAAATCTACCGGGCCGTCGGTCGCGGTCGTGATGTCGCCGTGACATCTCGCGTGTAACAACGTCCCCCGCGGATATCGCATGCGATTAAGATATCAAGGATCGTGCCGCGTCTCGCGAGTGACATCATCGGATCCGCCAAGATCGAGCTCTGGATCTGTGGGATTTCGTGCGGCGCTGGGCGGCCAGGATGTCCTTCTTCAAGGGACTGTGGAAAAGCAGCTCCAAGCATAAAAGTGAGTCGAGAGGGTGTTGCGACGTCTCTGATCTAATTCGTGACGTCTCCGAGACGATCTACGATCTACTTAATCGTTCGCGGAAACGATCGACAGATAACGCTATCGAGATCACGATTTGCATCGGGTTTCTTATTTTTCTCTGTGGGCCATTTGATCATTATAATTGTTTCAGAATGAAAAATTTCAGGAGGCAAGTGGGTGGAAGTTGAATTGTGTAGATAAGGGATGTTTAACTTGTTGTATTTAATGCGAGTTTGAGTATTTTTCTAGTCGTTCTACTCTATTTTGTTGTAAATGCATTGAATTCATAATTTACTTATGAGCTTTTTCATTTTATTGTCTATATGGAATCGAGTATATATTATTAAATTGATTAAATCGATTTGCAATTTATTAAAACACACAGTACTATATATGTACATATATTCTAAGCGTTTGTAGAGATATTGGAGACTATTTGTCAACAATTCTAACCAAGTTTACTCCAGTATATTTAATGATTTTTCCCCAGTGATTTATAGTGCTGTAAAAGGCAGAAATGCAATACAGAATCTTTAGTTGTTCATACGTTTTCGGGCTTGAGGTGATACTAAGCGTTTAGTATCCTTAGCCTTCTGTCCCCGTTCCGTGGTGTGTTAGGTATAGGAATGAGCTCTTTTCGGTTTTATAGTGACATGAAACTTTTATTAACACTAAGCTCACCGAGCACTAAAAGTAAAGTCTTTCTAAAATGTTTTATAAAAATCGCAAGAGCTCGATAATAGAGACTTCGATAGATTTGTTACTAATAGTACCGAAAGTAACGTATATATAAGTAGTAACCTACCCCCGCAAGTGCAGCAAAGATAAGGATATGCAACATCCTAGAAAGATGTTTCATTCAAAATAAATTACTTTGATATTCCTGAATTTGTGAAGCTAATGTATGAGAACTGAAAGTGTTGATAAAGATAAATAAACTCTTATCATGCACAACAAAGATCGAGCTACAAGAGATTAGCAGTGCAGCCGACGCGATTATGCGAGGCTTTCGATTCGCGGAAACGAAATTAAAGCGGATTCGGACAAGTGAAAGTCCGCGACGAGATAATGTGGACCCGCGTTCCCCCGATCGAGACGCGGCCTGTGCAGCATGATTATGATTATGCAAATTTTATGATCAATAATCAGTGCCCCGAAGGAGGTCACATTGCGCCTATAACGCGACCCGGCATACATTACCATAATCTTAAACGCGGCTCTCTATTACGCCGCTTATTGCGAATAATCGCGTTAACTGCCAGCACACTGCTACTGCTGCTGCTAGCAACTAGCTGCATCTCCCCCTCGTCTCCGTTAACATTTCGCGGCGTTTCGCAGCCGACAACACAACGTTATCGTTAATCATCCACGCGCGTACCGGCGCGTAGTAAATAAGCTTTCTCGATCAGCCAGCCGAGAAAATGCAATTTCGTCAATTATCGCAGCCGACTAGAATTTCGATTAGACCCGCGGCGCGGCGCACGCCTCCGCCCTTTGAAACAGTATCTCTATCGAGTTGCCAGCCTGAAATTACTGCGGTGGCCCTTGAAACGGAGCCCCGACGATCAATTTTCTCCGTTTCGCGTTCCGCGATAACCGCTTACACGTAAATTCGCAGCGCGAGAAAATTGCGATACGGAACGAGGAAAACGAGCGAGCATCGAATCGACGCATATCTCCTGCAATTCTTGAAATCCGCGAGCGGAGAGCAGCCAAGGATTCCGGCTGATATGTTCCGCTCCTCATCCCTAGAACCACTGGAGAAGTATAAATGACCCTCTCCTGATTTTATAATTACTGCGGGTTTTATGCATGTTTGACAATAACGAGCTGCTGCAATTCTTGATACAAAGATCAAAAGAATTTAAAAAGCATCGGTGTACTATATTCATCTTGTTGATTGGAAATAGGCGAGTGTAATTTCATACAGTGGTAAAATTAAATGTCAAGAACATCAATGCATCCCTTACGACTTAATAAAACCACGGAAGAGAGAAATAAATACTTGGGACCTACAATTTTTATTTTTCATCTCGATCCACAGAGTTAAATATCGAGAACTTCGTCGCAATCTTAATGGGAGGAACATTCATCTAACATTTCGTATGACTTTCGTCGTTAGCAGACGCTGCTTGAAATCTTCATCACGACTTCAACTCGATGTTATATGGCATGGGGTTAATCGGGAAACTTGTTATCTCGCGGCGAACTTCAACGAGCAAAATTAACGGAAGGCAGCTTCCGGGTTGGGGAGGATCTCTCCTTGGGCAAGAAGCAGATTTTTTTTTGCGACACCATCGGGAGCCGTTGCCGAAATTTCAAGCACCGAGCGCGGAACGAACGAGATCCCAGAGAGACCATCACATTAATTATGCTCCATTCCGCGAACCGGTATGTAACTAGAAATTGCACGTGGCGCGCTGATTCATGCAAAGAATCTCTTCTCGGGTCTTGACATCCGTCTCGACATCAGCCTCTTCTTTGCTAGGTTTGTAGGGTGGGGAATGTCTTGATCATTTCTTCGGGATTTGAGCCGTTTTTGGTTTTGTTAAATTTTACTATCCATTAAATCTGTCCATTTGGAATCGATTTCTTTAATAAGTAGGATAAATGAAACTAATTTGCGAGGACTGTAGGAACTTTGAAATCTTTCTTTAATTTTCTTCACTATTTATTTGTGTATAAATCTAGCCAGAAATTCAAATCGTGATTGAATTCTTTATATTTATTTACTACAGTTGATTTATAGTTCGTTTTGAGAACATTGCAGCCTAATCTTTGCGGATATCGTAAAATGTTCAATCTTGAAAGAGTTACCCTGATTTAAAGGGTACTGGATCAATTAGAAGAGTCTCCTCCAATTTTCTCGAAAACAGTATTAATTTTGGCCAGGACCCTAGCAGTTGTTGCCACTATGGCGTCGCCACTGTGCGAAGAAACGGCTCGGCTATTGTCATTGAGATTCGCCGGGGGATTTAAAGGAAATCGCTGGTAGAATTGCGGCAGCTGGCGCTCTGCACCGTGTCTTGGTAATTTCAGAGGAGAATCTCCACCCATCGTTTGCCCATTGTACCAACAAATTTAACCGTCGACGCGAACCAATCTGATCCAATCATTCTGCGACCGGCGCGGCGCGGCGTCTTCCATTAACCCTTTCTGCGTCGAGTCTGACTCGACAACGACGTTTGCACCTTGGCACTTGCCTTTAGGTGTACTACTATGTACAACCATTGCAGTTCCATTAAATTCGTTGATAACGCTGCGATTAAGTGGCACGCAAAAACAATTCAACTTAGAATGCTCAGAGCATTTTCAATGAAAAATAATTTAATTGTTGTCGGATTCTTTATCGTGAATGCTCTGTAAATTGGATGTACCATTATTTTACAAAGACAGAGCCTCAGAAGCCACAAGAAATGAAAACACAGAAACAGACAATACTATCAGATAAAGAAGTGGGTATCTAAAGTAAAGAAGTTTGATACTTGAAATAACTCTAGCACACGGAAAATGTTTAATTTCCAAAGTTGTCTAGACGTTTCAACGAAAACTGACATCGCAGTCTTCCCTGCATCCACAGTACCTACAACAGTAGTATATTCCTCGACAGTTCTAAATGGGTTAGTAAACTTCCATATGGCAGCATGATTGAATTACGTTGCAGCGAGTTCTGACACGAAAGGTAGGGAAGACATTCGACTGCAAAGGGGTTGGTCCCTCGGAATCACGCGTGCCCGTTCAAAACCGTCCCAGCGAATTTGAATATCAATGCGGATCGCGAACGGACAGTCGATCGGAATCTTCGTCGACGTCGACGCGTTTCAAATCTCGTGTATCAGACGTCGATCGGAATCGTGACAAGCGTATTGTACCCGGAATGTTAATACGCAGCTGATTCGCCGCCATTATTCCCGCACGGCCGTCGATCGTCGACCCTTTCGTTTGGCTCCGAACCGCGTTTTAATCGGCGGTGTGGTCCATGGTGAATATCAACCCTCGCCTTGTTGCGCGATGGGGTCCATGAAGTCTTAACCGTAGTAATCAATAGACCGCGATTTTTATTCGTTCAGCCCCTTATTGCTGCACGATTTTCTATATGACTACAATCATTTCTTTTTCATTTCTAATGATTTTATAGAAGGCAAAAGTAAAATTCATTTCGCCCCCTAATAGTTCTTTTAATTTCAAAACAAAGTATTCTTAGATTTTTCTAATCTTTTACTGTTTTATATATCCCAGCGAATTTCTCCGCAAATGCATAAAAATCCGCAGCGGCTGTCGTCATCAAGCCTGCAGATTGCAGATCCAATCGGTTTCTGTTTCACTGCGTTTGACGTTCGAAGCTCAAAGCTGAAAGCTCGTAATTCCGCGTTCCATCGCGTTATCAGCGAGCAGTGTAAATTCGGTGTAAATGCGGTGAAACCGAACGATTGCAGTCGGTCAAAGCCGCAGAACTGTAAATCGCACGCTTTACGAGAGCGCGAACAATAAAAAACGGTTCGGTGCGCGAGACCGACGCGAACGACTTTGTTCCCTCGAAACGGTATTAGTCGGGATTACAGGTGTACAGTTTCACGATTTTCACGAGACAGAGACGTCTCGCGAGCGACGCTGTTTACAGGAGTTGCAGAAATCGCCAAGCCGAGACATCTGGTGCTTCTCGACTGCACGTTGAAATTGTTGCAATCTCGATTCGCAACGGGGCTGAGTAGACGGCGGATATTTATGCGAATGCATATCTCTCGTAGCGCGGATTTTACCCTGCGAACAGATGACTGAATGTGTTGCATCCATCCCTTTGACATTTTAACTGAAATTTGCTGCGATCAAAGCTGGCTACGAGCTACACAATGAATTTTCCCGTGGACTCGAAACGGATGTCTTCCTAGAAAGTACGCTTTCCAGTTGAAGATTCTTGAAATTCAAACGACCGCGGCTACGTCCAAAAATGTTTTCCGGGGTTGAAATTATCATGGATTCGAAGCGCAAAGTCTCCTTTGTAAAACGATCTCTAAAAATTTCATGTACGATATTTTGTCACCGTTCTGTCAAAAAATATTTCACAATTCTACTTGAAATAGAGACGTATTTGAAAAGATTGCTTAAAGGCGTTGAAAGTAGAGGTTTCAAGCTTTAAAAAGAGCCAAGAATATCCGAATATCCGAAATGTCGATTTCCGTAAAAAAATTTCATGCATCTATAATTTTGCATGTCAGTGTAGTTTGCAACAGAACCAATGGTTTTGACGTTGTGTAGAATAATTCTGCAAGTGAGATCGTCCTCTTGTTTACACGTGTACGGATCTGCCTCGGCTTTTCAGATATTCGCGAAAATATGCTCGATGATATACGCATAGGAGTTTCAAACCTTTTCGAACATGTTTCCAACGGCAGCTCTTCATTCATTTCCATTTTCCGAGCGTGGCAGACGAAGAGAAGATGGGCTCTCGATCCGTCTAATAAATTCATCGAGCCCTCCCCCGAACCTGTAGTGCCTTAATTGGAAATACTTGGTTAACGATCGGCGTCGAATTATGCGCGCAAGTGTTCCCGCTACACCTCGAGCAAACAGAACGTTCGCAACACACGCGAAAATTGGATTCGCAAACGCAACGTCTGTCAACAAGGAATCTTATCGGAATACTGCAACCGCTCGTCGTCGAACCGTATCCGATTTTTCGTTATCGTCGCTAACGCTTTGTCTCGCCGCGAACGCGTAAATGGTTTCACAGTCCAATTATCAGTTCGGAACGGAGTTCATTATAAATTACGCTCGTTAAAAATGAACGCCGCCACGTCCACAGTGTCCGTGCTGAAACTTTCATAGAAAACAGATTGTCGCGTGAATCTTCCGACGCCCTCCAAGTACTTCCTGTGAAGAATCGAATTTTTCACTTCGTTTTTCGAATGCAACTTTATTTTCTTTTGGAGAATTGAGTCTTGCATGTGCAATGTTGGAAGGAGAAGAAACCTAGAGCAAAGTACAGGGGCGGAGTCGCTCGAGATACGGGGAACCGTATTTGCCATAACCGTTAAGTAGGTTTCCCAGCAGCCATGAATATTCACGGCGTCTGGTGTCGACGAAACGGATCGTCGACGTTAATTCGAATATTCCTCGAGCAACGAGCATTAGGTGATTCAACGTTCTTATCGTTGAACACGGTATCCCCCCTTTTTGTTTCGAGAAATTCTGTTAACGCGTGTAGTAGTAGTATTTTGACACCTTGTATAATGTTGGACCGTGCAATTTGTGACCGTGCAATTGAAAATGGTTGAATTGAAAATCGTTGATTCTGACGAGGAAGATTTAGAATTTGATTTTAGAAATTTATGGATATGAAATTGCTGCAGCATTGTTCACAATATTGTTTACATTATTAAATATGTTGATATCTAATCAATTACTACACATTTCAGTATTGTATGAGGTATTATCAATTTTTAGTGGTGTCTCCGAGTTTTAGTAATTGACACAGAACGTTTTCATTTTGGGCACATTAAAATTTTGAAGAGAAGAGATACATTTTGATTTGTTTTTATGTCTTCTATTTCCATCAATATCTTCTTGCATAATCCGTATTCCTCAGAATATCAATTCGAAAAATCCAACGATTGATCAACGCTAAGAATGCAGCAAGCATTACACAACGTGGAACGAAGGCCATTTCGAAGCGTGAAATGGAGAATAGGTAAGAGAAAGAAAATGGCCGATGAAGGAAATCGCAAAGCCTCGGTGGATATCTTCGGCGGAAACGGCGGCGAATTATACTGTAACTCAGGGTATCATGGTTACCTCGCGTTTCTCGATACAACCAAAGTTTCCCCGGTTCTCCTTTTAATATGCAACGAGTGAAGGAACATCTGGCGTTGCGGAAACGAAAGAAAGCAACGAGCGTTGTTTGATCGCTCGATCGAATTCTGATGAATCGGAAAAGGTTTCGGTTGCTGCTGGCGAAGGCGCTCGGAATCGCCAGGGAATCGTTTCGCAGCCGATTTAAATACAAATTATATAACGGGCTCCCTCGCGACCCTGCTGGCGTGTCTCTCGTGAGCATCCCTCGGGCTTTTCTCGACGTTTTTACCATGGAAATTCTGATTAACCGGATTAACTGAACTCCCCGGGACGACGCGTGTTCGTTTTCAATCCTGTTCCGAAAGCGGAGCGAGTGACTTCTTCTTGTTTCAACGACGCGACGCGGTGAACCGTGTAAACCGAGTCGAGCGTAGTTTCCCTTCGATTTCCCTGCGAATCGATTCTATTAAGCGCGAAACGATTGTTCGTTGCTCGAGGTTTCCGCCCGGAGAGAACTTTTCACCGGAAAATGGATTCCGCGGCCTTAGAACCGCTGCGTGGTGGTGCTGACGGTGAAACTTGCTGGTCAAGCTTTTAAATAAACAGAGGAAATTGCATGTCTGCCACTAAGTAATGTACCAGGGAAACTATGGCAATCGTGGATCTAAGAGAAACGAATATCCCTTCCACTGTAGGCGCTTCGCCTAATCAACGTTCCACTGCATTATAAAATAGGAGCTCGAGTGAAGAGGAGCTCCAAATCGATATAAACACATCTCAAGTAGTATAGTGAGCGCCAGCGTTAAATCTCGACCGGTTCTCGATACGAAGGAAACATTTCGCGAACTTTTTGCAAGCATTTCGCCGACCAGGGTTTTACCTGGCGAACTTTGGTGGAACTTTGGGCGAAGGTAGCGAGCATCTTTCGACTCGGGAAGTTTTTCGTCATAGTTGTAGGTTCTATTAGAGGGAGAGCAAGGGCTGGTGCGGTTGGTTTGCCAACCCGAGGCGGTGAAACCGCAACGTAATACGGAAACCAACCCCCGAGTCGACCCAGCTACTCGTAAAAACGTTTACGCCGGTCGTTATTCTTCTCGCTTCGCGCCTAACTTTCTTGCTCACTCTCTCTCTCTCTCTCTCTCTCACTCTATGTGCGTGTCTCCCTTTCTCTCTGTCTCCAGCCCTTTATCTCGCTGCCTTCCTTTCTTGACTCTTAACCCCTGCGAGAGCTTGTAAATTCGGCGAATTTACAAGAGGCCGCGTGCACGAAACGCGTTTCCGCGCGGTCCGCGATAAATATAAACGTTTAACGAGCCTCGGATTCCTCTCGATCCTCGTTTTATCTACGAGCGCCATTAATTTTCAATGTTCTTCCCGTTTCCCGCGAATAACGAGCACCTGCATGGCGCAGCTAACGCGAAATCGATGGAGTCATTGCTGATATCGATCCAATCGTACGTTCAAATTGTGTCGTAATGCTATAATTATATCATGCAATACAATTGACCATTATATTGAATCGATTGATGATAAACTGATTAAATATTTTATGAAGGGAGAACGTTGCATTTGTGGAAATATTTTAAGAATAAAGTTGGGCAACGAGAAATTGCTGGTAGCGGCGAGCGACATCAAACTTGTTCAACGTTGCTCACGGTTAAAAACTGAAAAATCGACAAACAAGGATCCGTGTTCCCCGATGCTTGATCTGATTCAATTAAATTGTTACGGTCTCGGGGAACAAGTAGACGGTAGTACACGGAACCGTGGCTCGTAATCGAGCGAAACTTACGGTCCACGCTAATCGAACGAACTTTCCCAGCTTTCGGGCCGGGAACTCGCGAGCTCCGAGGCCCGAAGTCTGTTAATTACTCGCTTTATCTTACGCGCAACTGTTCCCGACGATACGCCAATGAATTTCACCCGTTAAATTCGCTTCTGATTTTACCCGGCCGATAGATTAAACGGGTGAACGAAAATGTCGAGGAAAATGCTTTCCCCGAGAAGGGATGACGACGGTGTTCTTTGCGATATTTTGCTTCCCGCGGGAAACCTTTCCGCGAGCACAGTGGAAATGACTTTTCTCTGTCAGGGAAACCAATGGACCTTCGGGGGAAGGTCCGTCGATGGACGGACGTGGAGCAATCTCTTTTTCTTGGAACCGAGGATATGATTTTTCCTTTTTTCAGCTGCGCTACTGTCTCCTTTCTGATCCCAGTAGCAGACATCTCGCGGATAGCTTCGAATCTGATAATTAACGAGAGAGAACCCGGAAAGAAAGCTGTACAGAGAGCCTATCTCTGTTGTAGAATTTTTCAACGCTGCACAAAGCCTTTATTTCGTAATGAATTATCGATTGCCGTTTCTGTGAGTTTTTGCAGGAATTTTTTGAATCGGTTCGATCCAATTGTGGCTGCCTGTATTATCGCTGAGTGCAGAGTCGTTTTTATAATTACTAAAATTTTTCTCCCATTTATGATTTCGCGCGCGGGTTTCCATTTTCATTTCGTATTGAAAGAGCTGAACATTTTCACATTTTTGCATTACCATTACGTTTTCTGCTGGCAAGAAAAAATTTGTATGCTTCTCCCATTCAATCCGATGACGATCCTGTGATTCTAGTGCCGATAGCATTTCCGTTCCACGGCGTATCATTATCGATCCCGGACGAGTTAATTAAAATTAGACTGCTGCTCGGTCGCGTTTCACCGATTACACATTTTTTCGCTGCAGAAATTCTAATTATCGAATACGGCTGACCCAAGAAAAAATGACTCGATACGACAGATATCGATTCCAATCCCCGTGAATGACAGCAAATCTTTATCGTCCACCGTAATTTGCGGAGCGTCGCACTGTGAGCTAACAGTTTTCAATAACTCCTACAATTTTTATCGCACGATCTCGTAAAAATTTGTGCTGATAAATACGCATAAAAAGTTTCGATTTACTAGGTTTAATAAATTTCTTGAATTAATTCACAGATATTAGGAGCGTGGCACAATACTTTATAACTTTGACAATTGTTAATGTAACGTTTATTAAAAATTCATGATGTTACATTAAGCTCGTGTAAGTATACTCGCAAAATATCAGCTCACTAGCTCCGATCATTTTCTCAGAATTAATTCCCAATGTTCAAAGTGTTGGCAACATTGCCTAGTGGATCAATCAGCGATCTCACCTAGTGGACTCATCTTAGTAACTCCTACAATTTACAAGACGCTGTGGTGCAAAAATGTTACTATGTAAAATACGTATGAATACACATGGAAAGTTTCAGCTCAGCACGTTCGACCGTTTCCCTGGAATTAATTCCGGAATATCGGGAATGCTTGCTCCATTTTGCGACAAGAATCTTCAATATCGACACTTGGAGCGTATTTGTACGTTTCGGTTGGTCGCAGAAGAGTTCACCGTGCCCGGGGCGAGTCTGTACGAGAGGCATACTCGACTCCGAACCGTTCAGGGTTGATCAAGTCGTAAACGCTGCCGTATGAACGGTCCGCGAAGCTTCTGAAGCGAGGAGTTTAGCTTTTCGGGAGCAGCGAAGGGGATGAAAGCGGTGGCCGAGGCCAAGAGAGTCGGACGTTCGATAAACTCGAGATCCTTATTTCCGGAAGACGATTCAACGGATTCGGATAATAACAACCTATCATCGATATCACAGTCCGTTGTTAACCCCTTGTAACGCATCAAACTCGTGACGAACGTTTCAAACGGGTCTGCTAAATATCCTATGAAAATATGATTGATGAACACTATGAAAATATTTGATGAATGAACAGAGAAATTAGAACAGAAATTCTAATGTTCATCTAGAGGATCAACCTACTTCATTTAGACCAGACTGATCGTAGTTCGTCGAAACGTAACAAAATTAAATTTTATATCACTCCGTCTACAAGGTTAATTAATGTTTCCAGAGGCGGTTTCGGGTATTTTATTATTTCCCAGTATTTTTATTAAAAACTAAATTAACCACAAGCTCCAATCGTACACGTTCGCCTATTTGCTCGCAGTTACGACGCTGCCGCGGCTATTAATCAGCGCTCGCCGTTGCTGCCGTTTAATATGACTCGTGTTGCGGGCTTAATTAATGTTCCGACGATAGTTTCGAGTTATCCCGGCAATCCGTTGGCCCGAAGTCCTCGGCCGAGGATGCTCGTTCCTATCCAATTTCATTTTGAACGAAGCGATTTTTAAAAGGTGCTTTGCGACGTTAAACAATGAAGTTTATCTTTCTCCACGAAAACCTCTTCGCAGCTTCAACTTTTGCGAAATAAAAAATCTGATGTCCTTCATTTGACGGTCTAGAAGAAGATTTCCTGTTAACAAACGTTTCACGGTACCAGTTCGAAGTTGCCGCGCGCGCCAGGAAGAAAAACGCGCAGTCCCGGGTCGGTTTCGCGAGACAAAAGGCCTGTTGACGGTACATTCTCCTTGATTATGCGAGCGGAACAAAGGGCAACCGACGGAGCACGAGGCAGCGAAACCCACGTCGGTGCCGCGCCGGGAACTTTTTCGAGTCGCAGTGTCCCGTCGAGTCGACTAATTGCGCCCGAATCTTGCAAACAATCTCGCTGCCACGCGAATAATTAACAGATACGATCCTACGGGCTTCGGACTACGATCCTCGGGTCGGCTCCGAATTCTCGCGACGGAACGCTCAACGCTGCAGCGATGCTGTTCGCGTCTGTTGAAAGAATACGGAAAACAACGACGATAACAATGATAATTACTTCCACAATTTTTAGTCGCCGGTCTTGGAAAAATTTGAGGAAACTTTTCACAAATATTGAAACGCTTTGTTTCTCAGCTATAAAATTTCATAGGATGAGAATTACGCAAAAAAATGTATACAGTTGGAAAGATATAGTTGCCAGCTACATTTTCGCTGCAGAAATGATAGCGTTAACGGATAAGAAGTTATAGCTAATTGTTAGATAAAAGCACTGTTCCAACCCTTAGTATTGCGCGTCTAGACTAGAATACTCCCCTGGCTGTTCATTTTGTAGGAAAGCTTTCAGTGAACATGAAATCTCCCGCAGCAATCAATTCAGCTCGGAAAACTCGAAACAACGCGGTTCGTTTTTGCTCGGAAACTCGGTATTCCAGAAATCGTTAGAGGAAATGTGTAGGGGCGAAAATGGTGAACGAATCGATGTACACGCCACGGGAAACCTCTGTCGTGGACGAACGGTAAAACCTTGTTGGCGGGCAGCTTGCTCGCGACACGCAATTACGCTCAATTCCAGCGGAGCCCAAAGATCGAAATTCACAGCGTGTGGCAGAATTCTGATCGGACGTGTGGCTTTCTCTCCCTCTACATACTCTCTCTCTCTCCCTCTTTCGTAGCTGTTTCGCCGGGATTTGATGTAAACAATCGCGTTAAGAGAAGGGATTCGGGAGTTCTCCCGGGTTCTCGGGTCTCTTCAGGCGCGCCGGCAATTCTCGCGATTCAGCTCCGTCGATTGCGCTACGCGGCCGAAACTGTTTGCCCTCGGTAGTTTGTATACGAATTACTGTGCCCGGTTCCCCGTGCTTGTGTCCAAATGCTGGGACCTCGAAAGCCACGAATTTCTCACTGCGAAGTCGTCGAGAAAGCTGGAACTTGGTCGAACAATTCTCGTTGCAATTTAGCCGACCTCGAGTTTCCAATTTTTTTCTTTTATCGTATCAATTGCCTTGATTTATGGGATATTTTGGTGTTGCTGTGTTTATAATCAAAGTATCCGCCCATTGTACTCGGGGCAATTTTAGTTTTAGTTTCGAACCGCATGACTTTGAACAAAAACCAAAAATTTCAATAACTTTAGAATTTCTGGGAATAGTAGACAATTTGTATTGTACATAAAAATCCACAGACTACTAATAATTATCAGTCGAAGAGTCTTTCTATTTCTCCCTGTAGAAGGTTCGTCTTAGTGGAATAATAGTTAGTGAAAAATCATGAGAGAATGTACCGCCGCGAAAAGATTAATTCAGAGAAAATGTCGACAGTTTTCGAATTGATATAAAAATGATGGCACGAGATCGTGGAAATTCTTCGCCCCTGAAGGGCCAAAGGGTAGAACGAAGCAGCAAGGTTCCCATGAAAAGTGGTGGAAGGGATCGAGCCGAAAATAAAAGCGGAACGATTCGAGAACCGAAGGGTCCCTTGCCGCGCGTCCTGCGGTGGAAGGTCTCGGCGAAGATTTAATTTGCGGTTTACCCATCGGCGGTCAGCCTGATGGGAATCTCGATTCGATTTTTCACCTTTCCCTTATTTCGCCGCTTTAAGGTCCATTTCTATCATCCACGAGCAGAACGAAGAACATTGTTACGCTGGAGCACGTATTAACAGTATTCTATCAGTATTTCCGCTAAGTCAAAAACTACATTTCCCTACTAATTCAATCGATTTTCCATCGTCCATTGCTCGTTGTTTAATTCTCACTTTCCAATTGTGCGAACGTCGAGCGACAACTGAACGAGTTCAATCAAAATCGAATAGCTTGGTGCAGAAACCGAATGATTAAAATCCACATCAAATTTGGTTTGTTCGATCATAGCACAATAAAAATGAAAATTCTAAAATCCAAATTTTCTGCAGGAATTGCAAGTCACAGGAACAAACCTAGGAGTTTATTTCTCTCATTCGTAGTCTTATTAAGTTGTCAAAAATAATCAACAACGATAAGACGCGATCTATGCGCGTTTCGCGATGTCGCCATCGTTCTGGCAGGTCGATGAAATTCCTGCGGCTCGGGCGACGTTCCCAGGAAGTTGAAAACTGCTCAAGTTATTAGAAGCTGTGAAAAGGAGCCGCGAACGATCATAATAACCTCGAGCGGGCGAATGTTGGCTCGTCTCGTTGGCAATTTGTTCGATGCGACGCCTTTCGCCGAGTTCCCATCGTCCGCAGGTAAAGGAAAAAGCGACGAATATTTTCGATTAAAGAGAATTAAACTCGAGCAAGGTGAAGTGTCAGGGTGGAGGGTCGCCCTGGACTTTACGAGTGGCTTACTTTTCCGCGACGCGCGGTAATTGCTGAAAACCCGGCCGTAATTGCTTTCAATTCTTTCGAGTGCGCGACAGAAGCGAGAAAGCTCGTCAGAAAAGCCTCGCCAGCTCGCGTGTTTCTTGCCAGTTCCCAAAAGAGAAAAGATCATCTTGATTTCGTCTGAGGACTGTGCTTGAAACCGTCTCCGAAAAATCCGAAACGGTGCTGAAGATCGGAAACGAAACGACGAAAAGAACAAGAGATTTCTGCGGAGACAAATCTTAAGTGATTAACCCTTTGCTCTCGGCTTCTGAGGAACGTCGTCAATTCCGAATGCCACTTCTGGGGAAATGCAAAAGGATTTCTGGCCATTGTAGAACACAGAAGTAAGTGCAAAATTTATTCGAGTTTCCTCGTTGCATTCCTTTCGCAAATGCAAGCAAGAATGAAATTATTCCAATGCCTGCGGCACAGTTCGTAATTAACGCATTGATCGCTAAAAAAATTCAACAATATCAAGGCAGCTTCTGCGTCGTTTAATCCGGTACGATTAAATTTAATTCGGT
Source organism: Lasioglossum marginatum (assembly GCA_028455795.1). Lineage (NCBI taxonomy): Eukaryota > Metazoa > Arthropoda > Insecta > Hymenoptera > Halictidae > Lasioglossum > Lasioglossum marginatum. The sequence goes on from CM052242.1 coordinate 2,318,241, forward strand.
ATATTATTGTCAAATTAATTGCTGCATCTGGTCAAAGCATATTGCCACTCGTATACGCTCAGCGAAGATATATGTAGTTTTAACACTGAACCTACCGAGACTATGAATTAATAAACTTGCGAAGAATTAATTTTGTGGAGCAGCATGTTTGTAACGTTACGTTATTTGCTACGATAAGTTGCTCGCCACTTCGCGATAAATTGGAATGAGTGGATAGTCGGAGAAAGATGCTCGCGTGCAAAGAGTTAATTGTCTGCGGGATCTGTGGGCCGTGGCCGGTAGAAACGCGAACTTTTCCGTCAAAGGGAGCACCGTGAAAGTCGTTTTTGTCCTTTGTGCTGGTTTCGTGAGGGCAAACGGTATCGTTGGACATCGGAACAATCGTTGGATCGTCTAATTGGACCGCGAATCGGGGAAAGCAGCGCGGGAAACTTAATTGGAGCGACGTCTGAACCGAAACGGAATTGGAGGACGTAATTACTGTACGAACCAGGATTCAAGTGGGCAAGATATGCACCGAAGAATGGAGCCTCTTCGACGAGTGGTCAACGAGTGCCTCGACGAGATCCTTTGTCCCGCCAAAGTTCATTCGGGGTGCTCACTGTAAAGCCGCAATCCGAAAGCAAAGTCGTACTTTTTGACTCGAAAAACGCTCTACGCTCTTTGCAAACTCACGACCATTCGAAGCTTTCAAATAAACGAGTCGATGTTTCTTTATGCAGAGGACTCTGTTTGTGTTTTACTATTTATCAGACTATAGGTTTTTCTGCAAAAGAAAATGTCCATGCATCATTCATTTGTCTATCAGTCTACCAGGTCCTTAAAAATTTCTTCGCTGTTAAAAATCGCGGTTAACAAAGAGGAATCTAAAGAAATAATAAAACATGAAAGAACAGACGATTACATTTTGTGATATTGTACATACTCGTGTTATCTGACAATATGGAATGTGCACATTGCAGCGGAAACTTTCAGGACAATAATATTTGAGGATCACTGTTGCAGATCTTTCCCTCGATCTGGGAACTTCGAGATTCGATAAGAAAATCGGTTCTCGAGACAGCCGGCAGTACGTCAATTATTTCCGCCGGAGAACACCATAGTATTCGATACAATTACAGTTGGAGAAGCCTAGCGATAAGATCCCCTTGAATTGCAAAACTTCGAAGAAACCGCACCGCGCTCGAAACTGCTGTAGTCGAGCCCTGGTCGTCGAGTAGAATCGATTGTTTCTCGAGTACGTCGGCGAGGGTTGCAGGGGGATGAATTAATGGGACATGACGTCGCCGTGACGAGTGCGGAACGTCCATTATTGGTACGCAAACTATTCCACCATAGTGGTCGCACGCACCTGTGAAATCACTGATCCCGGTCGCTTATGGGCCACTCGAGAAAACCTTGTCCGCTATTCGTTTATGAAGTTTCGAAAACTATGAAATTTTTATCACCTAATTCGGGATGAATGGCCCGTAAAATGTGGCTCGCATAAAATGCCAGAATTTTTCTGGTGGAGTTTGGAAGAATGGGAAAATGTCGTTTACGATCGCCGTAAATCTATAACTTGACTATAACGTTTAACTCGGCGAATTTCCAATTATGAATAATTATAAAACAAGCAATGTTGAGATTACTATGAACACTAGGATATAATTAAGTGAATCTTCGTAGAAAATTCGTTGAATTTAGGTGAAAATTGAGAATGGCATCGTCAAGATGTCGACATAAAATTTATTATTAAGACTAACCACTTCCTGTAAAGTGAATTTTCGAGCACGTAATTCAACCCTGATAATTTTGCGCCCACTAAAACAATCTTCCGCCAAAATCAAATTTCATAGATTAGGAAACCTCTAAGTCCGGTGTATTTGCACCGCACGGCCAACAAACATGAATTTCGCTGAGGTTTTTGGGCAATATTTGACCACAGAGCGGCGGCGGATGTTGTCCGGTGAATTTCAATATGGTCGACATTAACTTGCAGAACTATGCGAGGAATGGGCCCTGGCGAATAGTCGCGAATGCGTGGAGGGCAGCGGTTCTGCGGCCACGACGCACGAGGAATCCGAGGATGCGTCGGAAGCCCGGTTCACCCTCAAATATTTGGGCAGCACCCTCGTCGAAACTCCGTCGAGCGAAGAGGCGACGGCGGAAGCCATCAAGACCGTCATTACGATGGTACGTACCGCGTACACACTTTAATCCATCCTAATTCCACGATCCTGGCTTTTCACTGCTCCTCGCGAGCAAACCCGGCACGGCGCGGCGGCTCCCTCGAGGAATCGAATAAAAAGGAAACGCCCTTTGTCGTCCGGGATCCGTCTTTAGTCAAAGCCCCCGAAACCCACGGCAAACTCGATATCTACTTCGCGGACTGAAAAGAGAAATTTGTGCTTGGCTTGGACCCGTTTCATTTCCAGTAGAATCGAAGTAATTAGAATTTCAAGTAGTTCGTTGTTCCAAGTAATTTGGCGAGAATAGGTAATTTGATTTTTGAAATAATTTCAGTCTTGAAGATATTTTATTTCGGAGAGAATTGAAGTAATAGCAATTCGAAGCGCGGTTCACTATGCTAACCTTATGGCTAGAGTGATTTCATTTTCTGTGTGATTTAATTGGTTCCTTCGACGTCTTTGACACGTTCTATTTCGAATAGGATCCGAATAATAACGATTTGAAATGATGCACGGTCTCTACCATTTCAGTTTATCATTTTTATAATCTGATTGTCTGTAAAATTCGAATTTAGCTTTGAAGTTTTTCACTTGTTTTATTTCGAGTAGGATGAACGTAACAGGGACTTAAAGTAATTCATTACTTCGACTAATTTATTATTTGCAATCACGGATTGTTCCGTTTCATTAAAATAATTAATGGTTTCCATTCCCTCCCGCATACGTATAACGTAACAAGCGGAATTTAAATGGTCCCTTTGACGCCGTTTACACGTTTTATTTCGGATAGAATCAAAGCAATGACAACTTGAAACATTGTATTGTTCACTATTTTATTTTACCTTTGACGAGGCTAGAGTAATTTGATTTTTTGTGGAATTCAGAGGATCTCTTTGTCGTGTTGGAACACGATTCATTTTGGATAGAATCGGAGCAATAACAATTCGAAATAAATCGTTACACCAACTCGTTCATTGTTCGCTCGAGCATGTGTCATATCATTTCAGACAATACAATATATTTTTCATTTAAATTACACCGTAGCAAGAGTAATTTGATTTACTGTGGAATTCGAGTAATTCCTTTGTCGTCCAGTCGAGACTAGTGTTTGTAAAAGACAGATGTTATTTCAAAATTATTGTGCGTCAGTTTATAATGAAATTTGTTTTCCTTTACATCGTAATAAAATTCTATTGTATTGTCATCAATATTTAGCCATTGGAGAATGCATAGGTGAACGATAATATAAAGATAACATCCCCCTTGTTTTAAGGAATTACGAAGGACAAAGAAGTTCCATAGCCAGTTGAAAATTCGCAAAAGACAAAAATGTCTACGGTAGTCTAAGGTAGTTCGCAATTTATCAATTACGTTAAAAGCGTAAATCTGCTACTTGTGCTATTATTTTTGCCCCGCTTGCGGGATGCGTTTCAGGCATGCCAGAAGATGTTGACATATGAAAATATTCATTGTCTTGTTTATTGTACCAAGTGAGAAAAGGAGTGTATAAACTTCTTTCATTATTTTTGCGTTTCTCGTCCACTTCAGACGGCGATCCCGCATGACACGTTAAGTGTAGTACATTTTTCTGCGAAAATCTGAAGCGGGGATTTTCCACGGCGCCAAAGACTGTTGCAAAGACCGGTAAACGGAACAATATTGCAAGATGAATAGTCCCGCGCGTGATGGATCGTGGGTATCGGCGGCGCGACGGCATGTATCCAATTTTGCGCGTTAAAACAGACCGTGAAGAGTTCGTCTCGTGAAAAATCGGGGTCCCGCGTGATCGAAGCACTTCTGGAAAAATGGAATCCACGAATGACGTCGCTTATAAATCTCTCGATTGCCTCGTGTGCACCGGAGCAACACGCGCACCCACGCACGCGCCAATCGCGTCGCGTCCGCCTCATTAATTTATCGACCAATTGAACTATGCGCGTCGCGATCCGACAACGCCGATAAACTTCTCCCGACGCAACTTTCCCCGATGAAATTACTTTGCGAACTTCTTCGAAAATATCCCCAGAATTCGACGAATTTATTCATTTCGCGCTCTGCCGAGGATGCTCGGTGTCTCTACTATGTTGCCGGAAGATTGAACTGGAATTCGCGCTGTCACAACCTTTGTACCGTATTTAAAGCTTCAATTAATTAATTACGGAAGCAACGCGCTGCATAAGAGCGTCTCCTCATTATCCGATTTTCGCGGAATAGCTAACAAATGAATGCTCACCAATTACTGTTCTGTATGCCACCAGTTTTCTAATTTGAAATGGGATTACCCAGCACTGAATACGCTGTTATACATGCATTTTTGTTCGTAGTAATAATAATAGCGTTCATTCAGGTCTCCCGGGATTTTTGTCGTATTGACGACTTGTAACATAAACTTGTTCGTAACCGTTGTAAATATAAATGTATTCTAATTGGAACAATTTAGTCGTGGGAGATTTGTACTTTGCAACGAATCGAGACAATTTTTATTTTTCATAAAAATTCGATTACGATTCAATAATGCGTGTTTGAATAAAGAAGTTCATCTGTGTGTAATCGAGCAACACCGAAGATGTACGATAAAGTGAATGGCAGACAATTTTTACAAAGACCAGTGACTTTAATGTTGCGATGCTTAATCCAGCGTATCAGTAGCTTCTCTTTAATAGTGAAACATTTCGTTCTAGGAGCGTGTAACGACCAGCGTCTTCTAATTCCGCAGGACACTCGCTATTTAAGCGGATTTGCGTAATCTTCGGTCAAGCTAATTCGTTAAATGCGGCATTTAGTCTGCTCGAGGCTCGCGATTACGTCGCCTTACGTAAAGTGCTGGCCGAGAAGATACTTCGTTTCTGAAAACGAAATTATCCCCGTTCTTTCGTTCGCTTTGAGCATCGTCTTCCCTCGGGCGATCCGATAAAAAGCTGCCGGCACAATACTAATCTGCTTGGAAAACCATGTTTCGTTGACAATGCTGGCATAATGCTCGGAGATGTTTCAGAAGTTCTGAATCAGAACGAATTGTATCCGAGAACAAGCTTCGGTTTGTTAATTTCCAATATAATCGTTTTGGTTATAGAATGAAGATTTCAGTCACTGTATTTTGATATTGTTGGATATGTCTTTAATTTGATACGATAATATACAAACTACACTTTATAGCGTATATACTTTATTAGTATTATAAAGATGTTTCTCTAATTAACGACACAGTGTTTCCGCGTATCCTGTATTTTAACCTTATGTGAATAGTATGATAATAGTGCTCTTTACAAAGTTGCGATCTGCTCAGGCTAGCTGCTTCTACCAGACTGACTACCAGACTACGTTCTTGACTTTATGTCCCAGCGCTTTGTCCTTGGAAAAAACCGCCCCCTACGCCAAAACCCTTATACCTAAGACGCTATGGTATCGTTGAATTCCAACAGATATTATATATAATACATTTATTATTAACGAACAGTGTCCCGTCAAAATACAGTGACTGAAATCTTCGTTCTCTCATAACCAAAACGATTATATTGGAAATTAATCTTTCCATATGTGATATATTCATTTTAGTTGTGGGAGGCAAAAGTTAAAAATATATTTCTCAACATTTTGTTAAAGCGGAGGTGTATATTGAGAACGAAAAATTTTATTCTGAGATGAGAAAATTGGGCATGTCAATGGAGCGCAAAAGATTAATGGTAGAATTTAATATCCTACAACTACTCTTCTAGCGTCTACAGTTTGATATTATAGGTATAGTTACCATAAAATCGCGTAAAATCCGCAGCCCACTAATATCGTACGGTCTCCTACCAATCACGAAGAAGGATTTGTGAATTCCGAAATTCGTCCGATCCCATTGTAACTTTTGTTATTGCAATTTGCAACGATTCTTTTGGTCGCAGGCAAAAGCGAGCGGCAAGAAGCTGCAGCGGGTTTCTCTGGCCGTGAGTTTAAAAGGGATCAGGATGACAGACATAGCCACGGAAGAAGATCAGCTTCAAGTGTCTATATACAGGTACGTACGGTACATAGTGTTCGCGATTTACTGTGCACCGGAGGCTTTCCCGTTTCGCGTAACACGCGCGTACGTTACGGCTGTCACGGTTTTCAACCTGTAATCGCACGAAAACCGGATTCGTCGGTACGAGAACTGTGCATCGGTCGGCTCGTTGTGCATTTTCCCAAGCGTCAGCCCGACATAATATCCGATAGATTCGGGGAACGGGGCTGAAATGCATTCGAAACGCCGCACCGCGTAATAACGGCCGACGAGCAAACGTTACACGATCGCACACCGGTCACGGAGTATTATTCCCTGTCCAATTTCGAAACCATGATTCATCGGGCTGCCACGTCCGTGTACGAGCCGCTGTCCGAAACGTACTCTTTACCCCCCGGAAAACAATGCGTTTAACCCTTATTCACCCCTTAGTGCAATTTTAGTAATTTCTCTAATTCTGAACAAGTAATTTCACTCGTTGAATTTTTATTATTCATCAGTGCGTTCCGTAAGCTCGGAATGAAATTGTAAGGCAACGGGCTAGTTTAATGCGATCTGTGAGGTTGATGAGAAAAGGAGAAGAAAGAGGGACATGTTGTAGGATCTCTTATTGTTCGGCGGACGCCACCCACGACCACGTGTTCGCGTTCATCGCGACAAATTTGAACGAGACGATGGAATGCCACGCGTTCCTCTGCCCGAAGAGAAAAATGGCGCAAACGGTGACGCTGACTGTGGCACGGGCGTTTAACACGGCTTACGAGGCTTGGCAGCTGTCCCAGGCCGATCCCAGGATCCATCACGCCCAGGATAAAAGTCCCTCGTTAACCGAAGACAGAACTGGTAGGTAAATTAATCTATTCCTCCTGGCGAGGTCCTGCGGTCCAATTCTTTTCGGCACGATCCATCTGGTCTTTTAATTAGACGGACATGTTTCGACCTTGCCATTTGTTGAGACTGTTATCAAATCGTTTGCAACTTGATCACTCAAATGTTTGATTGAATGCATTGTGACCGCGCAAAAGTCATTACCAAGACAATTTGATTTATGGATAAACCATGAGATTCTGCGATCTCGCTCGTGCCATCTGATCTAGCCTAAAGGTACATCGCCGAGGCAGGGCAATAGTGTTCGTGCACTTAGATCCCCGAGAGCGAGGATATTGCGGAAAGCTTTGAATGCCGGGTTATGAGTGCGCCCAGGAAATTGTCCGGTAATATTGAACTTCGTGTGCAGCCGGGGCGGCAACATTACGGAAAAGTAGGACAATTACAGTTCCTACTGCCGCGCCGCCTTCATTCGCGCCAACACTTCCGTGCAGGTTTCCCTTCGAACAGGATTAGCTACGATTATACTGTTCATCTGCTTTCTGTTACGAACCGTGGACAAATTTTACTATGAGTCGGAGCTCGTGCTCTTACATAGTCTGTCCGATGATGCTGCAGATCTAAACAAAATATTTGTATATTCTATTGCTGCGGTTGCAACTATTCGCTGCGTTTATGACGAAAATGAGTGATGCGTGAAACAATAGGAGGATAAAAAGAGATTTAAGGGTATCAAGATATTGTTATTAGGATTTTATGCATTTGTGGCAGAATTGAGCCGGTGAAATATGGAACAGAAGAAAGATTAAAAGAATTCATATGGGTTCGTCGATCCTGAACATGTAGAAATTTCAATTTACAGTTTCTATATTGTATAATTCAGTTTACACATCTATTCTACTCTGCTATGTATCACATCACGTGCATTTGTTTATGACGCATGAGGCAGACCATACAGCAGAAGATACGATGCCATGGCGTTTGTAATACAATCTCTGTATCACCTTTACAACGTGAGAGCGAATAAATCGCAGGACACGTTCGCGTTCGCGTTGTTTTCCGCGTACGTTACAGTTACGCGAGATCGCGTTAGTATAAATAATTTAACGTATCGATAAGTAATGAGGCTGTGCAGGGCTTCATTTCCATGAACACGCGACTACGAAATAACTATGCAATAATAATACCTCTACGCATCCACAGCGTATCTACATATAAATCCTACAGCAGTCAAACGAAAATTTCGTACTTTCTGAATAATTTGAATAAATTGGATACAGTTGAACAGCATTCCTAGATTTTTCTGACGTTTTATCTGTCAGATTTGGTTACAAATGCAAAATATTCGCTATCAAACATTAAATAATTCAAAACGCCATAAATTTCACAAATCTCAAATTTACAGAGGACGAAGAGAAGAAGAAGACGAAGGAGAAGGAGGACAATGAAGAAGAGATCAAACCAGCTCAGAAAGTCACCGATCAGACTAAGCGAAGCGATCAGCGGTCCACAGGGACCGGATCGCAGAAGAACCTGCTGATCGACTTGACGAACGAAGGAAAACCTTCAGGAAACTCTTGGGTAAGCGATGGAAAGAAGCTTACAATTAATTTGAGGTTCAGACTTTTTGTGTTTCCGCGAGTGCTGTTGAAACGGGGGTTTCAGGTGTGCTTCGAGGACGAGTCTGAGCACGCGAAGACGCTGAAGAAGGCTGTTTCCGGTACCGGCGCTATTCCCATGACGACACTGAGGCACACGAGCACCGCGGCATCACACCACGTCGTGCCCAGGCCGGCAACAGCTTTCAAGATGCAGAACGCCTGGGGCGAATCGAGGTCGGTGGACCTGATGTGCTCGTAGCAGGCGTAGCCCTCGGCCGACAGCTTCCGGGACGTGCCATTGATCACCGGCCTCTGGAAGCATCTATCCAACAGTGGCCAGCCGAAGAAACTCAGCCAATAGATATCAATTATCGCCGGTGAACACGTTCCCGTTGCAACGCGTTGTCAAGCGTGTTTGCCGAACGTTTGCCGATTTCAAACGAGACGATCGAAACGCTCGAGATCATCGAGGTGATCGACTCGAGAAAGGGTACGGCTGCTTTTCTGATGTCAACTCGCCGAATACGCTTACCCGTCACGCGAAATTTCCATTATTCCGTGAAATATTAAGTGTACAAATTCATTCCTCGCAGTTAACCAATTATCTGACTTTGTTCGAACTAGACTACGGGTGGAGTTCAGTTTAAGGATCCCACCTTTATAACCAGACGACTAGACAGCGGATCTTCATGCGAAATAAAGACTTTTCCTTCCGATAGCTTGAACAAATTGAAAATAGTGTAACAATACTCTTGAATCGTTTGAATAACTGTTCTCTGTGTTTCGCTTACCAACTTTTACCTATGAACGCATCAAATACGCAGTCTAGTCGTGACCTTCCAATCTAATTTTAATGTCTAACGCTATTTCTATTGCGGTTTTATATTTTTAAGGTAGAATCACGCCCTTTTGGATTGTACCACCAGTTACCGATCATCTCGAATATTCGAAGGAATAGATTTGTCAAATGATTTTGAAAGGTGTCTTTTGACACGTTCGGTAAAATAGTGTTAACTTGTTGGGTATCCGAATATCGCAACTCAACCAGAAGTTTCAGATGCCCGCATACCCCTATTTTGCGAACTTGTAGTGCTATAGTGGACAGTTTCGAGATCAATTATGTGTGTCTGGTGATCTTCTTAGCGCGTGTCCCGTCCTCGAAAAAACAATCGATGTCGAGCAGTGCTCGAGAGGACCAATCGAGTCGATAAAAAGACAGGAGAGATAAAGCGAGGGACAGAGCGAGCGAGAAAGCGAGCGATAGAGAGAGAGAAAAAGAGACAGGGAAATTGAGTGAAGGCTTCGGTCTACGACCAGGAAGAGGGAACAATTTTCACAAACTATACCTTTTGTATAAAGCGTGTATCCGTGCCAATTCTTTCACACATATCGTGCATAAACCCGTACAACTATACCATGTACGTGCGATTACAAAACCTTCTACTCCTTTAACGAGATCTAGAAACCAGGTTTCCTTTTCGAACGATCTCTTCCACGTCGGATGGAGAGCGAGAAACAAAAACGACACGTCCACGTCGAACGGAATGATACTTTTACGCCGTACCTTCTTCGTTACGAAATAGCTGGGCTATTTTTTTAGTTGGACGATTTTTCGATAGGGAATGCACCGATGATAACCCGAACCCAATGATAACACTGTTAACCTTTCAGTGGACTTTGAGAGTGAACTCTGACAGCGCGAGGCGCAACTTGATTTTTAGTGAACAAACGAATTGATGATCAACGTTGCTTCGACAAATTAGAAAGACTGTGGGACGTGATAGATCGTCTAAATCTTGAAACAATCGTCGTTAACAATGGTCGTTAAACGATTGTGTACTTGAGGGTTAATTCACTGATTGTAGATCATTGCCGCGGGAATATCACGGTGATTACGCGTTCCGTTTCTCTTGTTAGGCTAACGAGCGAGCTCACGCGATTCTAATGAATTGTGGCGTGTACCGTCAGAGATCATCATCGAATCGACGAGATAGGATAAGAACCCGATATTAGAGGAATGTGTTGATGTACGTGTAACACGTTGCGAGAACGTGTAAAAATGCATTTAGCCGTAGGATATTGTTCGTCGTCGAGTCGTGAACATAAATCATCCACGAAGAAAAATGAGTTGCTGTCGCGCGTTGTATATGCACGGCGCGGCGCCGCGCCCGTGATTCATTGTGCGATACGTTTTAAACAGTTGTTGAACGAAAGTATCGTGTAATTGTTACGTTGAATCATTATTGTTGTTATCGCGATGCTTACGATTAGTTCGCGAAGCGATCTGTTATTCTTATTTCGCGAATTTTTTCGTACGTCTTGTTTCATTCGCAGAAGCTTGGCATGTACGACCGCAGAAATATGTACTACGAGCGTGTTAACTAATCGTCGAGTAGTTTGAAATTTTCGACATTCTGTCGACCACGACACTAAAGTATTCGAGCGATCACTATTTTCCGTAGGTATGCAAATAGAGTTTAGGTATTACCGAAGGGATGGTGTGACATCATTGCTACTTGACGTTCTGCGATACTGTGTTACGTTTTCGAATGGAAAGTTCATTTGAATTTAGTTGTTTGTATACATTATGCTGCCACGAAGAGGCACCGAGATAGTCTGATCCGATCGACGCATCATTGGCACGAATCAACGATAATTTTATATAATCCACCCCCGAATGCCATTGTCATCTAATATCACTATGTGTTTAGAACATAAGAAATACAGGTCTGCGTATCTAGACTGCGTGTTTTTACTCGAACCGGGACCAGAACCAACGATCTCGCTCCACCAAACGTAATTAGTTAATTTCCGTGAATTAGCTGTGCACAGTATACCTATTATTGATTTTATACGGCACGGGCGGACTTCCGTAGCTCCCCGAGCGGTTTCAAGATGGCGACGGCTATCGGCACTATACACCGAAGCCGCCGAGTGGAAATGAAATTTTCGTTCTTGGGAAATGGAGTGTCTAGGAATGGGAAGCAGAAGAGAATTTAGGAAAGGATGGGGCTATTTTGCATGAAATAGTGAAGTCTCCTGGAAAGGATGAGGCCTCAAAGCAAGGCAGGGACCCAAGAAAGAACAAGATTCAGGGAAGGAGTCCGAGAAAACGAGGGACCCAGAAAAGGGTGGAGTCCTTAAAAAAGGGAAGGGTCCTCCCCGCTCAAACTTTTTGAATCGGCAAAACGCTCAAACTGATAGATTTTATCTCGACTGAGTAGTATTCTCAAATAAGACGGTGTCGTCATCCATGGCGAAATGCTGAAACTGATAGACCAACGATACCTACAACTTGTCGGTATATCAGTGGCAGTGAGGTTGATAGCGGACCTGAAGTTTCTTCAGCTGTTATCAGATCAGAAATGAAATTTGAAATTCTCTGGAATTACTTGGTAGCGACGAAACACACCGTCTTAAAAATATTACATTAACGTTTTATTAGATAAAATGTACAGTTACCTACGCTCGAAGTAAGAAAGCTATATTAGACTAATTCGTTTGACTTTACACGGGAATTAAATTCGCAGTGTTACGCTTAACAAATCCTCCAAAGACTAAATAGAACGGACAGCACGGGGGGTACAGAGAGGGGTGAAAGAATGCCGAAAAAATTCATTTTTTGTTCAAATGTAGATAATGGAAGCGAACCATCACCATAAATAGTACATATATTTATATATATTTATAGAACTGTGTATAACGTGATTCGGGGTACTGGTAATATATAACAGTGAGCGATAACGACGCGGCAGTGTGTGAACCCTAGGGAAAGTACGGAGGGCTAGTCGTTGGAGGAGTTGTTTCTAGAAATACAAAACCGACCATCTGAGTATTCCAGTGGTCTGTACTGCATTCCAACGAGAATTATATAAAATTACGGTATAAAATAATAATTATCCTAGGAGACTTATGATAGGTGATAGTCAGGAGAAGGTTCAGCTACGGATTCTGTAGTGAACAGTGGATTTGGGAACTCTGGTGGATGTGGCAGTGGTCCAGCAGTCTTTGGCTGGCGACGATACGCCATTAGCCAGCAGGATACAGCAATAGCCACAGCGACTAGTGCCAGCAGTGCTGTGATTACTAACGCTATCACAAAGCCGACCATAGAAACGCATATATCCTCCACTCTGTGTTCTGAAGCGACTGTAACAATCGGAAGAAACATGTTAAATAATCGTACCATAGTAATATTAGCTAATATTCTCATGGTGCCACTTACATTCAGCTGGATCCGATGTAAACCTCTCTTCTCTCCTCTCTAATGTAAATATAAGATTCGACTGGATCGTTATTTCTTCCCTAAGCTGCCCCTCGAAGGTGTCAGAGACGCTCAAAGCTGTATTATTCGCCTCGGACTCGCTGACGTCTCGCCGACGGCGGCCAAACGCGTCGTATCCTCGGCAATTCACCTGATTCATTCGATAACAATCGTAAATCAACTACTGTGATTTCCGCGATTTATGAAAGTCAGAGTAACAAAATGAAGATGCTTACAGGCTGACAGCGTCCGAAGCACACGCGAATATTGCACTGGAACCGAATGTTGTCGCTACTGGGGAACTTGAACGCGTTGAAACTGGCCATCAAGGCCTGTGTTTCAGGGTTCTGTTGCCATTCGCCGAATATCGAGGGTTCCTTCGCGCACCCGTTCTCATCCGTCACGGGGTACTCGGTCGGCACGTTGTCGTCCATCGTCTTGGCCACACAGTTCCGAGCGAAACCACCGTAAATGCCTGAAGCATTCAAGTACACGGTTTAGTCGGATCGGCAACGGTTCGATACTCGATAAGGATGGACGCAGGGTACTTACTGGAAGGTTGAACTTGGATTTGCAACATCAGGTTGTCCCCAATTTCAGCGGAGTTGATTTCATTTCCGTTTTCGGTGACGATCTTCATCTCACAAACCGGCGGTGGACCTGTGTTGGCTATAGTGCCTGCGGTGGTCAACATGGAGACGTTGAAGCCGAGAGTGACGTTCTGCTCTCCGGTTTGATAGATGCACTTGATGTGGTAGGCTTGAGCTTTGTAGGTCATCAGTTTCGGGTGCTTTTGAATGACTAACACGAAGCTTGCGTTTCCCTGAAAGTGCGAGAAGAACGTGCTGTCAAACTGAACTGTTCGAATCGATTGAACTGTAGACGAAGATCGTTGGGACATTTTTCACTTACGTCCACGTGGATCAGTCCACAGTTTCCGAACGCCACTTTGAATATCTCTATTTTGCGTACGGTCTCGGAGGAGATCGACACGACTCTTCTGCACTGCTCGTCCTTGCTGCGGCCTTTCACGTAGAGGACGCCGTCGAATTCGTCGTCCTGCAGGTGTATCTGGACCTGGACTCCGTCGGATAGACAGCTGACGATGATGTCCGGTCTGGGGAAGTCGGTGCGCAATCTGTTTCCGTTGTCTGTCCAAAGAAAATGCTATTAGTTACTCGGGCATTTCAAATATTAAAAGATGCTCCAAAATTCTGACTCTACACTTCATTGTCTCTATAATTTAACAATCTGAAAATAAATCATCTGGAATCGGTTAATGTGAAGAATCAAGCTTACAGCATTGGGTGTAAGCGTTGCCACTGTATCCGCTGATGCAGGTGCAGATAGCTTGATGGCGAGTAGCATTGCAGATGGCATTCGTACCGCACATTTGCGTAGCACAAGGATCTTCGCAGGTCTGGCTGGTCTTCTCGCAGTACCTGTTGTCAGCGCAATCGTCGTCGTGTCTGCACTTGACTATTTCAGCTGCAAATTACAATACACCATCAATTCAACTATTCCTTGTCTCAATAATTTCGACAATCCGAAAATAACTAATCTGGGATCGGTCAACTTGACCGGCGCTGGTAGGTTTAGCGTTAATACGAAGAATCAAGCTTACAGCATTCGATGTAAGGGTTCCCACTATATCCGCTGATGCAAGTGCAGATAGCTTGATGGCGAGTGGGATTGCAGATAGCATTCGTAGCGCACGTTTGCGTGACACAAGGATCTTCGCAGGTCTGGCTGGTCTTGTCGCAGTACCTGTTGTCAGCGCAATCGTCGTCGCGGATGCACTTGATTATTTCAGCTGCAAATTACAATACACTGTCAATTCTACTATTTCCCAATGCTCAAAGATCAAACACCTCAATCTGAAAAATCTTCTTACCTAAGGTACAGTATCCATTGGCACGGAGTACGTAACCATACTCCGCAGGGCACACGCAACGACCATATTCGTCGATGCTCATTCCTTTCTCGAGAGCACACTCGCAATATCCTTTCTTGTTGATGATCATTCCAGCCTGTATGCGACAAGGTATACAAACGTCGCTCTCGTTCTTGGCTGTACCGGGTGGACAGATGCAGTTGCCATTTTCGTCACGGATCTGACCTTTGTCCACTGGACACGCGTCAGCTAAAATGAGAAGATTTAATTTGACTTTCCTGTAACACCAGGTATCTGTTAAGGATGCTCGGATTCAAGAAATTACCCTTTTCACAGCGCTCGACCGCGTTTCCTCTGTATCCCGGGATGCACTCGCAGATCATAGTTCTCACAGGACTCGTGTCAAGGACCTTGCAGTCTGCGTTCGCCACGCAAGGCTGAATCTTCACACAGGGATTGATGCACTCGCCGTTGAAGCAGGCTGTTTGAGATGGACACTCGTTGTCTGCCTTGCACTTCTCTGTGACTGAACGCGTATATTAGATAAGTTAAAAAAAGATCTTTCACAAAATCTTTTTCGTAGTTCGATTAAAAAATTTGATGCTCACGTTTAGTGCATGCCGACTCAACGTCGCCGATGTACCCAGGCGGACAAGCGCATTCGACCAGATGATTATAAACGTTGCAGTTCATGTCTCCGCGGCAAGGATTCACAGTGCAAGGGTTTTCGCAACGGCTGTTGATGCAAGCCTTATTCGTCGGGCAATCCGAGTTGGTCCTGCAGCCCAGAAGAGTGCAAGCGACCCTCGGATTACCGCCAAGACCAGGTGGACATTCGCAAATAGCCTTGTGATTGACTCCTTGACAAACTGCATTCTTGCCACAGGTTGGTTCGGTTGGAGAACATGCCGGAACGCAGTTGTGTTGCACACAGGCGTGTGTTCCGCTGCACTCGGCGTCCGTATGGCATCCGACCACTGAAACAACAAATTGAAAATTATTTCATCTGTCTTCATTTATTTCTCTGTTTCTCTGCTATTCCTAAATTAAAAAATAAAACATGTCCTTCACCTTTGGTGCAGGCCACATCAGCGTTCCCATCATAGCCAGCAACGCAAGAGCAAATGGGTTTATGGTCAGCAACGATGCACTCGGAGTTAGGTCCGCAAGCGCAAGGATTCTTGCAGATAGCGTTCACGCAGGCCTTGTCCGAAGGACAATCGCTGTCTCTGGTGCATTCGATATCCAAAATTGGTGTGGTAGCTCTGCAAGTTCCACTGCCACTGCTGACATAGCCGCTAGGACATACGCAGACCATGGTTCGAACAGGGTGAGTTGGTAGGACCCTGCATTCGGAAGGTTCCGTACAAGGCTCAACAACAGAGCAAGGATTCTGGCATCTATTATTGAAGCAGGCCAACGAATCAGGACAATCGTCATCCTCCCTACACTCCGGTTTGTCTTCAGGTTTGCAATTCACGTAAGGGTTGCCCACGTGATGAGCAGGGCACCGACAAATCGGTAGATTATTTAAACCTCTGCACTCAGCTAATGGAGAGCAAGGATTGCCATGACGGCAAGCGTCTACGCATTGAAGATTGATGCACGAATGGTCACCAGGACAGTCCCCGTTACTGTAGCAGCCGATCACTCTGCAGCGGTCCAAGGCATTGCCATGGTAGCCTTTGCGACACCTGCAATCCGCTTGATGGTTGTTCGGGTAGCATTCAGCGTTCACGCCGCAGTTGTCAGACACCAAGCAAGGGTTCACGCAGTTGTTGTTCACGCAGCTCTTGTCCAATGAGCATTCGGTGTCTCTTGTGCATTCGACGGAGTAGCAAGCGATGTCTGGATTGCCTTGGTAGCCTTCTTCGCAGGAGCAGATTGGTTTGTGGCCTCTGACGTAGCAGGCTGCGTTGATACCGCAGTTGCATGGGTTTCTGCATTGCCTGTTGATGCAGGACTCGTTGTCGCTGCACTCGTCGTTGCTGGTGCAGGTGCCGATCGTTGTTATTTGAACTGGAAGAATGAGAGAAATCGATCAATCGCAACAAGGGGAAAACTAGAAATTTCATAATTCTTTGATTATTTTATGTAATATCTGACTATAAATGGTGCAAGTGGTCAGAACAACATACTTGGCCTGCAAACTTCGTCGATGTCGGTGGTCCATCCTTCGGGACAAGTGCACGTCATGGTCCTGACAGGAACGGTGTTAAGAACGTTGCACCTGGCGTTCTCCGAGCACGGTTTGATCACCGGGCAAGGATCGATGCACTTGTTCTTGATGCAGACCAATTTATCAACGCAGTCGATGTCGATCCTGCACTCTGGTTCGTCCAGCTTACGATGTTCACAATATGAATAAGGATTTCCTATAGGCAGGTTTTCAGGACAACGGCAGGTAGCTTCGTGGTCCTGTACATAGCAAATTGCATTCTGCGCGCAAGGCGACTCTTCGATGCAAGGATTGATGCAGCGGCCACTGTTGCAGGCCAGGTTTCGAGGGCAATCGTGGTCAGCGTTGCACTCGGCTCTCTCGCAATGCACTTCCGGATTGCCGAAGTAGCCGGGTCCACAGCGACAAACTGCGCGATGATGTTCGCCGTAGCATTCTGCGTTGATTGCGCATTTGTTCTCTAGAATGCACGGGTTCACGCATTGACCGTTGTAGCAGGTTGCTGCGTTGTTGCACTCGGTGTCGGATTCGCAGTCCACTGCAAGTAGAAATTTCACGGAATGAAGTCAAGACAGTGCAAGTAAACGTGGCGAGTGAATAGTTTTCATTGATTTATCGTGGCTTACGTTTGAAGCAGCCTAGTTGAGGATTTCCGGAGTAGCCTGGTGGACACGAACACGATGGATAGTGCTCGACGACGGTGCATTTTGCGTTGGGACCACAGTTGCATGGGTTGATGCACAGGCTGTTCGCGCAGGCTGAGTTGCCAGCGCAGTCGCTGTTCGATCGACATTCAGCAACTATGCCAGCTAGAAGAAGAATTGTTTGCAAGTGATTTTATGCATTCGTTGCAATCCTTTCACTTCTGTCTGTTTACCTCGGCAAGACGTATGAAGTTGATTTGATCACTTACGTGGTATGCAATTGATTCTAGCATCGCCGTCGTAGTTAGCAGGACACCTGCATACCGCGATGTGATTGTTCACATGACAAAGTGCATTTCTTCCGCAAGGATCTGCAGCCACGCACGGATTCACGCAGAGAGAATTAATGCACTGTTTGTCATTGGAACATTCGCTGTTAGCGTAACATTCCGGTCGATACGGTGGCAGAGTGACCAATGGTGCTGAAATAGAATAGTTTATCATCGCACAAGATCATTATACATATGCTTCTCAATTAATTTTTCGATTTAATGAAATCGTACTTCTGATGCACTCGATGTAAGCGTTGCCAGAGAACTCAGGTGCACACTGGCAGACACCGGTGTGAGACATTGACTTGCACTGAGCGTTCAGACCGCATCGAGTTGTCAGGCAAGCTTCGATGCAGGTTCCACTGATGCACTTGTCCGAATTGTTGCAGTCCTGGTCCTGGAGGCACTGGACGTTGGCTAACACTGTAATCGATGTTTCAATTATGTATTACGTCGAAAGAAGAGATTTTTCGATAGAGGATTTACGAGATCTACCAATTCTCTTGCACTGTCCGTTGATGTCAGTGATGGTGTTCGGTGGACAGCTGCAGATCATCGTGCGAAGCGGTACTGTGTTCAATACTTTGCATTCTTGGTCGCCCGTGCACATGTGCGATGACAAACAAGGATCTTGACATCTCGCATTGATGCAAGCGAAGTATGGTGGACATTCGCTGTCTTCCCTGCATCCCACCTCTGTTGACACACCTGTAATGAACGAAGAGAGCAGGTGATTAAGTCGTGTACGATACAAAATGCTGAAATGCAACGAAATATGTGATCCATAAATGCATTTCTACAATCCCAACCATTGTAAATTAAAAATATCAGAGCCCGTCATTTGGATCCCGTAAAAATCATTATCCTGTAAATAGTACTTATTTGTATTCATTTGTTTGACTCGATATGCAAACTAAATTACCAGTGCATTCGATGTAAGGGTTTCCAGAGGTTCCCGAAGGACAGATGCACTTCGGTTGGTGGTCTCTAGCGATGCAGTTGGCAGTGTCAGCGCAAACGTCATCCTCGCAGACAGGTCGACAGACTCTGTTCAGTCTGTCGCAAGCCTCGTGATCGGCGCAGTCCTCGTTGTAATGACACACTGCTGAGATGCAGGCAATGCGTGCATCACCCTGCGTGCCTCGCGGACAAACGCATTGCGCTCGGTGGGAAATCGCGATGCACTCTGCTCCACGACCGCATGCAATGCCGTCATCGAGACAAGGACTGACGCAGTTCTCATTCTGGCATGCCTTGTCGTACGGACAGTCGTCGTCTGACATGCATTCAGCTGAAGATGGAACAAATTGTTATTGTGTGCACCCTTTGTTATTTGAAATTCTCATGCATTGTTTCCATGCACCATGAATTACGAGACTCACGTTTGAAACACTGCACTTGAGGATCACCAGCATAGTTCTGTAAACAGTGACAAGTTGGATGATGGTTCGCCATGACGCATTCTGCATTCAATCCACATTGCCCGCCTAGACATGGGTTTTGGCAGAGCTGGTTGATGCAAGCTGCTTCTGGTGCGCAATCGGAGTTCTTTGTGCAGTCAGGGAATCCGTCAGTGTCTACAACGAAATTATTGTTATTTTACACAGGATCTTGATAATACTGGAAAATATTCCGAGTAAACATTTGCAGCTAAAAATCAGCAGCCAGAAGAAAGAATCGAGCCGGTTGCGACAAAAACCTAATTTCTTCAATTCCAAATCATTGAACCAAATCATTGTTCAATATTGCAAGCATTACCTCTGTAGCAGTTCATGAATGGATCTCCAGACAGACCCGTGTTGCAATGGCATTGGCTTCGATGGTTCTGCACAACGCATTGCGCGTTCGATGCACAAGGATTGATGGTGCAAGGATTGATGCATCGGGAGTTCAAGCATGCCATATTCGATGTGCAGTCCGAGTCGGAGTTGCAGATTGCGTCGAGTTGTTTGTCCACTGAAAAAGAATTTAAAAGTGTTCATTAATCAACGATTCCCGAAACTGCGGCGATTTTAAAATGCAACCGATGCATACCTGGAATGCAAGCGACCGTTGCATCGCCAGCGAAGTTTGGCAGACATTCGCAGATCATAGTTCTCATCGGTAGCGTATCCACAAGGGAGCATTTTGCACCGGCGATGCAAGGCTTCGTTTCAATGCACGGATCCTTGCAGATGCCATTGAAACAGCCTAACTTGCTGGGGCAGTCTCCGTCTACTTGACACGATGGTTGTAGGTCTACTGGTTCTAGAGGGAGAGAGAGAAAGAGAGATGATAATTTTCTAACTATTCAATAGTTTTAATCTTTCTACTTTAAGTGCATCTTTAATTCAATTTAAATAGACCTATTTTACAAAAATCATTAGAAATTAATTAAATTACCCATGAGGCAATTCGTGTAAGGATCCCCGATGTAGCCAGGCGCGCACCGACAGTTAGGCCTGTGGTTGACAACAGTGCATTGCGCTGACAAAGGACAGTTGCAAGGATTGACGCATCTCTGGTTGCGACACGCCAAAGAAGATGGACAGTCGTTGTCATTGGTGCACTCCGGTCTCTCACAAATTTGATAAGGATTGCCTTGATATCCGTCAGGACAGTAGCAACGAGGTCTATGGTAGCCGTCAGATGTGCAGAGTGCATTGACGCCACATTGGGTGACCAAACAGGCGTCCGTGCACTCGTTGTTGACGCAGGATTGAGTCAATGGACACTCGCTGTCACCGCGGCATCCAACTGCAACGATAAATGCAACATATTTGTTATATTTGGAAACGGTAATTTCTGTACAAATACGGTTCAGAAATTCTCAAAATTGATTTCGTACTTTCACGACAATGTTGTTGAGGATTGCCAGTGAAACCTTCGTTGCAGACGCATACAGCTCGGTGCAACAGAACGTGACAGCGGCTGTTGTAACCGCAGGAGTCCAAAGTGCAAGGATCGACGCATCTCTGGTTGTAGCAGGCCTTGTTGTTGGGACAGTCGTAGTTCTGAGTGCATTCTGGGACTGGCACTGCAAGTGGGAATCAAATATATATAAGCGAATGCTTTAAAAGTTGTGGAGCTAAAATTTAATCGATTACTGGACTGTGAATCTCTATGTATTGTAAATTACTATTAAATCGAGTCATAAATAATTTCCATCGCTGAGAACGAATTGTAATGATGCATTTCTGCAAATAACACCGAGTTGGAGGAATTACCGTCAGCAGGTGGAACATTGCACTGTATCCTCGCGTTGCCAATGAACCCAGGCGGACACGAGCAGACAGGCTTGTGACTGACAGTCTGACAAAGTGAATTGACACCACAGGAACCAATGCAAGGGTCTCTGCACTTCTGGGCGAAACAAGCCTTGTCTCTTGGACAGTCTTCATTAATCACGCATTCAGGATAGATACAAACTGCAACGTCATTTCTGACTCTGCATTCGCCGTTGTAGCTGCAGGGTGATGGACTGCAAGGGTCTGTTTCTAGAAAATGCATGGTCAGTTTAGAATTTGTTTGAGGTTCACAAAATTTCATATTCTTATGCAATTTGAGCTTACCAATTAATTCACTGCATTCCACGAACGGATTACCAATTAATGGGGACGGGCAGCTGCAGAGTGGACTGTGATTGATCGCTTTACAAATCGCCTTGATGCCGCAGACGTTCTGTGTGCAGGGATTTATGCATCTGTTGTTAATGCACGCCTTGTCTCCGGGACAGTCCGAGCTGATCACACACTCCGGGTGACAACCGGTGACACTGGAAGGCACACCTTGAAGACCGGGGAGGCATTTGCACACGACAGTGTCGCCGACCTTCTCGCAGAGCGTGTTTGGACCGCACGGGGATGGAGAGCACGGGTCTCTTTCTTTTGGTTCTGTGTGGAAAGAAGAGAATTATGTCTCTGCTTAGGACTGCTGCAATAAATCCTGGGAGGGATAACCACGTTCTGTGAATTTTTAAACGGTTCTGAATAGAATTCTGAGAATTTTTAAATGATTCTGAATAGAATTCTATGTATTTTTAAATACTCTGAACAGAATCAAATAGAATCAGAAAGGGATGAATCAATTTTGTAAAATTTAAAATTGTCCTTGACAGGATCAGAAGTGGATGATTAAATTTGGTGAATTTAGAAATTCTGCTTGGTAGGTCTCACGAATTTTGAAATTGTATTTAATCGATCTAGAGAAAGATGTCTTATGAATTTTGAAACTATCCTTGGCCGAACTAGGAAGGGAAGAAGAGGTCCCTTGACTTTACCTTCAGCCCTGCAGAGGGTGAACGCATCCCCTATAGTCGGCAGAGGGCAAGAGCAAATAGGAATGTGATTGGATACGGTGCAAAGAGCTCCCACGCCACACGTGCCAGGACAAGGATCCTGGCACTTGGTCCTGATGCAGGCCTGCGACTTCGGACAGTCGGCGTTCACCAAGCACTCGGGTTGACATCCTTCGTACGCATTTCCTCGGTACCCAGAAATGCACTCGCAGAATGCGGTGTTCGATCTCTCCCTGCAGTAAGCGTTGACTCCGCATGGCGAAGGACTGCATGGTCTTAATGGTGTTGGTGGCAGTGTTGGTACTACAATAAGAACATTATAGAATTAATCATGACACTTCTTAACTAGTCTGCTTAAGGATAAAACAGATTACGAGTCAAAGAGAGAGAGAGAGAAAGAGTTAATTTACAACGATCTTGAGTTCGAAGAGAATATAAGTGCGAAGCTGTACAAGAAACGCGAATGATTTACAAAGAGTATATGATTTATATAGTCCGAGAGCGTACGTAGAGTGAAATATCGTGTATGGACAAAACTATGATTAGATTTGATAGAAAAGATAACTATAGAAGTATGTGAATACTATCTGCATGCGATTTCTTTTTTGTATACAATCGTATATATGTACAATATTTACAGCTAAAACGAAAAAGAAAAGAGAGTATCAGCTTCGTGACGAATCGGTCGGGATGAAAACTTAATTGGTATAATTAATAAAATTCGCGGGACAATATTTGATGATAGAATGTTCGCGGTCACACGGGATGGTCCTTACTCGTGATCGGGGAACAAACAGTGACCGGGTCTCCGGTATATCCCTCGGGACAGACGCAACGGATGTAATGCAGGGCAACCTGGCAGAGGGCATTGGTACCGCAGAGCCCTACACAAGGGTCGGTACACTTCTGTCTAATGCAGGCCTGACTGCCAGAGCACTCGCTGTTCGCGAGACACTCGGGCCTACAGTTAGGAGGAGATCCTATGTACTCGGGCATACAGGCACAGGACGGTTTATTGTTGATTACGGTGCACTGGGAGTTCGGTCCACACGGCGAGGGGGTGCACGGGTCCAGGCTGGGTTCCAGGTCGTTCGATTCTGCTCGTCGACAACAAACACAATTCGGTTAGGGGGTACAGGACCTTTCAATAGCTAGAATCAATGGTTACCTTCGCCTCGAACGATTTAACAAAGTTCAACATGCTAATACTTTCCAGAATTTACGTTAATAAAAAGAGGATTCCTCGCGCGAACATAATTACGCAAACATTTTGTACATTGAATGAGACCATCGAAAGCTACGATAAAAAGATTTCTCGAAGTTTTAAAATTGCTGAACCTTTTAGGGTGGATCTCTTCAGAGAATGTGCAAGTTATACAGCTCTACTTACGGTTGGGGAAGCAGCTTACGAACGGATCGCCAGAGAACCGTTCAGGGCAGCTACAAATGGGGTTGTGATTGCGCACGGCGCACAGTGCGCCCTGTCCGCAAGTGTTCTCGCATGGGTTCTGACATCTCTGGTTCACGCAAGCTCTACTTTGCTCGCAGTCGGTGTTCACAAGACACTCGGGCCTGCAACTGGGAGGAGTCCCGAAGTATCCAGGGAGGCAGGAGCAGGAGGCCTGTTCGCCGAAATCGCGGCAAACGCTGTTGGGTCCGCAGGGCGAGGGCTCGCAGGGTCTCACGCGTTCTATCGTCAAGCAAGAGGGATCAATCAACAGGTTCACATAGTGTCGAAAACAGTTCTTTTATGGGAGTACAGGCAGTCGGAACACTCACTTCGGACTGGTTTACAGAGGGTGAAGGAATCTCCCTCGTAGTTTTCTACGCAACTGCAGGTGGGAATGTGGTTAACGACAACGCATTCTGCGTTCTGGCCGCAGACTCCTGCGCAAGGATCCACACACTTGTTGTTGGAGCAGGCCCTGTCACGGCTGCAGTCCGAGTTTTGCACGCATTCTGGGTAACAGCCTTCGTAAGGGTTGCCACGGTATTCGCTAATGCAGGTGCATGCTCCGTTTCGACACTGAGTGTTCGGGCCGCAGGGCGAAGGGTTGCAAGGGTCCGAGGGCGCTGGAGGAGCTGGTCGAAGGAATTTGGGTCAGTTAAAAGCATCATAAGAGTCTAACGAGAATACTTATTCAAGTTACACAAGCTCCTCTTGATTAAAATCACATACGAGACATTTTTTAGAAAAATACCCTATGTACATCTCCTTTTTTCTTAAACTTAGGGGTTGAATACACGTTTCTTCAGATATCTCCGGGACATTTTAAGAAATATGTTTTCGACCTCCAACTCTGGAGCTTGAGACGAAAATTCGTATCTGATATTTTTCTAAGAATAATCTCTCGCACAAGCTTCATCAATGTGTAACTCGTGGAACAAGCTCCCTCTTACGATCAAACTGCAATTTGCGATCTTACTTGCAGGCTTCGGCTGGCAACTGGTGAAAGCATCCCCCACAAAGTCCGCGGGGCAAGTGCAAGATGGAGTGTGATTGATCACGTTGCACAACGCGTTCGACCCACAGGATCCCGGACAAGGATCTATACACCTTTCTCTGACGCAAGCTTTGTCGCTGGTACAATCAGAGTTCACCAAGCACTCTGGTCGACAGTTAGGGGCTGATCCCACGTAATTGGGTAAGCAGGAGCAGGATTGTATTCCCCCTATGTCTTGGCACTGGGAGAACGGTCCGCAGGGTGATGGTACACAGGGATTCATGGGGGTGGATGGTACTATGGCTAAAATAGGAAATATTCGGTCACCAATTGAAACATCGTTTGGCAATCGTTGAAAGGCGTTTTGGTAATTGGTCACTTACTGGTGATATCGAAGCATTTTACGAATGGGTCTCCCGTTTGACCAGCATTGCAGCTGCAGATGGGGCTATGGTGGAACACCTCGCACCTAGCACTCGCACCACAGACACCTGGGCAAGGATCAACGCATCTCTGACCCATGCAGGCTTGGTTAACAGGACACTCTGCACTGACAACGCATTCTGGTCTACACGCTGGTGGGGATCCTCTAAAGGTGGGCAAGCAGGAGCAGCTGGACTGGCCGTTGACATCTTGACAACGGCTGTTTGGTCCGCAAGGTGATGGTTCGCATGGGTTCGCGGTAACTGGTTTGGCTATTTTTCAGTGCAAGGTTAATTAACTTCAAACTCTAATTCTAAATCGTGGAGTCTCAAAACCTGATAACTTACGGAGCTCTTCAAGGACACCACAGGATCTGAATGGATTTCCGGTGAAACCTGACCTGCAACTACAGGTGGGAATGTGATTGATAACCTGGCAGACCGCGTTGAGTCCACAGGTGCCTGGACAAGGGTCCTGGCACTTGTTTCTGATGCAGGCTCGGTTGAATTGGCAATCTGAGTCGATGAGACACTCGGGTCGGCAGTTTTCGTAAGGATTGCCATAGAAATCAGGGAGACAGCTGCACAGAGCTGAGCCATAGGAATCACGGCAAATGGCGTTCGCGCCGCAGGGCGATGGCTGACATGGATTGACTCTGGCTGGGGTATCGTCCACTATGATCAAAACCGAAGGGTCGTTAGAATTTCTCTGAAATAATAGTTGATCGGTGAGGGAGAAGCGCATCTTACTGGGCTGAGGGGTACACTGAACGAATGGATCTCCAGTGAAACCAGTTGCACAACTGCACATGGGGGTGTGACTGACAGTCTTGCACTCGGTATTTCTTCCACAGGATCCTGGACAAGGGTCTCTGCACTTCTGATTGATGCACGCTTGTTGGACAGAACACTCAGAGTTGCTGACACACTCTGGCTTGCAGTTTGGTGGCATTCCTATAAATTCTGGGAGACAGGTGCAAGAGGGAGTGTTGTTGATCACTTGGCAGGCTGCGTTCGGGCCGCAGGGTGAGGGTTGGCAGGGATTCACTGGGACGCCCGGTAACTTGCCTAAAATTAGCAAAGTGCTCGCTGAAGTAAGCCTTTTAATCTCCGGGAATTAAACTATGATATCAAAATCCTTCTTACTGGGTGGTGTGCATTGGACAAACGGATCCCCGACGAACTGGTCGAAGCACCTACACACGGGGTTGTGATTGATGACAGTGCACTGCGCGGATAGTCCGCAAGCGCCCAAGCAAGGGTCAATGCACTTCTGATTGCTGCAGGCTCTGTTACGCGGGCAATCGGTGCTAACGATGCACTCAGGTCTGCAGGAAGGTGGTGATCCTTTGAACCCGTTGACGCAAGTGCACACTGCTTGACCGTTCGAAGAACGACAGTGACTGTTCGGCCCACAGGGGGACGGGTTACACGGGTCGACGATAGGCATGTCTGAATTTTAATTAATATCAATCACAGATTCGCTATAAGCTGTCATTAAGATATGAAGACCAATGACCGAATGACCAACCTCTCATCGGGCTACACGCAACGAATGCATTGCCGGTCATGTTCCTAGGACAACTGCACATGGGCAAGTGATTGACCACGTTACACTCTGCATTCGCTCCGCAGGTACCCACGCAAGGGTTCCTGCACTTGTGCAGTATACAGGCTTCGGATCGGAGGCAGTCAGTGTTGATGACGCATTCGGGACGGCAGATACTGTAGGGGTCACCCAGGTAACCGGGCGTGCAAGTGCATGTGCCGTCTCTGCACTGTGCATTCGGTCCGCATGGCGAGGGGTTGCAAGGGTCTGTCGGGGCCTCTATCACTAAAATGCAAAGATTAGTGTGCGGTGTATTTGTGTCAGCTTCAGACACAATTACTTCAGTGGACTAACTGAAGAAACACTGTAGATCATAACCCTCGTACATCCCTCAAAAATAGTTGCATAAGAGATCCAAATTTTCACCATGAGGAACATAGGAGGGTGAGAATTAATTGATAACGTCATTGATAGTTTTTGCTTACTGTCGGGTGGAGGGACAGGAGAGCAAGTGGTGAACGGGTCACCGGTATAACCTGCAGGACAGGTGCAAGCTGGCGTGTGATTAACCACAGTGCATCTTGCACCAATGCCGCAGGATCCTGGACAAGGGTCCCTGCACTTTTCTCGGATGCAGGCTTTGTTCGCCGTGCAGTCCGAGTTCATGGTGCACTCTGGCCGACAATTTGGAGGCACTCCGATGTAGTTGTTCATGCAAGTGCATACGGGAGAATCGCGCAAGGAATTGCATAATGCATTTGGACCGCAGGGTGACGGAATGCATGGGTCTTTTGGATATTGGTTCGCCGGTTCAGGTGCTGCGGAAAAATAATAAAATTATTCAAGTGGAAAATCATTCGCTTCGATGGTAAACAGAACGGGAAAATAAACTCACTCGTCATGGGGAAACAATAGACGAAAGGATCCCCTGTTAAACCACCTCCACAGCTACAGATCGGGCTATTGTGAATGACTTTGCATTGTGCATTGCGACCGCAAGTACCAGCACACGGGTCTCTGCACTTCTGATTCACGCAAGCTAGGTTCGAGTTGCATTCGAAATTGACGACGCATTCGGGTCTGCAGTTTGGTGGAGTTCCTACGTATTGGGGCAGGCAAGAGCATACTCCTTGACCGTTGACATTCTGGCACTGACTATTTGGACCGCAGGGCGACGGTCTGCATACGTCGGGCTCGTCTTCTATGACTACAAAATATAGTAATGTAGGGATCATCGATTCATCTGCGAAATATGGGGTCTTCAAACAAGGAAAGATAAATTGATGGTTCTAAGGATTCTGTAAGCTGACAAAGTTTGAAGACCACAGCAGGAAGCCTACGGTATAATTACTTACTGGTAGGCAGTTTGTACAAACAGTTGGCGTAAGGATTGCCGGTATACTGTGGCAGACAGGTACACACAGGAAGGTTGTTGACAACCTGGCAGTTGGTGTTGCCACCGCAAGCACCGGGACAAGGATTCTGACACTTCAGATTGATACATGCCAAATTGGAGGGACAGTCTGATGCGATTGTACATTCGGGTCGACATCCTTCGTAAGGATTGCCGATGTATTCCTGTAAACAATAGCAGAAGCCGACCCCGTTTTGTTCGCGGCAAACGGCGTTGGCTCCGCAAGGGGATGGTTGACAGGGTCGTGTTGGAATCGCTGGCACCGCTAAAAAGATAAGCACGAAATCAACTCTCAAATACTCCATGCTAAGCCATCAATTTCCCATTGATCACTTACGTGGCTTGGGAGTGCATTGAACGAAAGGATCTCCTGTGAAATCTCTCATGCAGGTGCACGCTGGCACATGATTCACCACGTGACATTCTGCATTGGAGCCGCAGGAGCCTGGACAAGGGTCCCTGCACTTGCGGTTAATGCAGGCAAGGTTGTTATTGCACTCGCTGTTGCTGACGCACTCGGGTCTGCAGTTGGGAGGGGTGCCAATGAACTCTGGCTTGCAGGAACAGGATGGTTGGTTATTGATCAGTTGGCAGACGGCGTTGGAACCGCATGGTGATGGCTGACAAGGGTTCGTGGGTATCGCGGGTTCTTCGGCTTTAAAATGCGTGGAAAAATTAGCACCTGAAAAGCTAGCTGTATCTATCAAATTTAGAACACCTACGTCTGGGTATGCATCTCACGAAAGGATCCCCAGTGAAGACCGGAGGACAGCTGCAAATGGGATTGTGATTGATTACTTGGCAACGGGCGGACACTCCGCAGGATCCAGGACACGGGTCGCTACACTTCAGGTTCACGCAAGCCTCGTTCAAAGGACAATCCGTGTTAACCAGACACTCTGGTCGACACGCTGGTGGATTTCCTATGTAACCAGGGGCGCAGGAACAGACTGCCTGGCCGCTAAAGTCCTGGCACCTGCTGTTGGGGCCGCAAGGTGACGGGTTGCAGGGTTCTACTATCGTTGGGTCTGCAAGACAAGGTTCTTCTGTTATCACGTTCTCTAATTGAGCTAGATTTTCTGAGCTTTGGATTTACCTTTAACTGGGTAGCAAGTGGTAAACGCGTTACCAGACATTCCGTCTGGACAATTGCACATAGGTGTATGGTTGATGACCACACACTCCGCGTTATTACCACACACGCCTACGCAAGGGTCGAAGCACTTGTTGCGGTTACATGCTCTGTCTAGGGGACAGTCTGGGTTCTGCACACACTCTGGACGACAACCGTAGTATGGGTCACCATGGTACTCTGGCATGCATGTGCAAGCGCCGTCGCGACAAATGGCGTTCGAGCCGCAGGGCGAGGGGTTGCAGGCGTCTTGTGGAGCTGGGGGTGAAGCTGTGACAATTTCATTAGAGTTATTACTGGGCTGCAGTCTATATTCAATTTGAGGTGGCATTTGACCGAAAACTAACTATTAGTGCCTCAGAATAATTGAACTAAGGGTTAATTCCCGAGAATTTCGTAAGAATAGTTGATTTTCAGCTAACTGCTTCCTAAAACTTAAAAATTTATGGGTCTTACGGGGACTATCTACGAAACATCTGACGAACGGATCGCCATTGTATCCTTTAGGACAAGTACAAACAGCCATATGGTTCACCACCAAACACTGCGCTCCTTCACCACAAGAACCTGGACAGGGATCGGTGCATCTCTGTCTGAGACAAGCTCTATCGCTGTTGCATTCGGAATCGATGGTGCATTCTGGACGACAGTTCGGCGGTGTGCCTATGTAGTTCTCCATGCAAGAGCAGCTTGGCAGCTGCGTGTTGTCTAATATACGACAGACGGAGAACGGACCGCAGGGCGATGGAACGCAAGGATTCACGGGCTCGACTACCACTGAGATGAAATAATCCGGTTACACTTGTTGCAAAAATAAACGTTCCAGCTAGAAATTCTGTGGCAGGACGCGGACTCACTTTCGAGTTTGAAACACCTGACGAACGAGTCGCCAGTGAAGCCTGGATTGCAGCTACAGATCGGGCTGTGATTGATCGCCTCGCATCTGGCATTGATGCCGCAAATGCCAGGACAAGGGTCCATGCATTTGCGGTTTTTGCAAGCACGATTTGTAGCGCAATCGGAGCTCACTGTACACTCTGGTCTGCACATCGGTGGAGTGCCTAGGAATTGGGGTGAGCAGGAGCAAATTGCTTGACCGTTGGACACGCGACATTGGCTGTTCAATCCACAGGGTGATGGGTTACAGGGGTCGGCCGGTCTCGCTGAAAACATGTCTATGTTAGAACCCCTCGAAGTCTTGGCAGTAAAATGAGACTCTGTAAAAGAGATTCAAGGTTTTGGATCCCTTTCTTTTCACCACTTACGTTGCTCTTGGATGATATTACACTGGGTAAACGAGTCTCCAGTGAATCCTGCTTGGCAAGTGCAAAGCGGGGCATGATTGACAACTTGGCAGATAGCGTTGTACCCACAGAAACCTGGACAAGGATTCTGGCACTTCGATCTAACACAAGCTCTATCTGCCGTGCAGTCCGAGTTGATAACGCACTCTGGTCGACACCCTTCGTAAGGATTGCCGACATAATTTGGTAGACACATGCAGGATGCGGCGCCATTTTGCTCATTACACATCGCGTTCGAGCCGCATGGGGTTGGGACACACGGCGTGGGTTTCTTGATTGTATCGTCGATCGCTATAGAGACATTTCTTTTAGTATTTGTACCTGTTCGTTACTATACAGGGTGGAGAATCTAACTCAAGCACCTTAACTCCTGCGAGACCAGTAAAATCCGCAGTAACATTATCTTCTATCATCAGAAACAACTGTTCAAGGTGATTGATTTAAGTTGTTCACCCTGCATTATTGCATTTACGGATGCACCACAGCTTACCTGGCCTGGGCAGACACTGTACGAACGGATCTCCCATGAAACCATAAGAACAGACGCACATGGGGGTGTGGCTGATCACGCGACACTCTGCGTTAGCGCCACAGGAGCCAGGACAAGGGTCTCGACATTTTTGATTGATGCAGGCTAAGTGGGTGGAGCACTCGCTGTTGCTAATGCACTCTGGCTTGCAGTTGGGAGGGGATCCTAGGAACTCGGGCAGACACGAGCAAGAGGGTGAATCGTTAATCACCTGGCATCGACTGTTTGGACCACAGGGTGTTGGTACACAAGGGTTCAAAACTTGCGGCTCCTCTTCTGTTCGAGGGAATAGAAAAGATTAGCAGGTTGGTTAGATGCATTCTTCGTACGTCGAAATAGTCTACTCACGTCTCCGGATACACATCGTGAAGGGGTTGCCAGTCAGATCCGGAGGGCAGCTACAAATCGGGTTGTGGTTCACTACCACGCAATCTGCTCGGATGCCACAAGTGCCGGGACAGGGATCAATGCACTTCTGGTTGTTGCAGGCCATGTTGCTGGGACAGTCGGAACTGAGAATGCACTCTGGTCTACAATTTGGAGGGGTGTCTAGGTAGCCGGGGATGCAAGAGCAGACTGCTTGGTCGTTTATCTTTCTGCATTGACTGTTGGGTCCGCAGGGTGTCGGGTTGCATGGATCTTGGGGAGCTGTCACTGTTTGAAGATTTAGGAATGTTAACTGGCGACTTGGACATATTGGATTGTTTGAAAAAAAAACATGGTTATCATATGCTTCTTGAAATGTACCTTGCATCGTTGAGCAAACCACGAACGCATTGCCTGATGTTCCAGGAGGGCAAGTGCAAACTGGGACGTGATTTACGACAGAGCACAAAGCGTTCTGTCCACAAGTTCCAGCGCAAGGATCGTTACACTTGCTCCTGATGCAAGCTCTTTCTCTTGGGCAATCTGAATTCAATACACATTCTGGACGACAGCCTAACATTGGGTCTCCTCGATACTCAGGCAGACAAGTGCAGACGCCGTTTAGGCATTGGGTGTTCGCGCCGCAAGAGGCACATCTGTCTTCGGGTTGGTCCATAATTTCTGGCATTAAAGGGGAACACCTTACAAAAGAGTCTCCGGTGAACCCTTCGGCGCAAGTACAGATCGGTGTGTGATTTATCACTGAGCATTGGGCTCCTACTCCGCAAACTCCTTCGCAAGGATATCGACACTTCTTCTGGATGCAAGCTTGGTTGCTAGGACACTCTGAGTTTCGGATGCATTCCGGTCTACAATTTGGTGGTGTTCCTGTATAATCTGCCAGACAGGCACAGGAAGCTTGACCGTTTATGTCTCGACAGTCGGAGAAGGGTCCGCAGGGTGACGGTACGCACGGGTTCAACGGAACTGTTGGTGGTTTTGTCGCTGCAATGAATGTTTGCTCAGAAAATGTTACCTTGATTGAATTCCTTTCTGATCGAATAAGTTAAACAAGCTAAGTGAGAATTAATTGAAGGGAAATAGAGAAAGTGTCACTCCTAAAAATGGACAAGATCAAATTCGTCGGGGACTTACTTGGCATCTCGAAACAAGCGACAAGGGGATCGCCAGTGAACCCTGGCTCGCAGGCGCATATAGCGTTGTGGTTGATCGTTTCGCATCTAGTATTCGAGCCACATGATCCAGGACAAGGATCGTTACACTTTTGATTGATGCAAGCCATCTTAGGGGCGCATCCTGCGTTGATGGTGCACTCTGGTCTGCAAGCGGGTGGGCTACCAATGAACTCGGGTAAACAGGAGCAGACCGATTGCCCGTTGATGGTTCTACACTGGCTGTTGGGTCCGCAGGGCGAGGGACTGCAGGGTCTACTGATTGTCTGATCCATTTCTACAAACGAGTTGTCGATTGTCAGACCATGCACTTTGTAAAGTACATTGTACTGGTATAGTGCAGTACCTGGTTGAATCGGCGAGCAAAAAACAAAAGCATTTCCGGTATGTCTGGGGAAGCACTCGCAGACCGGTAGATGATTGATAACATGACATTCGGCGTTTCGGCCACAGGTTCCAGGACAAGGGTCTCTGCACCTGGTGTTCATGCAAGCCTGATTCGACGGACAGTCGGAATTCAAGAGACACTCGGGTCGACAGCCTTCGTACGGGTTGCCGATGTAATTCTGGATGCAGGTGCAGGAGCCTGCACCGTTCTGTTTCTTACAAATTGCATTCGAACCGCAGGGGGATGGGTTGCAGGGGTCGGCAGGTACGGAAGTGGTCACGGCTGTAAAATTGGGCGATTAAACAAACTGGAACGCTGCGGAAATGTTATTACAGCAATCTCGACAATCCTTAGATTCTTACGTTCTCTAAAGACACATTGAGTGAACGGATCACCGGTATACCCGCTCAAGCAGGTGCACATGGGGGTGTGGCTGACAACGTAACAGTTGGCACCGGTACCGCAGGATCCTGAGCAAGGATCTGTGCACTTCTGATTGATGCAGGCTAACTGACTCGGGCATTCGCTGTTACTGACGCACTCGGGCCTGCAATTGGGCGGGCTTCCGGAGAATCCTGGTGTGCAGGAGCACGAGGGCGAATTATTAATCACCTGACACTGAGAGTTGGGGCCGCAGGGTGATGGCTGACAGGGGTCAACAACCGGCTCCTCGACTGCAACGAATCAAATCTCATTTTATCAATCCCACTATCGACGTTCAACGAGGGCGGGACCTAAAAAATGAATCAGCTCTTACAGAATGGTATGCACTGAACGAAAGGATCCCCGGTGAAACGTAACGGACAATTGCACAAGGGATTATGGTTGACGACGTTGCACTCGG
This sequence comes from Lasioglossum marginatum, assembly GCA_028455795.1. Taxonomy (NCBI): domain Eukaryota; kingdom Metazoa; phylum Arthropoda; class Insecta; order Hymenoptera; family Halictidae; genus Lasioglossum; species Lasioglossum marginatum. Next base: position 2,352,003 of record CM052242.1, read on the forward strand.
CTCCAATGCCACAGGTTCCTAAACAGGGGTTCGCGCAGCGTTGGTTGCTACAGGCCTCGTTCTGCGGGCAATCTGTGCTGACTATGCACTCGGGTCTACAGGTGGGCGGACTGCCCAAATAGCCCCTGATGCACGAGCACACCGCCTGTCCATTAACAACGCGGCACTCGCTATTCGGGCCGCAGGGTGTTGGGCTACATGGGTTTGTAGGTGTCATATCTAACGAACAGAAAAACAGTTACAGTGGAATCCTAATGGTATTCGCGGAGCATGCAGGGTATCGGGGCTGGATAAATACCTTGGAGAGAGGTGCACTGACTGAACGCATTGCCGGTCATGTTCCCGGGACAGCTGCACATGGGGATGTGATTGATTACCGTGCACTGGGCATCGAAGCCACAGGTGCCCTGGCAAGGGTCCACGCACTTGTTACGCAAACAGGCCCTGTCGCGGGGACAGTCTGTGTTCAGAACACACTCGGGTCTGCAACCAAGATAAGGATTCCCTTGGAACTCTGGCATACATGTGCAAACACCCCTCGAGCAATCCGCGTTCGGGCCACAGGGTGACGGGACACATTCGTCTTTCTCTGGTCCTGGTGGAGCTGCAAAGTGAAACGGTCAGTGAAAGCCAATCGGTGGTTGTTGGACGTGTGGTCCGGTCTAAGGGGGCTAGACACCTTCGACACCTTCAAAAATTCTTCGTGAAACACGGGGATACCCTTCTCAATATTGGACTCTACTAATTTTATGTCACGGAAATAGGAACGTCAACCTTATAGGCCCGTTGGAAAAATCTGAATTTAATGGGTACAGCAAAAAAAACAGGGTTGCTGAGTCTCCAGCAAAAAAATTTTCGGGACCATCAAAGGTAGCTAACCCCCTCAATTTCCTCGAGAAAGGTTCCAGGGTGTCTTACGTGTGGCGGGTAACAACTGGCAGAAGGTGAACGGGTTGCCAGTGAAACCATCGGGACAGTTGCACACGGGAATGTGGTTCATGACAGCGCAAACGGCGCCAGAGCCACAGGAGCCAGGACAAGGGTCTCTGCACTTCATGAGGATGCAGGCCAGGTCACTTTGACACTCGGAGCTGATCGTGCACTCGGGCCTGCAGTTGGGAGGCTGGCCAATGTAACCCTCTAGGCAGGTGCATGCGGGTGATCCGCGTACGTTTCGACATTGAGCGAAATTGCCGCAAGGAGATGGCACGCAAGGGTCTTTCTCCATTGGTGTGGGTATCGTCGTGTCTAAAAGTTGCGATTAGAGGACATGGATGACTCGGCTCTCCTGGAAGATTGATGAGAAACCAGTTTCGAGGCTTACGTGGGACAGGTGCGCATGTGGTGAACGGATCGCCGCTGTATCCGGGCATGCAACTGCAGATGGGACTATGGTTCACGACAATGCACTTGGTGTTCAAACCGCAAGGGCTGGGACACGGGTTCACGCATTTGTAGTCGGTGCAGGCGAGTTGCGTGGGACATTCGGAGCTAGCTACGCATTCGGGTCTACATCCAGGTGGGGTGCCAACATAAGTGGGCAAGCATGAGCACACGGGTTGGTCTGACACCTCTTTGCATTGACTATTCGGTCCACAAGGTGATGGGCTACACAGGTTCACTTTCACGGGGACCGCTAAACAGTGAAAGGGTTAATCGTGATGCAACCGGTCTCTGTTCGAAAATCTCTGACACGAAAGGACACGTATCTTTGATTCAACGTTTCTAACAGATCTATGCGAGCTGAATACTTACTAATATCCACAGATTCATGTTCAATGTGTGAGTTAGCAGCAATAAATCGAGGAATGTTAATGACTATTCAGCACACGGAGAACTGTTAGAGACGTTTGCTCGAAGATTCGCAAGTCCGGGAGAAGACAGTGCGATGAATTTCCTGGAGGCTGAAACTTACTGTCCATGGTACACACAACGAACGGATCGCCTGTGAACTCTGGCCGACAGGTGCAGAACGGCTGATGGTTAACGACAGTGCACTCTGCGTTCTGGCCGCAGGTACCAGGACAGGGATCTTGGCATTTGTTTCGCACGCACATGCGGTTCGACGGGCAATCAGGATTAATCACACACTCGGGTCTACAGCCTACGTAGGGATTGCCAATGTACTCGAAAGGACAATAGCAAATCCCGACACCGTCTCGTTCTCTGCACAACGCGTTAGTGCCGCATGTGCCTTCCGTACAGGGTGAGGGTTCCGGGTCACGGGCTAGAACAATGCAAAATTTAAGATTAGTCTTATCTTCTTCGTCATCTTCTTTATTGACTTTTCGTCTCTCTTACTTATGGGGGAGCAACGTGTGTACGAGTCGCCGGTGAGACCATTCGGGCAAACGCAATGGGGTACGTGGTAGACCACGTGACACTCTGCGCTCTCCCCGCAGAGACCTGGACATGGATCTCTGCACTTTTGCTGCACGCAGGTTTGGTGGCTGGGGCACTCGGAGTTGGCTATGCACTCGGGTCTGCAGTTGGGTGCTATTCCTTTGTATTCGAGTAAGCAGGTGCACGATGGGAGGTTATTCACTACTTTGCATTGAGAGTATGGCCCGCAGGGTGATGGTTGGCAGGGGTTCGCGGGCACTATGTCTGTGTCTTCTACGGGAAATAAACAGGACGTTGTTAAACTCCTTTGTATCTTTCGCTTGCGGGTCATTTCACGCCGGTGGAGAAAGATCTGTATCTCTTAATTTCGCATATGCGTGTCGACTTGGCGTGGAATGACTCGTATCTAACTTCCCACAAGATTCACAAAGACTATTTCTTACTGATCATGTCGCATCTGATGAACGGATCCCCAGTGTACCGTTCCGGACAGTAACAAGTGGGGTTGTGGTTGACTACCGAGCACCTAGCTAAGACACCGCAGGTGCCAACGCAAGGATCTCTACACTTCTGATTCACGCAAGCCTGGTTCCTCGGGCAATCAGAACTGACAATGCATTCTGGTCTGCACAGAGGAGGGGTTCCCAGGTACTCTGGTGCACAGGTGCACACAGCTTGATCGTTGACCTCTCTGCAGACACTATTGGGACCGCAGGGGGATGGGCTGCAGGGTCTTGTCGTCGAGGGAACTGCAGTTCAACAGTTTAAAGATTGTTAAACTATTTCGTATGAATTGTACATCCTACAAAAAGGGATTTCTATGTACCTTGCGCAGGTGAACAAAGGATCAGAGCATTTCCTACGGTGTTTGGAGGACAACTGCACATGGGGATATGGTTGATGACTCTGCAGCTTGCACTCTGACCGCAAGCTCCAGGGCAAGGATCGACGCACTTGTTCCTGATACAAGCTCTATCATTTGAACAGTCTGTGTTCAGCACACATTCGGGTCGACATCCGGTATAGGGATTGCCAGAGTACTCAGGTAAACATATGCATACACCGCTGTTGCATTGTGTATTGGGCCCACATGGGGAGCTGCTGCAGGGGTCCACAACAGGCTCCACATCTGTTTCGTTTGTTAAATTTGTTAATAAATGTTCCTATTTGTTAGATTTCAATATTTTAAGGATCTTCAGCTTACTCATTGGTTTAGGCTGACAAATACTGATAGGATCGCCAGTGTAACCCTCCAGACAGGTGCAAATGGGGACATGATTGTGGACAGCGCAGACACTGTTGAGTCCGCAGGATCCAGGACAAGGATCCTGGCACCTCTCGCGAATGCAAGCTTGGTTTCTAGGACAGTCGTCGTTGATGACGCATTCTGGACGACAATTTGGTGGAGCACCGATGTAATTGATTAAACAAGAGCATGATGGGGAGCCGTTTATGTTTCTGCATTGGGAGTTGGGTCCACAAGGTGAGTTGATGCAAGGATCTATTGGGGAGTCCATGACTGGGGTAGCTGGAATTAAATGATTATGTTAAGCTGTCTCTGAAGACTCGTGGACTCATTCAGCCCTCGTAAGTTCCTCAAAGATAATCGCCTACGATCAATAATAATTATAACCTCCACTCTGTCTGGAAACAGACAATGAGTGAAGTAATCTAGAAGCAATCTGTGAATCTCGGTCTTTAGGAACGTACGAGGGCTGAATTAATAAATACTGCTAGCTCATGCTTACGTGGATTAAAGAAACAGTAAGTAAAGGGGTCACCAGTGAATCCTGGCTTGCAAGAGCAGACAGGACTATGGTTCACAACTCTGCAAGTACTTTGTTGACCGCAAGAGCCAGGACAAGGATCGATGCACTTATTGTTCCGGCAGGCGAGGTTCAAAGGACACTCGGAGTTGATAGTGCACTCCGGCCTGCAATTAGGCGGTGTCCCAGTGTACGTTGGCAAGCAAGAGCACGTAGCTTGACCGTTCGACTCTCTACATTGACTGTACGGTCCGCAGGGCGATGGTTCACACGGATTAGCGAGAGTTGGGTTGGGTACTGTAACCGGGTTGATTGTCGATTAACACCTGAACTGATTATTGTGCACTGGAATTGCTTGGAACACTTTGGAGTTCATCTTACGTGGTTCTCTTAGTGGATTGCAGTACACGAAAGGATCTCCCGTGTACCGTTCAAAGCAACTGCAAGTGGCTGCATGATTCACAACGAAACACTGTGCGTTTTGGCCACAGGTCCCAGGACAAGGGTCTTTGCACTTTGATCGGATGCAAGCCTGATTGGACGGACAGTCCGAGCTGAACGTGCATTCTGGCCTGCAGCCTTCGTACGGATTCCCTATGTAGTCGTTCTGGCAACCGCAGGACGCTGCATTCTGTTGCACTTGACAAATTGCATTCGCTCCGCAGGGTGATGGGGTGCAAGAGTCTGGTCTGGAGGCTTGGACGTCGACTGCGAGCGCAATAATGCAACTTAAAATTGATGCTATTGAACGAACGAGTTGAATGGCATCTAAATCAATTCTTACATTGCTGTGGCGAACACTGAGTGAATGGGTCTCCGGTGTATCCGCTAACACAAGCGCACATCGGCGTGTGACTGACAACGTTACAGACCGAATTCGCTCCGCATGCGTTCGCACAGGGGTCTCGGCACCTCTGATTGATGCAAGCGAACCGATTCGGGCACTCGTTGTTGCTGACACACTCAGGCCTGCAATTTGGCGGCGATCCGATGTATTCCCTCAAACAGGAGCAAGATGGCTGATCGTTTACCACCTGACAATCGGCGCTCGGTCCGCAGGGGGATGGTTGACAGGGGTTCACAGGGACCACTGGTCTCGTGGCTTCAAGGTTTAAATTTGATCATTAATCTCTACACTCTTCGGAAACACTTTTAAATTTGAATTTAGGTCTCTTACGCATCGGGTAACATCTGACGAAAGGATCGCCGGTCATCCTCTCGCGACACACGCATATTGGATTATGATTCACGACGTTGCAGTTTGCGTTCAAGCCGCAAGTGCCGATACACGGGTCTCTACATTGTTGATTGGTACAAGCCTGGTTCAGTGGACAGTCCGAGCTAACTGTGCACTCTGGTCTACAAGTAGGAGGACTACCAATGTAACCATCCACGCAAGAACAAACTGCTTGGTTGTTATTCTGTCTACAGCGACTGTTCGGACCACAGGGCGATGGGTTACAAGGGTCGCTGACTGTCACCGCTAAAATCGGACAGGATTCGTTGTAGAATAGATCTCTGGGTTACTTTCGTATTTGCATTGGTAAGAAGTATACCTGGGGCTGGGGAACAGAGTATGAATGCGTTCCCTGTCATGCCCGATGGACAACTGCACATCGGCACGTGATTGAAGACGTTGCATATTGCGCTTTGTCCGCAAATGCCAATGCAGGGATCAACGCATTTGTTTCCGACACATGCTCTGTTTGTTGAGCACTCGTTACTTAGGACACACTCCGGCCTGCAACCACTGTATGGATCGCCGAAATACTCTGGTAGGCAGGTGCATACGCCGTTGGTGCATTGGGTGTTCGAGCCGCAGGATGCACAGGGGTCGGTTTCGATGGGACGATCTAAAGTGCGTTATTTTAGATTGTTTCCATTTTTCTTGGTTAATCACAGTGTCTAGAAAAATGGGATCCTTTCATGTGAGCCAACAGTCGACAATTCTTGGAGTTCGAGTAAATTAAACTTTTCTATTAGAATTATGCAATTTATGAAAACAATCGACCATCAGAGCACATAAAAGAAGGTATTTTCTAGGACACCAAAATCACTGCCACGATGTATCTTACATTCCATAGCACAGCTAATGAAAGGATCCCCGCTGAAACCAGGCAGACACGAGCAGATCGGCACGTGATTCACTATACTGCACTCAGCTCGGAAACCGCAAGAGCCAGGACACGGGTCCCTGCATCTCTGCTGCATACAAGCCTGATTCGCAGGGCAGTTTGAGTTTATAGTACATTCCGGTCGACAATTTGGTGGACTTCCCATGTACGTGGCCAGACAAGAGCAAGAGGGAGCCCCGCCAATGTTTCGACACTCTGAATAAGCACCGCAGGGTGACGGTATGCAAGGGTCATTGGGGACTCGGTCGTTCTCTACTGGTGCTATCACTAAAATGTGCAAGTTGTTCGAATTATATACTTTGAATTACACTCTGTTAGCTTCTGCGCACTATTCAGGCCAATTGAAACCAAAAGCAAGTCGTTTTAAATTATGCTTCCTGTATATGAGCTTGCAAATGTAGTTTTTCTTTTAAATTGAATATCAGCTTTAATCCAGCTTGATTCAATAATGAAGCAAGTAATGATATTGATGTAACAATTACTTGAATAGCGCACCAGGGACAGAATAATACTCACGTGGAACAGAGAAACAAATAGTGAACGGATCACCAGTGTACCCGTTCATGCAACTGCACAGGGGAGCATGATTGATGACTCTACAGTTCGTGTTCTGTCCACATGAAGCAGGACAAGGGTTCGCGCACTTCTGGTTCACGCAAGCTCTGTCAGATGGACATTCCGAGCTTGCGACGCATTCTGGTCTACAGCCTGGAGGTGTACCAACGTACGTCGCAAGACAGGAGCAAACTGCTACTTGATTGACTACTCGACATTGACTGTTTGGACCGCATTGCGATGTGGCGCAAGGATCTGTCGTGCTGACGTCGGAGACTGAGGAAATATTTTGTTAATTAACTGCTGGTTGACCACAAAATACCAGATCATCCCACAAGTAATACGAATTTCTCAGCCAAAAGATCGGCCACAAAAATATACACAAATGTCGGCCACAAATGTGTTTAATTTTATTCTACCGAGTGTTTAATGGGACTATAAAAAGATGTTCCTACTACTTAGAGGATGACCTGACTTGGTGCACGACCTAAACTTACCAGCCGGTTGCACAGTGCAATATCGATAGGGATCGCCAGTGTAACTCGAATAGCAAGAGCAGGAAGCTCTATGGTTAATGACATTGCATTCTGCATTGCTGCCACAAACTCCTGGACAAGGATCGACGCACTTCGAATTGACACAAGCTCGAGTGGGCGAGCAATCTGAATCTAAGACGCATTCTGGTCTGCATCCTTCGTAAGGATTTCCCATGTAACCCGACAAACAGGTGCATGCACCTACGCCGTTCCTCTCGGTGCATTGTGCATTGGGTCCACAGGGCGAGGGCAAACATGGATTCACTCGTTCGTCTTCGACTGAAAGCAACGATGCTTGTCATTTCGTGTGATCATAATCGATCCTGGCGTTTTAGAAAAAGTTTTAACGATAGAATGTCTTACTGGGCCTGATAGAACACTGTATAAACGGATCGCCGGTGAAGCCTGATTCGCAGTAACACATGGGAGTGTGACTGACAGTGCGGCAGAGTGCGTTGGTTCCGCAAGAGCCGACGCAAGGATCTCTGCACTTTTGATTGATGCAAGCTTGGTTGCGAGAGCACTCGCTGTTACTAATGCACTCGGGTCTGCAATTCGGCGGAGCACCGATGAAATCGGGCAAACAAGTGCAAGATGGGGAGTTCCCTGTGATCTGGCATTGAGAATTTGGTCCACAGGGTGAGGGTTGACAAGGGTTCACTGGTTCTTGAGGTCTCGCTGCTATAAATTTTATGATGATATAAATGATCACATTTAACCCAGATTTTGGTCAATGGACAATCTCGATTATCTGAATTAATCAGAGGATAGAACAGTTATATATATATACATAGTTTCACAATAAAACACGTTGCACACGAATGTGTTTAGCAAAGAAGATATCTGATATTCGGATAATCGGGGGTCCACTGCACGGATGAAAACTTACGAAGCGGGATGCATCGAACGAAAGGATCGCCCGTGAATTCTTCAGGGCAGTGACAAATTGGATTACGATTAGCTACCGTGCATCGAGCGCCTAATCCACACGTTCCAATACAGGGATTCCTGCACTTTTGATTCGTGCAGATCTCGTTCGGCGGACAGTCAGAGCTTACAATGCACTCGGGACGACAATTTGGTGGATTTCCCAGGTAGCCTGGCACACAGCTACAGATTGCCTGGTCATTATTAGCGCGACACTGACTGTTTGGTCCACAGGGTGATGGAGTGCATGGGGAGGATGGTGTATCGGCTACTGGAAGATTATTGTCAGTATAAATCTTGATACTCTCTATAATACAGGGTTTACTTCTCCGAAGAGTTATGACTGTATTACCTAAGGCAGGGCGGCAGAATGCAAAAGCATTCCCTTCAAAACCAGTCGGGCAACTGCACATTGGCACATGGTTGACTACTGTGCATAATGCATTGCTCGCACAAGTGCCTAGACAAGGATCTTCGCATTTATTCCTGACGCAAGCTCTGTCTCGGGGACAATCATTGTTTAAGACGCACTCTGGTCGACAACCTATGGTCGAATCTCCAAAGAACCCAGAGAGACAGGTACAAATGCCATTGTCGCATTGCGCGTTAGGGCCACACGGTGATGGGTTGCAGAGATCTACTTCCGTTGGTTCGACTGGTACAGAAAGATTGAGAAATTAGGCTTGGTTTCCGTGGGAACGAGCCTACTTTGACTTGGAAAGTCGAATGTTGGTAGAAATTTTGTGCAATCAATATATTAATGTGAAAATTCATTTTTTAAAAAAGTTTCCTTCCTCGTCAAAGTAGGGATCCTAAACGAGAATCCTCAAGATTCATTTACTTACTGGCAGTGATCTTCTGATCGCAACGACTGAAAGGATCGCCAGTGTACCCTTCAACACACGAGCAAACAGGTACATGATTGAACACGGAACACTGAGCATTGAGGCCGCAAGACCCTGGACAAGGGTCTCTGCACCTTTCACGAATGCAAGCTTGGTTGCTGGAGCACTCTGAATTGATGGTGCACTCTGGCCTGCAATTCGGTGGGCTGCCACGGTACTCCGGTGAACAGGTGCAAGCTGGAGTCTGTCTGAGGTTCTGGCAGATTGCGTTTGCACCGCAGGGTGATGGTAGACACGGGTCTCTTTGCGGTGGTGAGGGTTCTAAAGACGTTTCTACAGGTCATAGTCAAAGATGAGGATACAGAACGATGCTGAAAACGATAAAGAAGGTATGATTTATAGACGATGTTCCTACCAGGAGCTCGGAAGCAGGCAGTGAAAGGATCTCCGGTGAATCCGTCGTTGCAGAAGCAAGTTGGACTGTGATTGATGACTCTGCAATTGGAGTTCAGACCACAGGAATTGGGACAGGGGTCCGTGCACTTTTGGCTCACGCAAGCACGTGTCAGAGGACATTCCGTGCTTATTATGCACTCTGGTCTGCAGTTTGGCGGGCTTCCCACGAATGCAGACAGACAAGTACATACAGCTTGGTTGTTGTTCACGCGGCATTGGCTGTTCGGGCCGCAAGGCGATGGATTGCATGGGTCTACTACTTGCGTGTCTTCTACAAGAACGAGTTCAGATCATAGTCTCTAGTTTAATCCCTGTGTTTGATTAATATTTTTTGAAGATTGAGTCGCCGAAGACTGAATTTTGTGACTTTATCTTTTGAAATGACTTGACTGTTTTGCCTGATTTTATCTTTTAAAACAACGCAATGAAGTTCTGGACTACCGGGTTCGTCAATCTTCTTCAATTCTGAGAAACGTGGATTTCTTACGGTTCACTGGTCTCAAACTGCAGTATCTGAACGGGTCTCCAGAGTATCCCTGGATGCAAGAGCACATGGGGACATGGTTTACCGCGTTGCATACTGCATTTTGACCACAAGCACCCGGACAGGGGTCCTGACATTTCGATCTGACGCAAGCTAGGTTCACGGGACAGTCGGAATTGACGACGCATTCTGGTCTGCAGCCCTCATAAGGGTTGCCGATGTAGTCAGGTAAGCAGGAACAAGTGCCTGCGTTGCCTGAGACTCTGCATACTGCGTTCGCGCCACACGGTGACGGAGTGCACGGTGCAGGTCTCTCGTCTTCGACTGGAGAGTGCATGAAATCGATTTAGTAACCGATATGTATTAGATAGTAATAAATTCTAACAATTCCTGTTGGCAACTCTTCAAAAACTTACTTGGAACAGGAGTGCACTGTACAAAAGGATCGCCAGTGAACTCCGCTCTGCAGGAGCAAATGGGGGTGTGACTGAAGACACGGCAATCAGCATTAGCTCCACACAAGCCAGGACAAGGGTCCCTGCACTTCTGGTTGATGCAGGCTTGTCGAATAGGACATTCGCTGTTTGTAACACATTCGGGTCTACAGTTTGGTGGTGAATCGGAAAACTCTGGCAGGCACGTGCACGCGGGAGCTTGGTTTACAACTTGACACTGTGCATTTGGACCGCAAGGTGATGGATAGCAAGGGTTAACTGGCGTCAGAGGCTGTTCCACTGGGGGAATAATTGAAATAACAAATTAGAGACCTTCCTATAGGTGTTACGTTCATTTTAGGACCTTTTTGGTGTAGCGTCTCACCTATGGCAGTGCAACTGGTGAAAGGATCGCCGCTCATACCGGGCGGACATCTGCAAATGGGGTTGTGGTTCACTACAGAGCACTCCGCCCTGAAGGCACAGGATCCTGGGCAAGGGTCTCTGCATTTCTGGTTGATGCAAGCTCTGCTCTGTTCGCAATCAGTGCTAACAACACACTCTGGTCTACACGTTGGTGGATTTCCGATGAAACTCTCTACGCATTTGCACACTGCCACGCCGTTTACTTCTTGACAGTGGCTGTTGGGCCCGCAAGGTGATGGGGAGCAAGGTTTCTGGACTACCACTTCTAATAGAAGCAAAGAGAACTCGATTCAGACAATTTTGAGAGTATTCAAAACGATATCTGCGCAAGTTGTAACTAGGCTGCGGATTTTATCCATTTATGACAAAAATGAGAAAAATTTTTAAATACTGTTGTATTTATTTTCAAGTCAATAAGATCATTAGAAAACACATTAAGGCCTATACGTAGCTCCTACATCTTGCAATTAATTTAAACAATTTTCATTTTTTATAAAAATCCACAGTCCAGCTATAGCATTACTTTAGAAACCGATACTACAACTGTTTTCAATCTTTTCAATGTTTGAATATGTACCCTGGACTGGAGAACAAAAGACGAAAGCATTCCCGGACATTCCCACAGGACAACTGCACATTGGTACATGGTTTATTGTTTGACACACTGCCTTTTGACCGCAGGTGCCTACGCATGGGTCCATACACTTGTTCCTGGAGCAGGCTCTATTACGAGGGCAGTCGTTGTTCATGACACATTCTGGTCGACAACCTGAATATGGGTCTCCTTGGTATTCCGGAAGACATGAACAAGAACCGTCGCGACAGATAGCGTTTGGACCGCATGGTGATGGGTTGCAAGGGTCTGAGACTGGGTCCTCAGCTGTGTACAAATTGGCAGTCAGATTTGGTAGCGTTCAATTAATGTCTGATGTCTGGATTAGTATTTCAGACTCTTCATTTCGTTCTCCAAAGGGTTATGCTCGGTATGGGAGCAAAGATAAAAATTCTCTTGTGGAATAAATGTTAGAATAAATGTTAGCTGTACATACACTGAAAGAATTTCAACATTTGACGTTTCTTGAATGTTTGACTGAATATAATTCTTTAGTATAAAGAGTTTAAAATTCTAATGAACAATTCAGGATCGAAAATAGGCTCTCACATATGCTAGGTCTCAGCACACAGCTACTGAAAGGATCCCCGGTGAATCCTTCGGGGCAAGAGCAAACTGGAACATGATTGACAACGCTGCACCTAGCTCCGAATCCGCATGACCCTGGACAGGGATCCATGCACCTTTCCCTGATGCAGGCTAGAGCGCTCGAGCACTCGGCATTGATAGTGCATTCTGGTCTACAGTTTGGTGGAACACCGATGTACGTAGATGAGCAAGAGCAAGAAGGATTGCCTCCGTTGTTTCGACACTGGGAGAACGGACCGCAAGGGGATGGTAGACAGGGGTCTTGTTGCGTGGGTGTTAGCAGCTCTGATTGTGGACCTGCAGAGTTTAATCATCAATAATCCTGATCCTTGATTTTTACTACAAAATTTTTCTAGAATTGTATAACTGGTACGAACGTGGAGTAGGGAAGCAAATAGAGAAAGCGTCTCCGGTGAAGCCGTCTTGACAGGAGCAAACGGGGCTATGATTAATGACTCTGCAATCCGCGTTTCTTCCGCATGGGTCCGGACAAGGGTTTATGCACTTCTGATTGACACAGACGCGGTTCGAAGCGCATTCTGCACTCGCCACGCACTCTGGTCTACATCCAGGTGGCGAACCAAGGTAATCGGGTAGACATGTGCAAACTGCTTGTCCATTTGTTTCGCGACAAAGACTGTTGGGTCCACAAGGCGATGGCTGACAGGGGTTTATCACAGCTGGTGCAGTGACTATGGGATGAAAAGGCGCGTTAGAAATGGAATTAAACTAAAACTTAACAGTGATTTGTCCTCTCCCATTTTTTATAAAGCTACGTACTTTCAGAAAAAATTGTTTATGTTCATCTTGGCGGGCTGAGGATTGACTTTAATATTTCCACGTGATTGTAATATATAATTTCTAGTTTATAAAAATCGAGAGGGGCCTAGCTTCCATCATAAACTTTACAGAAGGTTTATGGATGATCGTCTATAACACGTACCTATCTCTTCCTCGCGACAAAATCTGAACGGATCACCAGTGAATCTAGGCAAGCAACTGCAACTCGCCATGTGATTGATCACTTGGCAGACTGCATTCTGGCCACAAGTGCCAGGACAAGGGTCCTCGCACTTGAAACTGACACAGCTCTTGCTCGGAACACAGTCCGAATTAAGGACACATTCTGGTCGACAACCCTCGTATGGGTTCCCGGTGTATCCTGGCGAGCAGGAGCATGATCCTACTCCGTTCCTGTCTCTGCAGACAGCGTTCGCTCCGCAAGGGGATGGTACGCAGGGTTTCGGAACGTACATTGGTATTACTGGAAGAAAATTCGTTGAAATTCCAAAAACTCTTCGATCTAGATCTAGCCAGGACAATGATCTCTATACAGGATGATCCATTTAAATCGGCCCAAATAAAAATAAAAAGGTTCGTATAAAAATACGAACCTTAAAGATTCAAAATACAGATGACCTTCCTAAGCCCTCTACGACTCCACCCACATTTTTTATATGTATTTTATAAAATACGCGAACAATTAATTTCGTTTATGCACTAGAATATGGAATCCTTAAAGATTCAAAATGCAGATGATCTTTCTATTATGAGTCCACCCACATTTTTTGGGGAACAGTGTCAAAGACACTCAACGAAACCGATTTAAATGGAACGCCCTGTACAACAAGAGACAAATTCTCGACGAACGAGTTCTTACATTGCTCGACGACACACTGGGTGAAAGGATCTCCAGTATAACCAGGAGAACAAGTGCACATGGGGGTGTGAGACACCACACGACACATGGCATTCGTTCCACAGGATCCGGGACAAGGGTCCCTGCATTTCTGATTGATGCAAGCCAAATTGTTGGGGCATTCGTTATTGCTCACACATTCGGGTCTGCAGTTAGGAGGAGAACCAGTGAAATTTAGTAGACAAGAGCAGGAGGGGGAATCGTTGATGACTTGGCATTGAGCGTTTGGACCGCAGGGCGATGGTGCACATGGGTTTTCTCGAGGTGGTTCTTCCAACGCTGAAATAAAATTATTTTGAGGCTTTCGTAAAGATTTTTTAGACATCCATCTGACCGAGACTCGAATGATTCTTACGTGTTTCAACACATCTGACGAAAGGATCGCCGGTCAATCCCGCAAGACAACTGCAAAGTGGATTATGGTTCACCACTTGGCAAGTTGCCCTAATTCCGCAAGTACCGATACAAGGATTATTGCACTTCTGGTTGATACAGGCTTCCGTTGGCCCGCAGTCTGTGCTGAGTATGCACTCTGGCCTGCAGGTGGGTGGAATGCCCATGAAACCGGGGATGCAAGTGCATACTGCTTGGCCATTCACTTGTCTGCATTGACTGTTCGGTCCGCAGGGTGTTGGGTTGCAGGGATTGCTAACGACTGGGTCTGATAGGCGGAGAAATTTTCATTAATCTTTGTTTCTCAGTTAATCTTGAATTGATTTCCAATGAAACAGAATTTCGAACTCTACCTCTGAACGGACTGCAGGATATGAACGCGTTGCCAGTCATGGCGACAGGACAACTACACATGGGAACATGATTGTACACATCGCAGATTGCATTTTGGCCACACATGCCGACACAGGGGTCCGTACACTTGTTGCGCAAACAGGCTCTGTTCTGAGGACAATCTGTGTTCAAGACGCATTCCGGACGACAGCCTACGTACGGATTACCCTGGAATTCTGCTAGACAGGTGCAAACACCGTCGTCGCATTGCGCATTCGAGCCACAAGGCGATGGGTTGCAGGGGTCTTCGGCTACTAGCACTTCAGCTACAATCGAGGTGCATTTTAAAATATAAATACTTGATCTAGTCAAAAGTATTTGATGTGTTGAGGTCTTTCAAAGGAAATGGCACATCAAGTAAGATACGGTTTAACAAAAGTGTCATTCAATTACTCAGTTTCGGACGAATTAATTAAATATATAAAAAGATTGACGTGTCTACAAGAAGGCCTTTAGAAATGTGTTTTAAAGAATCGATAAATGAAGCAGTGCGTGGACTTAAACATGATCAATGATATAATTATTAAAATGATCCGCTGTCCGAGGATTGATGAATTAAAAACGAAAGGACTTGACGTGTGTGGTCAATGTCGTGCAAAGACAATCGACTTGAATTTTATAATTAAAGAGTTACGGTTGAAACAAAGGACTTGATGTTCGCTAAAAATCCTCTGAAATCTCTAACATCAAATGACTTGAAGGCGTTCGTTGAGGTCTTACGTGGGCCAGGAGAGCAACTGGTGAAAGGATCGCCAGTGAAAGCCTCGATACAGGTGCAGATCGGCAGGTGATTGAAAACCGTGCACCTCGCCGCCACTCCACAAGATCCGGGACAGGGGTCTGTGCACCTCTGCCTTATGCAGGCTCTGTCGCTAGGACAATCTGTGTTTACTGTACATTCTGGTCTACAATTCGGTGGGCTGCCGAAGTAATTAGCTAAACAGGAACAAGATGGGGCGCCACCAATATCTCGACACTCGGAATAGGGACCACAGGGGGAGGGTACGCAGGGGTTCTGAGGTAGATCTGGTAACGTCGTCGGCGCTATAGGATGTTCAAACAGAATTAATCGAAGCTATTCTATCGTATACCTTGTAAATACTACAATTAATGTTGACTTACGTTGAAAAGGGAAACACCTGGTGAAAGGATTGCCGGTGTTTCCATCTTGACAGGTACAAATGGGACTGTGGTTCACGACTAGACAGTTTGTGTTCTGTCCACACGGACGTGGACAGGGATTCGCGCATTTCTGATTCACGCAGGCTCTGTTCGAGGGACAGTCTGAGCTTGCCACGCACTCAGGACGACACGAGGGAGGACTTCCGGTGTACTCAGGGAGGCAGGAACATACAGCGTTACCGGAAACCACGCGACACTGACTGTTCGGTCCGCAGGGGGATGGAACGCAGGGGTCTTGTGGGTCTCTCACTATATCTGGTGGGAAAAGAAACCGAGAACGTATTAGAAAAGTTTCCCGATTAGCAGATTAGAACAGTATTTCGAATATACTTTACCGGGTTCTCTAGCAACTTGGCAAAATCTGAACGGGTCTCCGGTGTACCCAGGGTTGCAGGAGCAGGTAGGCGAGTGGTTGATTACCTGGCAAACAGTGTTCTGTCCGCAGGTGCCAGGACAAGGGTCCTGACACTTGTTTCTAATGCAAGCAAGGTTTGAGGGACAGTCCGAGCTGACTGTGCATTCTGGTCGACATCCTTCGTAAGGATTACCGATGTAGTCGGGCAAACAGGAGCAAGAGCCAACGCCATCTTGCTGTTTGCATACGGTGTTCGAACCACAGGGGGATGGCGAGCATGGGGTAGCTGGTCCTGGGTGAAAAAGTGACGGTGAACCACTGAAAATTCACTCAGGACACTAACCCTTTGGGGGCGAGGACTTTTTAGAGTGTTACTAAAATTCTTTTTACGAGAATAACAATATTTAAATAAAGAATATATTCACAAGAATATATTTCTATGACTTCACGAAATGTATAATAAAAGAAAAAAATTTCGCTCGGTAGCTCCAGTATAGATCTATCCTAATCTGATACCGTCACTACAATAGTATTCGTCCTCAAAGGGTTAAGAGATCGAACCACAACTCTTACGATTGTCGAAAATCACGCATTGCGTGAACGGATCACCCGTGAACCCGTTGGAGCAGGCGCACATGGGAGTATGGCTAACAACGCGACACTCTGCATTCGCTCCGCACGATCCAGGACAAGGGTCTCCGCACTTTTGGTTCATGCAAGCGAGATTACTGGCGCAATCGCTGTTGCTTATGCACTCGGGCCTACAATTCGGCGGTGAGCTAATAAATCCAGGCATGCAGGAGCAGGATGGAGAGTCGTTTGACACCTGACAGAGTGCGTTGGGGCCGCAGGGGGATGGTTTGCAGACGTTTATCACTGCTGGCGCGGTCTCCACTGAAAACGGTTCAACAACTCGTAGAATCTTGTCAGCGACTTACAGAGGATTTTGGAATGTTAGAGAGGTCCTTACTAATAGGATCACACTTCACGAAAGGATCTCCAGACATCCCTGGAGGACAACTGCATACAGGGTTGTGGTTTGTGACCTGACACTGCGAACGAATACCACAGCTTCCTATACAGGGGTTCACACACTTCAAGTTGTTGCAAGCTTCGTTTCTGGAGCAGTCTGAACTGACTACACACTCTGGTCGACAGGATGGTGGACTTCCTAGGTATCCTTGCAGACAGGTGCAGACTGCCTGATCATTTATAGATCGACAAAGGCTGTTCTGACCGCAGGGGGATGGGTTACAGGGGGTTACCGGGGTCACTTCTAAAGATACAAACAGAAATGTACTTATTGGATAAGAAGAGATTCGAAGAGCGAATCGAAAACTGTAACGCTACGTCTTAATCAGATGTTGTACAGCAACAAAAGTGTGACAGAACAATTATTTCTTGAATCTTATTCCCGAGTGTTCAACATTACGGAACCATGTTCAGAACTAAGCTACTCTATTTCAAAGAACACATCTATCAAACTCTGACAGAAATCATTTTTTCCAGTGTTTCATTACTGTGCGTCATCTAATTGGGACGCAGCTTCATCCTGACAGCAGAATTTAATACCTTGAACAGGGCTGCACACTACGAAAGCGTTCCCAGTCATCCGTTCAGGGCAACTGCACATCGGGATATGATTGAAAACATTGCAGGCCGCGTTCTGTCCGCAAGTGCCGACGCAAGGGTCGTTGCACTTATTACGAACACAAGCTAGATCGAAAGGACAATCCGAATTAAGGACACACTCCGGTCGACATCCTGCGTAAGGATCGCCCCTGAATTCTTGGAGGCAAGTGCAGATGCCGTTGTTGCATTCTGCATTCGCACCGCAAGGTGACGGATTACATGGGTCATCGAAAACTGCTGGTTCTACAATTTACAGTAAGAAATATCGAAATGAAGCGTCGTGAAAAATAGGATCAACGAATATTCCAAGGACTATGCTTACGCTCGGCGGGTTTGGGGTTGCAACTGGTGAACGGATCACCAGTGTAACCTTCGATGCAGCTGCAGGTGGGCACATGGTTCAGCACGGTGCACTGAGCAAACACGCCGCAAGATCCTGGGCATGGGTCTCTGCACTTTTCCCTGATGCAAGCTTGACTGGGAGGGCAATCTGAATTGATTGTGCACTCTGGGCGACAATTAGGGGGGCTGCCGATGTAATTCGACAAACAGGAGCAGGAAGATATGCCGTTGATGTCTCGACACTCTGCGTTTGAGCCGCAGGGCGAGGGGACACAGGGGTTCGAGGGGACCACTGCTGTAGGAAGTTCTGAAATTTTGGTAAAGATTGATTTGAAAAGTGTGAAGATTCTTCTAGGGATCTAGAGATTTTTGGAGGATGTTCTCACCTGGCATAGGGAAGCAACGAGTAAACGGATCACCGGTATACTTGGCTCTGCAAGCACAGATGGGACTGTGATGCACCACGCTGCACTCTGCGTCAAGGCCACACGTGCCAGGACAAGGGTTCGAACACTTTTGCCTGATGCAGGCTAAACTGGATGGACACTCCGAGCTAACTACGCATTCCGGTCGACAACCAGGTGGGGAACCGCTGAAATTTGGCTGACAGGAGCAGACTGCCTGTTCGTTAACGACCTGGCAGTTGCTGTTTGGTCCACAGGGCGACGGGGAGCACGGGTTTCGATTTTCTTCGACTAGGACGAGGAAAAATGCATCAATAATGAAGTTAATTTCTGACTGTGTAAAAGAATTGTGTCTCTGCTTACTGGCTTGCACAATTGCCTGACAGAATTGATAAGGCTGTCCAGTATAACCAGGGAAACAAGTACAGGTTGGCAGGTGATTAACAACTTGACACTCTGCATTGGTTCCACAGGTGCCAGGACAAGGATCCTGACATTTAGAACGAATGCAGGCACGAGTTGGCGTGCAATCAGAGTTTATGATGCATTCTGGGCGACAGCCTTCGTAAGGGTTGCCGATATAGTCGGGCAAACAGGTACAGGATCCTACTCCGTTCTGCTCCTTACAAATTGCATTCGAACCGCAGGGTGACGGTGTGCAGGGGGTGGTGAGGAGAGATTGGATTTCAGCTAGAACCGAAAAGGACTGAATTATTTATGCTCTGGGAAAAGAGTTGTGAAGGTGATTCAATAATTATGATCATCAAGTTAGCTAACAGTACATGATAAAAAAGAGTTCTTGAATTATAAAATCACACTACTGTTATATTACTATTACTATTAATTAATTATTGAATCACTCCCCCATAATCAACCATGAATGTCTTACGTCGTCTTTCCAGGCACTGTGTGAAAGGATCCCCGACAAATCCTGCTTGACAGACGCACATGGCAGTGTGACTGACAACTCTGCAGTCCGCGTTACCGCCACATGCGCCAGGACAAGGATCTCTGCATTTATTGTTTATGCAAGCTAGGTGGCTAGCGCACTCGCTATTGCTAATGCACTCGGGTCTGCAATCCGGCGGTGTTCCGCTAAATTCGGGCAGGCAGGAGCAAGAAGGTGAATCATTGATCGCTTGGCAGAGCGCGTTGGGTCCACACGGTGACGGGTAGCAGGGATTGACAGGGACCAGAGGTTCTTCCACTGAAATGATGGACAATTGTTTCGAATACTTTAAAGCATGGTGATTGCTGGATTGCCAAAATGATCCTCACGTTTAGGCTCGCATCTGACGAACGGATCGCCGGTGAAGCCAGCCGGGCAGCTGCATATGGGATTATGATTGGTCACCTGACATTGGGCTCTGACTCCGCAGGTGCCAGCGCAAGGATTTAGACACCTCTGATTGCTACAGGCTTGGTTCTTTGGGCAGTCGGAGCTGACAGTGCATTCGGGTCTACAGGAAGGAGGTGATCCGATGAAGCTGGCCACACAGGAGCAGACTGCTTGCTCGTTCACTATGCGACAGACACTGTTGGGCCCACAGGGGGACGGGTTGCAGGGGTCCTCGGGTCCTAAAGTGGCCGGAGATGAGTCGGACGTTGACAGTCAAGAACGATACTAAAGAATTCAGTTGGTGAAACGTACCTTTGCTAGGACGACAAGAAACGAAAGCATTCCCTGTCATACCAGGCAGGCAACTACACATGGGAATGTGGTTGTAGACGTTGCACTGTGCGTTTTGGCCACATGTGCCTGGGCATGGGTCTATGCACTTGTTGCGAATACAGGCCAACGAGCTGGGACAGTCGTTATTAAGTACGCATTCTGGACGACAACCTGCGTAAGGATCCCCTTGGTATTCTGGGAGGCAGGTACACCTGCCTGAAGAGCATAAAGTGTTCGCTCCGCAAGGTGAGGGGTTGCAGGGGTCCGAAGGGACTACTGGCTCTTCGATCGCTATGTGGGAATAATTTAATTAGACTCTGGTGATACACCATTTAAGCCATAAGAGATTGTTAAATGGAACATCTGAACACGGCTTACGTCGTGGATAGCAATTGGTAAACGGGTCCCCAGTGAAGCCGCCAGGGCAAACGCAAGAAGGCGTATGATTGATGACATTGCAGGTAGCTGATATTCCACAAGATCCAGGACAGGGATCTCTGCACCTCTGGTTTATGCAAGCCTGACTACTAGGGCAATCGGAATTTATGGTGCATTCTGGTCTGCAATTTGGAGGACTGCCGATGTAAGGGGTGAGACAAGAACAAGATGGCAAGTTGCCCATCTGACGACATTCTGCGTAAGGTCCGCAAGGTGATGGGACGCAGGGATTCTCTACGACTGGGCCAGGTGGGGGTCCTGTAATTAAACGTCCTGTAAAGTAACTTGAACCTAATAGTAACCAATGAAGAAATCAATTGGCTCTTTCCAATCCTCTTACTTGGCATTGGAAAGCATCTACTGAAGGGGTCTCCGGTGTAACTTTCCCTGCAACTGCACACAGGGCTGTGATTCAGCACCCTACAGTTAGTATTGGACCCACAGGGTTGAGGACAGGGATTGACACACTTGTTGTTGATGCACGCCCTGTTGGCAGAGCACTCTGAACTCATGACGCACTCGGGGCGACATCCAGGCGGAGTTCCGTTGAATTCAGGCAAACAGGCGCAAACTGCCTGATCGTTGACAACGTTACATTGACTGTTTGGACCACAGCGCGATGGGTTGCACGAGTCTATAGGTGCTAGGTCTAGTTTGAAAAAAATTAAAACGTCTTAGGGTTCGAAATAGTTGAGAAATGATAACGTTGGGGTAGTTTGGTAATTACCGGTTTGGAGAAGGGGGCTGCAGAACCTGAAGGGATCACCAGTGAAGCTATTCATGCAAGAGCATGAAGGCGAGTGATTGATCACCTGGCAAACCGCGTTCTGGGCACAGGTACCGGGACAGGGGTCCTGACACTTGGAGCGAATGCAAGCTTGGTTTGAAAGACAGTCTGAATTCACGGTGCACTCGGGTCGACAACCATCGTAAGGGTTTCCTATGTAGTTCTGCACACAGGTGCATGAACCTGCGCCGTTCTGCTCTTTGCAGATTGCGTTTGCTCCGCAGGGTGATGGTGTACAGGGTGACACGTTTTCGACAATCATTGCTATAGTAACATCGTAGCTCGGATTATGGTTCGTTCTATCCGATCTATATAATCAGATCAAAGTGCAAGACATTCACTTCAACTTACGTTGTTGCAAGATGCACTGGGTGAACGGATCCCCAGTGTATCCGCCCATGCAAACGCACATAGGAGTGTGGCTCACAACTCGACATTCCGTATTTGAACCACAAGCACCTGGACACGGGTCCCTGCACTTTTGGTTCACGCAAGCCAGATTCGCCGAGCACTCACTATTGCTGACGCATTCTGGCCTGCAATTTGGTGGGGCACCGACGAAATCGGCTACGCACGAACAAGATGGCGAGTCATTCACCACTCTACATTGTGCGTTCGGTCCGCAGGGGGATGGTTGACACGGGTTCACGGGCTCGGGTGGTGTTTCCGCTATTTGAAAAAGTTTACACTTAGAATTGGGACTATCATTATAGTTTCGATCGTGGAATAAGTCTTTGCAATTTGTGATTTGACGACATTATTTTATGACATAGCAAGAAATTTCTGGATCGTTTAAATCCTTCAAACATCTTTCCAAGAATAAGATCAACAAGAGAATTGCAAGGACCTAGTACGCAACCAAACGCCACAACAATCCTTACGTATCAGATCGCATCTGGTGAAAGGATCTCCAGAGTGTCTCGGCAAGCAGGTGCAAATGGGATTATGGCTGACAACCTGGCACTGTGTTCTCAGTCCACAAGTGCCCAGGCAAGGATCGATGCACTTCTGATTGCTGCAAGCTAAGTTACGAGCACAATCTGTGCTAACTGTGCACTCTGGTCTGCAAGATGGCGGCGCGCCAAGATATCCTTGCACGCAGGAGCAGACAGCTTGGCCATTGACAATGCGACATTGACTGTTGGAACCACAAGGAGACGGTCTACACGGGTCCTGAGGTAGCGATTCTAAAGGAGAACAAGTGGACCAATGAAACATGCTAGATTGCTAGAATGCTAGATCAACTAGATCAACAAATATGCACCTTGTAAGACAGAGCAAACTATGAACGCGTTTCCGGACATGCCAGCAGGACAGCTGCACATGGGTATGTGATTGTAGACGTTGCAAATCGCGTTCTGACCGCAAGTACCGGTACAAGGATCTATGCATCTGTTACGCGAACAGGCTCTGTTTTGGGAGCAATCGTCGTTGACCACGCACTCGGGTTGACAGCGAGTTAGGGGGTCTCCTAGATAGTTTAGGGGACAGGTGCACAATCCGTTATTGCATTCCGCGTTTACACCGCATGGCGAAGGGTTGCAGGGGTCTGACGGCACATCCATCGCTGCAAAGGGAAATCGGTTATCTAAGAAAACTGTAATTCTAATCTGTTAAATGAACGTGAATCCGGGATCTTACATGGTGGTGGTAGAGGCTGGCAACTAGTGAACGGGTCTCCGGTGAAACCTTCGGGGCAAACGCACGTGGGAACGTGGTGGATTACATTGCAAGTTGCACCTATGCCGCAGGAGCCTGGACAGGGGTCCGCGCATCTCTCCCTCATGCAAGCCCTGTTGCTAGGGCAATCGGGGTTTATGATACACTCTGGACGACAGTTTGGTGGGCTACCTATGTAATTCGGTGAACAGGAACAGGATGGAGAGCCACCTATGTCGCGGCACTCCGAGTTGGAGCCGCAGGGTGATGGCACGCAGGGGTTTTCTACGAGGGCTGGCGATTGCTCTGAAAAGAAGAGTTCTTCTTGGTGATCAGGTCGTTAGATCCTGTTAGCGAATGTCTAAGGACTTCGTAGAACATTCTAACAAAACTTGACACACACACAAAAATACGTGTCGTAAGTTCCACAATTTTTCTGATTGATATTTGTCTCTTTTCCGGAGGAAGAATTCAGACATGCACCGACCATCATAACAGATATCCATCCCACTTCTATCAATCCAGGGTTACGACATATAGGAGTGTAGTGGACAGCTATTATGACTACGAGCAGCGTCTACTTAGTGCGTATTTTGTCGAAAACAGACGATAGTCTCAAAGATCGTTAGGGCAGGAATTCCAACTCCTTACTTGGCGTCGGGAAGCATCTGGTGAAGGGGTCGCCAGTGAAATCCAGCTTGCAACTGCAGATTGGACTGTGATTGACGACCCTGCAGTCGGTGTTGTCGCCGCAACGGCCTGCACAAGGGTCGTTGCACTTTTGACCGATGCAGGCTCGGTTCAGGGGGCATTCTGAGCTGACGACACACTCCGGTCGGCATCCAGGTGGAGTGCCAACGTAACCAAGATAGCAGGCGCAGACAGCCTGGCCATTCGTTACATGGCATTGACTGTTTGGTCCGCACGGAGAGGGGTTACATGGGTTTACAGGTTCGGGGGCTGCAAGTGGTGCGTAACTTGTGTCATTTTATACCTTTTATACTTCAACCCAGATGCAACAGGCTCGATTATTGGGATTAGTCGGGTTAATCGCTTGCTCTGTTCAACGTATATCTGAATTTGTAACTTTTAGTAGATGTTTTTGATAGATCTTTGACCAGCAGTCCTCGATAAAATCAGAAACATTCACTTAAAGTTACAAATCGTAAGAAAATTGAACAGCATTCTCGATAGACGTATTACGATGGAAGCAACGTCGATGGTTAGCGCGTCTCTAACGTTAGGGTCGCTATCAGGCGTTGATGATCCGGCGGATGATGATGGCAATGATTGATGGGCATTGAAACAGAGACTTACTGGTCTGCTGCTGAAGGAAGCAGTTGGCGAATGGGTCTCCGGTGTATCCAGGCCAGCAAGTGCAAATCGGCAGGTGATTGATCACCGCGCAATCAGCACTCTGGCCGCAGGTGCCGGGACAGGGGTTCTGGCACTTGGACCGAATGCAGGCTAGGTTTGAGGGACAGTCTGAGTTCACGGTGCACTCCGGCCGACATCCTTCGTAGGGGTTTCCTATGTAATCCGGGGCACAGGAACATGAGCCTGCTCCGTTTTGCTCTTTGCAAATAGCGTTGGGACCGCAGGGTGACGGCTGGCAAGGGGACACCGTGGGTTCGGCTAAAAATCGGTCAGGGTGATCATTGTTAGCTCCCCAGTACCAAACACTCTCTTCCCCAGGCTGTTAATTCAATCGCTACTTCATTAACCCAGGTTTCGGAGAATCGTGTCAATTTGTTTGTTTAAATGTGATATTAACCGTTTGCATTACAATTGTTCCCCTAATAAGGGCAGATGGTTAATTGTTTCCGAGTAATTGCTAGGGGTCTTACGTCGTTTCATCGTGCACTGCGTGAAGGGATCGCCAGTATAGCCAGTAAGGCAACCGCACATAGGTGTATGACTGACCACGCGGCATTCCGCATTGGATCCACATGATCCTGGACAAGGATCCTGACATTTCCGGTTTACGCAAGCTAAGTTGCTCGGGCACTCGCTGTTGCTAACGCACTCGGGTCTGCAATTCGGCGGAGAACCGATAAAGTCGGACAAACAGGCACAGGATGGGCTCCCGTTGATCGTTTGGAACATTGAGTTAGGTCCGCATTGACAGGATTCGCACGTGTCTTCTGTTGGCGTGGTCACTGCTGTTGGAACACAGTCAGCGAGACGTTTAATCCAAGAACAAGCCTCTACTTTCAATAAACTGTAACCTATCCCGGGACTTTCTTACAGAGTTCTGTCTACTAGCAACAATTTCATTCTCTCGCGTATAATTTTTGAATAAAATTTAATATTGAAGAAATAGAATAATTGTACTTCTCAAAAATTACAAATGGGGGAAGTAGAAGGGTTTACATATTCAGATCCTGCAGACAGAAATCTACAAGGAAACCTCTATTGAAAACGAGACGTCCGAAGAAGAATTAAAATTTTTTGAACAGTGCTGTTTATAGATCCACAAAGTTATGATCCTTACGCATAAATTCACATCTAAAGAAGGGATCCCCGGTGAATCCCGAGGGACAGCTGCAAACAGGATTATGGTTGACGACCTGGCATAGAGCCCTCAATCCACAACTACCAACACAAGGGTCGATGCACTTCTGGTTGTTGCATGCTTGGTTCCTGGAGCAATCTGAGCTGACCACGCACTCTGGTCTACAAGATGGTGGACTACCAAGATATCCAGGTACACAGGAACACACGGCTTGGCCGTTTATAGCTCGACATTGGCTGTTAGGTCCACAAGGGGTTGGATTACAGGGGTTCGTCTGGGGTGGTTCTACAGAAAAAGGAGTTTTTGTCAGTCTCGCCAGGAAAATAGGATTGGAGTTACGATCTCCGTACCTTCCACTCTGTCACAGGATATGAAAGCGTTTCCGGACATTCCTGGAGAGCAACTGCACATGGGGATGTGATTTAAGACATTGCAAATGGCGTCTCTGCCGCAGGTGCCTGGACAAGGGTCCACGCATTTGTTGCGAACGCAGGCTCTGTTTAGAGGACAGTCGTTGTTCAGAACGCACTCTGGGCGACAACTGGTGTAAGGGTCGCCTTGATAGTCTGGCAAACAGGTGCATACACCTGCGTTGCATTGTGCATTCGGCCCGCAAGGCGATGGATTGCAGGGGCCGGTTTCTAAGGTCGGTGCTGGAAGAATTTACGTGGACGTTTACACCAGACTTGGGTATATTTAATGAATTGTGCAAACTAAATTGTTATCTTTATGTTAGAGATAATATAGAAAACGTCGTCAAACTTCCTTGGAAAATCAAGTTAATAATTTTCTAATGTTCTCTTGTTTGAGCTAGTCCAAAGAGCTAAATCAATCAAATAGAAAATAATCTGATTATCCTTATCCAAATAAATTATTTAAATAGTGTCCAAGCCAGGTACTCGAAAAAGAGCTCTTACTTTGTTCAGGTGGTGCAGGGTAGCAATTGCTGAAGGGATCGCCAGTGTACCCTTCGATGCACATGCATATGGGCACATGATTAAAGACGCTACACCGTGTCCCAACTCCACAGGACCCTGAACAAGGATCAGAACACCGTTGTCTGATACAGGCCCTGTCACTGGGACAATCGGAATTGATAGTGCACTCTGGTCTACAGTTGGGAGGACTGCCAATGTAATTAGACAGACACTGACAGGATGGTCCATCGTTAACTACACGACAATCGGAGTACAAACCGCAAGGAGACGGGAGACAGGGTTGCGAAACTTCGACTTCTGTGGGCGCTTGAGGTACTGCAAGGATAATTAAATAATTAAGAACGATTTCACTGATTGTGCGAGGTAAGTAAGGTCATCTTTTAAGGTGTCTCACGTGGAATTGGGAAGCATCTGGTGAAAGCATCTCCAGTGTACAAGTCCCTGCAGGCGCAAATTGGACTATGGTTCCGGACTACGCAAGTAGCAAACGCGCCGCAGGAGTTGGGGCAAGGATCCACGCACTTCCGGTTCACACAGGCACGGTTTTCAGGGCATTCGGAGTTTAGGACACACTCTGGACGACACATTGGGGGAGATCCTGTATATTCTGGCAGACAGGAGCAGACTCCTTGGCCGTTGACCACGCGACATTGACTGTTGGGGCCGCAGGGTGACGGGTTGCAAGGATCCTTGTACTGTGTTTGGTCTTCTACAATGTTCAGATCGTTTTGCAGGGACTGCTTTTGAGAGAGAGTTCGTCTCCAGCTGTATAATCTCTTTTACGAATCATTGTGCTTGTATCAGGACTAATTTGATTTTTCTTCAACGATAATGTATACTTGTAAAATCTAAAAAGAATCCGTCAATTCATCATTCGACAAAAGATTCTATTATTCGTCATTTGCAACTAAAATATACACACACTCGATCATTTCAGACCTCAAAGGTTAAAATACTGTGCAACATAAAGCGAACTGGTAGATTCCAGCTGTCATCCATTTAAACTGTCAAGAGCTGGAAGTCGCGGAAAAAATGTTTTCCTAGCAGTTTAATTGATTAATCAAGTCTCTCGATCACGACACGCCTCCAAGCAACAAGTTTCAGTAACAGAGATCATACAGACAAGCACGAAGGTTGCATACCTATCTCACGGATCAGAGTGCAATATTGGAAAGGATTTCCGCTGTACCCTGCGATACACGTGCACGCAGGTCGATGATTGATGACCTGACAATCGGCATTCGCGCCGCAGGTGCCAGGACACGGGTTCTGACACCTCGAACGGATGCAGCTCAAGGTAGAAGCGCAATCCGTGTCGATCACGCACTCTGGTCGACAGCCTTCGTAAGGGTTCCCAATGTAATCTGGGAGACAGGAACAGGAGCCAACGCCATTTTGCTCTTTGCACACTGCGCTGAAGCCGCAAGGGGATGGTGTGCAGGGGGAAAGATAGACAGGTACAGCTGAGAGGTGATAGAAATTAATTAGAATCTAGAGTGAATCTTGAGAAACTGGTAATTTGAAAAGTGACTTTGAAAAGTCACTAGATTAATCACTTTAACATTTAATCCTTCAGAGATGACGTACTCTTGGTTTCTATCTCGAGCTTGTGTCATGCATTTTCTTCAAAAGCAAGCGAGTTATTCAAATGACTTGTTTATAACGCCGCGCTCTGTAGAATGGAAACATTCTAAGTCGGCAGAAATGTTTCATTTGTTAATTAAAATAGTTCCGAGTGCAAAGGATTAAAAATCTAGCCTCGTGTAATACATTTGAGGAGGTTCCTTAGTATCAATACGATTCACAGTTGTCGTCTCTGAAGGACTAATGGATTAACATCGAATATTCTTGGATCCTTACGTGGCTTAGGGTTACACTGAGTGAAAGGATCACCAGTGAAGCCACCGGGGCACACGCACATGGGAGTGTGACTGACAACGCGACAGTCAGCGTTAGCAGCGCAAGAACCTGGACAAGGATCTCTGCACTTTTGGTTTATGCAGGCTAGATGACTGGGACACTCGCTGTTGCTCACACATTCGGGTCTGCAGTTTGGAGGGGTGCCAGTGAACTCTGACAGACAAGAACAAGAGGGCGCGTCGTTTGCAACGCGACATTGCGCGTTGGGACCGCATGGGGAGGGTTCACAGGGGTTGGTAATTGGAACGTCGTTCGCTAAAAGTAATAAGTGATCAGTAGAATGAGAATGAATCTGATTCAATTACTTTAATCCTCGGATGACGGCACATCAGCCAGAAGTCAATTAATTTTTTAACACCGAGCACTAAAAATGGCTACTGTGCGTTGACATAAAAACGACACAATCGAATTTATTTGGATTAAATATATGTAGAATCGTGTATAACCATTTCCAATGGAACCATTTTTATAAATTCAATAATTGTAAAATACAAAATCTGGAAACGGTCATTTGACCGGCAATTATAGGTTTAGTGTTAATAACCAGTTAAAATCATCGGCTATTCATTCTAAATTCGATAGGGAAATCAACGTTGATCCCATAAGAGTAGGCTAAAAAATATGTAAAAAAAATTCTAACGTAGAAGTACATTCGTCGAATGTATCCGCCTTCCGAGGGTTATGAGATGAAGATCCAATGGAAGATTGTGGCTTACGTTGCAAGATGCATCGAACGAAAGGATCGCCAGTTAATCCTGGCGAGCAACTGCACACGGGATTGTGATTAACCACGTTGCACACTGCACTGATGCCACAGGAGCCAGGACAAGGGTTCACGCATTTCTGATTGCTACAGGCTTCTGTTAGAGGGCAATCAGAGCTGACAATGCACTCTGGCCTGCATGCAGGCGGTACACCAAGGTAACCTGACACACAAGTGCATACAGGCTGACCATTCACTTGTCTGCAAACGCTGTTTGGACCACAGGGTGAGGGCGAGCAAGGGTTGCGCTGTACGGGATCTGTCATTTGTGTAATAGAATAGAACCATAAGTTCGTGTAAGATTAACAGCGCGGACGAGTAAGAGGGATGAATGATTCTTGAACTAAATTGATCCGGAAGATATTTGCATTTTTCTCCTGACCATCAAGTATCAACGGATTAGCTTAGGTCAAGATCATTTGTTACCCCTCATTCGCCCAAAATGAAGAAAAAGTGAAAGCAGATTGTACCTCGTGCCACAGAACACTGAACAAAAGCGTTCCCCTCCATTCCATTAGGACAGCTACACATAGGCACATGATTGAACACAAGACACTGTGCATTTCGGCCACAGGTGCCTGGGCAAGGATCAATGCACTTGTTCCTTATACAGGCACGATTCTGGGGGCAATCGGTGTTCAATACACATTCCGGTCTGCACCCTACATAGGGATCGCCTTGATACTCAGGTAAACAGGTGCAGATACCGCTGTCGCAGCGTGCATTGGGTCCGCAGGGTGCGGATGCACAGGGGTCAGTGACAACTGGTTGAGCTGTGGAAGAAATGGACTCTAGCGTTCCCATTTTCGATGATTTTTCAAATGCAGAGTTGGGCAAAAATGAAATTGAGGCAAGTTAAGATTTTTTAAAATAGTGGAAATGCTTTTTAAAAATCATAAACAAATTTTCTACAGAAAATTAAATTACTGAATAATAAGAGAAATGAGTACTGGTCATTCGTTATCTAAACAGTTAAATAGTTTATGAGCAACTTTAGAAATTAAATGCACAAACCTAATATCATCGGTTTAGCTATATTCGTTCTCCGAGGGTTAAATTCCTGCTTCAGCGATTAAGGTAAAAATTGATCAATCGATTAATGCCCAACTCTGATGGAAATCATCTTACGTGGTTCAGTAGGGGCCAGGTAACAGTTGCTGAAGGAGTCTCCGGTGTACCCCTCCGGACAGGTGCACACTGGGACATGGCTGTACACGGTGCATAAAGAAGTGACCCCACAGGAGCCTTGACAGGGGTCCCTGCACTTCTCCCCTGTGCAGGCGAGACTCATGGGACAATCAGAGTTGACACGACACTCTGTCCGACAGTTCGGAGGGGAGCCAATGTACCTGGGTAGACAGGAGCAGGATGCAGAGCCACCGATAATCCTGCATTCTGCGTACAGACCACAAGGGGAGGGTACGCAGGGGTCTATCGGGGCTAGAGCGTTGTCGTTGAGGGGTGGTTCTGCAATTCGAAGCATTATATTGGAGATGAGGATGATACGATCGCGACTGATAAAAATTTCCACTATCTAGATCTCATAAACGGTCTTGCCTCGACAACCGTCACAGGTACGAAGGCTCGTTGTATCATAAATCTGAGATTGCAGAGAGTTTCTCATCCCTTAAGGTAGGGCCAGCTTAGTCTTAGAGTCAGGGCTAAACGCGACAGTTATCGAGGCAAAGCTACAGTCAGCAACGATGAGGATGCTCGAAGAAGTCTAATGAGATGACAAGCCGAATGAAATATCCTCAGACAGAAATCCTTACGTGGAGAAGGGAAGCAAGTGGTGAACGGGTCTCCGGTGTATCCATTGTTGCAGGAGCAAATAGGGTTGTGGTTGATCACCCTGCACTGCGTGTTGATGCCACACGAGTTTGCACAAGGGGACGTGCACCTTTGGTTAATGCACGCAAGCTCCAGGGGACAGTCGTTGTTCACCACACACTCGGGTCGACAGTTCGGTGGATTTCCCATAAAATTCGGAAGGCAGGTGCATACTGCGTGGTTGTCCACGTTTCGACACTTACTGTTGGGTCCGCAGGGGGACTGGCTACACGGGTCTACGGGGGTCGCTGTATGGGGGTAAAAGCATATTAGAGGACCTGCTTCGCAGATCTTGATCAGTGGGTGACGGTTTGATCTAGCTACGTGCTGTTTTGTGCTCGAATAGACTCTCTACTGGTGCAGTGGCTCTAAAAAGGGATGCTTCAAATGTGTCCTCGTCTTCTGATTTCAATGCGAATGTAGTTTAAGAGACATGTGTGTGAAGTTCGGAGAACCTAAGACTCGTACTGGCTAATTGTAAGTTTGATTGAAATTGAGAGGGGTCACGTCC
Organism: Lasioglossum marginatum; assembly: GCA_028455795.1. Taxonomy (NCBI): domain Eukaryota; kingdom Metazoa; phylum Arthropoda; class Insecta; order Hymenoptera; family Halictidae; genus Lasioglossum; species Lasioglossum marginatum. The sequence continues at coordinate 2,383,544 of CM052242.1, forward strand.
GAAGCACTCCCCCGAGCGAATCATTCTAGCGATCTACGATCTCGAAGCGATTCGAATTGGCTTACGATCAAACAGGGCCGGGGTACAGTAGGTGAATGGGTTTCCGGTGTGTCCAGGATTACAAGAACAGACGGGCAGGTGATTGACCGTCTGGCATTGGGCCTGCAGTCCACAGGTGCCGAGACAGGGGTCCCTGCACCTGACGCCCATGCAGGCCATGGTCTTGGCGCAATCGGAATTTTGCGTGCACTCGGGCCTGCAGCGGGTATACGGGTCACCTACGAAGTCAGGTGGACAGGAACACTGGCCAACACCGTTGTTCTCGCGGCAGATAGCGTTGACGCCGCACGGGGACGGTCTGCAGGGTTCCCTAACGTCTGGGCGTTCATCTGATTCAAAAGAGAAACACTTAGGCGTGACACGGGCATGCAGGTGGTCAGTCAAAGCTTGTGCCATGGGTTTGGTTCTCAGCTTCGCAGGTTCGTGTGTGGTCGGTGGCAAATGATCAAGCGGAAGCTGACATACGGCGATTCGGATCCTTCAGCAGTACAATCACAACGATATTCATGGTGTGTATTGATTCATGGTTTCTGTTAGGGTGCGTGTTTTCTGGGCGCTACTACTCGCAGCGTCGTTATTTGCGGGTCTTTTTGGGTCGACTTGGGTTTAATTAGGGGTTATTATGGGCGGCATACTTCTCAATGCATAAGCGTGTTTCAAGGATGTTCCTATAAGCATGGTTTGGGTCTAGGGATTAATTCGTTCGTGTACCGGCGGTGGTTCTTCGTGGGACGCAGGGATGGATGTTCCTCAAGCCTGAGGGACATGTCTATGTCTAAGTCCTAAACTTAATGATTATAAAAGCGGTATGCTCGGGAATGATCTCTGCGTGCAGCATTCTCATGGGGGTGTTGGGTGTCAGATGTCTTTGAGGGGTGAGTGCAATTAAGAGCCTATACTCCATAGGCCCCGCCACCATTCTTTCAATACGGTTATGTCATTCGGGGGCTAGTACGCATGTAGGGGATTGAAGGTGTGCTCTTCGATACGAGCTCGTTAATCGCAGTTGGGTTGGGGAGATGATTATATGGTCGACGTTTCATTCGTACATGAACGTTGTAGTTCTCTAGGCCCCGCCACCGGGGCTCGCTTAGGGCCTCTCTCTCGTTGTGTTATTTCGTTCCTCGTCCACGGGGACGCAGGCTTCGATGTTAGAGAGACTGGATGACGTTAACGAGAGCAGCGTTTCAAGCACTTACCTGCACTTCGCCCGCATGCGATCGGCGAGAGTTTGCGACAAGAGGAGCAAAAGATGATTGACAGCGATTTTTGTTATGGTGTACTCACCCTTGGCCGTCGGCTCGCAAATGCTGAACGGGTTTCCGGTGAAGCCCTCGACGCAAGCGCAAACCGCTTGATGATTCACTACCGAACACTGCGCGTTCGAACCACACAAACCGACACACGGATCGCGACACTTCTGTTGCAAACACGCCAAGTGAGGCGGACACTCCGGATTGATCGTACACTCGGGCCGACAATTCGGCGGAACACCGATGTAATTTTGAATACACGAACAAACGGGACTATCGCCCCGCACTTGACACTCCGCGTTCGGGCCGCACGGCGATGGCTGGCACGGGTTCACGGGTCTTGGTTGCTCCCCTGTTGAAAACAATGAGGAAACGTTAATTAGAGGCCGAGGTGGTGAGCCATTTATTTTAGGAGAATTAGCGAGAGAAACGAAAACGTCTCCCTGACTTATTATCCTAGCTACCTGATAAATGGCAACAAGATAATGGCCACTACGTATACAATCGATTAAGAACGACAACAATCGATCGATTAACAACAATTGTTGATTATTTGATTGCTCAATAAAACGAAAACACAAGAAATGAAAATGATCTATGACTATCCCTAATGTGAACAACATCGGAAGTGAAAGGTACAGAGGATCACAGTACTCACTGGGCATCAGATAACACCTAGTGAAAGGATCACCGGTGTATCCCTCGTAGCAGCTGCATATAGGATTATGGTTGACGACTTGGCACTTGGAATTCTGGCCGCAGGTGCCAGGACACGGGTCCTGACACTTGTTGCCGAGACAGGCTTGTGTCAAAGGACAGTCAGCGCTGACTATGCACTCTGGTCTACAGGCTGGAGGACTGCCAATCAATCCTGGTTGACACGAGCAGACTGCATGATCGTTTACTACTTTGCAAATACTGTTTGCTCCACATGGTGATGGGGTGCAAGGTTGTTTTCTGGGTTCTAGAGAATTGAGAAACACGTTTAAATTCAGCGTTCATACAGTAAGATGAAAATGTAGTCATTGTCATAATTAAAGAGGACATACCATCAAGTATATGTGGTCTACACAGAGCGAATGGATCGCCAGTGGTGCCAGGTGGACAGCTGCACATTGGAATATGGTTTACTACATCGCAACGCGCACTCGTGCCGCATGTTCCGACACAGGGATCCACGCAATTCTGATTGACGCATGCTTTCACCCGAGAACAGTCCGAGTTCATGGTACATTCTGGACGGCAATACGAGTAGGGATCGCCGAAGTAATTTGGCAAACATTTGCAATTGCCCTCGTCGCATTTTGCGTTTGGTCCGCAAGGAGATGGATTGCAGAGGTCCTCCGGAACTCTCGGTTGATCTGCAAAAAATACAGATTTGCAATTCATTGATCTAACGAGGGTGTAAAGATAGATATATTAAAAGTGGATAGATTCTCACCGGTCAGCTCCGTGCACAATGTGAAAGGATCGCCAGTGTACTCCGGTTGGCAGAGACAAACAGGAATATGGTTCTGTACTCTGCAATCCGCGTTCTGTCCACAGGATCCGACACAGGGATCTCGACACTTTTCAGAGATGCAGGCCTGGTTCGATGGACAGTCTGTATTGACAACGCACTCCGGTCGACAGTTCGGCGGCAGTCCGATGTAATTTTTCAGACAGGAACATGCAGCCTGGTCGCCAATTGCTCTGCACTCTGCATACAGACCGCATGGACTCGGTGTGCATGGATCGCCGATTGGTGGAACCGGTGTGACTGCAATAGAAAGAACAAATGACGCGTCAAAATGACGTAGTTCCTCAGTATCTTAATTTATTTTATCGACCACATTTTCCTACTTCGATATAAACCAGTAACATCGCTCACCTGTCTGTGGGAAGCATCTAGAGAACGGATCTCCCGTGGTGCCCTGCGGACAGCTGCACAGTGGATTGTGGTTGATGACCCTACAGCTAGATCCAACTCCACAAGTTCCCGGACAAGGATCCGTGCACTTATGTTTGTAACAAGCCCTGTTCTGTGGGCACTCCGAGTTTACAACGCACTCAGGTCTGCAATTTGGAGGAGTCCCAATGAAGGTTTCCTGACAAGTGCAGACAGCTTGATCATTTACGGGTCTGCATAAGCTGTTCGGTCCACACGGCGATGGACTGCAAGGATCTAGCACCGTAGGCTCTGTGTCTGCTGGTATGGGCAGGTTGCAAAGGGTGAATGGATCTCCCACGTAGCCAGGTTCACAGGTGCAAGTTGGAATGTGGTTGATGACAGAGCATTGAGCCCTGACACCGCAGATTCCTGGACAAGGATCCTCGCATTTGTTCCGGACACAGGCTTTGTTCGTTGGACAGTCCGAGCTGAGAATGCACTCCGGTTGACAGCCTTCGTATGGGTTGCCATGGTAGTCGTTGATGCAGATGCAGGCTCCAACATTGTCGCGTTGTTGGCAGACTGCGTTTGGACCGCATGGCGATGGCTCACAAGGATTGATAGCCTCCTCTGTGACAGAAATTTTAGAATGATTACAAGTAATAAATATTTTTTCCCGATTTATCATCTAATCAAATAAATCCATTCATCTTGAACCTACCTTGCAGCTGAATGCATTGAACGAACGGATTTCCAGTGAACCCAGCAGTGCACGTGCAGACAACAGCATGATTGACGATAATGCACTTAGCATTCTCTGCACAGGATCCTGGGCAAGGATCTGTACACTTCGAATTGATGCAAGCTTTGTCAGTAGGGCAGTCAGGATTGATCAGACACTCTGGCCGACAAGATGGCGGAGTTCCTAGGTAGGTAGGCAAGCAAGAGCAGGATGGATAGCCATTGACATTTTGACACTGAGCATTTGGTCCACAAGGTGACGGGTTGCAAGGGTCTCCAGTGTCCTTGCCAACTGACATAGTTGAAGAAATTTCATTGTAAATATATCTTCTTGCAATACAGAAATATTTGAAGTGATCACAGTGGATTTCTTACTTGGGATATCGTAACAGCTCTTGAAAGGATCTCCAGTCTGACCAGGCAAACAACTGCAAATTGGCGAATGGTTGATCACTTCGCATCTTGCGTTCAGGCCACAGGAGCCTAAGCAAGGATCGGTGCATTTCTTGTTCACGCAGGCTCGAGTTGGTGGACACTCCGAGCTGACGACACACTCTGGTCTGCAAGATGGTGGTGAACCGAGGTATCCTTGCAGACAGGAGCAGACTGCGTGATCCTCTATGTTGCGGCACTGACTGTTTGGTCCACAGGGCGATGGGGAGCATGGATCTCTCGATGGTAGCGGAACTGCGATGAATTTTAGAATTCAAAGTAAAGAAAGATTTCAATAATTAAATTATTCGTTCTGAATCGTAAGAATTAGAGTAGGTTGTCCTCAGAAGGAATTACGTTTACCTTGATCCTGGACGCGACAGTTGACAAAAGGATCGCCGACGTAACCATCCGGACAAGAACAGCTGGGAATGTGGTTCACGATGTCGCAAAGAGCATTCTGACCACAAGCTCCTGGACAAGGATCCTTGCACTTGTTTCGTAGGCAGGTCCTGTCGCGAGGGCACTCCAGATTGAGAACGCATTCCGGTCGACAGGCTTCGTAGGGATTGCCAATGTACTCTGAGAGACACTCACATTCGCCATTCGTACAAATCGCGTTGGGTCCGCAAGGTGATGGACTGCAAGGATCGCTTACTGGTGGCACGGTGGCTGAAAATGAAATTATAAATCTGTAAAAATAAATCTAAAGATTCAGATACAGGTACAAGAAGAATTTCGAAGATCAGATCTTACTCGGAGGAAGAACAATGCACTGCGCAAACGGATCACCAGTGAATCCTTCCATACAGGTGCACACAGGTATATGATTCAGAACATGGCACTGAGCGTCCGCTCCGCAGGAGCCCACACAAGGATCCTGACACTTCTGATTGACACAGGCGAGATGACTCTTGCACTCGGAGCTTAGAATGCACTCTGGTCTGCACTCTGGAGGAATTCCAATGTAATTTGGCAAGCAAGAACACGCTGGGTTTCCGAATATAACATGGCACAGAGAATTTGGTCCACATGGTGATGGAGTGCAAGATGGCGTTACGGGGGTCACATTGTAAGCTAATAAAAAGAAACTTGTTAGTTCTCATATGTCGAGGAAAATGTATCAAATTGATGTGGAGGACTTTTAAATTGAAGATGATCTTACGGATAAGCGAACACTGGGTGAAAGGATTGCCAGTGAAGCCAACAGGACACGAGCAAATGGGATTGTGGTTCTTGGTGGTACATTGAGCCCTCAATCCACAGGTGTTCGGGCACGGATCAGTGCACTTCTTGTTCAAGCACGCCAGATGAGGTGGACATTCAGCGTTTACGACACATTCCGGTCTGCAATTCGGGGGAATTCCTCTGTATTCTGGAAGACATGTGCATACAGCTTGTCCATTCACTTCGCGGCACTTGCTGTTGGGTCCGCAAGGCGATGGCGAACATGGATCTAACGGAGGTCCTCCTAAAAATGCAGTTAGAAAAATGGAGATCAATCATGTGTAAACATTCGTAAGAATCACTACGCTAATCGTTCAATATATTCCCCCAACTTACTCTCTAAGTCTCTAATTTCGCAAGCGAAATACGGATCTCCGGTGTATCCAGGGGGACAAGTGCACACAGGAACGTGCTGCTGAACGTTGCAGATGGACAAAGTACCGCAAGTGCTTGGACAAGGATCGGTGCACTTGAATCCAATGCAGGCCAGCTGCGGAGCGCAGTCGTTGTTCGATTCGCATTCCCTGCGACAGCCTTTCTCGTTATCGTAAGGATCTCCGATGAGGTCTGGAGGACATGCACAGGCTCCTGCGCCGTTCCTCTCGCGACACTGAGCATTTGGACCGCAAGGATTCGGCGAGCATGGATTGGCGACAGGCATCTCTGTTACTAAAGCACCGAAAATGTCATTAAGTAGTAAGTAACTTATTTTATTAACTATCTGGAAAATATTCCGACTTACCCGGAGTCGGCGCCAAAGTGCATCGAACGGAAGCGTCGCCATCGTATCCTTCGGGACAGGTGCAAATAGGAAGATGGTTCTGCACGGTGCATCTAGCCAACTCTCCACAGGCTCCAGGGCAGGGGTTCTTGCAGCGTTGATTAATGCAAGCTGCCGAGTGGAAGCATTCTGAATCCTCGGTGCATTCCGGCCTGCAGTTCGGAGGACGTCCAATGAAGTTGAGCATACACGAGCAAGCGGGTTGAGAACCAATCACTCTGCACTGAGAGTTAGGTCCACAAGGATTCGGAGAGCATGGATTTTCAGCGCCCTTGCCCAGATCAGGTGTGCTGGGCCTGCTGCATTGAACCAGAGGATTGCCAGTGTATCCAGGAGCACAGGTGCAGATGGGATTGTGGTTCACGGTCAGACACTTGGTGTTCACTCCACAGGATCCTGGACAAGGATCTGCACACTTGTTCTCGATGCAAGCCTTATTCTGTGGACACTCGGAGCTGACGGTGCACTCCGGACGACAGGTAGGTGGTATTCCCACGAATCCTGGTTGGCAGAGACATACCGCGTGCTCGTTGTGAACACGGCAGTTGCTGTTTGGTCCACAAGGCGACGGTTCGCATAGATTCTCTTGTTTCTGTTGAGGCGTATCTTCGAATCTGGCGCAGGCGTTGAAAGGATCGCCGGTGTAGCCAGGTAGACAGGAACAGGATGGAGAGTGGTTAACTACTCTGCACGTTGCTCCTTGGCCGCAAGTGCCAGGACAAGGATTCACGCATTTGTTGTTCAGGCACGCCTTGTCGCGGTCGCAGTCGGTGTTCGTGACGCATTCTGGTCTGCAGCCTGTGTAAGGATCACCGATATACTCTGACAGGCAGGAGCAGGAGCCTACGCCATTTCTTTCGTTGCATACTGCGTTTGCACCGCAGGGCGACGGGTTGCATGGTGTCCGGGGCTGCTCTGTCGTGGTGGGTACTGCAAGGAAAAACAAGGAGTTAAATATATTTTCTTTTACTCGATTTCAAGCTGATACAATTTACTAGATTTACTAGATTCCAAGATTACTAATGTTTCAAATAAAGAAATTCAAGGAAAGTTTTTAACAAGCATATGCAATACCTTCGACGATCGGAGTGCATTCGGTGAATGGATTCCCGGTGTAACCAGAGTTGCAAATGCAAACAGGATTATGCTTGACGACGTTGCAGAACGTGTTAACACCGCAGGAGCCAGGACAAGGATCGACGCACTGTTCGTTCTGACAGGCCAGATTGCCAGGACAGCCCTCGTTGATAACGCATTCTGGTCGACAGTTTGGAGCTCTGCCAACGTAGTTAGGTTTACAGGAGCAGGCCGGGAAGCCGTCTATCACGCGACACTGAGAGTTGGGTCCGCATGGTGATGGGAGACACGGGTTGCCGCTTGGTTCTGGTTCGGGAATCTTTGCTTCAGCTGCAAGATAATAGAGATTGATCATGTTTGAATAGCAAATTGGAAGCTGGAGTGGATTGATCAGATCTGAATAAAAAGATTGGAAGTCGTAGTGGACTGATCAGGTTTAAATGAAATTAAACCCTCCATGTTTGACCCTTACGTTCTTTGACGCAGCCGAAGAACGGATCACCGGTGTATCCAGAGGAGCAACTGCACACTGGGTTGTGATTGATGACTTGACAGTCAGCATTCTGTCCGCAAGTGCCCACGCAAGGATCTCCGCACTTCTGATGAATGCAGGCTGCGTTCTGAGCGCAGTCCGTGCTGACTACACACTCTGGACGACACTGTGGTGGACTGCCAACGTAATTCGGCTGGCAAGAGCATACTGCGTGATTGTCGATCACGCGGCAATTGCTGTATGGTCCGCAAGGAGATGGTTGGCATGGATCGCCTGGTAACGGTGTAACTACGAAACGAAAAAGATAAGATAAGGAACACTTGCGTCCGAAAAAAGAAGTCCTCGAAATAGAATAACAAACTTACCAGGTGCCAAGTGGCAGGATTTCAGTGGATCACCAGTATAATCGGACAGACAGCTGCAGGCGGGTTGATGGTTGATGACTTGGCACTGAGCGTTTAAACCGCAGGCACCCAAGCAAGGGTCCTTGCATTTGTTGTTTATGCAAGCCTTCGACTGAGCGCAATCAGAGTTTTGGACACATTCTGGCCTGCATCCTGCGTAAGGATCTCCGGTGTAATCGGGCAAGCAGGCGCAGGATCCAACTCCGTTACGTTCCTTGCATACCGCGTTTGCTCCGCAAGGTGATGGGTCGCATGGCAGAGATACCGGATTGGAAGCTGTTAATTTTTAATAAATTATTAGACTCGATGTTGCTCAAGATAAACTTGATTACTGAATGAAATCGCTATTGCTATTATAAGAAGGATATATACCTTTGCTACATCCAAGGAAAGGATCCCCTTCATATCCAATATAGCACTGACACATGGGTCGATGATTCTGCACAGTGCAGTTCGTGTTGAATCCGCAGGATCCAGCGCAAGGATCCACACACTTCTTCTGGACACAGGCCAGGTAGTTCGGGCAATCCTGATGAATCAAACACTCTGGTCTGCAATTCGGTGGAGCACCGAACATACCGCTGGTGCAGGTGCATACAGGATGATCCTCTTGCACTCTGCAGTCTGCGTTCGGTCCACAGGGAGAGGGTGCACAGGGATTCTTTGGTCCTGGTAGCGGTATAACTGTTAAGAACGCAATATAAATCAGTATATTAAAGTAACATCAAATAAAAGTTTCTAGAGATTCCAAATTTCGCCCTTACGTTCTTTGACGCATTGAGTGAACGGATCTCCGGTGAACTCAGGAGGACAACTGCAAAGAGGATTGTGGCTGACAACTTGACATAGCGCGTTCTGACCGCACAAGCCTGGGCAAGGATCGCTGCATTTTTGACTGATGCAAGCAAGGTGTATAGGACAGTCTGAGCTAACCAGACACTCTGGCCGACAAGATGGCGGTGTGCCATGATAGCCTGGGCTGCAAGAGCAAACAGCACGGTCGTTCATCACGCGACAGATGCTGTGTGGACCGCATGGCGATGGCATGCAAGGATTCTGCGCTGGTAGAGCTGGAAAATTCACGATCATTCATCAGTTTTATATTATCCTGAGAGAATGGATAAATTATTGGCGAAGAAAATTGATTGTTTTACAAGACTCACGTGATTTCTCGATTTTGCAAGATCCAAACGGATCCCCAGTGTATCCAGGCAGACAGGAGCAGATAGGAACATGACTCTCCACCTCGCACTTCGCGTTCGCTCCGCACACACCTGGACAAGGGTCTCTGCAGTGCTGATTGAAGCAGGCCAGGTGGGAATCGCAATCCTGATTCACGATGCACTCAGCCTCGCAGCCATCCATGTACGGATTGCCCATGTATGGTGGGACGCATTCGCATCGAGCAATACCGTTCGCGTTGATACAGATTGCGTTCTTACCGCAAGGAATCAGCAAGCATGGATCGTGGACGTTGCCTGGTGCAGCTGTGAAAAATTTGAAAAGCAATTCATAACCTCCCTATCACGTTGCTTTTTAGAAATAGGAATTATAAAGACCTTGTTTGCTTGAAAACTTACCTGCACAGCTCTGGTAAGGATTGCCAACTGTGTTCTCAGGGCAATAGCAAGATGGTATCCTGTTTGCGTCGCATTTAGCACCGAGTCCGCAAGGATTAGGGTCGCACGCGTCGGATTTAGACACGCAACCTCTGATGGTGTTGGGACTTTCGATGTAACCTGGCAAGCAGGTGCACTTGGAGAGTCCATTACCGAGGAGAGTGCATTGAGTGTTGGGTCCACAAGGTGACGGCTCGCAAGGGTTGCTGGGTAGCACACAGGGTGATAGAGGAGGATAGCCCTCGTATCCCGGCAGACAGAAGCATCTGAGTTCACCTGCTACCACGCGACAGCCTGAATTGATTCCGCAGGGATTGCCTTGGCACATGTCGCCATCTGGAACTGCATCAGTTGTGTTGTTAATAATTGATTTAATAACAAAGTCAGATTAAAGTCTAGATTACTTACTGCACTGTTCGAACGGATTGCCAGTCAAGCCTTTCGGACAGAAACAGACAGGATTGCCATTATCGTTCTCGCACATCGCATCCAAACCACAAGGATTCGGGACGCAAGGATCAGACGATATCACGGAGCATCCAATCAAAGGATTGCCCTCGTATCCTGACAGACATTTGCATTGTGCTCGATGATTCACAGGCTGACAGCTCGCCTTCTCCCCGCAATCCGTTTCCAAGCAAGGATCGATGCATCTTCTGTTTAGGCGATCGCAATACTTGCTCGGCGGACAGTCCTCGTTGTAATGACAAATGTTCTTTCCTTCGTCGTCTGGAAAAGTCAATAAAAATTATTTTATCTAATTTCTACTAATGCTTCAACTGAGTAAATAATGATAGTAAAAGTAAGTTCAGAGTAAATACAACACTGAACCGGGAACGACGTCAACTATTATGTGAATCTTCAAGATTTTGCAGTTCTTCGAAAAGATTTTAGAAGTGTTACTTTCACAGTGCTCTCTGAATCCAGTGTTAATAAATTGTTGTCTTGAAGGTAGTCTTTCATAGGTTTAGTTTAACGAAACAATTACCTATAGCACAATACAGGAATCCATTCCCATGGTATCCCTCGTCGCAGCTGCACTCCGCGCGATGGTTCGAGTTCACGCAAACAGCATTCTTGACGCACGGGTTCCGGTTGAAGCAAGGTTCCTGGCAAGTTCCCGAGGTACACGCCGCAGTCAACGGGCAATCTTTGTCGCTAGTGCAACCCGCTAGAGAAAGATTGAGGAAGCCCGTATAGCCCCAAGAAGGTGTGCACAGGTACAAAGAACAAGAAACGGAACCGCGATTTGCGTGAGTTTGCGTGCGAAGACGCTGCTCGGGCGGATCAGCTTGTATGAAACAATTATCTGTGCGCGGGAATCGATATCTTGGACCAAATATTCAACCGTGAAACAAATTCAAGATCTTCCGAGAAAAAAATACTATCGACTGAGAAATGAAGGCGGATATCGACAGCTAAAAACTCTAGACTACTAGGATCGAAGATAAAAATCGTAGAAAATAGAAGATCGGGTGCGCTGAAAAATATTGAAATTGCGCTCGTGCGCGCAAAATATATGTACAGTATGTATGTACATATTTACAGATCGTTCGCTGGAATGATAGAAACAGACACGCGGAGGATTCGATGCTTCGATCGTGTACAAACCTTTCACGCAGGTGTTGGAATCTGGATCGCAGTGCATGCCGGGTGGACAGTATGGACAACTGGTGTCGTTCAATACTTCTGAAGAAATGTACATAATGTTTAGTTAATTTCGTAGAGTTCTCCTGAATAGGGAAGAAAATGTCGATGGAGCATCTACCTTTCGCGCAAACCGGTCTGTGATCCTGCACGTGGCAAACTTCGACGAAGTCGCACGGGTTCTCGACGGTGCACGGGTTCAAACACTGATGATTGATGCAAGCCAGCTGGGAGAGACAGTCGTCGTGGGTACTGCATTTCGTATCTACCGGAACGTACAAAATATTAGAGCCTCGAAGCAGCATTCGTTCGATTCGTAACACTAAACGCTATCCACAAGTTTGCATCGTTTACTGATTCCAAACCGGATTTATCTAGTGATTGAACATTTCTTGTGATTTTCTCGAAAAATCTTTTAAAAATATATATATAGAGAGTGCATTATAATAATGAACACAGAAAACACATTCACCTAATTCCTAAAACACATAATGGTTTTCGTGTTACTTGTGTAAAGCCCAGAAGTGGTGTTAGTTAGTACGTTCGCTCTTGCAGGAAACGTTCAGCTGAGATTTTAAAATTGATTCGAATCGATTGACATTGTTTGCCGATGATGTCCTTGGAGAGCGAACGTCACGGAAATATTACAAATTGATTGTTACGTGTACAGACAAGCGAGAAGAGTTCGTGCAAAGGCACAATTAATGTACAGCATGCAGAGAGCGCTAATGCAGCAGGTCCATGTCAGCACTGGATCCTGGCAGTGTATATTTTGTAAATTCTAGGTCGGACATTCGATTTGTGCGTGTATACCCCGTCCGGTATCGTTTCCGGTGTATGATTCACCGATCGAGATCGAACAGTTCATAGGGTCTATGGATGATGCAATAACTCTCCAGAATTGGTTGCCACCAATTTTCATCTGGATACGACGAAGGACACACTGGAGACAACGTTTTCGTGGAGACACATTTTGATTTTGGTGAACACGAGAACATTTAAAAGACTCCCGACAAGAATGATCTTTACCTGGGAGTATGCTACAATTAGGTGTACTCTGGTCGACTGTTAGGTTGAAGCACACGGGCCGATCGACCGGTACGCCGCATTTAGACTTATCTGTGCTTGGTGTGTCGGAACAAATTTCGCACCCTGATCGGGGTGTTGTTGTTTCTGGTTGTTGTATCGTTGCATGCTCTTCTGTAGAGTGCTGTTCTGTTGTGTGTTCTGTTGGATATGATTCGGTGGCTGAAGTGTATTCTGTAGAATACGGTTCAGTTGTCGAAGTATATTCTGTGGAATATGATTCAGTTGTTGGAATGTGTTCACTCGTGAAATAATCATTGACTGTTGAAGTGCGTTCTGTGTAGTGTACTTCGGTTGTTGAAGTTGTCTCTGTAACCTGATCGCATGGTGAAGATTCTTCGGTGGTGTACTGTGTTGTTGAAGATCGATCGATGAACTCTTCGGTGGTACTAGGTTGCTTTGTAGAGTGTTCTTCAGTTGTTACGTAATGTTCTGTTGTTGAAGGTGCTTCTGTAGTATAATGTTCAGTTGTTGAATAGTGTTCTAATGTTGTAGATTGTTCTGTAGTATATTGTTCAGTTGTGGAAGGTTGTTTTGTAATGTATGTTGTTGTTGAATATTGTTCTGTTGTAGAAAGTTGTTCTGTAGTGTATTGTTTCGTTGTTAAATAATGTTCTGATGATGAAGGTGGTTCTGTTGTGTACTGTTGAGTTGTTGAAGGTTGTTCTGTAGTGTATTGTTTCGTTGTGAAATAATGGTCTGATGTTGAAGATTGTTCTGTTGTGTACTGTTCAGTTGTTGAATAATGTGCTGTGGTGTACGGTTCTGTTGTTAAATAATGTTCTGTTACTGTAGGTTGTTCTGTTGTATACTGTTGAGTTGTTGAAGGTTGTTCTGTAGTATACTGCTCAGTTGTGGAATAGTGTTCTGTTGTTGTAGGTTGTTCTGTAGTATACTGTGCAGTTGTTGAATAATGTGCTGTGGTGTACGGTTCTGTTGGTAAATAATGTTCTGTTATTGTAGGTTGTTCTGTAGTACATTGTTTAGTTGTTGGATATTGTTCTGTTGTAGAAGATTGTTCTGTTGTAGAAGGTTGTTCTGTATTGTATTGTTTCGTTGTTAAATAATGTTCTGATGATGAAGGTGGTTTTGTTGTGTACTGTTGAGTTGTTGGAGGTTGTTCTGTAATGTATTGTTTCGTTGTTAAATAATGTTCTGTTGTAGAAGGTTGTTCTGTAGTATATTGTTTAGTTGTTAAATATTGTTCTGTTGTAGAAGGTTGTTCTGTAGTGTATTGTTTCGTTGTTAAATAATGTTCTGATGATGAAGATAGTTCTGTTGTGTACTGTTGAGTTGTTGAAGGTTGTTCTGTAATGTATTGTTTCGTTGTGAAATAATGTTCTGTTATTGTAGGTTGTTCTGCAGTGTATTGTTCAGTTGTTGAATACTTTTCTGATGTTGGAGGTTGCTCCGTGGTGTATTGTTCGCTTGTCGAAGTATATTCCGTAGAATACGTAGGTGTCAAATAGTGTTCCGTGACAGTAGTATGCTGTCCAATAGTTGAATACTGTTCTGTAGTATACTGCCCACTCGTTGGAAACTGTTGAGTAGTCCTATCAGTGTTATACCTTTCAGTACTCTCTGGTTGTTCCGTAAAGTATTCCCCGACTGTCGTGTACTTTTGATTCGTAATCGTGTCAGTTGTAGACCCGACACTAGTCTCATGAATCAACGGGTACTGAGCAGTAACAGTAACAACTGTTTCATTCTCTAAACCAGTAACCATAGTCTCATGTTCTAGAGGATACTGGGCAGTGACAGTAATCAGAGTAACTTTCTCAGTAGTCGTTAGTTCAGGGCGTTCCGTTACAACCTGCGTTTCGGTCGAATGTTCAAGCAGAGAATTTTCAGTGGGTATTAATGCAAGAGTTGTTTCTTGAGACTCTGTAACCTTTATCGGTCTTTCGGTCGTATAATCGCCTACCGAAACAGGCGTTACTGTAAAGACCTCTTCCACAGGAGACTGTGGCGAGTGTCTATCAAATGTAAGCGGCGTCACTATCACAACCTTATCCGTTGCCTCGTGATATTTCAACTCTGTCGTAGTCTCTACCATGCTTTCAACAGTCGTGTAGTCCTTACTTCCCGGCGATAAAGTTGTCGCCAATTCAGAAACTGCTTCGGTTGTCTCGCCAATCGACGACAGAGTCGTGATAATCGAAGGAGTTTCCGTGTTTTCTTCAGAGATATCCTTAACAGTGTGCACCTCAAACGAGCTAGTACTAGGAACAATCTCATGAGAGACAGTAGTGTGTGCTGTAACACTTTCAGAAGAGCTTGCAGTAGCTATTGCCGGCGAAGTGGAACCTTTCTCTGTACTCGAAGACAATGTGCTTTCTTCAGTGTACGGAACTGTCGAAACTTCCTCGAAAGAAGTGCTAGTTGAGAACTGTGTGGTCGTCGGAAGTGTAGTTGTCTCGTTGTTTTCTAGTGTCGAGTGTTCAACGGCGGGCATAGTGTTAGTGTCAATACAACGATCTTCTGAATCGTCACAATCACAAATTGGCCTGTGTACTTTAACCCGACACCGAGCTACCGATCGACAGTGGTCGACGCAAGGATCAATACAGGATCCGCCGACACAGGCTTCTGTGTCGTTGCAGTCGTCGTCGGACTCGCAGCGATTGTCGGGCGTAGTGTGTGGAGATGCTGCGGATTACAACACAATATAAACAACAGTAATCGCACAGCGTTACGAAGAGAGACTTAAAGTGTAAGAGAAGCTGAAAGAACTCGTTCAAAAGCGTTTTTCGTTACCAAGAATTAGATTATATACTACTTAATCGTACTGTGCTCCAAATATATCAAATATCTACGGAATTAAGGCATGCTCGCATAATAACAGACAAGCTAATCGCTCAGAAGTATTCATTAATTAGATCTTTACAGAGACAGATGTAACGGAGAAAAATAATCCTTGAACAGTGAGGATGTCGGCAGAGTAGAGAGAAGGAGAGTATAGGTATACAGGGAGTGGGTCGAGAATTGTATCTGTGACTTTGGAACCTGAAACGCATTTTCATTCAGACAGCGGAATCTTCGTGACGACGCTAGCGTTGCGAACCTGACACTGGAGACTTCAACGCATGGTAAAAACATTTGCACAAGATTTTAACGCGCGATGAAGACAGTAGCAGGAGACTTCAGCGCGTGGTAAATACAGAGCCCAGAGACTTCAACGCATGGTGAAGACAGTGCCGGGAAGCCGGAGTAATAATTTAGCCCTAGAAAATTGCTGAAACAGCACTTTGTACATGATAGGAACGCTATTGCCAGGCTCGGAGCGCTATACTCGTTATCGAAGCTTTCTTAAGTCTAGTTCCGCTGTCTGAACGTTCGGAAACCTGAAAAGACTAGCAATCGGTATTGTCGGTGTAAGGCGTAGATGCGAGTAAGAGTTGTAGACAGATCGGTACGAGAGACATATCGGTAGACATTGGTGCGGGCTAATCCACATCGAGACAGCGAGACAGAGAATAGAAAAACAGAGAAGGAGAGAGCGAGAGAGAGAGAGGGGGGAGAGACCGAGAGAAAGAGAGTAAGAGGGGGAGAGAGAGAGAGAGAGAGTGAGTAAAAAGAAAAAGGGAGAAAGAGTAAAAAAGAGTGAGAAAAGTAGAGAAAGAGTGATAGAGACAGAGACAGAACAGAGAAAGATAGGCGAGATAGGTGGTGAGAAATGGTGTTTACCTTCCATGCATCCGTATTTAGTATCTGGCACAAAGCCGGGGGGACAGAACTTGCAGATAGGCTTGTGCTCCTCCACGTAACAGGGGGCATCAGCCGGACAGGTGGAGTTTCTGCATGGGTCCACGCAGCGATAGTTGCGGCACGCCAAGTCTGGAGAGCAGCCACTGTCTCGCAGGCAAATGGAGAGGGAGGGATTGCAGTTTTGTGTGCATATGCAGACGGGACGGTGGTCCAGGACACCGCAGGTTTTATCGGCCGGGCACGGACTTTTCTTACGGACGTTACAGGGGTTCTGGCATTTCCCGTTGACGCACGCGGCGTTCGACGGACAGTCGAAGTCCCGGCTGCAGGTCGGGGTGTCGGGGCCGCATATCAGCTCACCGAGCTCGTTTAACACAAAACCGTACTTGCAGACGCAGGCGGGCCTGTGGTTCCACACCTGACACCTTCTGTTTACCTCGCAGCTGTACTGAGGGCTGAGACACGGGTCACGGCACTCGCCTGTCCGCGAGTGACACGCGAGGCTCCCCGGACAATCGTGATCGGACGAGCAACCGATGCTCGGTGTAGGTCTGGGATTCAGTTTGTCGCATTTGGGATCTGGATGACAGGCCGTGTGGGGCATGCCGATATAACACTGCGGACAGGAACAGCGAGGCTTGTGCAGAACCACACGGCAGAGCGCGTTGATCCCACAGGCGCCGCGCAAACCGCACGGGTCCACGCATTGCAGGTTTATGCAGGCTTTTTCATTGGGGCACTCGAGGTCGCTGGTGCATTCGCGCTCTAATCAACATCCCCCGAGGCGTATACACAACATATATATAATTTTGTTGGTTGGTGGTTGTTGTTTTTTTTTTTTTGTTCAGTGTCGGTGGAATTTATGGTGTATCGGTGGTAGGTTCGGTGGTTGGTGGTTGGTTGGTTGGTTGGTGATGGGAGCAGGAAAAAAAAAAGAAAAAAGCATTTATAAGAACTGTGAAAAGAAACTTTCTCACAAATAACATAAACCACATGCTTCTTGTATTTATAATACGGAAATAGTAGGGTAGCTCTGTGAAGAAGTAAATAATAGAGAACGAATCTTTACACTATTATATTCCGATTGTAACTGATCTCTCATCGGCGAGAAGATTATATATATATACATACTCTCTCTGCGCGTACATATATATACGTATCTCGTGTATGTATATATATGTATACGTTTGGCAAGCAGCGATATTTACAACACAAGCCCCCACAGATCTCGAGAAAATAAGAGGGAAAAAATACGATGTAAACAGTGAATAAATCCAGCAAAATAACAAGCATGGGTATATGAGAATGTCCCTTTCGCAGTTCCCAATCTGTATTAAATCGTTATGTAATCCTAGATCTAGAGAAACGGATTCATCAGCGTGTTCACTGTAAATGTGTACCTCTCTCGTCGCACGCGAATTGCCAGTATACAATTATTCTTTCTATTATCTTTTTCTTTTTACTTTTTCTTTCTTTTTGTTTTTTATACGTCACCGGCATTCGTACTTTTTCTCGACTTTCCTCAAGACAGATTGGATACTGAAATAAACATTCTACATATGAATAGTTATGTGTGAGACATGTGTGAAACGTGTTTCAAACTTTGGACACATTATGTACAGTATGCCTAGCTATGTAGATTTATATATGTACAGGTTTATGTAAGACCATTGTCGGGTAGAATCCAGTGTCGTGTGTATACACAGTCATGTATGTATACACGATTCAGAACAAAAACGATAAGCTATACATATATGTATAGAATGTATAATATATGTATAAGGTAATCCGTTGGTCCAATCACATCTGTCTCTCGATTGTTAACGACTCACTGGATTAATACATCTATGTATTACTTCAAGTCCTACTATAGACGATACATGGTTATTCTACGGACCATGTTCCTCTGATCGTCAGTATTGCTCGCTAGTCACAAATGCTGTACATGGAATTAATTCGATCTGCCCGGTTAAACAGTTAGTAGGCCGTCTCTTACCTGTCGTGCACTCGTTATCCGGTGAACCGGTCGTGCCTGGTGGACATCGACAGACGAATATCGTGCCGTCCCTTATGCATTCCGCACCCTTCCCGCAACTGTTCGTTCTGCAGTCACCTAGATTCTTATCTATACTACCTGCAATCAGACATGAAAGACTCGTGAATTCGTGGGAACGAAATTTCAATGCTACTGTCGCAGCTCATTTCTTGAGAGCAATGTTTGAATTCCTGTAATTTCGTGTTAAAACATAGTTGACCACATCAGAAAACTCACAGCTGATCATAGGATCTCCGAACGGGAAGTTAGGTGGACAATAGCACTGCGGGTGGTTCTTGTAAATGCGGCAAGCAGCGTTCGCGCCGCATCGAGTGTCCTTGCAGAGCTCTCCTCCATCGCAGATACAAGCCTGATGTGGATCTCCGTGGCATCTAGGGTCGCAGGTGCATTCGAAGCCATTCAGAGTCTCCCTGCACTTCGCGTTTACTCCGCAGGGTCTCCTCAAGCACTGATCTCCTCCTGCGACATTAAAAAATCACGCATATGATTAAGTCAGAAAAATATCACAGAAAAATCGAACGAGCTCGAAGAAGCAATTTATACCTTTCTTGCAGTTGATCTTGGGATTTCCATAGTGTCCAGGTGGACAAGAACACTGAGCGTTCCTACTGACTACTCTGCATTGAGCATTGAAGCCGCAGACACCGTGTTGCAAGCAAGGATTGGTGCAAACACCATCCTCGCTGCAACGTTTGTTCGCCTCGCAATCGTCGTCCCGATGACATTCTAGTTGGTAGCACTCTTGACTAGGCTCTCCCTGGAAACCTTCTGGACAGAGACACACTGCACGATGATTCGACACGCGGCATAGTGCGTTGATTCCACAAGGTGACCCATTGGCGGAGCATGGGTCCTCGCATTGATTATTTATGCAGGACAATGATGATGGACAGTCGGAGTGGGTACGGCAACCGACCAAACACAAGCCTCCATCGCAAACGTAGCCCTGGGAAAAACGATGAAATTAAAATTTACGATGTTCTCTAAGGTCTGTTGCTCGTGGACGTAGTGGTAAGTACCTTCGGACACGCATTGTTTACATCACACTTGACACGACACTTTCCAGAGTGACAATACTCTCCACAGGAACATTGTTCTTGGCTGGAGCAACTTGTCATGCAGAAACCGATCTCGTCGCATTCGCAAGATCCATCGCAAGGGATCATTGACTTCGCGCAACTGATCAGAGCGTTGCCATAGTAGTTGGCTGGGCAGCTACATTGAGCCACGTGGTTCACCACGCGACAACCTGCGCACTCTCCGCAAGCCTCGCCACTTGCACATGTATCTGAAAGGAGGATTTGAAATCGTTAAATATATTATATTCAGCAAGATATAGCCAGTTCTTTTTCTTCCAGCCTTTCCTGTCCTGTCTCAAGTGACATTTTACCTGACAGCATTACATTTATCCAATTTACACAACCAGTTTCTCTAACACGATCTCGGTATCAACAACTTCATCTCATAAATCAAATTAGAAATCTGTCCCGCCTTGAGTCGATTTCAAAACGATCAACGAGACGCATCAGCTCACCTCTGCACTTGTTGTTCACGCAAGACTCGTCATTGGGGCAAGTATTATCGCTGCGACAGCCGATGTCGCACAACCTGTTCTGACAGATCTGATTCGCCACGCAATGGTCGTCGCTGTTGCAGATCGCCTTGCAGATTCCGCCGTCGCATCGTTCGTCGATGAGGCAGTTCGCGTCGCTGCAAACCCGATTTACATTAGCTAACGAAACCGCGACAAAACGACGAATTCGAGTTAATGGTCTCTCACCTCCTACACGTAGCGTAACAAGATCGGCCGTAACAAGTCTGACCGGTTGGACAATCGGGATCGGTCGAGCAGGGTAGGAACTCCTGCTTGCAACCAATTAGGGGATCTCCGCCGAGTGGAGCGGGACAGGCGCATAATTTCTGATGATTCACGACGGAGCACTTGGCGTTCACTCCGCAGGCATTGGGGAGAGCGCATGGAACTGAGAAAAGGAAATCAACAGTGCTAGAAACATGAACAAAATCGGGCAGCAAAAGATTCGATCGGTATTCCCACCTTGGCACTGGTTATTAATGCAAGCGTAATTCTCCTGGCACTCGACATCCGCGCGACATCCAGCAGCACAGGCCAGACCGTCGCAGATCTCTCCGCTTCTGCAATCCTCGTCTCTCCTGCACAAGGCCTTGCACACGCCGGTGTGATCGCAGCGTTCATTGCTAAGACAGTTCAGGTCCGAGGAGCAGACAGGAGTGCAACTGCCTCCGATGCACGCTGTTCCCGTTGAGCAATCTCTATTCGCCTGGCAAACTGGTCCAGGAGTTCGCAGACAGGCTACTTTAGCAGTCGGATTCGGTATGAACCCACCAGGACAAGAACAGGTAGCTCGCTGGTTGAACACGGTGCACTTTGCGTTCGGACCACAGGGAGTCGCCTCGCAAGGATCGATGCACTTGTACGTTATGCAAGCCTGGTTCGCGTTGCAGTCCTCGTCCGCGCGACATCCGAACGAACACATGTTGTTCAAGCATATGTGACCCAGGAAACAGTCGTTGTCCAACCTGCAGGTCAGCAGACAGTTCCCGCGGACGCATTTCTCGTTGAACGCGCACTCGTTGTCCGTAACGCAAATTGGCAGACACACGTTGTCGCGACAGGTGTTGCCGTCGTTGCAGTCGATGCTGTCTCTGCAGGACACTGGGACTGGAAAGAGGATACTCATCATCTCTTGAATCAAATTTTCAAACTTACAAACTTTCAAACTCTATCGCGGACAGAAATATCAGGTCAGTGCAAAAGAAATCGGCAACGCTGACCTAATAAATTGCAAACTCTATCGCGGACAGAAATATCAGGTCAATGCAAAAGAAATCGGCAACCTAATAAATTGCAGATGGTGAATTTAAGATGCATGCGACGGAGAAATAATAGAAAAATTCTAAGAATAGCCTTACGTCTGACGCACTCCACTTCCGAGTTGCCGGTGAAGCCTGCAGGACAGCTGCACTGTTTAATGTGGCTTCTCACGTCGCACTCGGCGTTTATTCCGCACGCGCCTCTTATGTTGCAAGGATCCAGGCATTGTCCATTCAGGCACACGTCCGATAGGTTGCATTCTTCATCTGACTGGCAGGACGCTGCGGGAATGTCGAATTATGCAATTTCACGGTTGGACAGAGTCCGAAGGTATGCGCTCTCTAACATCGTTCGACTAGACTCACGTCTGCAGATTCCCTCGTAGCAATAAGTGTTTGGCGAGCAGTCGACGGCTGACGAGCAAATCACTGGTTTCGGTCGACAGCCTACACTTAGATTGTTCGGATCGCCGTCGTAATCCGAGCGACATTGACACGCCGCCGCGTGATTGATAGCGAGACAGTCAGCGTTCGGGCCGCAACGAGTTCGCGAGCAAACATCTGCAACGGGACGGAGAAAACCGGGATCGTTAAACGTGTGGAATCTCAACTATTTAGACCCGCAGGCTTGGATAGGGTTGTTAAGGTATTCGATACACACCGAAACACTTCGGCACGTTGTTAATGTTTATACACTTGGCAGTGAGCGGGCAATCGTCGTCCAGGAGGCATTCGACTGGCGGCTGGCATCCGCTGTTGTATGCGTCCCCGACCATTCCCTGCTGGCAATGACACTTGTACGATCCTCTGGAATTCTCGCAAACGGTCCCCGGAGCGCAAGGCTCGTTCTGACAATAATCGATCAGCTGACACCCGTGAGTAGGCTCGCCAGTATAGCCTGGCTGGCACGTGCACACCTGGAACAGGGAACTCTCGTTGATTATGTGACCGACATGAATCATAAACCTGCAAATATTCGATGGCAAACTAAGTACCCAGTCAGCAAAATCAGTCAGCAAATGAAAGACGGAGTGTACGAAGAAAATGTTAAGGCGAAAAGTGCGTGTTCGTTTCTTCCTAACAGACTGAAGAAATCTAGAAGTCTAGATCATTACCTGGACATGTCTGTCGGCAGTGCAAATAGCATTAACGCCGCAAGGATTATGCGCCAGACAGACAATCCTGCACTTGTGGGTATCGCAGATTTTCTCATCACTGCAGTCATCATTGCTCTCGCACTCGATGGGTTGACATCCAATCTTGTCGTCCTTGGGATTCCCGAAGAATCCGCCTTTGCAGGAGCAAACGGCTCTGTGATCGTCAGCCCTGCACTCCGCATTACGTCCGCAGAGCACCAAATCGCAGACTTTGTGACACTCGGCCTGGCCAATGTTATTCTTAATGCATTTTTCGTCGTAAGAACAATCGTCTTCGGATAAGCAACGCAGCTCTTGAACGCAGACATTATTATGGCAGTACTGGAATTCGGGACAGCTCGAGTTGCTCTTGCAAGTAGGTTGGCAGAGGCCGTTGATGCAGAGTTGGTCGCCGATGCAGTCTCTGGTGCTACCGCAAAGCGCTGCAAAAAAGTGAAATATGCTTATGATGTATTCACCGGACGCGTCGTTAAAATTCTTTGCGGTTTTGCACTGACCTGTGCATATTCCACCGTTGCAGGCCGACCCAGTTGCACACTGGGAATCCGATTTACAGTATTGGACAGGTGTGCATCCCAGATTCGGGTCGCCAGTGCCTCCAGGTTGACAGGTGCATACTGCACTGTGATTCAGGGGAGAACAATCGGCTCCTTGGCCGCAGACGTTTGATAGAGAGCAAGGATCGACGCACTTGTGATCGAAACAGGCGTCGGAGGGACTGCAGTCGCTGTGGTAGTTGCACTCCAGGTGAACACACTCGGACTGGAATTTTGGGAATGGTTGTGATAACAGGTTGATAAAAAGAAACATTATTAATCGCTACGGCAATTAGATACTTACAGATGGATTTCCAGTGGTCTGGCCAGGACACCTGCAGAGAGGAGCGTGGTCTCGCACGAAGCATTCTGCGTTCCTGCCGCAGATGCGTGCAGCGTCGCAAGGATTGGTGCATTTGTTGTCGATGCAGGATGCAGAAATCGGGCAATCAAAGTCCGTGAAGCAATCCCCAGGTTGTTTGCAGCCAGTCTTGAAGGGATCTCCTACCAGTCCATGAGGACAGACACAACTGTATGATCCTTCCGTGTTCTGGCAGCTGAAAAGAATGTTAGCTCATCAGAAAATCATCTTTATCAGACGTGATGTGATAATACTTACACAGCTGTGGAGTGACAAGGATTTTCCAAACACTCGTTCACGTCGGCACAGATGTCACCTGCCAGAACAAATCCAGGGAAACATTTGCAGATACCAATATGATCCGAGGCTATACAGTTGCCGTATCCACAGTTTAATTGGTTGCATGGACCTGAAAAGTGAGTAAGCAAAAGAAGAACAATTTATTAAGAGAACTCGGTGTAAATGTACGAAGATAACCGAACAGAAAGTTTACTCACTGCTGCACTTGTTGGTATCCTGGTTGCAATACTTGTCCGTGGGGCAATCATTGTTGGAGAGGCACTCCACTCTGAAGCATCCCGAGGCGTCGCCAATGTAGCCAGGTTGACATTGACAGGCAGCCGTGTGATCCACGACAGTGCAGATCGTGTTGGATCCACAGTCGCCCAGGGAGCAAGGATCGGTGCAGTTGTGGAGGATGCAAGCCTGCGAGTCTGTGCAGTCTGCGTTCACGTTGCATTGATGAGGTATCACGCAACCAGAGCCTTGAGGATCGCCCGCGGTGCCTTCTGGGCAGATGCACCGATAGGACCCGTGGAGATTGACGCATTCTGCACTGGAATGGCAAGGTTCGTCGTCGCATTCGTTGATGTCGAGACAGTGTTCTGGTCCTGCGACGAATCCGTGACTGCATCTAAAAGAAATGCAACAAGAAACGTATTGAAATGCATTCAGAGATATTGAAAAAAATGAATTTCCAACAAATTGAAGAAGATATTCAGCTAGCTATCTTTAAATAGATCAGCCTGTATGGGTGAATTCTCACCTGCACTTGTTGTTGATGCACACTTCATTGTCCTTGCACCCAGCGTCAGAGGTGCAACCCATTTCACAGACCCCGTCAATGCACAATTCACCAGGCAAGCAATTACTATCGCCATAGCAAATCTTCACACAGATGCCATTCTTGCACCGCTCTCCCTGTGCGCAATTATTCGGTTCGCTGCATTGGCACTGACAGAACCCGGAATCACAGACATGTTGACTCGGACAATCTTGAGCTCCGTCGCATATACTGGGTACTCTGACACAGCCTTGTTGAGGCGTAGGGTTCCCGTGAAAACCTAATGGGCACGTGCATGTCGTGGCGTGATTGGTACAGCTGCAAATCGCGTTTGGTCCGCACACGTCCTTAAAACTGCATGGATCTGGAAGAGAAAACGATTGTACGGATTCTGTCTGTGGGAGAAATGTTTTATTGATTCTTGGCGAAGTACCATGGCATTTGTTGTTAATGCAGGACTGCGAGCTAGGACAATTTTTGTTCCCACGACAACCCAGGATGCATCCTCCGTTCACGCAAGCCTGATCTAGCTGACATTGGCTGTGGGACACGCAGGGAATCACGCACTTGCTGTTCACGCACTTCTCGCCGACCGAACAGTCCGAAGATGCTCTGCAAACAGCTGCAGCACAATATTTTTATATTAGTAACATTAATTGCGATCTACAAAATACTACAATCAAAATGCAAGTCTCTGTAACTTCGTCGATTCTAGAAACTCAGAGATTTGATTCTTGAATTAAAAAAAATAATTCAATTACAGAAGCATGTTTTACCTATGCACTGTCCCTCGAGGCACACGCTCTCCTCGCAATCAGCGTCAACGGTGCAGTAATTCGAAACCCTGACGCATCCATCTCGAACACCCTTCGTGGACGGTACAAAGTTGTGAATGCATTTGCAAGTTGGTTGCCCGTTAATGACTTCGCAGATGGAATTCGGACCGCAGGCATCCTCGCAGGGATTGACGCAGCGATGATTGTGGCAGATGGAATGCACCGGGCAGTCTTTGCCACTGGCGCAGAAGCCTTCGGGCTGACACCCTTTCACGTAGGGATCGCCAACGAAATTAGGTGGACACTGACAGACAGGATTATTCGATGGTCCGGGTACACAGACGGCGGACTGATGACAGGGATTAGGATGGCAAGCTTCAATGGCGACGCATTCCACATCGGGAACAGGATTTGGCTTCAGTCCTGGTGGACACTGGCAAATCGCTCTGTGATCATCGGCGATGCAGACAGCGTTGACGCCGCAAGCGTTTTCGTTGCAGGCGTCGTAGCAGGTATGAGTCAACCTGTTGCACAGCTGAGTGGGTGGACAATCGATGTTATACACGCAGGGAACCGTTCGGCATCCTTTGATCATGTCTGTGGGATCTCCAGCGAAGAGACCAGGTGGGCATTCGCAGTTGGCGACGTGATTGTGGACGATGCACAGAGCGTTCGGTCCGCAAGAGACGAAGTTGCAGACTGGCTGACAGGTCAGCAGACCCTCTTCTGTACTCCTACAAGTCTGATCCTCTGGACACTCGCTGTCTGTCGAGCAGTGATCCTTCTTCGGAGTCTGGCAACCTTGGCGATCGTTGGGGTTGCCCACGAAACCAGGAAGACACTCGCAACGTCCTCGGTGTCTCTCAGTGACGCACTGAGAGTTGACGGCGCAGGTGAAGCTGCGACACACTGACACACATTGGAGGACACCCAGAGCGTCCGGTCTGCAAGCTTCAGTAACGTGGCAGTCGTCGTCGGAGATGCAATCCGGCACAAAAGGTTTTTCGCAGGAAGACAGTATCGGGTTCCACTCGTAGCCATCTTGGCATTTGCAGGTGGCATGGCCGGGGATTATGTCGGGTTCACACTTCTGATTGGCACCGCAGTCCACTCTGCTGCACGGATTCACGCAGTCACGAGCGCCATTGTCCAGAACTATGCAGAAAGATCCTTCTTGGCAGTCCGTGTGATGGGTGCAGCTAGGTGTTATCACAGATTTAGCCGGCTGGCAACCTTCTATCAGGTTACTAGGGTTTCCTTGGTAGCCGTCGATACACAGACAGGATGATACATGGTGCTGGGTCACGCACAGTGCATTCGGACCGCACTGCAATTTGCTGCAAGCATCTACGCACTTCCGTACACCTTTGCCAACTTGGAAGCAGATCTGCTGAGGCTCGCAGTCGAGGTCGTTGGAGCAGTGACCGTGAAGATGACAGCCTTTGACGAGATCATTCGGATTTCCAGTATAGCCTGGAGGACAGACGCAACCTCCATCTTGGCAGACCGATCGGGGACCACATCTGACGTCGCTGCAACGGTTTATGCACTTGCCGTGTGTACATGTATAGTCGAAGGGACACGGAACTGACTCGCTACAGGTGCATGTTGCCGGGTCGGTGCACGGACCGACTTGCACTTGTTGGCAACCGACGAAGGGGTTACCGAAGAAGCTCTCCTTGCAGCGGCAGTCGTAGCTACCGATCGTGTTGATGCAGACTGCGTTGCTACCGCATGCGTTTCCATTGCATTCGTTGATGTCTAAGGACACAGATAAAAATTCGAAATCTCATTTCGTTTTCATTTCAACTACTAGTCTAGTCACATGTTGTGTGATTTATACGAACCGTAACATTGGATATAAGGGTTCCCTGCGTACCCCGGAGGACACAGACACTCGACAGCGTTCGGTCCGACATTGCAGTGCGCATCCTTGCCGCACAATGCAGTTGAACAATCAGATTTCTCTTGCACACCGCAGCCATGGTACGGATTTCCTGTGGTGCCTGGATTGCAGACGCATTTCGAATCTTGTGGACCGTATTCACAGTGGGCGTTGGAACCACAACCGGGGTCGCAGCTGGCAGGTTGAATCGCTGAAAAATTATCAAACTCGTATTCGTACACTATAAATTAACATTGTTCGCCGAGGAAACTTAAATTGCCGACACTGTGTGACTCACGTGGCATGCAAAGAAGATCCGGATTCCCAATGAAATAAGGATTGCAGACGCATTTGTTGGTCGCAGGATCGCAAGAAGCTCCCACACCGCAGACAATTCCTTCGCATCGACGTTTGCATCTTCCGCTTATGCACACGCTCGGCTCTGCACACGGCACTTCCGGTGAGCAAACATCCGGTAGACACTGACCACCAGGGAACGGATTGCCCATGAAACCTTCGATGCACTTGCAGGTTGGTCCGCTGTAGCTCACGATGCACTGCGCTCCGGAGCCGCATACAAAACCATCGCATTCTGAAAATGAATTTCCAATCGTTGCGAGTTGTTTTAACTTAATATTGGAATTCTTCAACATCTCTTTCAGATACTCACGAGAAACGCATTCGTTGTTCTTTCCCTCGACGAATCCTATCACACATCTGCACCAAGCGGCGTGTTTATCAGGTTCGCAGTATGCGTTCGGTCCACAAGGTATGTTCTCGCAGGGATTCACGCATGCACCGTTCACACAGGCGAAAATATTCTCACAGTCGTCATTGGAAGAGCACTCGTTTTTAGGTAGAGCGACTCCCGTGCATCCAGCACTATAAGGATCGCCCACTGTGCCCTTAGGACACTCGCAGATATGATCGCCCTTCGTATTAATACAGTATGCACTGTGTCCACAAGGATTATTCGCGCATTCGTTCACATCCACGCAACCGTGTTGCGGGTCTCCTTCGTAGCCAGCCTCGCACATGCACCTGGGTGGGTCGCTTGGAGTGCATTTTGCATTGATACCGCACGGGAACCGATCACAAGGGTCTGGAATTGCAGAAAAATGCATAGAAGAACACCTGATACAATGAAATGATTTTTATAAAATACTTACTCTTGCAATTGTTTCCATCGAGAGCGTCAGTGTAGAATGGTGGCGGACAAACGCATTCCCCGGGTTGCACGCATTTTTCGTTCGCCTTGCACTCGTTGTCGTTGGTGCATCTCTTCTGTGCAGGTGAGCAAAGACCATTGTAAGGATCTCCGCCGTAACCATGTGGACAGACGCATTGATGAGAGCCTGGTAAGTTAAGGCACTCGGCACCGTAGCCGCAAACTTGGTGTCCAACGATGCACTCGTTTATATCTGCCAATTGGTGCGTACCGGTTAATATCAATGAAAGGGAACGGTGAAACGAGCGATCCGATACAAACCTTCGCAAGAACCGTCCACCTTGGTCGTGTAACCTTTAGGACAAGCACAGTAACTGACTCCACCAGCGATCGTGATGCACTCTGCACCGCTAGGACACTTTTCACCCTTCGAACATCCTGCCAGCATGCACTTGCCGTTGACGATCTTGTAGGGAGGCTGACACTGGCACTCGATGCTGTTGCATTCTGCAATGTGACAACCACGCCAAATTTGTAATTACAATACTGAAAAGCTTCCTTTAAACAAATTCCTCAAACTCAAGAAGCCCACAAGTAGTTATCCCTTTGTAATTCCACAAGAAGCCAAAGCAAATTGAAATTTCCTACCTTCGCAGAGGGAGAACGGGTTCCCATTGAATCCAGGTGGACACTGACATTCGTAGCTACCGGGCAGATTCTTGCAAATGGCATTGACGCCGCAAGCAGGCTTATCCCTGAGCTCCATGCACTCGTTGATGTCCCTGCACTTTCCAGTTTCATGATCGCGCGTATATCCCCGCTGACAAATGCACACGCTGCTGCCAACGAACTCATCCTTGATGCACTGTTCTCCAGCTGGACAAGGTGTGCTGGGTCCACAAGCGTGAGGGGCTTTCGATTCTTGACAGCCTCCGCTGTAAGGATCACCGGTAGTCCCGCTGGGACATTGACAGGAGAATGCACCGGGCTCGTTGTTGCAGATTGCACCCTGGGGACACGGGTTGATCGCGCATTCGTCGATGTCCCTGCAGCCTCCCTTCACTCCTGGCTTCCCTGTGTATCCGCTGCGACAGAGGCACGTCGCCACGTCGTTTGACAGCATGCAGTGAGCGTTTGGTCCGCATGACAGGTCCTCGCAGGGATCTGATGAGCAAAATGGATATGGTAGTCGCATCGGTCTAGCTTTTAGCTGATCATCTAGCTTGATCAATCCTCGCGCTATTTCCCCATCAGTGTTAAATTAATCAATCTTGGGAATGAAATTGAGCTTGATGGGTCGAACTAACAACTAGATTAAAATGCAGGTCAAAAACGGACAAAGTTCCACGACATTGATATAAGAAAAATCAAAGTTTTCCTCCCGAGTCAGCCAGATCACGGCGCTCCATATTTAGAAAGATGATCTCACGATTCGAGCAAGTGCACTCACGTCTGCAGTCGTTCCCAACATTGGGTTCAGGGCACAGGCACCTCTTCTGCGGATCGCAAATGGCGTTTCCGGGACAATCGCCGTCAACCTCGCAGGTAACTATGCCCACGCACTTAATGTAAGGATCAGGGTCCGGTATAGTGCCCTCAGGACACGCACACGTGTAAGACCCTTCCGCGTTCGTGCATGTGGCACCATGGCCACAAGCGTCGTGTCTCGTGCATTCGTCTACGTCTGTAATTAAAAAGAACATTTTCCAGATACGGCTCCCCTTGAATCCTCTAAGTGAAAGGTAGAAGTTGTACCTAGGCACTGTTTGAAGGCGTTTCCTGAGTAACCGGGCTTGCACTGGCAGTTGAATCCTCCCAGGGTGTTGGTGCAAATTGCGTTTTTACCGCAGCGTCCCGAGGGGCCGTTTATGGCATCGCATTCGTTTATATCTGATTTTGCAAAAACATTAGCGAGTTAACTCGACTGGTGTCTGTCAGTGGCATGCATTCGCGGTAATTACAATTTCGTGCATGTCGTTATTTGAAGTTATAACTGGGTTCTTATTTGATTTCCATGTGCGGCAGCTAATGCAAACAATTTTGATTTCGCATAAGGATCGTAACGGGATACTAAGCGGGATACTAACCGACGCATCCAGCCGCGATGTCGTTCGGGTTGAAAGTCCAGCCGTCCTCGCAGATGCAATAGGCTTCGTGGCCGTCAGCCTTGCAGTACGCGTGGTCCCCGCAAGTGACCTCGTCGCAAGGCGCTATACAATAAGAAACGATCATTGTAGACAGACCTATGTAATTATTTCCCGGGCATCCTGCAAGAACAATTACTTCGCGTTAATTTACCTTTGCACGGTATGTGCGGCGGCGTTCCAACGAAACCGGACTCGCACTCGCAATGGTGGCTGCCTCTGGTGTTGCTGCAAATCGATGAGGGCCCGCAGGGGTTCGACAAACATTCGTCCAGGTCCACGCATTCTGCACCAACAGCCTTGAAACCGTTCTTGCAGAAGCACTGGCCCTCGATGCACTCCGCGTTGTTCACGCAGTCGAAGTTCGATTTGCACAAGGTGGTCACGTCAACCTAAAAAATGTATATTGTAAAAATAAATCGCAATAGAATTGTTTCACGAATCCACCGTTCAATGAAAGTTCAGGACCATCTTATAAATTGCTGGAAATATTTTTAATTTTCGACTTCTTCGAGTATACATGTATTATTAAAGGAATGGCTAAAAGTTTGGATGGTCACATGTTTGTTATTTTCATAAAATAATCTCAACTGAAAATAGACATAAAATAATCTCAATAGAAAATAGAGTGGTTCAAAAGTTTTAACCAGAAAAATACTAGCTATTTAAAATGAATCGGAAGTAATTAAATTACCTGTTCGCAAGCGACTGTCGGACTGGGGTTGGCACTGTACCCCGGTGGACAGACGCAAGTGTATCCAGGATCAGCATTCTTACAAATCGCGTACCTTCCGCAAGGATTCTCCAACGCCGTGCATTCGTCGATATCTAATCATTATTTGAAAAATACGTCTTATCAAAAGAATCATATGCATCTGACGTACCAGCCAGAATACCAATACTGTGATAGATTTATACAGTGATTTTTACACTATTCAACGCATGTTCGGACTTCTAACTTAAAAAATGCGAATCGTTCGAGTTTGGAACGAACGCTGTTACGAGTTTGGAAAATCCGAACATCGTTATTGGTTAATGTGAATCGTGAAATGTTTATGAACAGACTGCAGATCTTTACGCAAAATCATCATTTCTTCAAGCAATGTGAAGCAACAGGGAACAATTAGGTTTAAACTCATTTCTGTTCTTAGCAACTCTTAAATTCTTTTACTCTCTGTTCGATGCTTCACAGAACCCTGATTTTTTCTGAGTGCACAAGATCCACAGTCAATTGAAAATGAATGTGCTAGCACCATGTTACTCGAGAATACACGGTAGGAGATAGACAGTGAGTGTCGGTAGCTAACCGCTGCATCCCTTAAACGGGTCTCCGGTGTAGTCCTGCTTGCAGCTGCACACAAAGCTGCCGATCGTGTCGGTGCACTCGGCGTTCTTGCCGCAAGGGTTTCTCTCGCATTCGTTCACGTCTGTTAATCAACACGGTTAATCGCACGATGAGTATTATTAATGATCGCCGAGGGAGTCTTAGAAGAGCAGCGTCTCAGAAAATGAAGTAGAAGAAGGAAAAAAAACGTTACAGGGAGTGAGACTGACTTTCGCAGTGTGTTAGTCCTTGACCGATGAAGCCCTGGGGGCAGATGCACTTGTACGATCCGGGGACGTTGATGCATCTGGCGTTCGCCGCGCATGCATCCGCTCGACCGCACTCGTTCGCGTCGATGCAACCGTGGGTGGGGTCCATCTGATAGCCGGGCCTGCATCTGCACTCGAAACTACCCTCCGTGTTCACACATTCGGCGTCTCCGCCGCACGGCGTGCCCTCCTCGCACTCGTTTATATCTGTTAGTGACGGTTAGTGGCATTGTTTACTCGAATTGA
This sequence comes from Lasioglossum marginatum, assembly GCA_028455795.1. NCBI lineage: Eukaryota > Metazoa > Arthropoda > Insecta > Hymenoptera > Halictidae > Lasioglossum > Lasioglossum marginatum. The sequence goes on from CM052242.1 coordinate 2,415,780, forward strand.
TCGAGTAGATGATGATCATAGTCTGTTTCCCCGGAGGAGAGAGGATTTTACGCAGTTATAAATAAATTGAATGATGGAGACTTATGTTAGAAGGCTTGATTACACTCTCAAGTCCCTCCGATCGAAAAACAGACGACAGTCGTGCTACCCGAATGGTGTCCCGTCACGCAGCCGCAAGTAAGACAAACTTCACTCGCGGGAACGAATTTGCACTATGAATGATAACGCGAGCGATATTATCAACGAAGCGTGGACACTGTTATTCGAGGAATATTCATTCACTCGTAAGCGTTCTCTATGTACAGAGGAGGATCTCCTTTGGTTCTCACATTCGCTCACTTAACGTCTCGTGAATGCATTAGGTCTACCGGAAAGCTCTGCTACGTTTCCTGATTACAGTTACCGCTACTGGGTGCACTCCGGCTATAAACATTTATTGCCTCGGTTTCGCAGTTTGCATCACATAAGACGAGCAATGCCAATGTCAAAGTAGACAATAGAAGCAATACAATGATGTATCTCATTGCGGACCACAAGGTGCACCTCGTTGCGTTGCATATTGGAGAAAAGTGGTATATGAAAGAGCACACAAGATTGCTGAATAATTAAAGAACCGGTGGGAACCGTGAATTATGTGCATTGGTCTAATGCCTTCAATTACATTAATTCCTGTTGCAATTAAAAAGCAATTCCTAGACCTAACGTTCAAATTATAACGAAGCTATAGAACGGTAACGCCAGAAACAACTCTTGTAGCGTTTATATACTTGTAACGTGATGTAAACGTGTTCGCAGAGTGACCAGAGCTTTCCGGTAGGTCCGACGCAACCGGCAAGGATTTGGTTCCTAATCCGTGCGGACACGCGTGGTTACAATATCGTTACGGATAATTAGTAGCCGCGTTACTACTCACCGTGACAGCCCAGCCAAGGATCGCCGCTCATTCCTTCCGGGCAGGAGCAACGGAAACTGCCGTGCACGTTTGTGCACTGAGCTGAACGACCGCAAGGGCTGCGCGAGCACTCGTCAATGTCCACGCATTCTTCTTCGGGTTCGCCGTTATAGCCCTCGGGACATTCGCACCTGTGGCCCCCGGGCAAATTCACGCATAACGCGCCCCTTCCACAAGCGCCCGTGTATTCGCATTCGTTTACGTCGATGCACTGCACAGAATCATCGCATTCACCCGATGCAATAAAGTGTTCCCATGTTCTCCGCCGAATCCAACCGTAGAATATCTTTGTGTCGATCATAATGATAAGCGAATACTCACGCTTTCGTACGGGTCCCCCGTGAAACCCTCCTGGCACGAGCACGTGTAATTCCCTGGTGTGTTCTGGCAGACCGTGTTATCGCCACACGCGCCGGATATCGTGCACTCGTCGACGTCCTCGCAGTGCACTTCGCCATTCCCGATGTAACCCGACTTGCATTTGCATAAATAGTTCGACGGCAAGTTGCAGCACTCCGCGTTCTCCACGCATCTCGCGGCCAGCACGGGGTTGTCGCACTCGTTGATGTCTGGGGGCAACCGTGATATTTAGTATAGTCGATAATTGAGAGTTGTACGCGAGACTCGATGCGTTCGACCGCGACGAGCGTAACGAAGCATCGGTGACGATGCAAGACAAAGGCCCGACACGTTCATATGAAACTACAATAAAAATGCACCTAGGAGACCTAGGAAAGTCTCTCTACCTTGACGGCTTCGAAAATTACATTCTCTTTCTTTTTGCTATTTACTACAATTTTTGTAGGTTGCAAATACTATAATTGTAACAAGTTCTTGTTTCCGTAGGAGACTTCACCAAAGATACTCGTTTAATTTCTTCGTAGAAACTACATGAAAATGTTCTAAAGAAGAGTAGACTTTCTGGCCGTCGAAGCAGCGACACCTCTTAAGGAATAAGTACAGAAAAATCTCGCATACCTTCGCAATGGAAACCGTCGCCTTGGTAGCCGGGGAAACAGGAACATTGAAAGCTACCGAGGGTGTTGGTGCAGTGCGCGAATATAGCACAGGGTCGGTCTTTGCACTCGTTTTCGTCTGTAACGGAATTCGCGTTCGCATTAAAGATTATTGTCGTCGTTCCTGTTCGATGCTGAGCTCGTGAAATCTAACGGTATCTGTACGTGTGGCGAGTGTATACCCCTCCAGAAAGAGATGTCTATAAAGGCGTAATAGGTGGTTGAACGCAATATAGCAATCTGCCCTCCGGATACACTCTCGGTAACTCGAAACCGTTGATTCGGCTGCTGAATGGAGCAGTGAAATCACAGGAAGAAGGAAACGAGAAAATATTCTTATTTCTTCGGCGATTGCCTATCCTGTTTCTCGTGACCATTGCACACGCACGTATCTTTCCTACTTCGCGGCTCGGCAAATTCATCGCTTACAAACTTACAGGCTTAGGCATTACAACTGTGCGCTAACTTGTGTGGCTATGCTAGATAACGAAGATTACACCGCGTCTGTCCGTGAACATTAGACACGCGTGGAGAGCTTCGAAAAAGAACATGTTCTCATTACGATCCCTTCAATTATGTTAAAACTGCTGGTAGTTCATTTAGAGTAATCTCTATTTTTTATCATTCCCCTTATTATTAAGAATACATCTCTAATGCGGAAATGTAATGAAGGTGTAACGTGAAAACATCTGAGGCAATTCTGATCATGAAACTGCGGATTTTATGCGCTTAAAAAAATTATTCGACATTTAAAGATACTGTTGTACTATTTTCAATTGGTTAAAATCATTCATGTTTACAACAATTGTTCTCGTCTAAAGTATAATAAGGATATAAGTTTTGAGTATACTGACCTGGCACCTGACAATTGCAACCACCAAAACCGTCGTTACAGTGACAGACCGAGTCCAAGCAAGCGCCGTTCAGGCACCTGGTCCCGTCCTCTTTTGTGCAGTCATCTAATCGCGCGGGAAGAAAAAAGAAAATCAATTCCTATCTGGCCGTGGGTAAACGATCGAAGATAATCCCCTTAGTCATCGGCGGCGGAAGACGCTCGCCGATAGACCCGTCGATTACCCGACGAGTAATTTGTTTCCCAGCGATTGCGTAAAAGAGCTGCGAAGGCCGATTACGATGGGAAGCGAATAAAAATCAATGTCGTCGATCGATCCCGCCGGAAGAACGCTTGACGAAGACGCAGAAACGCTTGATAATCACAGTTACGATAATCGCTCCGTACCACTCGTATTTTCTCCCAAAGCGTTCTCGATTGTCCCCAGGGAAAAGCCCCATTTTTTTTACAAGACGTAATTGTACTATTTTTTAACGCGGTCTACGAGTCTTCAAAAATTTGTAGTGCACTCTATTCAGGCAAAAGACTCGAAAACAAATTCTAAATCACTGATTCGCTCCACTTCTTGCTCCAATAAAAAGACCTCGATCTCAATCGCGAGATTCCAAATGGCCCCGGGAATAACGACATGACGTGAAAAAGTCCTCGGCAGGGGCTTGTAACGGTATCACGACCGAGGAACACGACAAAACGATACGATTTTCCGCAGCTGCATTGCTCGTCATAGGACGATGCGCTTTCCCGCGTATCCTTGCTCGACTCACCTGTGCACTTGAGTCTCTCGTGTTGCTCGTCGGTGCCTTGGTAGCAGTCAGCATTGCCGTCGCATAGTTTGGACAACTCGAGAAGCTGTAGTACGTCCGTCGACTGGTTCACCTGGCAGCCGAAGTAGCCGTCCTCTAGTTTCAGGAAGAATACTTCTCTCCTGGGTCCTCGGCCGAGTCCTCTTAAAGATTCGGCCTTTGTTCAAACGACACAAAAAAACAATTAGAGATGCGAGGCTTTCACCGTACAGGTCTCACAAGGCTTTCAGATGCAGGCCTAGCGGAATTATTTTTAGTTGTTTTTCTAGCTTCATCACGTGATAATGATTGTATCAGAGTGTCTTCGATCCCCTAGTAAAGCTAGTTGCAATGCTTGTTACACCCGAAAGCCTCAACAGTGAGGAACACTGCACATATGGTCGAAGGATCCAACGATCCTCTTCAAGGAACACTGTGATACTCACTGGACGCAAGGACAGAAGTATCCACACCACCAACGGCCAAAGACGTTTCATCTTGACTGCAACAGAGAAGAGATCGATCACAGCTCGGTCCAGTGCATCGCGGGGAATGATGATGTCAATCGGACGACGCGACAACAAAAACGCACACGACGTCGACTGTATCGTTACAGCACAATTTGTTCAAACTGTAACGTTACGATACCAGCACAACACGGTCGACGTTTTTCGACGGTTTCCTGAATTACGTTCGCCCAATTACATCATCGACGTCGGTCTCGCTTGAGCGGATGCCCTTCGCGGACCAGAACAAACACGGACGCCTCGCTGCGGGTTCTCAGCTCCGAGAGCACGGTGTAATAAGATTTTTGGAATCACTCGTGCGCGACCAGACGGCTGCGCTACGCCGCGAAGTCCGAGATTACGCTCGAACGGGTCCAGAGCTGCGAGGATTATCGAAGAAACCGCCGACTTCCCTGTGGCGAATCGATGAAAAATCCCCCGTTCGCTGTCGCGGCCGTAAGAAACCGACTGGTTCTTGCCCCGTAAAACAGGGGAACGCGATGCAGAGCTGGGGCACCTGTCCGACAGGCCCAGCACGCCGCCACTTCCGACCCCCTCACGAACCAACCCGAACCTAACTGTATCGGCTTACCTTTAGCCCGGGCCCTAAACCCCCCAATTTCCTGGTTACATCGTGTTTTGGAACACGAGGAGCTTCGGACACAATGTTGCATAACGATCTGCGGAGGATGGGGAACGGGAAACAGCGAACTGGAGCTCATGGATTTAAATAAACTGGGCATTTTATTCTAATATTGTTAGCGCGAGCGCATCGTTTCGCGACTGTACTGCCCGCCAAATTAATATTGGGCAGCCGTTTCAATGGTCGAGTGATCGCAAAGACAATTATTGACTGAAACTAATAGATACGTTAAAGAAGCGTTTCGTCTCGGACCTGCTAGGGGACTCATCAGTAAGGCTGATCTAGCAGGTCCTGCCTTATACGCTACCGCACGCGAGGGATCTCGAATAATATGATCGGTTGTCCGGATCGCTAAACAATGAAATATCGGAATACGAAAACTTGCAGGTTTACGAAATACGATTTGCGGAATACGAAAAGTTTAAGATATTACTATTTGTATACATTTTTAATCTAGCTGGAAGCAACCCCTACATTTTGAGGGTGCCAGAGGGTGGTGAATTTGACAGCTTTGTTTCCAACCTTACAGTTTATGATTCAAGTATGAGGAGCACTCCGCTCCCAGAAAAATTGAACGATGTGTGTAACCAGAAGAAGCGCACGGTTAAAAGAAACTTCGAACAGGTGCCTGTGACGAAAGGGAGGTTGCGAAACCGTGTATTAACTGTTTACGGAAAGGATACACATCCTTTCGAGATATGTTCTGGAACGTGACCATCCTCGACGGTCTAAGAACCCATAATCCTAGCCCCTACCAAGAGATTTCGCGCCGGCCGGCCGGAAGCATGATTTTCAAGGGTCACCGGTGCACGCGATTCGCGGAAGCCGCGTTTACGTGCAGCGCGCTTATGGCGAACGCTCGAACGCATGGTACGCAAGCGAAGGAGTGCACGTCGCACAATAAGTCAGAGCTGGCGATCAACCGCGCCGCGAAATGTTAACGACTGTGGCTCGCGAAGGGGAGAGGAAGATTCGTCAAGAAGGAAGAAAAGGAAGAGCTCTCCCGGTGGAACGCCGACAGGAAAAAAGAGAAGAACAATTAACAGAACGAACGAGAGGAACGCAGAAAGTCAGGAAAAACGAGGAGAAAGGAAGGAGAGAGATGGGAGAGAAGCGAGGGGGAAAAGGTGGAAGATCGCGAGGAAGAAAATGTTGAAGAGGGAAAGGAGCTGCGAGTACAAGACTACAACTGCGAAACATGGAGTTACCAGCAGTGATGATGGCTGTCGATTCTGCGTCTACTATGTTTTTGAACGGTTTAGCCTTGATCTTGATGATACAGAAAATGAAAGTCGGCGATGTTGTACATAGTAGGAGTTTTGCTACGAAGAGAGTTCTATTTTATCGAATAGAGGAGTCTGTTTAACCCACTTCCATCGAGTTCGTGTATTTTTGTACACGCATAGCACACACACATGTCACAATAAATTTACAAGGGTGGTGTGTTCTACACTTGCATTTGCTAACCGTGTTTCTCCTGAATGCACAAGTGTTTCATTTTTTCATCAGCCTGCAATCACCATACAGGCTAGAATGCTAATACTTTGTAGAATCTTCATTCTGTACAGAATACTAATTTCGTTTTTACATTATTTTTCATTTTCTTACGCATGGGTCCCATGAAGAAAACTGAGACAACTTAATGATTGAAGAAATGAAGAACTGAGGTTGAAGTAGGAGGTTCGCGATGAGAAAAATTTTATTTCATCGGACCAGATGGATAAATCGGTTCTCGGATTGTTCCAGGTGATGTTATAGGCGTGGCAAGCGCCCATAGCAGCACATTGAATTCCTTTCGAAGAGGAATTCTCGCGCGAAAGACGCAAAGGTTAGTCGGAGCGTGGTTTTAACCAGTTTTCGGATTGCAGGATGCCAGAAACGGGAACCGGCGGTCGCGGGAGAAGCTTTACGACGAAGGGAGGGTCTTTATATCGTCGAAGCGACCGGGTAAATTTCTGAAACGTATCGTTGATACTGCTTCGAGTGATACTATAGACGCATTGTGCCCATCACTAACGAGCGCAAGACTCGAGGAGCGAGAAAGAGGGACGGGAAAGAGGAGGACGGAGGACGCGGAGGAACGTAATAAAGGAGGGCGTGCGAGTGCGATGCACCTGTGGCCCTCCTGCCCCTCCACAACAGCTTGCACCGACTACCAGTGCCTTCTTGTACCCTTAACTTCTCGACAAGTACCAGCTAGACAGCTGGCAATCCGGCTAGACCAGACCTCGCCCTCGCCTTCCCCTCGCGGATTTTCGTCACGGAAATTGGCCACCCCACTGTCCAAATAACGAATTTCAGATGCATCGATACCGGCGACGCCGTTTCCGTCATTTCATGCGAACCACGCTCGCGGAAACGCTCGACGAACGCCGTCGTTGTCGTAATAACGGCGCACCATGAATTTTGAACAACCCCGGCAGGAATTCCAACAAATAAGCGACTCGCTATATTCGCAATCGATGATTACTTCGATCTTCTTTCGCTGGAATTTTCGAATCGACAAGGCAACCACCTGAATGGACCCCATAAAACCGAGTTATTTATGGGCCGATCGTAAAAAGAAGATATATGAGGTCATAATACCTGTCCACTTCAGTCCTGTGCTCCAAGTGTGAAATAACAGAAGTGCTGTGGACGGCTATTATAATTTCACGTAGCTGTTTTGAAAAATAGATGATAGGAAGGTGTAAAAGGTGTGGGATTTAATAAATTCGAGATTAGGAACAAAACAATTTAATGGAACTTAAATAACAAATACACGCGTTAAATAAATAAGTACAGCGTCGACCCGGCACAATTCGTACCGCTCGCTTCGACGTGCAAAACAACTCTGCCTTTTTCCCCATCGGTATTTTTTAGTAAATCCTAAGACATAAATCTAGCCTCGGCGTGGGTTGTGACGAATTTACGATGCTACAAAGGTTCAGCGGAACATTATGCATCTATGACGAAAATGAGTAAGTGTAATCCGAAATAGTACAAAGATGAAAAAGGATTAAAAAAAGACTAAAAAATTCGCAAAAATTCCGATGCGTTTAGGATTACTGCACGAGAATGTGTCTCATAATTTTCGAGAAAGAGAAACACAGAGGTAGTCGTTTCAGAAGGCATGGAATTCCAGCGTAAAATTGAAATCGCATCGGTCTGCGACATTTCATGCGTGCCGATCCGCACGAATCCTCATCGCCTGGGAATCAGCTGTATATGGTAGCAGAGATCTCGGACTGCAACCGTTGCTAGTGACCCCCCGCGCTGCACACGGCTGCACAGAACTGTATACAGAATCAGCAGCCAGCAGCAGAAGGCATTCGACACACGGTCATTTTATGCAAATAACGGCTCGGAATCGCGCTCGCAACTTTGCTGCGCTGCTCGGTAAGGATATCAACGAGAAATGTGTTACGGTGTCAATGATATCATCCGGTAGGCAGACAGAAGGAAACGATGACAAAACCTATCAATTAGTCGGCGACGCACACACGCCAGGTCGGACTGACACGCGTGCTTCTACAGCCATAGTACAGTAGGTGCCAATAACGCGGCTCTCCCACGCGCAAACGCTGTTGCAAAACTCCCAAGACAGAGCCTCGGCCGATGCAGAATATTCGCCATACCGATTTTCCATGGCCTACTTCCGATCCATTGAATCGCGTTCACTCGTTTCACCGAAATCGCGACGATAAAAATGCCCGAGATTTTTTTAATTGGGTCGTTTACGGACAAGGCGTTCCACCTAAATCGATTCGTTTAATTAAGCGGGACAATTATTCTCTTCAGCTGCGACGAGAGGAAATGTCGAAAGAAAAATTTCTTTGCGAACATCATTCTTTAATGTCTCCTTCATGATCTTCTCATCGTGTACTCGTTTATTTATGTATAACAGTGTGACCTTCAAATAACCTTGGACTTTACAATCCTTTAATCATTATTTGAAGGTTGATTTCCACATGTTACAGCTAACATTATTCGGTACTCATTAATTCATTTATTCGCTTCGTCATCCGATTCTTCTATTAACTAGCTAGCTGCCCAAGGACCCTCGAAGGACCTCTATCGTAGGAGGTCCTTCCGTCCAGATTTCCCTCCATATCCAGCAACAATCGAATCACTCGCGATTTCGACACCGTCCGAACGTGTAGACATTTGCCGATGACTTAACTGGGCCGCTTTAATTATCATGCGGTCTACACTACACGCTGGTCTATCAAGGATACCGATCCTGGACGGCCGCGTACAGCGTCCCTAGTTCCTGGGATTTCTTTTCCATCTGTTTTTATCTGACTCTTTCTTTTCCACCCGATCGCCCACGGCTGTTTCAGTTTATGGAAGCTTGCATGGTTCGAACGACGCGGCGCCGTGAAAGTGCCTAGATGCGACAAGGTACATCTTGTCTCTGTACTTTTTTCTCTCGTTCCCATCCACCCACGCGCCCCAATCCGGGATTAGAGGCCACGCGTGGCAGTCGAAAAATTCCTGTCCTCCCGAAACAATTCTTCATGACCAATTAAGGTCCCATCGAATCGTTCGCCTCGTTTCCTACAGCTATATCTCCACGGAAGAAACCTCGAGCGTCTTACTGTCGCCTCTTGTTACCTCCTTCTTCTGTATTTGTATACAACTTAAAGTTGCTTTTTGTTGTTTCAGGGACATAGAATTAATTGTTTGATGTTGTGAGCAGCGGTTTCCAAGGCGTGCGTCAACGACCGATTTTTCTGTGGAAAACGCCAGTTTCAGCGATTAGGGGGAGGAAGATACTGTTAGACTGTTTAACGAGAGACGTCAAGCCTGAAACGGAGCCTTAATTATTACGTTAGACTCCTTTTCGCCGGCGAAACGCCGCGGATAGCGGAGATGTACAAGTACACGTGTGCACTGCTGTATGAATATTTATTAATCGGCGTGCTATTTAGCGGTAAAACATCCAACGTCCTCGAGGCTTTCTCCTTTTTGCAACGTTCGACTGACTTTCAAAAACAAGCACGGCTGATTGGCAAAAGAGAAAATACAGTTATTCTGTGTCGCCGTCTCTGGGACCCCGGTAGAAATCATTTTTTAAATCTATTTTAAAACTTTACTCAATTCGTACCACGAATGCATAAAATCAGCATTCATATTCACGAGTATCTCTTTTACATTAAAGTCCGAATCACCGAGAGCTAATTCCGTAAATTAAGTGAGACATTTTCGCGAATGGTCGCCACTTACGGCTCCGGTTCCCCGACATTCCCCGCGATGATTTTTCTAATTGCTCGGAACTTCCAATTTCGTCTTGGATAGCAGCTCGTAATCGGCTGCAGTTTTTCCGGGCTGCGTGCCACGACAGAGTAATAAAATAGAGCTCCTCTCCCCACTTAATGGTGATTGAGTTCACGTGTAATCATAGACCAGATGTAACGACCACGGCATCTCCGGGGGATTTGACATAATCGACGCAGTGGTTCATATAATTGCGGTATCTCCACGCGAATTGCTTTCATTCGCGGCGCATCAGCTGGCGCGTACTAATTAGCGTCGTTTCATAATGATCTTCAAACGAAAACGTTACGCGCCGGGATACAGCGGCATTCCCCTAATGATTGATCGCGCCCCGACATTAAAGCCTTCCTTCTGGTTACGCGCGCATTTAAATTGGATCACCGGTTATTAAAACGTCATTATAACATCGGTTTCTCACGGAGGTATCGGACGATACAAATTTGACTTGCGGGACTCGACGATGATCTGGTAAATTGTCCGCAGTTATGCGAAAAAATGTATGTGTGAAATATAAAACAGTTAACGCTTCGCTGTTTTACAACTCGGTGGAATTCCAGTTTTTACAATTGCAATTGCTTTGGACGTTCTAACTTGTCAACTGCGAATTGATTACTATTTAACAAACGACTTTATAGCTGTCTTTTATGAAACGTAATACATGAATATAGGTATGAAGCCTATTGCCAGGTTTCCGGCAGATAAAGTCTCCAGGATACGGTTATGTTCTCCTCGCACTGTTCAAGTGGAGGGGAGAGGAAATTTCTATTAAACTGCCGTTTCTCACGAGTGCTTCAGAAAACGAAGATCCAGCAGTCTAATAATCGAATAGGATAGTTCTTGTTGGGCTCGGGTAAGGTGGATGTTGTCCCTCTTCATGTTTTTCTGCATACTGATCAGATAGCCTAACCGACGAGCTGAAAGAAGAAGGAAGGTAGGATGCTCGTGTAAACCGTGTTGGTCTCGCCTCGCGGTTTGCAGCATGTTAGAAAATTCCTATTCTAAGCACGATCCCGGCGTCCGTCGTGCTCGCCTGTGGCAACATCCGGCATGAATCAACAAAGTATAAAACCGAGCGAGCGATTCGGGTCTAAAACTTACGCCCACCACCGGCTAACGAGAGAGCGGCGAACGAGGCGAGACAGAATTATTTCGTTGTAAAGTGAAAGTCCTTTGGCTTGCTGTAGTACAAACGAAACTGGCGTAACGCGTTGGTCTCTCATCGCCCATGCTCGACCATCGAATTCATTCCGGCTTCATTTTTCTCAGTCTTGACCCGAGACCATTCTTCTTCCTCGCATCTTGCTTCATGTCCGAGCTGGAGACTTTGGTGCCTCCACTTTCTTTTTAATTTCAATCGGCTGCACGAGTGGCTGCAAGTGATTCGTCGATTGCAGACACCGCACTCTTTCGAAAATCATTAAATTTTTATCCTAACAAGTTTTTATTTAGAGTTCAGTTAACTACTACCCTACGGAAGATCATAGAATATTTTTTATTCATATTTTAAGAAGAGTATGCAACTTTATTTAATCGATGTTCGCAGGACACCGATTTTCGTCGCTCGAAACGTAAAATGTTAACAACAAAGACCGCCAGCTACATGGAAAGCGGCCGCGAACCGAAACTCTCGCGGCTATTGTTTAATGAGGTTTGCGTCACCGACGAATGCTAATGAAACGTTTATCTCAGCGTTGTTTCAGGTGAATTAATTCCGTGGACAGCCTTGGACACAGGACAATGATCACCCTCTCGGTTTTTTTCTTATCGACCGTTGTTATTTCGTTTTATGGTCGATCGTTATTAACACTGTCCACTCGTGCATTTTTTATGAGATTAAAAAAACCACTGTAGTGGATAAAATTACGTCATTTACGATCACGGATTTTAACATTGCATATTCTAATCGGTGAACATAGACATTAGCGTTTTACTTGTGTTTGGCAAACATTTAATTCTGTATGAATGAACACTATGGCAATCTCAGACCGCGTTGTAGAAATTTTTTTAGCTGTAGTCATTGATAAATTAGTAGTTGTAAGAGTTGTAAGCGTGTTTGTAGTGAGAATGACGTGAATGATATTGTGAGATGCAGAGGTGTGACTTCATCTTGTTTACATATCCTTTTGATCTCTTCAGCTAGTGACGTTCAATTATGATTTAATGTTTTCTTTTGTATCATCCCGTTGCCAATCAATTGTTTTTTCTTCGATCCTGAATAACTACAATAAAACCTTCTGTTCTAAGATGGGTAGGAGTGTTTCAGAGAACTATAGATCATTTAATTAATGATACCATATGTTTAAAGGTGCCATTTTCACGGCCCGTGCTCCAAAAACGGTACGCGTTACAGACTAACAATTACAGTTTGATCAACGTGGACTATAATCGTGATACCAACAATTACTTCCTCGCAATCGCTGCAGATATAAATAACAAACATACTACCCGATCTAAAAACGGAACAAAACGGTACCCGCACGCAACATGTGCTAATAACTGTTCATTGATCTCGGCGTTCCCGTATATTATCACAAAGATTAGGGTCCATGTCCGACAATAAGCGGCGGTAATTACAATGTACAGGAGGATGTTTATTCTTCAACGAATCAATATTATCGTGGTTATCCTGCACGTGAAAAATCGTGCGTTACGCGGCGTCTACGCCCATCGATTACCATTTCTGCGGAACGAAATCTTGGAGCAACAGTTCCGCGAACTCGTAGCCAGAAGCAGCGGGAACAATTCGTGAAACGACTGAATCGCGAACACACAAATCTAACAGAAGAGAGAGAGAGAGAGAGAGAGAGAGAGAGAGAGAGAGAGAGCGAGAGAGATCGCGTGGATCAAGGAGCTCTCGCGCACGCCGATACCGTTACGTTTTCCGCAGATTTCGCGCTGGCCCGCGTTACGATCCACTGGAAGAGACGCTCGGCGTCGTAAAATGGCAGCCGGCTGGCAACGTCTAACAGTAAAAGGTCCCTCGTAACGCGAGCATCATCCTGGATCGAGCGAACGGTCCCCCGATCCTCCGAAAGCGATCGAAATTCCCAGCGGTGCGTTCAACCCGCCACGGAACGAACAATTACGCGTCGGTCACACGGCTCCCCGAAGGTCTCCCTTTCATTTGGCCCAACGATCGACCGGTGGATCGATCATGGATCGCCGATTGCGTCACCGGTTCGCAAAATCACCGGTTAATGAAACTAGGAACGATCAGCGTCCTCCGAGTGCCATCTTCGATAAGTGCGTCAGAATTAATTCGTGAGTTAGAGAGGTATGGGATGAAAGGGACATTCCAATTGAATAAACGATTGATTTTTTTTCATTCCTCCTCTTCTACGCCATGAACATTAAAAAATGATGACGTCATAGTTATCGAACAGTGGTGAAAATATTCAATAGACTCATCATTCAGACAAATACAGTCGGTTTTGTAATCAGTTTTCCCATAGTCTGTGCCGAAGCATTTGCAAATTATAAAATCACAAGCGAAACGGAGATAATGGAACGCGATCGAACGATCTACGTCCTCGAATCAACGAGTACATACCATCTTTAGATCGAGGGACGATGACGCTCTGTAAATCAGTACGTCGGCGATCGATAGGATCCTCGATGCACGCGTGGGACGTTGAAAAGTACCCAGGGAAATCCGAATGGTATGCCAGAGTTCCGAAGTAAACTGCAACCGTGCGAACGGGAGGCAAGGTTCGCGTCTTTGGCCTCGATTGGAAGCGGCTACCTTTGATTCGATCCAACCTGTTAGCTGCTAACAGGTCTGGGTTAGAGCGAACATCGTCGCCGACGACTATGAACCTTGACCCCTGCACTACCAACATCTCGAGGAATTTAAATACTCTTTTATTTTTAGCCACGGTAATTGTCGCTTTTAACCCTGCGTATGCGGGCTGCGCCCGTGGGAACCTTGAGGATAGCTGCTGATACTGTTACCATTTAACTTCTCTGGAATCCCTTGATCCTTCGCTAACGAAAGTTCATTTAAATATCGAAAATATTTTCCTTGGAAAATTAGATCCTACAGCAATGTCTCGGAGACTGTAGGAGGAATGAAAATATTCTGTGTCTACTGTGACTATTTATACTAAAATGATACATACCAGAAAATCCTTAATAGGATATTCATATTAAACAATATCAGTGTTATGTACAAAAAATTAGATTACATTACTCGAAATATGTGTATCGTAGTTTCAAGGTTAAGTTTGTCAATGCCACTGAAAATCCTTTAAGGAAATCCTTCGGTGTGAGTTACAGAGTTCCGAATACTCCAAAACAATCACCCACGATTACTGTGCTAATTATATCCCCACATTCGCATCATAAAAATGCAGTATTTTAACACGTTGAACTGAATACAGAATTTATTATTTGAGGAAGAGGCCTTAGTGGGTGAACATCACGAGCACGTCGTGCACAACGGACTAATAGACCTAGAATAAGGTTCAAGAGCCACCAGCTGAAAGCACGGTTCATTATAGTGTACACTAGTTCAGTGAGAACGGCAGGTTTTGTATGATTCATCTGCAATGGTAATCGCGGCGCGAGAGGATCTTCACACTCTGATTCTTCTGAGGATAACGAGATTTGTATCGGGCTTATAGTACCGTCGCGAAACACGCGTTCGCGTCCCACCTGGCCACCACAAATCCGCCGGCCAGATAATAGACCGGGAGTCAATGATAGTTCTCAGTCGGCGGTTCGGGTAAACGGCTTCGATGTTTAGTCGATTCAATTACTCGCTTTACGAGGTTCCGCGCACGCGCGAAGAAGCCAGCCGGTCGACGCGTAATCCTCAAACTTATCAGCCATGAAAGCTGTTCGGTGGATGCAGGGGGGACGTTAATTACCGAAGCGGCGTAAAACACCAATTATTACCGGTGGCAGGCAGTTCGAGGCGGCACGACGAAATTCCTGCGCCGAGTCCCGGAGATCAGATAGAGACGTCACGCGTAATGCCCGATGATCGAATCGTGTCATTAACGATCATTTTACCCGGCGCGAACGTCCGTTTACTACCAGAGTTATCCCGCGGGCTCGGCCTATCGCAATATTGGAGGCTCACAGTCCTCTCGCAAGCGAGTCCTCCGAGCTTTTTTCCCACGCACATGCGAGAGAGATATCCCGTTAACGGTATGACGTTCCGCTTGTTCGATCCGTGAGAATTTGCGAGAAAAAAATTGAACTGATCGGGAACAGAGGACCGGAAAACATGCAAGTCCGTCGGTCAATTAATTTTCGTGGATTTCTCTCGTCTGGTATAAAGTCAACTCGATTTCTTTTCATTTTTCCCGCCGCGCGCCGTGCCGCGCCAAGGGATTTTTCCACGTCTGCATGCGCAATCAGTTAACGGATGGTTTCCCTAAATATGGAAAGACTGGTGACACCACGAGTAATGGACCGATCCGCGCGCTCGCTGCGACATTGCTGTTGCAAGCATTGAACTCTCCAGATCGCTCGCGCTCGCCGGATCCACTTAAGGCACTCGCGGTAAACGTGTCACCGGTTACTCGCGTAACAGGCGCACCGAGGTTTCATTACCACATAATGAACGGACAAGTTTTATTGTAACGGTACGACACACGATAAATATCTGCTGATCGAGATCGGCCCGCGTAATTTCCCGCGGCCGAGGATGAAGACGTTCGTTATCGACCGGTATGTGGAACTGTGCTACCGGATCCTGTAATTAGCGACCGGGACGTACTGCGGGATGTTTATCTTAAATAGAACACGCGAGACACTCCGAACGACTGATTCAAGTCGGCTTTTTGCTTGTTGTGTCTCGAACGGCGGGATTGAGTTTATTTCGACTTGGAATTACGATGGCTCTGTACACAAGAGAACAATTAGAACTGTATACATATTGTATTTAAGCATTCGGATAGAAGAAGAATAAAGCAATAACAGACCACAAAAAGTTACTTCATTATTATTAGAGAATTATCGAGTATCACATTACGAGTGAAATTGCCCAGAAACAACGGACACAATCGTCAAGCATGTGCTTTAATAAAACAAACACGTCTGCCAGTACCTATTAGAAAAGTTCGTGGTCGTAGACAATACTGACAGAGAATAAACGGCGAATGTCCTCGAGGGACAATTTCGTGGTTGCGATGAAGCCAATTCAAACGATCCCGGCGCTTTTAGAGTTGTTTTCAGCGAAACGTACCCGCGGCCATTTATAGTCGTCGTTTGTCAAAGCGACGAGCACCGCGGCGAGAATGGATCGCGAATTGAAATTGCTTTTGCGAGGGTTCGCGAGCCGCGACGACGAGCAACGAAACAAAGTGCCGGATAATAACTCGCATCGCGCCGCTCGATGGACCACTTAGGGTACATGGCTAACGCAGAAACGGCGGCGTTATTATCGGTTTGGCCGAACCGCGTACGTACGCCTGGATGACTACTGCAAAACGGTAAATTACAGCAATTTTCCTGATCGCCGTCTAACACGTGTTTCCGATGGTTAAACGGATAAATTGATCGTTGCGAAAATTCACCGTTCTAACGTTTCTCGCGCCGTTCGCTATTTTTACGTACGTCCGCTAAAAGCGCACCTCGTACGGAACGGGAAATGGATTGCCGGATAAACGGGAATTATCCGCTGGGCTCTCGATCCTCGCAATTCTGCGAGCTTTTAGCTTCGAATCGTGATCTGTGAAATTTTCTGAACCTGTAGCGGACCGGACTAACCGCTGTAGTGGCCAGGAACAAACTTGGAAATGTTGCCTGACATGTCTAAATTTTCCGTAAAAAAATTCAAGTTCTTTAAAGGTTACTAAATCCGAGGTTTAAGTGCACGTTACAAAAAGCAACGTCACAGAAGTCGTAGAAGTCGAAGAGAATTACAGTTGCCTGCTATGACGTCGAGGATTTAGGCGTTCTAGATCTCGCGACCTTGGCTGCCGCCTTTCAGTTCATTTTGCTCGTGTCGCGTTTCGTCATCGCCTAATGGTACCGTGTCTAAAGCGCAAACTGCAAGACGAATGTACTGCGAACACCGAATCTAAAAACTCCGAACCTATTCGACATCCATAAACGGATTTATCGATGCAATTAACACTGTACCGCGGGTCCTGTTGACCGCTGACGCTACACAGTGTTGTCACCCGAGAGATTCGAGATCGGTGTTTTATTTACACAGGGAAGATCGTGTTTTATACAGTGAGAATTACTGTCGGTCGTTAATTGAAGGTTGGTCGCCAGGATGCGTGCGAGAAACCGGCGAGATACACGACCGAGTCCTCGCGGCGAGGCACGACCCGACGAGGCAAGGTCGAAAGAAATCAATAAAGCTGTGCATTTCTTCGAGGGGGGACAACGAGCATTCGCGCGGAAGGAAACGGCGAACGTCGCGTAATGACGCTCATTATCGGAGTCACAGCGCGTCCGCTCAATGAAATAATAAAATCATCTTCGTAATGATAGGCTCGCGCGCGCGCGTCGTCTCGCCGCGTGTTGTACGTGTGCGAGCTTGGTAACGGAACCACGGAAGGGACTCGGAAAAGTAATTTGCACCGCGACCCATGACACTGCCATCCCGAGGCACGAATAATTGCATCGTAACCGTTAAAGGGTGGAAAGGTCGTCCGGCCGAGTGGATATGAGTGGATATCCACCGCGGCCGTACCGATGCCCGAGTACACGCATAAGAAACGTTATTAGTGGAAATTGCGTCGGGGAACCCGCGCCGATCGAGCTGCCTCCCGGGACATTTATCACGGCCGTTTATCATAAACAATCAATCGCCGGATAAATAGATACGCTCGAAGGCTGAACGTTCCCGGTGCCTCCCTCGAGATGATCGAAGCCACTGCCTGCCTCTTCCGACAGCCCGATGAGACCAGGACTTCTCACTGAAATCACCCGTCGCAGGATCATTCTGCCACTTCCGCATCTGAACGTCAGTACTCTTGTCATTTTTAATTTCTATTGATAACATGATGTACGTGGACGATTTTGAAAATTAATTCTCGGTGGACACCGGCTTGAAAAATTGATGGAGTTGATTCATGAGTTAGCGAAGACATTTTTGTCCACGATGAATACCGTGCAATATTGAACACAATTTTATAGCAACAGCAGTAAGAATGTTCGGTGTAAAAAGAACATTAAAAATGACGTAATTTATAATTGCGTAACTGCGTAACTGCGACGATAAAAACCACGAATTCATTCATGTACTTCAGAATGCGCAATCGGTTAAGAATAATCGTTCGCTATTCCGACAAAAATCTGCCAATAAAAAACAGGCTGATTCATTGTAGTTTCGTTGGAATTTCCGATGATCTGCACCTGTTCTTCCAGCGGTGTTTAATGTTTACACGGTTGCGTAGGTGCTAATAGAAGACTCGCGGAGACTAGTTTTCGCAAAATCCAAGCGAAGGAGCTATTTGGCAAGAGCTTATTCAGCTTCTTCAACGGAGAGGAGCAATAATTCGCGCAACGTCGTCCGCCGAGATTCGTTTACATTTGCAATACGCGATTTACGTAATAAGTCCGACACCTATCCGACGATGTTACGCAATCGTTTATTACAGGTCTGATCTCGCGGGAACATGTTTAATCCGTCATGGCAACGGTACAAACCGCGATTCTCCTTGTACGGTCCGATAATCGCTCGTAATTCCGTTTACCCGACGCGAGGATGAGCGGCGAGCTTTTCCTTCCGCCTCTTTCTCGAGAACGAAGACTGTTGTGTCGCGCGTGTACGCGAGACCTCCGTGCGAGATTTGAATAACAGGTTGCAGCGAATTCGCAAACACATCGAACACCGGTTTACAGTTAGGCAAACGCCGAGCTAGAAATTGACCGTGCGTCACACAACGACGCGAACGCTCGCGAACGGCTATTATTTCTATGCTAATTCGATGCACTCGTGCAAACGGGATCGCGAGAGACATTACCTTAACGACGTGTAAAAACGAATCCGCAATTAGACGGCCCAGACCGATGCCGATGACACGCTGGAAGCGGATCGAATGAATCGGCAAGCAGCTCTAAAAATACCCGAACAAGAGACCGTTTTGCAAGGTGTATTGCGAAAGGCTTCGATTAATGATCTTTCTTAGTAAAATGCTATTTATTGTACTCTATAAACACCTATCGTTAGATCCGTTTATTCTCACTTGTAAAGATTAGGTCGTGGATTTTATGCTTTTACAACGATAATGAGTAAGTGAAATTTAAGACCGCAGGAGGATTATAAGAATTTAAATATGTTCATATATATATATATGTATACATATATACCTTCAGTATACAGACAGAAGGATTTCTATACGCGATAAAATAGACTTAATCTGTGACGGAATATTTTCGCGAGTGACCATAAGAAACAGTATCAAAGCGGATTGGTTCTGCGAAAGTCCGTTTCCCCGAGTAGCGTCCGAACTTTTTGCGTGCCGTTCAATTCAGTCACGTTAATTTAATTTTACTCTCCGTGCGACAGGCAGCATCGGCGAAGCGCTTCGACGAACCGAAAAGAAACACGACAAACGAGTTTCTAGCTCGTCAGAGAAAAGCAAAAGTGACACTCCCAGTGCAGTGGCGGGGATCATCGTGTGGTCGGGGGCATCATCGTGCGAGAAGAAATTCGTTAGAACAACCGCGTGGCTATAGCAACACGATATTATATCAAATTCGTTCGAACTATTAACTGCGCGGAAGATCCCGGTTCTCTTGCAGGTGTAGCTCTCTATCACGAGCCACTCTGCTCGGCGATACGTGACGATATATCCTACCCCCATAAAGCCAATGACCATGACATTCTGACCCGCGGAGGTATTCATCAGCCGGATGATTGCTACCATCGCGAAAAAACGACGCGTGGAAAGAATAAGAGCAAAGATCCCGAGGAGAGGATCGACCGCCCGGTGTTGATCCCTTTTGCTCTCTTTTGTTCGGGAATAATGGAGCAGAAAAAATTACAATGGCCCGGCATTCGCTGAAATTGATATTCACTTACGACGATGTTAAAGGGGCGGGCTCTTGGGAATCATTAACCCCGGAATATTCTCTGTTTTACGTCCGGGGAAGCGGAGAGGATCATTTTTTGGGCACATTAGGCGTCGAACGTCTTCATTAGGAATTATGAACGCTTCTTTTTACTCGGATATCTAATCTTTACGTGCATTCTTATTTTCAGCAATTATTTTGTACGTAGTAGAATAGGGGAACTCAGAGTTGCACGTTCTCTTCACGAGCTTACAATCCAATTATTGAATGTTCTTATTAAAGGATATGATTTGACAATTAACGACTTTCGGACAGCATGATTTTCGACTTTCCGGGTCGCGCATCTGTTAGATCGACGTTTCGCGGATCGAACAGATTTCTGCAACGCGTATTCCGTATGCCGGTGGTATTTTGCAAACCGGCGCAGAAATCGCGTTCAGAGCGTAACAGAGAGGAGTGACGTGGATTCGAGCGTGCCACGCTCGGGAAGCAAAACATTTATTCCGCTTCCTGATGCAGAAGGAGGCCTCTGAGGAGTCCGCTGTTCGTAGGCGAAAGCAAAGCAAAGCAATGCGAGGCAAACCAAAGCGCAGCGAGGGAATCACGACGAGGGAAACGTCGGAGAAGCCACGTAACAGGCGCGCGATACGAAAGCAATTCCTGGAGACAAAGGAAAACGTGTAGCTACACGCCCGGTTAAAAGGAGCGACCTCCTTGAGAACGGTCCTTGACTCGTAGAGACGGCTGAGATAAGAAGAAGGAGAAGCGGTGCGAGTAGTTGTAGAAGTAGTAGAAGAAGAAGAAGAAGGAGAAGAAGAAGTAGACGACGACGAAGAAGAAGAAGAGAAGGAGGAGGAGGAGGCCAGCAGCAGGAGCAACGGCAGGATGAGCCAGAAGAGAGGAGAAGGGAGACCCGGAGGCGAGTAATGGCGCCTACACTCAGTGGCCGCGAAAGGGCGAAGAATATTCTGCTTCCGAGGAGTGCGATATACAAGCCAGCAGAATACGCGAGCTGCATCCAGCGGATGAGAGAGAGAGAGAGAAAGAGAGAGGGGAGAGACAGAACCACAGAGGAGAGAAAAGGAGAGAAAACACGACGGAAAATGTATCCAGCCGCAGCATGGGCACCGGTCGACGGTTTCTCCTCTTCGCCCATGCTTTTCCCTGCTCTAATGTGGTTAATTAAACAACCAGCAAAACGATATTCCTGGAATGAGATCGTAGACTATACGACGTAGAGGCTGCGGACGAAATCGTGGGCTCGCAGTAAGTGCACCGGGAAGCATCCAAGAATGACCAGTCCGGGGCTAGGAACAATTTTATTGCCTCGCTGTTCGGTTAATGCTACCCGCTACCCTGGCGCGAGAGAAAATGGTTACCGTTCCTCCACAGCCTTGTATATTTATCCAGAACTTTATTAGTTATACACGCTGCGCGACGAGATAACGCGTAATATTCTGGCCGAAACGCTTACCCGAGTGATAACACAATCGCTGCTTGATAGAAATACATTTCGCGAGGTTGCGGAACGTGCTGGGTCCGCAGAATCCCATCTACCACGGGTAGTATTGAAGAACGCGAACAATTAAAAAGTAAGTAACGTTATGTAAAAACAAAGATTGAGATGTAGAATGTCCGTGAAACTGTACAGAGAAACAGACATGAAAAACTACATGCGATAACCAATCTAAAAGCACTAAAGAGCAGAGAATAATTAGGAATATTAACAGACGAAAATAGCAAACGTAGAAGCTAATCATAAAACACGTACAATGGAACGTAAACTTTATCAAGCTAATTAATTTCAAGTCGTCTGCATCATTAGATCATTCATTCCTTTAGCATAACTAAACGACGACCGTCAAACGAGAAACCAGTTCGTACGACCATTCAGCCTGTACAACTAGAATTAGCCCTTTCAGGGCGAATGCCGCCATATTGGCGACATCAGGCTTGCATACCCAGCGTTTAGATTACAGCTAATTCGATTAAACAAATAACACAGAAGTGGTGCATATCTCTTTCCATTCCCGTCATTTAAGACTTTAGTATACGATCCAGTTCTCCAAGAAAAACAGTTCAACGTCTCGAAATATCTTTAGGCCCGAGAGGTCGGTATTAGGTGGTTGTAAGAATAAAATACAAACGCTGCCAACATTTTAGGAGCTGGTAGATTCCTTTTTCATACACTGCGATCTCTCATGACTCCATCTGCTCGCTTAGAACCCCGTGCCACTTTTCAGCAGGTCCGAGGTCGTGAACTCTCGTGCAAATACGGCGTGGCAAAGAAGTGTGATTTGTTCGATCGGTAGGTTTTCGCGATTCGTTCGCAGTTTTTCCGGTATACGTGACCACCGGAACCGTTTCTATATTTCTCTCGGACGGTGTTCTTTCCCCCGCGAGGGAGATAGGTTCAACGGAAAGGCGTCATAAATTACAAGGCGAATCCTTCTGAAAAATTAACGATTCGATCCGGACAATGCGCGGTCTAATGTACGCGGACGTTCCTCGCCTTCCACGTCCGGAATGATACCTGCGGGCATGCGATGCAGAAGGTCGCGAGGTGTGCTCATTCGTGACCAGAAAAATTTCTCGAAAGGAAAACCTGGAGAAGACCGGAGAAAGATTGAGCGGATGCGAGCTCGCACATCCTTTCGTTCGTGCGTTCATGCTTGGGAGATACACACACACACATACGCATTCTACTCCTCTCTCTCTCTCTTTCTCTTTTGCTCTCCTCTGTCCCTCTCTGCCGGAGAACCTGGACGGAAAGAAGAAGAGGAGAAAGAGAGAGATAGAAGGTGCGAGTGGCGTCTCTGGAACGAAGGATGCCTATAATCGGCAATGGACGACCGCACCTCGCCACTTTCGCGTTGCTTGACGTGGATACCGGTCTAACCGATCGACCGGTTAATCATCGTCGTCTTCGGCCGGATTCTATCTCAAGCACTCCGCACGCATGCTCGTATTTATTATACGGTAGCTGGCCGGCGATTTCGTCAGGACCTGGGACCCGGCCCCTCGCCACGCGTAATTTAATTAATCAAGGGATAATCGACGCTAATAGCCGGCTCCTAACATCGATCCTTGGTTCGGCCTTGCAAGCAACAGAAAAATCGCTTTCCTCAATCCGCACCGGCGACGTAGCACCTTAAAATCGGTCTAAAAAAATCGTAAATTATGTTTTACCGATTCATTTGAATGTACAAGACGCATAGTAACATATGCTAACAGGATGGGACCGAAATTTCAATCATAAAACAACTTGCTAATGGTTTTCTCGTTAGTAAACGACCAGAAATAACTTGTTATACGCTCGAGATAAGATAAAGGTATTTAAAGAGGTAGTTAAATCTAAGTTTATTCTTTTTCTAATTATTACTCGGACTTCTTTCGAAGAGCGCGCCATAGATAATCAACAGCATTACGATTAGGATAATTCCACTGTCGAAGGAAGGGACGAGTGACATTGATCAAATTTGAAACAGGCACGTGGGAAGAATAATCACTATGCCTGAATCACGTTATCCTTGTTAATTGCATTTCATTAATACAAAATATGCGAACATCTCTGCCGTTAAATAACCACCGTGACTAACAGATATAAATTACAATTGTGCCGTTTGTATTTAATAATTCTCTCATCGCCTTGTCGTTAATTGTCTACCACGTTCTATCGATGCTTCTCGATCCAGCAAAGTTGCACATTGTAACATTGAGGCCGTGGTAACGATCATTAGTAATAATTTCTGCGTTCTATCGAGAACTCGAGGTTGATCGGAAGTGATGCCAGGAAAGATGCAACCACTTTTTTCCAGGATGAACGAAGAGTATGATCGTTGCAATCGACGACGATCTCAGGCGTGCCCTCGCACAGGCAAATAGTCGCTTAGCCGAGATGCAATTGGGCCGAGGAAATCGCCGTGGGGATGCATAATTGAATCGAGTCCAAGTTAAATATTACTTGCGAAACTCATAAATATGCAAAGGTTACGGCGGGGAAGCCTGGGTGATCTCCATTTTCAGAGTTTTCATCCTCGCTGAGAGCAGAGAGGGGTCTGCAAAAACCATGGTTCAGGTTTCACGGTACACTCATGCCGATCGCGTGGGGTCATGGATCTGATTTTCGCCCTTGAGCGCCTGGGGGAATCGATTCAATTCAATTCCTATGGTAATGAGCGAGGAATGCATCCGCGGCTGGATAACTTCCTTTAAGGATTCGCGTACTCGAAAGCAGATTTGAACAAGACTGAAACCGGTAGAGACGGTCGAAGGCATTCCAAGGGCCGATGCGACCCATCCGTGACCCCCAAGGACGCCGAGGACCATCGGGTCCCTTCCATCTTGCCTCCAAGGACTATCAAGGCCCTTTCGGGACCAGGGAGATTCGCAGGAATCCTTTGGATGCCAGACAACAGTGCCCAAAGATTCCGCAAAGTCGGCAGTTATACGAACTTTGATGATATCAACCTGAGGCGAAAGTTACCATTCCACAGTTTGAAACAGTCTTCATGTTATTAGCAGCTGAAAAGAAGCCACTTGCTCCTGTACCGTCGTAGGCGACTTCTTCTCAGCTCCCAATACTAAATCGTGTGTAAATTGAGTAAATCTTTCTTACATGTTCTTTGTGTAAGTTTAAAGATTCAAGTCTGCTGTTGCAGATTATTAAAGTATTATTTTCAGTTTGTCTGTACAGTCTCTTCTACTTAGAACGTACGAATTCTATGCGTCTATTTCGATTTTATGGGATTTTTCGAGGCGACAGGAGGATAACTCGTTCGAAAAATGTTTGAGCGTTATGGAAGCATTTCCCACGGAGTCTGACTCAGTTACGAGAGCAACATTGCGGTGATCAACGAAGCACTCTAACAGGATTCCAGCGTGCAGCGTGCGTGCTCCGGATCGTTCAGCGTATCGCCAGGAATAAAACCTTGCCTATGCTACGTCGGGATGCAACATTTCGTGATCGTCCGAGTTAAGTCGTTTCCTGTGCGAACGCGTCGAGCCACGGTGGACAAGAAGCGCCATCAGTTCGAAAGGAGTCCGTGTCATAACGGCGAGGAGTCATGCGACAGAGAAAATTGCCACAGCCGAGGCTGAGAGACTCTCCCGGTCTTCTACCGATGAAGAAGAGGGCGTAATTTTACTTCCTTAATTATCGAGAAACGTTCGCATACGCGTAACACGCGGGGATCTAGATTTCCCACTGTAGTTTATGCTTCCTCGTCTTGCTCTGGCGTGATTGCAGTTCCCGAAACGGTAACTAGAATAATTTTCGCGTGAGAAACGATCCTGGCCCCGTCCGTTGCAACAGAGATCCAAGAGATCGAGGATCCATCGCGTGCTAAGGCTCGATTCGTTGTCTCTGCAGATTTCGGGCGACGCGACGATTATCGAAGAACCTAGGCGAATAACGAAACGCTGCCATAACTCTGCTGCCTTATTAATTATTTCCAGCAGGGACCAGCGGCGGATGCGACTGCTCGAACATGCTACCGTGCTTCGCGTGCGATACACATTTTTGTTGCGCAACCAACCCGGCCGTCAACGCGAAGTTCAAACGGGGTCACAGATAGCAAACGGAAAACGAGGCGATTTTCCTATTCGTGCAGCTCTTAACGCTTTTCTGGCCGTTTCGAGACCACCGCAACAATGGCAGCGACTTGCGTGAACGTAACGGTGAGTAAAAGTAGCTCCGACTTTATTGCAATTTACGAAACGCTAGTTACGAGATACAGTGTACGCCTAGTGTAGAGCTTTCAATTTAAAAAAATTTTAATTGGATTGGATTGGAAGACACTCAAAAAGAAGATAACGGTTACGTTAAGATATGAACGGTAATTTCTTGCATTTTATTTCAGCAGTATTTATGTAGATCAGCCGACGTCGGGGCGCGAGATTGAGAAACTTTCCAGCCCACAGGCGTTTTGTGCGTCCACGCATTCGCGCCGATTTCAGTCGTTTCGAATCGTAACCAGGAAAATGACGGACTCGGTGCGCCGCGACCTCGACAATGCCTTTCGCTGTCGATCGAGCATTGTGCACGCTGCTTCGATCGGTGACATAAGAAACGCCCGCCGCGCGAAAGTAATAGGGGATAGGTATGTATTGCGTTTTAAACGGTGATCCGGTAATCGAGCAAATGTAAACAGAGAAAAAACATTAACACCGATAACGACCTAACACTCAACTAACAAACGGGAGATTAGTTCGCGGATGTGTGACGCACCGTGTCCCTGACAACATCATTACCTTAGCTTAATCAAATAAATGCAATGCAGGAAATGTGAACATATTTACGTGTCAAGGTAACTTTGAATTGGCTCTGAATTTCAGCTGCTGATATTCGATATACGAAATGTTACCTCGCAACTGGGTCAACGAAAAGGAAAGGAGGATGCAAAATGCATTTTTACAATACACGCAGCTTACGATTGCGAGAGCATCAATGTACAGAATTTTGCAGTGGCAATTAATGATCACGTAACGTCGAGCTGTTTCGTGGTTTCAAACGAACAATTGCCTCGGCGAGGTTTGTTAAAATTCAACCGATCGTTCACGAGGAACAAAAGGGAAACATTGAAAAGCGAGAAGACGTCTCGGAACGAGTGATTCGAATGCCTCGCGGGAGATTTCGATGCGCGGTTAGGCACGATCGCCGGACTCGAAGCGTTAACTACGGTCGGCTAACGATTTCCTTTGTGTCGCGGGCACGTTTCGATGGGTTATGGTTTCCCGCTTAACATGCGGAACAGCGGAGCCCGGCTACGTTAAAACGGCTTCATTGTGCGGGGACGTACGAGCGCGACTTTAGCATCGGCGGTATTCCAGGAAGCATAATCCATCAATCGATATTAGCCTGGCCGCGAACCATGGTCAGCGAACGGGCCAGAAGCAAATGATCGCATAATGTATTCGGAATGCATTTGCAAGATAATGGGGGCCCTCGGTGGCGTTCCCCCCGTAAAAATGGACTGGGACGCGTTGCATCCCGATGAAACACCCGCCGAAGAAAACTCTGTGGAAACCGCGAACGAATAGAGAGAGAGAGAGCCGCTCGCCGCAGAGTGCCTCCGATGAATTTCAATGTAACGTTCTCGCTCGACGACTACGCCTTTTATCGTCTCTAAACCACATCCTTACACGGTTTTATCGCGAATCTTCGCTTCCTAGCATTTCCGCCTGCCCGTCATTATCATAAATCGCGCGACGTCGTCCACCGTCGTCTTCAGTTGCTTTTTTTTCCCGCGGATGAGAACACGTCGATTACCGCTAACTTGGCAATGACGCCGGTAGCTGTGCGCGCACACCGTTCCCCTTAATCATCTATATTTTTATATTCCTAACAGGACTTACGCAATGCCCGCCGGATCGTTGATAAATATAGGTACTTGCGTTACATCCAAAGGCGGTGACGCCGCGTCCAAGTCCATAAAAGAAGCGCACCAAAGGATCACACTCCCGATCACTGTGTCTCTCCGCGTATATCCTTCTCAAATATAGTAGATAGAACTTTGCTCACTCACTCGCGGCCACGACTCGCTACACTCCCGAGCCCGCTTTTTCTCGCGTATGTGTGTATGTGTGTGTGCCACCCGCTCTTAATCATCCCCCATGGATCCCCCGCAGAGCCTTTT
Source organism: Lasioglossum marginatum (assembly GCA_028455795.1). Taxonomy (NCBI): domain Eukaryota; kingdom Metazoa; phylum Arthropoda; class Insecta; order Hymenoptera; family Halictidae; genus Lasioglossum; species Lasioglossum marginatum. The sequence goes on from CM052242.1 coordinate 2,443,409, forward strand.
TTGCACATATCTCGAACGCACACTCCCGAGTGTCCCCGAAACCGGATCCTAGCCGGCGAACATCTATATTTGTCACAGAAAGCGTCCCCGCTCGATCAAATCACTGCAACACCATGTCCCTTCGATCGTCGCGAGATCTTTATATCTGTGCGAAATCTTCTAAATTTTCGCACAGATTTTTTAATCCTAATTCGATGGAAGGGACTCTGTCTCAACGAATGGGCATGTATCGCACTTCGTAAAAACGATTCATTGCTCGCTGTGGTAATTGAGGAAGCGGCTGGTGTGGTGCACGCCCTCTCACTTTGAAAGATAAACAATAATAATGAGCGAGTGATTGAGCAGCTGCAAACACACAGTGAAGGTGCTTTTGCAAAAATTTCTGACATGTAATCGTCAATGTCAATTAACCCTCATTTGTTCCTTGCTTCAGTATGACGTTCTCCCAATCACTTAGGAGAATCTGCATTTTACATGTTCGAGAAAGCCAACATTGATCTTGCGCATTGGCTAACTTTTCTTCTTAATTTCGTCATGACGGAGTGCATCTACAATTCTATTGATTGGTAAGTAGCAATCACATTTTCAAGTAATGAAGTTACAGATTCAATTATACAGCATTTTTTGCGTAATCTCTGATTGCACCCGACATCTGTTTAATCTCAATAACGTACACCCGCAGTGATTTATTCCTCGAATTAGAACATGCTTACACTCGCAGACTAATGAATTATGAAAATGGGGGCCGGTTGAGGGTTAAGAGCAGCGAATTCAAGGTCGGGATCGCGACTTTCGACGAGTTGAGCAATAGACAGCAAGCATGCGAGACCTGTTCAATTATCTAAGCTAAACCAATCTTCCGCTGATGGATCGTTTGGTAGAAGAGGATGTGTACCAACGGTGACGCAAGCGTCAAGCGAATCGCTTGACGAAAGTTCGATTTTGCGTAGTCGCCTTTCGTTTCGGGATGGCGTCGCGGGTTTTGGCGTGCCCGGTCGCTTTCTAAAATCGAGGACCGGTCGTTGAAACCGGGAACGGCTGGTCCGCCGGAAAAGTCGAAGAATCGCAGTCGTCGAATGCAGTTAACGAAGTTGACCGCGGAGCGTGGTCGGCGTGACAGAAAAATCACGGGGAAACGAACCGCGAGGATTCGTTCTAACGCGCAAAAAAAGCGACCGGCTCGCGTTACGGCCAGGTAGTCGCATAATTTCTGATCGGTAGGCTCCCGCATCCTTGACACCATCTGCCTAAAGGATGTGCTAAAGGTCGTAGCTAACGCGCGCGCGGTCTGACATAACGTCCGATTTCGCGATCGAACTGTTTCCTTTAATTAAAGAATCCCTGCCTTTCACGACGAGTGTGCCTGGTTCGTTGTTTAATATATAATGTTGGAAATACATGTATGTATATGTACATTCGCCGAGGCGAAGAATCGAGTACGAGCGAGCCACGCCGCACGAAACTCATTTCACCGATGGAAACGCCGGATATTTATAGCTGCGGGAACGCGAGATGAAAGTAACACGGCTCTCGGCAAAAGTGTAACACTTTTACGGAAGACCGGAGAACCAACCGGTGGACTTTCCAGATTCTTCGCGAGGATCTCTATTATTAATTCAAGGCCGGATCAGGATTCAGGCACAGGCAAAGAGAGGATCGAGAGAGAACAACGGGGGGCGATTCTGGGATTCGAGCGCGTCCCGAGACAATGAGTTTCCTTCGGGAGAACTGCGTGACTCCATTTTGGAGAACGTCGAAGAACGTGTGTGATCAAGCGTTGATCGAGTTTTTTTTCCTGGAGTATCCTCAAGGGATGTCCCGCATCACCGCCAACTGACACCAGCGACGGATGCTCGGAGATCTTCTCCGGAGCGACCTTGACTCCAGAAAAGAGCGAACCCGTTTCGCGCGAGCCTTGATCCCATTCTCTCTCTCTCTCTTTCTGTCTCTCTCTTACTCTCTCACTCTGTCTTATCAACGGGGACAGCGACAATCGAAACGATCGCGGAACGGAGAAACTGTCGCCGGATATCGGATAATGTTTCGCGAGTCTGGAACCATACGCCGGGTTTTCTCGAGAGAGAGCGAGAAACATACGGGGAAAAAGAGACGGTGACGCTGCGCGAAAGCGCACGGAGGAAAACGGTAACGGGCTCGCGAGAGCTCGGTGTGTGTTCGGCAGCATTCGGAGAAAATTCGGGAGCGAGCGAACAGAGATTTCGGACGTTCGTGACGGAGCGTGTTCGTGGATCCTTGTTGAGCAGACGGTCGTGTTCCCCGTGATCGAACTTACCCGTCCCCATGGCTGACAGCAGCCTCCTTCAGCCACGATCCTTCCTTGTATAGGTGGTCCAATGCTGGATAATTTTCACTAGTCGGTCAACAGTGTGAAAGAAAAAATAAATAAACCACTGTAACACCTTTCGGTGATGACGTCGAGGAAAAGGACGAACTCCTCGTCCAGCCGGTAGACCGCGGACGAACTGGTGGCTGGCGAAGACTTTTGGTGAGACTTCGACGTGAGACAACGGCGACGTCATCGCCGGCCTGGTGTCTCATTGGCCGGCGGTCCTTCTCTTTGCTCGACTTGCCTCTCTCTTTTCACCGGGCCTCCCTCCTCTCCTTTTCCTTCTACGAACTCCTCTCTCGCCGCGCCGCTCCGCGAACTTCCTCGCCTCTTCGTTGCACACCTGGACGATCGTGATCGCTCTTACCTTTTCTATCGCTCGCTCTCGCCACGGCGCGGCGGGGCTAGAGCAGCGGAGTCGCTCGAACGAAGCGCGAACTCCGAGAGCTCGACGCCTGGAACCAATCCACCTAGGCGCTTCGCCGTGCTAGAGACCCTCGAAGAGCTCATAGAACCTGAAAACGTAGGCTCGAAGGAGGAGGCCGTGCCAGAGGTCAATCGAATCGAAATTTCGATCACGCAGACTATAACAAAATTGATGCCACCGGTCCACCACGAGCGATAGTACATCTGGAACTCCAGGATCAAAGATTCACCTGCGGACATTGCGGCAGGCTTTCAAGTAGAACTACCCAGCAAACCGCTGGTGTGGGTTTAGAGAAGGATACAGACGTTGCCAGAGGTCAATCGAATTGAAATTTCCATCACGCGGACTATTACAAAATCGATGCCAACAGTTTCCACGGTTGCTAGTATATCTAGAACTCTGGGATCAAAGATTCCCAGGAGATCAATCGAATCGAAATTTCCATCATGCAGAGTATTACAAAATTGGTGCCAGTAGCTCTTATGACTGCCATTGCTTCTGGAGTTCTACGGTCGAAGATTTAGCTGCAGACATGCCTGAATCTAGATGTTCTACAGTGTGCAAGTCCCTTTGTAAGCTCACAGAAACTAGCATCGTGGGTTTGCCAAGAGGTACATCATAAGCGAATCAAATCGAAACTTTGCTCGCGCAGATTATCACAAGGCGGCTACCAACAGGTTCTAGGGCTGCTATTGCGTCCGGAGTTCTAAGGTCGAAGTTTTTGCTCCGAACATTGCGGTAGAGCTAAAAACGCTTGGATCTAGACGTTCTACAGTGTGCAAGTCCTTCTGCAAGCTGATAGAAACTAGCATCGTGTACTTACCAAAGAGGTACATCATAAGCTAATCAGATCAAAATTTAAAACAGATTATTAGACCATTGCTACCAACGCGTTCAAGAGCTGTTAGTGCGTCTGGTGCTTTAGTATCGAAAATGGAGCTTGAAATGGCACAAGTCAATCAAAACCGGTATCAGTAGCTTCTAGAGCGATCTGAATCTCTGTGATCGAGGATTCAGTCGAAGGGACCGTTGATTAATCTATCTTCGGGGCTCAAGCGAATCCGATCACACCTGCGCCCTATTCATCAAGCCCCCAGCGAGTAACATACTTGGACATCGCGTTCGTACACAGGATATTCATGAATAATTCACGGGGCAGCAGGCGCGAAAGCGATATCGATATATTTTTCAACCGGTGCAGTGCGTCGGATGGATTTACATAAGATTCGCGGACGCTTGCTCGCGCGAGCGCGCGCCAACGAGCAGACGAGCTTGAAATTCCTCGCGGCTGGATCGCGAGGCTCTCAGTGGAGAACACACGGGTTTTTCTTCCGGCCGCGAGATCACAAATCAATGGGGACGTCGAACGAGCCGAGCGGAGCCGAGCCGAGCGGAGTGGAGCGGAATGGAGCCCGCGTTCCCGGTGACGCGGCGCGTTTTCTACGCTGTCTCTATGAATCGAACGCTGCCACGGCAGGCCGTAGATTAAGCGTAATGGTGCAAAGTATATAGCCGCGCGCCCATGGATTCTTCTCTCTCCGTGGCCTCCGCCTGTGAAACGCCTCGAGGCGCCGGGGTTCAGCGACACCGGTGTACTCTAGCCGAGGGTACAGTGTCATTAGAGACGCGCAAAACGCGCGCGTGTATGCCTCGCTGCGCGAGTTACTGCCCCGCGATAATTCCGCCTGGGACCGACATTTAGTAATGCCTCACGATGAGAATTTGAGGGATCCTACGAACAGTTTACTCCCTGATCCTGGCTCGTATGAAGAATCATCGGGTAGAAAGTAAAAAGCACCTTTTGCGATAAAACCTATTGTATCGATATTCGGGTAACAAGAAGAGCGTTTAAAATCATTTGGTGAAAATTGAAATAATGTGCAAAATAATGTGAAATTGTTCGACGTATTATTTAGACTGTAAGAATCGAAAAGAAATGCGAAAAGATCCATTCTTCTACGAACCGGAATACCCTCTTAAATCAATGTCTAATGTCTCCCATTCATTCCTATGAAACGTTTATGTATTTTTCGAACCTCGATAAGTAACCACTTAGTGTCCAATATCTTTCAGCCAATTACCATAGGATATTCAAATGTCCTCCACCTCCAATCAAGCGAATCGACGTGTACCTAATTATCGAAAGTGGCAACTGCCACCGTCGACTCTCATCAACGCTCTAGGAAGCGACTGGAATTTATTATGAATTCTCAGGCCGCAACGATGCAAAGAGATTAATCTGATTCAATTCCGGATTCGTTTCAGGTAGCTTTGGACACCTGCGTGTCCACAGAGGCTCGTAATTACACATTCTTGGTGTAACGTGCTCCACGGACACCGTGGAAAGTGTGAAACCCTGTTGTACAACCGGCAGTTACATCGGTCTACGCAAATAGTCGCGAAGGTTTCGCAGCCCGGAGGAATTATCCGCGACAGAGATTCGTTTTCTATTTTTTCTTGTTTTTCGTCCGCCAATGTCCTCGGGGCTATTCAATCTCCGGTTTCGTCCTTCCTGTTTCACGAGCGCCGTCCTGACGCCTAAACGAGTCGAGCGACGCATAACGAGTCCCAGGCAGGATCCCTAGATCCCATGAATTCTCCCTTCCGCAGATCGGAGGCAACGATCCGTGAGGCACGATGCAATCTTTCGAAGCATCGAGCAACGATCCATGAGACCCGCACGGAGGATCTGGCTTCCGTGAATCCAGGCTACGATCCCCCCGAGATACGGAACGATTTTGCCTGATTAAAAGGGTAAACTTTGCTTTCGCGAAGATCGCCATTGTTTATCCTTGCCTCGGCTGAAACGGTGTTGCGCAACGATCGTTGCGTTACCCGGGATTCACGCTGGTCAAGAGATCGATACGAAACTCCTCGCCGCCATCTTGGGTCTCTGGGAATGCCGAAAGTTGCACAGAGATTTACTGAAATGAGGACAATGTCTTCCAAACCTCTAGTTCCTTCAATATAAGTTTCAGCTAACAGGGAGTCTGTGTCCTCTGAGATCCAGGCTGTCAGATAAACTAGAAAAGCGTGTTGAAAGAATGTTTTTCGATCTTCCTAATAATTATCAAGCACAACGATCGATTTAAAACGACCATTTATTGGTCAATTTATCAATTTTCTGAAACACGCGCTCGGAAAGACATTTCCTAGACACCTTAGTATTTCAATCGCTTCTAATGGAACAGCTACCAACTCGAATTAACCGCCAGGAGCCAGTTTAATGACAATTTTGATACCTCGAGTTAAAACAGCCTCGGGCCCCAGCTGTCCGAGAGTTAAACACAGCTCTCGCGTCTTCCAGTGGCCGCACGAACGCTCGGGGGTCTCGAGAGGATGAGAGTGTGCGTTCAAAATAGTGAAATTTAATTTCGATTTTTATTTTAGTCGGGGGAATGTTTTCGATGCGACGCGTGTGTATCGCTGCACGAAAGTAAAGACGGTTTCGCGGAACGTTCAGGTTTCCGAGTATCACCTTCTCGGAGTCACGGGTGCACCGGTCGAGCCCGTACGGCTTTCCATCTCGAAGAGCGATCCCAGGTATGCCTTTCGGAGCAGATCTTGTAGCTTCCAGTCCGTCGCGTCGGCCACTCGGTATAGGTAACGGGTTCGTGGGGGCACACGTTCATTTCGTATTCTTTTCGTGGATGCGTCATCCGCTTGGCCAACTACGGATAACTTCGATGCAGGGCCGGCCGATCGGTTGCTCGATCAAGTTTCAAAAGCCCGGACCAGCTCCACCGGCGACCACCGCTTGTAAGTAGCCCCGGACATCTTGTACATTTTTTTCGGGCACGTTCACGACACCCCGTGACGATCAAAATGAACGACGACACCGTACGAGGGCTGCCGTAATAGATACCTGTCCCTTTAAACAGCTTTCTTCCTCCTCGCTCTCTGGTTTCTCCAATGTGCCTCTTCCTTCATTTTTATTATTTTCTTCTTTATTAAGTGTTTTAGGTCACACGTACCTGCTAAGGCTATTAGTGGGCTGCGGGTCTTTATTTTTTAAAATTTTCTGCATAAATTGCGAGCTACTGTAACCAAACTAATTCAAATTTAAATTCTTTCAATGTTTCCACCGTTTTATTATAAATGCATATGTTGCAAGAAATAGTAGCCACCTAGGAATTTCTTTCTATTAATCGTTTTACTGTCTCAAATTGCAACTATTCATTTTTCAAATAAATGCATATCTGAATTCCTCGAAAGCGTTAGAGCGCTACTGTTCCTCTGGCTATCTAGGAGTATCAAGAAATACGGACAGGGACCGCTTGCTGGACAGAGTCTGGTGATTCCAATGCCCGGTCAGAGCGTCATCGATCTCCGCGCATCGAACTCACCGTCGCGAAAGTGCATTGAGTTGTATCCGGCGGGGCCAGGCCAGCGCGGCGCGGCGCGAGTCTCGGATCACGTTTATTAAGCCGGCAATGGACGATGAAAGTCCGTTTAATGATGCTCAAGATCGCGTGACGTTGCGTCGCTCGTTCGATTAAGCGTGTCGTCCGTCGTGCCGAGTAATTGCCGGCTGGAAATCGTCGGCGCACGATGCCGAACGTGTCCGTCGGGACACGTCGATGCCGACGAACGGCGGAGGTCCGGAACGGGTCATTGACAAGTAATTGTTGAACGGGATCGCGTACAGTTCGGCTGACATTTATTTCCCCGCGTAAAACTGGCGACGCGCGGGGCGAATCGCGGCGGAATAGTCGCGTTAAAGTGCGACGCGATTATGCCTGTCATTAAACTTCGTGGGGAGGGGGATCATTTTCTCGCTTGGTGACATGAATCAAACGCTCGCGCGCAATCGACCATTTACGGCTATATCCCGTGTATCAAGCGGAATTCCTTCCTCGCGACGATTATATGCCGCCGCCTCTAATCGAAACGGGGAAATCTACGCGAATAAGCTGAGATCGTGTCGCAGCCAGCGACCTCCAGCCAATCTAGGAATTCCTGTTGCACACCACGGAAAAGCGTATTATATCGTGTGTCGCGAGGGCCGCGAAGCGTGCGCGCCCGTGAGCTCTCGCGAGTATTGTGATGTAACGACGATGAATCAACGGATCGGTCGATCATTCACCAATGCCCAACACGTGCCCGTGGAACGCTGGCGAATCGATCAATTACAGAAACGATCGTGATATTCGTCGTCGTTTCTAATCCGATATCGCGTTCCCAGTCAGTGGTCGTTCATATGGTATATTCTCCAGTCTTGACGATTCAGGGAGTTAAGATTATTTACTCCATGTTATTCCTTATAGCTGTAAATGTTTTCCACAACATTCTCTTTGAAGAATTTAGAACAATTAAAATGTTGCAAGACAACATTTCTTTCCATTAAAATTCCATAAATATTTCCTAAAACGAACCATATACCGATATTTTTAAAAACTTTTAAAGAGAACGGTTTATAAACCCTATCTCAGTCGAAGAGAAACTCGCAGTACGAGCGGCGACCGTCCGGCAAGTAATTAAATATCCGACGCATGCAAAGGTACCTTTGAAAAGGTTCATACATTAAAAGAACTATCGCGCATCTTTATCACGGCCGTGCATCGATTATCTAATGCCATAATAACCTTGATTATATAATTATCCGTTCACTCGTACAAGAGGAGGTATCCTTCGGGTTTTATTACACTTTTTGTTTTCCATCGAAGCAACGATCCTCTGTTCCTCGCTCGCGAAAACGGCGTCCGCCTCTTCTTTATCGTTGCGGATCCCATCGACGGTAATATTATACTACAATTACGCATACCGCTGATGAAAATCAAGGACGCTCGTTCCCGGAGCCATCCCCGCGTATCATTACGCCAGGAAATGTTTACATGAGCTCGGACATTCTTTGTTTTGCAACCGAGCTTCGCGAACGAACGAGTGAAACCGTTTTTGTTAATCCGGCCTGTGGGAAATTCGATTTAACGCAACCTGCCATCGCTGAAACAGCATCTTCCTATCAATTTTTCTGGACTCTGATACTGGAACTGTCGAACATTATGGCTGACTGGTTCATTCAAGTTTCAAAATTGCAATTTAGTCAATTCTTTCGACATTGTCCGAGCGATGCAGACCTAAGTCAACAACAAAAATAGGCAACAATTTTCTTTTTAAAACACAATACTTTCTCTGAAACCGATACCCTTCCAAATCGCACTGGAGAGCCTCGATACTTTACTGGTCGATGCGTTATGGCTCTCCATGTGGGCAGTCCGAATGTTCTCGTGATCCGCCCACGCATTCGCAGACGCGTTTCGCGCCAAATCCAGCATCGATATCGACCTCTTCGGCGAAAAAACGGGGACTAAGTAAAATTCCATTGACATGCAGCGAAAGTTATAGTCTCGAGAATATTTCTACCGGTTATCTCGCCTTGATACGGGTCTTAACGCTCCGCACAAGAAAAAATCGAACGAAGACAAACGATTTTCATCCACTGATTTATCTGAACCTTCAACCCTGAAGTCCACGCGAACAAACAATTAAAAATTCTATTCCCAGAAATAATTACGCAAAACTAGAATAGTCCTTCGTCAAATTATAATAAGTAATAATTCCGCAATTAAAGAAGCACCATTTACGAGGCAACCAGAACGAGCAGGACGACCTATTAACTGAAAATGAACCGTAGTACATTTTAGACGATTACACGCATTCTGCTCCGATGTACATCTCAAATTCGCTCGGAAAGAAAACGCCACGCGAGATAGCCGGAGATCATGATCGCTAACGAAGCCCGGGATGTTCGTGCCTTATCGAGTTATGCTCGGCGCTAAATTGGCTCGCCCTGTAATTATATGTACATCCTAGCGTTTTCCTGGACCGAGGGCCCGTACGATTTTCATTTGGCATTGCTCGCAGTTCATAGACTCAACGAAGCGGAACAACGACGTTCTCTCCAAGCAGCCAACCCCGTTGGATCATCCACGGCTCCCGAGTAGATTAGGACGTTTGGCGAATCGGCGTTGCAGGTTCTAAGGATGCTCGTTTTAAGGATACTCGCAAGAGATGAGCTGGAACAGGAATAGCAAGGATGACGTAACCGCCCAATCTGCACACAGGTTTCGCGCACACCCGAGGCCGTTAGCGTGTGTTCGTGACTTCACCGACACAGTTGATCGCGACACATCGGTTCAGTCACCACTGCAAATAGCCGAAGAAATTTCCAGCCGCGCGAAATTCCGAGCGGAATACAAAACCGCGCCGATTTTCGGCTCTCCGCGGTTTCGTTGATCGCCAATCTTGCGTGCAGGCGACAGAACCTGTTTTTTTTATGCAATCCGTTGATTGGTCTATCGGGAAACGATTTTCTAAACGGACCTCGATTGACTCTTATTTCTGCGAACTGGAGGAAATCGCGAACTCGCCGCTCGCTCTTAGCGCTTTTCCAAGCCTACTATCTAACTAATTGTTCTAAACAGTCGGGAATAATTCTGTTAGCAACTGCTTCTAACAATATCTCGCATGGCAGGACTTGAGTTCATTTTGCCCTAAGGATACAGGCGTCCCACGAAATTATGATCCTCTAGCAGCCAATTGAAATTACTAGCTACAGTGAGTCTTATTAATATTCGGACACTCTTAAAGAGACGATAACTTTTTTAACACATTACTTGCCGGCCGATTATTTCATAATTTTTCAGCAGCAAAGGATTAGTGGATTTTTCAACAGCATCAACAATTTCTTTTGAAACAACCTAATACAATATCGCTATTCGAATTGATCGAAACGGCACGAGTAGAATACCCAGGGGTTAAAGGCAAAAGGAGGTCAAAAACATCGGAATAGTGGAGTAATAAACGCTCTTCCGCACGCTCGCATCCGATTTCGATGTTCGATGTTCAAGGTGACGCGGTGAACAATACGCGAAGCGACCGGATGCATCGATGGTAATTTATTTGCCGCCAAATCGGTTTGTCCTTCGGTGTTAATTCGTCTAGCGAAAGTCACGGAGCTAATCAAAGACGCGTTAGCGATCAGACAACCGAGACGAGCACGCAATAAAGAGCAGGCCCGCGATCGATCGGATCGGTCGGGATCAATGCACGTCCTTCGGGGTGGTCGTACCGAGAATATCGATCGAACTCGCAGATTTCATTTTTCTTTCTACCTTTTTTCTTTTTCTATTCGCGCGAGGCTATCTAGAGAGCCCGAAAGAACACCGCGAGAAATGATTTTCGTGGGAGCACGGCCAGCACGGATTGCGTAGGCCAACGTGTGTGGGTAGCTTGGCCTTCAAAGTCCTTCGCTGGAAAAGTAGGGACCAGGATCGTCGTACGCGTAGGCCTCCGGCAAGTGGGAGGACTGGATTAAAGGCATCTCTCCATTACGCGTAACTGTATCTACAACCATCGAGAAAGTCGTCACGTCCCGCTATCAAGCCTTCGATGATTTAGATCTTCCCTCGTTCCATCGCTTATCTTTAATCCGGAAGTCAAAAGGATTATACCACCTTGAGCGTTTTAAATACACAGCAATCTTTTGACATATTTGCTTGGATAAGAGCGAAGTTGAAAATCAATTTCGAATAAGGCCTTCGTTATACCAGCCTCAAGGAATATCTTCGAACTTTCATTTCTCCTGTTTGTTACAGGATGGTTGGACTGGAATCGTTTACTTATTTCATTAAAATGGTTTAACCATTTTGTTTGATAAATTGTCACGATCTAAAAGAGGATATTAAAGTGAATCGTAAAAAACGATGGCAATTAAGCATGAAAAGAAGTTCGAAAAAGGAGTGATAGCTGGCAGAAAGTCACTGTACCCGTAGATTAAGTGAAAAACTTCGTTCTGTTTAATTCATATTTGTCTTATACCTAATCGACATAAAGACACAAATTGTGTATATACAGCGAAATAGTTTAAATAATATATTTGTATGAATTCGTCAAGTCTTTCATCGTTTCATTCATTGTACGGGTGTAGTTTTCTTCTGTTTGCGTTCCTCCTTGCGCTTTTGTTTCTCAGTTTCGTCGTGGATACGCCTCTTCTTCCGCAACAACCATATTTCCTTGGACCTCTCCTCGCGACCCTTCATCATACTCCTGTACAGGTTACGATGCTTCTTCTTGATCATTCGTTCACGGAGTCGATATTCCTGCCTCTCCTGTCGATTCTTTTCCCATGGATCTTCTTTCGTTACCGTGCCGGATTTCACTTTCATTGCTTTTTTCTGTAATTAATATAAGTGCGGATAAGATAAAGCCGTAGTCATACTTATTAAACATATGTAGCTAATGGTATCAACCTTTTGCAACCGTTTTTGTTCCTTCTTGTCTTCCGCCTTTGAAGACATTTGTTCGTCATCATCGTCTTCTTCTTTAATTTCCACTTCGTCTTCCTGATCTTCATTCTTGGACTCGCCCTCTGTCTTTTCATCGTCATCTTCTTCCTCGGACGCACTTTCTTCTGTTTAATAAAAAGAAAATTAGTCTCTGTGTGTGCAGATTATTTTTCTACTATATTAAAAGAGCATATACCATCGTTTAGTTTAAAATCATGATCCATAAGAGCGCGGGCCTCCGGTGGAATGTAGGTTTGATCGTGACGGCTGTCTGAGAATGGTGACAGATGGGGTGGAAGAATACAACCCATTAAATACTTTTCCACAGGCATCAACTCTCTCGCATTAACGGAATCGAAGACCCATTGCGGTTGTACATAATACCTGTGAAAATAGAAGCGATTAAATGAGTCATATTAATTGAGTAAACACAATTATTATGAAATAAAGAAATTATAGACCACCTGGAGATATACTGTTTGCTCATGCTGGGTCTGTCCACTATTTGGTGAGTTATTGTCTCGTCAGTTTCGTCAAATATTGCTCCAACAAACAGCAATTTATCCCAAGACACTTCGGCTCCGAAACAACGTAAAACAAAAACTAATGGTTCTCTTGGTACTTCTCTGTTCAGAAAAACTTTCAGACCTTTAAACAACGTTTTCAGCTTTTTAATATTTTCTGCTTCCGCTATAGCTTCTTCCACTTTCGTGGTATCGCCATCTTGCTGTAAGGGAAAATTTTAAAAATAGATTTTTGAACGTGATTCTCATTTTATTTGTACTTACACTTGCAAATTGGTCCATCACCAAGTCTTCATCTTCCGCATTTTGCACGGAAGGATCTAAAGCTATCAATGGTAAGTTTAATGCACTTATTCTTTCCGATACATAGACCTCTTCGTCCACAAGTGTTTTTTCAGTATTTTCTGTACAGAAAAGGTTAATGTTAGATTAAAACGCTACATATAAAAGAAACTTAATGAAAAATGGTCTTACCATTGCTAGTGAGTTTTGGTGGATAATACAAGTTAAGTGTGTGATAGAGTCTAAAATTAACAAAGCCTAACATTATGATATAAAACTCTACAAATATGGACATCAGTTTAAAATCCACTTCGTTCTTTGCTTGAGGCTCGAAGCAGAAATGATGCGGTACTATCCAATTAATTGTTTGACCCTTAATTTCAGCTTGGTAATAATATCCCTTAATGGATACAAACACTTTGCGTAGAGCCTTAGCAGAAATTACAGCATGTAGGAATTCTATGCTTAATCTTCTGCATAATAGGGATTGATCTCTTGGTATATGTTTAAGAGATGGAAATGTACTGAACAAGAAACATAGTGTTAGACAATCATCGAGATCTCTCAGGGCATCGATAAATGTTGGATAACGCTCTTTAACAATATGATCCAATGTCAAAGTAGGATGATTGTTCAGGTATCTCTTCAGGTCTGAAAATTCTTTCAGAGCTTTGGCTTTGGCCACTTTCTTGTGAAATACCTGGGAAAATAATATTTACTTAGATGTTGAAAATTTTCTGTAAAATATATGGAGATGAATTTAATGTACCTTATACTCTCTCATTTTCCATATTATGGGCTCATGCATTACAAATTGAATATCCTTCTTGTGATACAATGTCTTTATACCAGGCTCACCCTTCTGAGCTCTTTTACGGTTGCGTGGCTCCCTTGGGTATATACCTTTCAAAATACATAATCGACGAAAGTCATTTAAGGAAAGCTGCAATTTCTTCAAAGCAGCTTTCCTCGACATAAACTGTGCTCCTTCTCCGGACTGGTACTGCAAATTTCAAAATCAAATGTTAACAATTCCCAGATGAATTTAGTGTCAATATAACCTCAATCAACGTTCTCGTATTTACTCGAATAACAAGAGAAACCTTAGTAATATTTCATAAATACCTTTTTCTTTCCGATTACAACCATTTTCGGTTGTGTTTTTAATGCGATCCGATATTAAAAAACTACATAAACACAAAGAAGTAAATTGTTGAAGTGTTCCACGTGCTCTTCGAAGGATAACAACAAGAAACTGAAAAGTTGAGAACTATAAAGCAGCGCTATCTCGTTGCAAAAGTAGAAGCACAGGGCACAGACGAGGTACAGGAGTAGACTCTCTACTTCAATTCCTCGTCTGTGGTATAAGTGCAACGTGTTTTTTTTATTCGGGATATTTACAAGAATTAATTTACGCTTTTATTAATAATATATTTCGATTGCGCACAGCACAAATATATACAAAGTTGCACATTAGCGTACTCTATCCAATTTGTTATTCGTCTTCCTCAGAGTCGTTTTCGCCGTCGCTTTCGTCATCTAATTCCGGCATCGGAAAACGGAGTATTGCTGCTATTCCAGTTACTTGTTCCAATTCTAAACGCAAAGAAAAATATGGTAGCAATGGAAAAAACAAAATCGCTCTTTAAATGTTACGTAAACAGAACTTACGTTCACCGGATACATGTAAACTCGAAAATATTTTTACATCCCCACCACAGTCTTTCACACTTTCCACTAACGAAACGTATTCTTTTCTCAGAGCAACATCTTGACATCTATATCGTTAACAGTAAATAGATTCATTCGTATTTCGACAACATTAAACTTAGTTAAAATCGAATGTTACGCATTTACCTAAATAATTTATCTGAAATAAGTAAGGTTTCAATAGCTTGTGCTTCGTTGGCTTTCTGCACGTGCTTCTTTCCATAAAACGCTCTGCAAGGATCAGTCTGCAGTATTGTAAAAAATGTTTCCAGAGCTTTCACTTCACCAGCTGCTTTTGTATCTGAGATTCGAGAAATAACTGCTGGCTCGGCTAGAACTTCTGTTATTTTGAATTATAAAAATATAAAGAATTATTATGTCGTTGACTAGTTAGATAGTTCGTTTAAAACATTCGTGTTACCTTTTAAAGAGTGTTTGAATCCTGAGCTAGAATGGACAAGCAAAAATTTACTTTTGTTTTCTAATATCAATTTGTTGTCCGTTTTTACAGCTTGCTCTATCATATAATCCATGTATTGGTCTTTTACAAACCCAGGACTGGCAAGAATAACGCATTTCACGATATCAAAACTTATGTGTCTCAAAATTCCTTGCATGACATTTTCGTAAAATCGAGTCAAACCCTAAAAATGTTTTTCAATAATTATATACTATATATATGTAGTAGATACATATAAAAATGTATTCAAATGCAATGCAAAACCTTTTCGTGTTGAGAAACATTTCCTTTCCTTTTTCTAGGTATGATTTGATCTATTTTAGCACGAACTACCGTCATGTTGGAAGTTATCAAGCAAATATGAGCTATGCCTTCCTGCATTACAACAGCTGCAACATCTGCATTCTACAATGAAATGCACAACTGTTTAATTCAATATCCAGGAGAAAGTGACTCTGTACAATTTCTAGCAATATAATTTACCTGTGTAGGATCACATGCTGTGTCAACTCTGTCTAAAGAGATGGAATCCCAGTGAGTTTTAGTGATTGTGAATTTTCGATTTTGTTCTACATCCAATGTGTGATATGCTCCCATCTGTAAATAATCACTGTTGTACATTGCAAAGCAAGCATGATACTTTGTATAATATAAGATTTAAGGTATATTACCTTAACATATTTATTTTCTTCTACGTTCCTGCCCTTCAGTCTTAGAACACAGGCTTGTGTATCAAAATCAATGTTTTCTACGCATATCGTAAGAGTAGTTCTAACTCTATAGCTATTGGAACTACCAGTCGATGTTTCCGTTTGCACTTTCCTATAAAGAATATAAAGTAATATTAGACTCCAATAAATTTAATAATAGTCAATATGTTGTAATAACAAGGAATAATACCTAAACGTAGAACAACTAACAAAATCTCCTTCGCTAATGATATTATACGCGTGCCACATGTCTTCTGTGTTTTCTGGGACAAGGGCCACACGCCTAGAAATTTTGGTTTTGTATTAGATTTCAATAACCATTCATAACGACCACAATAATAATTCACTCACCCTTCTCCCTCTTTATCAACAACCTTTGCCACGAGCTTCATTTTATACGATTCACGTATATATTATATCTGAAAATGTAAAGCATTTAATTTTCCAATCATTTTTTCAGTCAGGTTATGTTAATAAACGTAAATATAATATGTACTGAAAATGTTAGCGTTACCCGTGACGCTTCGAATATTATGCCTCGCTTTGTCAAACATGTTTCAAAGTAATGTTAATACATGAGACAAATAAAAATGAAATAAAATGTAAAATCGAGCGTAAATTTATTTAACAATCTTTACAAATTGTATTACATCTGAACGAAGAATCTCTGATATTATAGGTTAGGTTGAGATCAATTTTGGTTAATGTTGCACAATCATCGGCGAAAGTTGTATAATTACCTCAGAAATAATTGCACAGATACGTGATTATAGGAATCATACTTTCCACGTTTTACGTTTGATTGGTGTAACGTGAAATAAATTGTTCCATATGTCAAACATGATACTTTTCCGGCGATCGACAGTCCCATTCATGGCTTGTTGAAGAAATAGAAATAAAAATTATTTCTAGAAATGTAGATTCGTAGATGGCGTGGAAATGAAATTCTCTTGGCGATCCTAAGATTTAAGAAGTGACCACCAGAGGACTGATAAATGGAGATCAAGTGTGGGAATTCAATTCTAGGAGAGCAATGGAAAATGTTTTCTTAGAGAAACAATGCGTTTCTTTTTATTCTTTGGCTTCACATCCGCTCTCTTTGACTATTGTCTTTTTTCTGTCGTCCTTTGTTTTCGATTTTTCAGGCGCGTTTTCAAAACCAAGCTTACCAACTTAACTTGAAACCAACTAGCCTAGTGACTAATTGAAAATTTAGTCGACGTCTAAAGGCTTGCAACCTGCTATACTAAAACGTTAGCAAAGTTATAGGGCAGCATACTTTCAAGGGTTTTATATAATCGAATTATTTATACATATGTACATATTTAGAAATTTTTTAAATTTCGAAACGAATGCATATATTACATATTACATTTACATTGTATATCTATATGAAAAATCTGGATAATAATTTATAACAGTTAATAATAAATATTAAAATGCAAGAAATCTTTGTGCGTTAACATATTTAAATATTTTAATACTGGCAAACTGAAATGTTTTTTAAAATTTGATGACTCAATATTTGTTGCTCGTATTTGGACATAATCCGTTTCATTTATGTACACATACATACATATATCTTCTATTTAAATAGTTTTGATAACTTCTTCTTGTCATTTAAATCTTTTTCCTTAAGAACTGCTGAAAATGCTTGCAGTTCTTTTTCAACTATATTTCCCAATATAGGATCTAACTCTACGGCTCTTCGTAAGTCCTTGGTAGCCTCCGTTTTGTCCCAAGCTCCTATATATGCTTTCCCTCTCCTATATAGAGCTTTCACATTGTCTAATAATTCAAAAATGTATAAATATACATTTGTATAGTACCCTTTGGTAGACATAGAAAAAGAGACATAACAAACCTGGATCATGTTTAAGGATTGTAGTGCAATGTTCTATAACTGCATAATACTCTTTCAGCATCAATTTGCATTGTGCATAATTCGAAAGTAATGGAATCTTTAATCTGTTTAATGCCAACCATTCTTCTCCGTTGGGCTTCTCGCTATAAATTATGTATAATAATTAATGATATGAGTGCCTCAAGCATGCAAGTATGTATGAAATACTAACGCAAGCATAAGTTGTTCCAACATTCCAATTCCTTTCGCATACACGTTGCAAGCTTCCTCATAATTTTTCTCTTTGAATAACGCATTCCCCTTTTCTTTTATGTCTGGGATACTTTTCAATTTCTCATCCTCTGTCATTTGCCATGATTCCTTTTCATAATCTTCTGGTAATATTACATCCGTAAGATCTACAGTAGAAAATAATTAATTTCTGATATTTTTGTTTCCTTAGCTTGCCCATATTTCAGACTATTTACCGATTGTAAATTCTAAATCCTGAGGATCTTTAATAAGTTCATTTAAATCGTCGTATCCTATTCCTTCATTCTGCAAAGTCACACCGCAACAATGATGCGGACGTTTTTCTGACGGCGCCTTTCCAACTTCCCTCAATGTCTTAGACACGAAAGGATATGCTGTGACTAGCTAAATCAATAAATACCATTACAACACTTGTTTACAACTATGTAATATTGTTGTACGATTGCAGACATACGCTTTTATGTATTCTGAAGCATGCGACTTCTTTTAATGCCATCTTTTGTATAATCACTTCCCATACTTCCAGTTTGAACTTTTTCCCTAAAATAAGCTCCATCGGCCTCCGCATAGCTTTACTATCGTCAATCACTGTTTTCTCAGCGTTACATTTTGTCGTTTTGAAGTGGAAAACAACCTATAAAATTTAAACATTATTAATGTAACCAATATAATTAATATATAGAAAGTCAGAATTATATAGTGTCTATAATGCATACTTTAGTCCCAGGTACAAAATTAATTGCTTTTGTTCCTATATGAACAATTGTCTTTACTATATAATCATCGTTTTCCATTTTAAATATGTGAATAATTGATTATTGTCGCAATCAGTTAAAATATTTTAGTTCCAACCTAGTAACAATTATAAATTTACATAAATTACATACATAGATTGCAATACCTTATCAATTATAAGTTGTAATCTTACAATTTTAGCTAGGAGATTTCAAACAATGATGAACCTATGTACATATAACATTATTGAATGGACGTATAATTATTTTTTCTGCTAGCTATTGAGTTTACTTCATTTTTTGGGTTTATATTTCGCTGCCAATACTTTTATGCGATGTTATAACCTAACGGTAACACGCGATGTACTCGTGACGACGAAACTAGAGATAACCATAAATGAGCTCACAATTTTGTACCGTTAACCGAAAAACTACTTTAAATACGGTTTCTACGTTTTGAAGTGTATCGTCAAGAAGCGGGGTCGGATCTTCGTCAGAGAAATATTATCTAATCATTTGACAAACGAGTCCTTACGAAATACATTGTAGAGTAAGGTTACTGCTGAGTAAGGTTCATTACCATAATTTTTAATAATATATATAAGTGTCCCGGAAATCTTGCAGTATGATGTTATGTGAAATTTCGTAAACATCATGTATATATAGTTGATGTACATTACGTATAGTTTACTGTTCAACAAATACACGCGAACGTCTTGCACGCGTCCTATACTACATACATATATACATACTTAAAAAATCCAATAGTTTTCTACATAAATAGTGACGTAATAAAAGAAGTAGTGTGCAAGGTAATGATGATTTGTACTTTTATATTGAACTTCGAACACCTCATCTCCATACTATTCCATTTTAGCTGCCACTAAAAGATGACAGAAAGGATAGTATAAGCATTTATAAGGGCAAGATAAAACAATTTTGTTTTAGTCTTGACATTAAATTTGTTATATTCTTTTCTAGTCGAATAAGTGCAGTTAAGAGAAACAGTGCTTCCGCCGAGAATATGAACGGACAAGTAGCACGTAGTAAGTCAACATTTTTATCTTTGCCTTTTTATACGATAAAGTTTTAACTAATCGTGACATCGATTCTCAGATGTGGAAGAAATTACAATTCCCGTGCCATGGGGTCACGTAAGCGGTCAGTTGATATTTAAATTTAGTTCTTTTTTTTTACAAATCAAATTATCAACATTATCGAAGTTTTCAATGATAAATTCAGGTAGATTATGGGGATCAATGGATCAACAACCAATACTGGCACTGCACGGCTGGCAGGACAACTGTGGAACTTTTGATAATTTAATTCCTCTGTTACCCGACGATGTATCTGTACTTTGTCTGGATATGCCTGGACATGGTTTGTCCTCCCACTATCCAAAAAGTCAGTACTATTATCTTTACTGGGATGGAATAATACTACTCCGTAGAATTGTAAAACACTTCAAATGGAACAAGGTTAGCGAGTGGCCTAATGTTACTGCTTCATAAATTGTTAGTCATCTTTCGATTGATGCGACACCGATTTTGTTGTATCATTTCATTATGCAAAGCAAAAGAACTGGCTCTAACGTTTAGCAAACATATTTTTTCATAGAGATACATGTATTTGAATGCATATCTATTAATTATTTATTATTCATCCTAGATAAAATTACTTGGACATTCCTTGGGAGGTTCTATAGGATTCTTATATGCTGCATCCTTTCCTGAAGAGGTGGACTTGCTCATTAGTATAGACATAGTAGGTCCTACCTTAAGAAATGCTCTAAAATATCTGAGTCAGACTGGTTATATAGTTGATAAGTTTTTAACTTATGAAAGCCACGAGAATGAGACTGTTCCAACCTATTGTTACAATGATATAGTTGATATAGTAGAGAATGCTTATGGTGGTTCTGTAACCAAAGACAGTGCAAAAATATTAATGCAACGTGGTGTACGTCCCTCCCATGAACCCGGGCGGTACTGCTTTACACGGGACCCACGATTGAAGGTAACAAATGTGTAATTTCAAAGTTACTTCAGACAATTTGCAGAGCGTTATGTACAATAATATTTGTATTGCATCTTTTAGATCGCTGCATTGGGCATACCAGGACAGTTGGAAGTAGTGCTTGCATATGCATCCCGAATAAAGTGTGCTTATCTCAACATTCGCGCTTTGAACGGATTGAAATACGATGATCCAAACGCTTACAAAATGACCTTGGATCGAATAAAACTAGGCTCCAAAAAATTCGAATACCACGAGGTCGAAGGGACTCATCACGTTCACTTAAACAATCCCGAAAATGTTGCATCAATCATCAGCAACTTTCTAAGTACTTAATGATGAAATAGTTTAGAATTAAACGGTAACAACCAGATTATAGTTGTTTAGTTAAAAAATTAGTTATGTGGAAGCTATATTAGCTATACAAAGCTAATTCATGTTGCGTTAGAGTACGAATTAGATGCCAATTCTTTGGTCTTTTTTGCGTTGTCTCCTTTTTGATGTTTTACATCAGATGGATTGAATTCAGAAGAATTGTTGCTCTTTTTATGGATGTATTATTTGATATGGGAATGTATACGCACAAACATTATTTATTGAAAGTATGATACTTTAGAAGTAGCAACGTGACAATAGATAATATTTTCTAAGAACAAACGAAAAATATTCACTTTTTCGTTTCCGCAAATATTAGGTCTTCCATTGAAGAAGCAAAATAGCATTACTGGTTCTAGATAAAATTCAATTCGCGCTGCTTCCATACGTTTGACTGTGCGTCACGAGTTAAAAATAAACTCCACGGTAAAAAATATTATTCCATACGATGACATTAACAATTGTCTTCATTGAATTTACATGATGCACTAAGTTTATTGTTTTTCTTTTTTTTTTTAATGGACATTGCACTTATTCGCCTAGAGCGATAACGTATTAATATACCAATAATGTGCTGCAAGAAACTTTACCGGTTTATGTCTCCACGGACGATAAAAAAACTTTGAAGCGATATTCGCTATCATTATGTTCTTTTTGTATGTTACAATTTTCTTCAGCTATGCTTAAAGAAGAAAACTATTCCATGGCGGGTTCCACGCGTATTTATAGATAAACCTATCGTTTGTAATTTATTGAAATGAATAAAAGAATTATGAGAATTATAGTTGGTGGCTTAATTTTACCCGCAGAAAATTCTGTTACCGATTCTAATGTGTTCAAACGTTATGAAACACTGCGCTGCCGTCGAGACCGAGTTACAAAAGAAACGATGTATGGCAGAGATAAAGAAGCTGTTGATACAGATGTTTCTAAGCGACGTACAATGCTCGAATTGAAAAAAAGTTCTAATGTCTTGTTTACTCAGTTGTCAGTAATGATGCCACGTCGAAATAAAATAAAACTATGTACCAAGACTTTATTCGTTCCAGCTATTACGTGTCAGTTCTTACTAAATTTTTGATCGGTGTAGAGCAATTAAGGTAAAACATATTTAGAACGTGTGTTTTTGCCTTATCGAGGAGCCGGTAAACGAAGATCGAGTAGCAACCAGCCGGCTAAAATATTTCGTAGATAATCAGAATTCAAGGCGACTCGGCAAAATAAATATCGGTAACTGTTTCGTGCGATAGTACATATCTTCGAACGTTTCAATGTAATATTATCGCAATATTATATGCGAATAATAATGGGAACACGTACCAATGAACCGGTAAAGGAAGATTCGAATTTTTTCGATTGTACTCGTGGGTGGAATTTAACGCGGTGATATTACACGGGGCTTTTTGTCGAATTATTGGTTTAGGTTGTTATCAGGCAACTCCTGAAACGAACTTATCCTATCGTACATACACGTTCTGCGTGTCAGTAATTACGAGCGACGATAATGCTGTCGCACGTAGAAAACGAACTTGAATATTCCATTCCGCCAGGTGAATAACGTTTGCAGTTGTCAACGTGTTCTCCTTTCGCATTCCTGGTGGAACGATTCGGGCTCTTGTGTAGTAAAAAATTTCCTTCGCCGCTGCATCGTTTCGCCGTATCGTAAGTATGTAATTTTCTTTCTAATACGAAATTACGTAACAATCAAGATAGAGTGCTTTCGGGATTACGGAATCATCCGTTTCGCGATTGCCTTTGTGTAATGTTTAATTTACAGATTTTTTCTTCTTTCGTCGGCACGCTAATCTCGTCGTTTCAGTTATCGGTCTGATCCATCGATCCCAACGATCAATAAACTTTTCACTTGAAAGTTTGTTCGTTCGGCTCGAGTTATCAGATCGTGGAAGAACATACTTCATACAATGAGATGCAATTGCCACGCTGTTATGAAAAATCCGACCTTCGAGTTTGCTTTTGGAGGTGTCTTCTATATTCTGCCGCGCGTTGCTCCAATTCCCGATCCGTTGGAGTATAAACTGCGTAAGTCCTCAATCGTGCTTTTGTGAGTTCCAGATCCTGTTCACAAAATATTGATTTTTTAAATTATCGTATTTCTCCTTTACCGATACCCTTATCACGATCTCATTTGATGTAATACAAATGCTCTTGCCGTCCACGTCATCTATAATTAGTTCAGCGGAAGACATTACAACGTTTAGAAATTACGTTCAAAGGACTTTGCTTACAATTAGTGATACTGTACCTTTAAGAATTTTCGATTACGTGCCAAGGATTCTTCCGAGTTTATACGAAAAATAGGCGTCAGAATCTTTCCCGTGCGTTTCTCATGTTGCAGTTTCTCCAAAGAAACCTTGCGTGCGTGACCATCATCAGCCTGCATCGTCATTATCATTATTTATGACTTTTCACAATTGCATATTGTCGTTCTAGTTTACATAGGTATAATTTTCAGTTTTAAATTGACGTGAATGATGTGGGTAATGCACTTTAAAACGCATTATAAGTTATATACATATGTTTCGCGTTTTTCATGTTTCTCGGGCGACGGATTAATCGATACTGTGTGAAATCGGTGTTGACCAGGGTGGACGAATTAATTCGTCGATGCGTTCGACTGTCCTTCCATTATTTTTTATTACCTTATTTATTTGCCAGGCGATAAACAATAAAAAAAATTACAGCGAAAACAAAGATCTTTTATACCTGAAACGATGGTACGAGTCTCGATTAATTCTCTGTACACGTGGTACTTGGTTTCTATAGTAATATTGTACACGTGGCAACAATCAATATTGACGCCCGCATCGAATGTCTAAGCATTCGCATATGGAACGCATATGTGTACTTTAAAGGATGGAGGAATTTTTATTAGACTCTCATGTAACTTAAATAAATTATATTCAGCAGACTGATATTCATAATCCTAAATATGAAATGTCCTTATATTTCTGAGTATGTGCAAAATGTATCTATGTCTCAATAATACATTTTACTGGATGATCGTAAAATTTCTTTATCTTGCAATCCCTCCTTATTGGTTCATTCATTCTTCTATGGTTTGGATTGTTGGCTATAATAGAATGTATTAAATGAAAATAACATTTTCATTTAAAGAATAGAAGAAAATTATGACACTTACCAAAATGTATATGTGACTCGGTATCGATCGTTCGATCACTTCCAAAATGCGCGCTTTACTTACTTTATACTCTTCGTCTATAGATCATAAGAAAAGAAACATAAAATTTGAAATTCGAGGAATAAACTAAATATAATGTGTAATTTTGCAAAAGTATTACCTGACGGAACAGCTAAAGACAATGTTGGAAGTTGCACAAAACCAGCAACAAGAGGACGAAGAATCCACTCAACTTTTCTTTCATTTTTGGGAAGTATATAAATGTCCACCTAACGCCGATCGTATAATTAATTACTGCGATATACATTTTTCTATTGTTATAGAATTACGTACTTGTTTTTGCCCAGCAAACATAAACGCGTCACTAGCTTCCATGATTAACCGTAATTTGATCATGTAATCCGAATGATTTTTTATAAAGTACGATATAAGCAGCGGAGTTCGAACCCATCCATGAGCTGGTAGTTTAGCTTCCAAACCGATCACTGCATCTTCGACCCACAAAGGTGCTAAAGTTACACTGCTACTAGTTTCTAATGCATTCTCGTCGTTACCGCTAAAAACATAATGTAATATTACTAAAGAGTTCTACAATAATATAGTTTCGCGTAATGATTGTTTACCGTTTCCACTTAATTGTATATACTCCAGTACTGGTAGGTTGTTCGCTACCAGCTTTTGGTATCAAACAGTACGAATCCGTTCCCGTTTCACCTTCAGTCAGTGTAATACCGGCTAGAACAGATACCGATTGATCTGCATTCTCCCTCGCTATGGAATCACCCTGCATAATAATGTAATATTACAATAACGTAAAGTCAAGGTTTTAAACAAGAGTATAATATACAAATACTATTTACTAGCTCTATAGAAGTACTGATAATGTTTATAGGCCACGGAGAGACACAGGA
Organism: Lasioglossum marginatum; assembly: GCA_028455795.1. Taxonomy (NCBI): domain Eukaryota; kingdom Metazoa; phylum Arthropoda; class Insecta; order Hymenoptera; family Halictidae; genus Lasioglossum; species Lasioglossum marginatum. Next base: position 2,468,468 of record CM052242.1, read on the forward strand.
GATGTGCGGCATTATTATAAAAGGTTCATTAATGAAACCTTTTGTCATTGGTTCAAACAATGTTGTATAAAACAATGTCGATACTTCAAACGGTTTCGAGACAGACAACGAATGCGTCAATTCTTTAGTTCCCTTTATTTCCTCAGACTTCGAATATTCGAGCTATAATAATAAAACTATGTATATAGTATATACGTTTACTTTAAAAATCATTAAATTAATATCTACCTTTATGTGGATATTTCTATCGCCAATTTTATGTGCTCTTAAGTATACCGTATGATTAGAACTGCAATTCTTTTCTAGATCTTCGATTGGTATTGATATTACCGATTGTTTGTTGAGCATTGTCAAGCTTAATTCCGCTGCGAACCGATTGAAATTAATTAGGTCAGTTCAGAACTATACAATAATCTATAACGTACTATGAACATACTCGATTGTTCAATTGCTCCATCCGATACTAGTGACACATGTAACAATGCAGATGATAAATTTTCATTGGCGATAACAGATAATTGAATAGGGAACCATTCTCCTAAGAGTGCTGGACTGCTGGATTCTGCGCTTATATTCAGACTAGATTCTTCTTGTTTGATTTCTGCAGTGACTAGTGATTGTATCAACTCAAATTCTCCTCTGCTATTTTAAATACGAAATGTATCAGCCTTTTAAAAAGATGTGCTTGTAGAAATATTTTATTTCAAACACGTACCGCAACTGCTGTATCTCGGGATATAATCGACCCAGCAAATTCGTTTCCCTTCCAACAGCAGAGAACCTCAAAACGATACAACAAACGTTATGGTTGCCCATGTATAATGAAATAGTGGTGATGCGTATTTTGCTTCCATCGGTAGTTTGCGGTGCTTCAAATTGATACAGAAGTTTCTTCATTTCTTTCGCGTTAAAAGTAAGATTACAATTTTCAGCATTGGTAATTGTAAGTTCTGACGAGTACCCGGGGCTACTAATTGTTATTAATACTTTAGAAAATTCTACGATACCACTATACAAATTCCTGGAAAAGTAACATCTTATTAAACTAAAAGCCTCGATTTTGTATGTTTATGTAAACGTGATTTGGATAGATAGGTTAGGATAGATTACCTGACAATGACTTCTACGTTAACTAAAGAATTAACAGCATATTTTGGTTGCAAAAATCGCGCCTTAACTTCTACAAATGAACTCATGTTATTGTCATCAATTGTGAAAACAATTGGTTCTACTTTATTAAGCTCCGTTTCCCACTTTTCAAGTGCTAGAAGTTTCACATCGTCAGGTAAGTTCGGCTCCGGATTCGGAGGTTTCTTCTGTGGTTTTCGAAAAACATTTGAATTAGTTTCAAATTATTACGCGCGATAATTTCAATTTCTAGGCTGGTCTTACATTAAGTATATTTATGATGTTGTTGTACACTGCAGCTTTGTAATCTTCCGAGAACGTGGTGGACGGCCCCAATACTTCAAATGCTAACGTGATGTAGTCTTGAATACTTGTGGATAGATACGCCGCTCTCAACGCATTTTTTAAGATATTTGTAATTAAGACAGGCCACCGTTCCCCGTGATATTCCCACAACATGTGCATCAACAATCTGGCCAATCAAATTTTATGATTTTGATGTTAAGTTATGAAAATAGTCTAGAGGGAATAATGTTAGGATCAATCAATTTTGACTTATGAGTGGTATAGTCTTGTAGGTGGTTCCCAAATGATTTTGTGCTTATCGTTTTTTTTTTCGTTATAATAATATAGTCCAATTCCAACTTACGTGAGTACTTTTCCGTAATCCTTCGAATTATAATATTCTTCAGCCATTTGTACCACTGAAAGAGGATTGTACTGTTGTATTACAAAAGTAACATGGTTGCAATAGTAAAATCTTTAAATAAACACACTGTACCTAGTACCCTTCTCATTCTTGGGCATCTGTACACTTTGAATTGGGCAATTGCATTTCCCAACAAGGCAATAATTATTTTCTGAAAATGAAATACCGGTTACGTCTAATCGCATTTGAAACAATATATACGACGTAAGAATGTCTTACCGAATGATCTACTAATTTTTCTTTGTACTGTAAAGCCTGTATGGCAATTGTTTCTTTCGCGGAGTCTGCAGGTTCTGCACTCAATTTTTCCGGACGCCATGGCCGTTGTCCATAAAATTCCAGTTTATCTTCTCCAACCAGCGGATCTGGATCTGGATAACTATGAATATTCTAAAACAACACATACATGTAAGCTAGTGCATTTAAAACTTTTCTATAAACACGTGGGTGTTATAATGGTTCACATACTTGACATAGTTCTTTACAAGCAGTTTGTCTCATGCTTGCATGCTGAGCTGCTAATTGAAAATAATACCCAGGGTGTTGAATTTGAAGAGCCGGAAGTCCCTGTCGAATAGCTTCGTCAAATAACTCAGCAAATGTAGAGAACTGACTGCACATCCATGCATGATGTTCAAAGATGAGTTCCTTCGGACCGGTCATCAGCTTGAATCTGTGTTACAACATTTATCTTTGTCACAATGCTTGTTACTTATTGTATTCTTATTATAACTTTGATCGCTGACCTGTCTGTATGGTGCCTAAACTGTGCTATGGCTTCTTTAGCAATATTTAAATTAAATAATATTTTACACAACTTGTAGTTGACAAACCAAGCAACAGTTTTAACTTCCATCGCATTCATGTCTTTCATTTTTATTTCAGACAAATTATTATATGCTTGCTCGTAGTGCCTGTACAGAAATTTTAATCTTTCATTACAAGGGATCTGTACACTGATATTTCTTAACTTACTTCTTCGCTAAATTTTGATCTTGCTTCAGTTCGTTCAGGAATGCCATCTTAAAGTGGTGACGTACAAATAGGTGTTGGTGCACAGTTTTATCAAGTTGATCTCTGTGTCCTTTGACTGTTTTATATTCGAGATGATAAAAATTTTGGGCCAGATCAAACAACGCGTTCTCCAATCTGCAAGCAGACACATTTCAATAAACAATATTATTGAGTTTTCGAGAAGAATTAATTTTCTAGTTACCTAGATGTGTAGCCTAATAAATGATTTCCATGTGGTAGAATGTATAATAATTTTGGTGGTAGCTCGCATGCCCCACAAACAGCCGTAGCTCTCTCGGTAGCCAAAGCATCTTCGGAACCTGGTGGAGGCTGGGTACAGTGCTGTATAAGTACTACAGCTATTTTTGTGTTTCTACCTTCCAAAGCATTCCTGATAATCACAGATAATTGCATATCGAGACTGCATAAAAAGTACAATGTTACATTTAATCTAATTGTTACCTAAGTGTTTGCACTTTGGAAGCACATTCCATTTTCTTATCGTTCCATTGTGGATCGTTCCAATCTAGATCATAGAATACAACTACTACTGCTGGAATTTCATTGAGGTACTTATTCATCCAATTACGCTTCAATATTCCTTTCGGTTTGTACCATTCGTATAAATTACGCTAGAATACATGATTAATTAATATGTTTGTATTTGCAATGTATATTAATTATGTTCGATAATGTTTACCTTGGGTTTGACTCTGGGAAACTGATGTGTAGGACTTAGTAGTTTAAACTGAATCACAGAATTTTCTAATCTTCTGTTATTACTAAATGCATCCCAGATAGACCGATGCACTGAATTTACGATATCTAAGCCAGTTAAACCAATAAGGGCCAGTGGCTTAGTCGTTAATTCTGTTGGTAACTCAAACATAATTCAGTATTGCCTGCAAAGACAATAATGTTTTATCTATAAAAACGTTGGTAATCTTTATGATGAAATGATAAATTTTTATTTTGCTTAGTTTTAACATATTAATCGCTATTTTCTACTTTCGATATTTAATTATATTCCCGCAAACATACCTATCTTTTTCGTCAATGCACTACATCGAGGAAATTACAGTTAAATTAAGTTTAGTGTACAATAAAATGACACTGTTCGATGTACGTGCGTGCAATTTGACAGTTTAGGTTATGTACTACTATTTGATGATGTTGTGTAGACGTCTAGTGGTGTCATCTATAATCATTATTGCTGTAATGATATTTGTAAATTCGATACGAGACTTGCTGATTGTATCTCAATTACTATGTAACATAATCTTAAAATCAATTTTATAAAAATATAGAACTTAAAAAGGATGGGAAATCAAAATGAAGTATCTTGTGTTGCGAGTAAGTTAGTTCAATTTTTTATACGACTCACTCTTTCTAATGAAGTTCGACTTCATTGTAGACATTGAAGCAACGGTGCCGTTACAATTATTAGACAGCTTTATTCGCGGTTTATTAGTACAATTATTATACAATGTCAGAAGCATTCAATAATTCCGATTCCCCATCTTCTTCCACAGGATTTTGTTTACTCGTGGAGCCGGGAGAATTTAATTTCGTCGGTTCAGGAGTCAATCGAACCGTAGTACCGTGTCTGCTATAATCTTCGATTTCCCCAATTGGTCGTTCGATGTCTTCCTCTATGTTCGTCCTGCACTTATTCTGCAATTTCAAAGAAGGTTCGATTCGAACTTGTTGCTTTTCATTATTTTCAACCTATTCATTAACATCTTACTTTGATGATACAATCAAACCTCTACTCTACTGCAGGGTGTTCAGCAAAATTTTCAACAGCATAATGGAGCCAATTCAAATTTTTAAATTTTAATTAACAACACCCTGTACAACTCAAATAATCTTTACAGCTTGAAGTTCGAGCTTTGAAATTCGAGTTGACGAGGTTCGACTGTATTTTCATTTTTAGTTTTTCGTGGCAATTGCAAATAACGCAATGTAGAAGATGATTGAAGCGTCGATGAGTGAAACATTGAAATCTGATTTTTTACCTGAAGAATTTTGAGCAATTCTTCGCGAAATTCTTTGCTACAGGACAAGTATATGAGAATGTGAGCGGCGTAATTGCAAAGCTCGGCAACCGCGGCGAACGCGCGGAATAGATGGTAGCCTACATCCAGGGTCTCGTAATTATTATACAAAAACGGGAGTACGATCGACGGTATCATAGTCACTACAAAACACACCGCCATGACCGACATCAGTGCAGCAAGGTGCTGTTCTTCTCTGAAACATGATTTAACGTGGATAAGAAAATTGATTACCCAAGTACATGCAACGGCTATTAACTTTCGAAAGGGTGGCCTATTATTCCGATAATGTTTTACTGGGTTTTAACTTTGCTTACATTGTACAGGGTGAGACACGAGGAACGGAGCACACCTAAGCGTTTTTATTACGCCGGAAGATAAAAAAAGATGTCAGACAAAAGAACAATTGCTACGATGGTACAAACAGGTTTTCTACTTAAACGAAAAGTTTGGAGGTCGCTTGTATCTTTTTTATATGATTGCATACATATATTTTGTACCATGGTTTCGTGATAAGCAATATTTAAAGCAGAGAATAACTTCATATTAATTTTCTATCGCGTTATTCTTGTTCAGATCGTATCAGATGAGTTTGGAGACGTCTTTAGCGTCTCTAAGGTCGGCCCAAGGTCACACGAAACACGCGCCACGCTTTTTTAGTACCGGAATGACCCTGGTTCTTAGCGCCGTTATTGGAAGGGATTTAAGGTGGCCGCGTATTAAGCGAGATATAATGGAGGGTGCACTCAACCAGTGCAAACAGGAGTTTCGAATTTCACACCACCAATTTCACGTCACTTTGCTCACTATACCCGGACCCACAGCCGACTATACGGTACCTGTATCCGCGATTTCGGGTCAACAGAGACGTTTCGGGTAGATTCGCAGTGCGATACTTGTCAGAGACCGATTGAAACTCCCTTTTCTTTGCATTCAGGTGCAGAAATCTCTTAACGACCACGCTGTTCAATAGAAGAAGAATCAAGGTCGGACATAGGCGCACTGCGATCTCCATGATCCATATGTACGCCTGCCACACGGGATGCTGGGTAACGGAAGTGTTCTCCTGCAAGGTGAACTGAATACCTGCACCCGCCGATTGTTCGTGCAACGTTCTCATTTTTGTTAGCGGAGCACTGATCTACAGAATGGTTTGGATCAATATTAGAATTACTGTTTCACACTGAATTGGCCCAAATTCTGCAGAAAGCTACCAATGTATGGTATATAAAGCATATAAAGTATATAAAGCTACGTAATGTATTTAACTATTATATCTTGTGATGAAGTAGCATCTGCACAACTTAGCTCAATTATCGTCCATTCTCCCTTCCAAGAGAATTGTAGTACCGCGAATCCGACGATGAACGAGCACAGGATGATGGAGCGGACATTCTTCCGCGCGTTTCTGCTCCGAATACGAGCCGGGAAGAAGATGAAAATGTATCGATCGAGGATCAAGCAAGTCATTATCAAGATACTCGCCACGGCGAAAATGTTAATTGCGACCAGCTCCATATGAGCGTGGTAAAACCCGGACGGATAATTGTTCTGCATGCCATAACCCAGTCTGACAACTGAAACCGAACACGTTGCGATTGCAGTACGAATTTCCCTTTTACAAGACTGCATCGTAGTACGTACATATTGGTATCCAAGATACTAGAACGCCAACGTGAGCAAGAGCTATTCCTTTGAGATACAAATAAGCGATTCCACGAAACAGCGGCGTAGACAACACTACCAATATTAAAACATTTCCAAAAAGACCGCTCGCCACGATCGTTGGTATTACTATCCTGTAAATAATTCTTAACAAAGGCGCGGCTTCGTGAAGGATACTTCTGTTTGCATTGGCGGCGTCGGTCCACGTAAGATTCTCATGTTCGCAGCACAGGAGAGTTCTAAAACATTTAACTGTCGTTGAAGACCATTGCGAAAAGCAATGACCATGCAATGCTACGGCACACTGTTAAATATTCAAAAGGTACTTCGTACGACATGGTACGAAATCCAGTCGTTTCAAAAACGTACCCTTTCAGAACTCCCGTTAGCATAATGAGCGTATCAAACGGAACTGTTTATTCAGTCAAAGATTGAGAAATTGCAACTGTAGGATGTATCTCGCGTGTTTTGCCGCCCTCATCGATGATCACTTGAGCCGTAAGCGCGTGGCGAGTGCACAACAAGTTCTGCGAGATCCATCTCCGATGAACACACCACCGGGTTTTCCTATGAGAAATCCGATATCGCGCATGCTCCCGCCTCGACTTATTGTTGTAGCCGAAGTATATTTACTTGTACATTATAATTATATTCCGGCGCCCTTCGTCTAGCTAACTCGGTTAAAGATGCAATAAAAGCGCGGCCCTCGATAAACTAATAAATTCATCGCGACCGCGACGCTGCGGATGAGACACTATGCGCCCCAGTATGGCTGATAATTGAAACGGACGATACGGAATATTTGAAAAGATCGTCCTGTCGAGATAAGAATGTCCCGCAGAGGGAAACTGTAAATTGGTTGTATATCTTCACTTTCTCCGCGCTATTTTCTGAAGAGGATACCTGCTTAATGTGTGACCTACAGATTGCTAAATATTAAGCGTTAAGTGGGGTCGGCTGGTATAAATTCAAAGTGAGACTCTGTTCCTCCTCTGCTTGCCTCTCTTAATTTGTAAGCAATTCACGGCGGCTGGTTCTAATGAGAATCCAGTCATCATGAGGCCGAACGTGATGGGATCTATCTTTTGGTAATGGAAAAGCTTTCGCTCTCTGGAGAGACGCGTCGTTCTTCGGTTAATTTGTTTGTTCTTTCTGTTTAGGACGGTGCAATTTGTCAACTTCTGCATCGTTGCATCGAGGACCCTAGGATCGTACGATTCTTGCCCTTGTGTCCCTTCTACCGGATGCCCGGATGATTTTCAGCTTTTCATCAATAACCAAGTGTTAATACTGCCTTGTGAAAGCAGGAACTTAATGAGATGTTGCTCAACAAAACCGAGATCGATAGAATCGGCGCGTGCGAGTGAACCTCCACGGGATTCTGAGAGTACGCTATTGAAAATAAATGAAGCAGAAGCAGGTACAACTGAATTAAACATCTTGATGCATATTAAAGAAAATGTTGAAGGGGATGTAACGACCGAGTCGCATGGGATTGAAGATCTTAATAACGTCAGTGCGGAAACATCTGAAAGTAAAAGTATGGACTCTATAGATGTAAATCGGGTATCGTTGCAACATCCGAGAACGGAATTACCTCCAAAACCAAGGCTAGCGATTGCTAAAGCACAGAATGAGGAAATCCCAAATTCTCCGAGAACTGTTAGTTTTACAGCCTCGGAAGATCATCAAATGAAGAATGACCGATTAGCAACGCCGATCCAACCTTTCCAACCGGACGAGGATGAATCGGATATACTAGACTTCATTCGTGAAGTAAAATTCTTTGAAAGTCGCAGAACAGTTCCAAAGCAACCGGATCTGCTCCAGAATATCCCAAGAAGGATCAACTCCGCTCCTTCCAAAGTGGTAGTTTTGAACAAGGGCTATTTTAATATGAACGTTCGAGTCCTATCGGCAGCGAAGAGGTTGTCTGAAAAAATGAGCGATCTCGCGAAGCAGAAAACACTATTAGAAGCGGCTCTCACGCCCGATAGAGTATCCGTTCAAGCGACCAACGAAAATGCAAGCTCAGTGAGCGAACTTGATGTGGCACAGCGTGACGATACGTCGATTAGAAATTTACCGCACCCGGAAGACATCGATGATGTAAAACGAGTCGCTCGTAGCCACGCCTCGGAACCCAATGAAGAGCCCAAGGAAGATAGAAGATCGAAATCTTTATCACCGAGAGCGAAAACAGGGAATCAAGTAGAAGCCGAAGCTGTTCCTGTGAAGCCCTTCAAAAGGCCGCCGAGGATTTTGCCTGTAAGGCATCTTTCGAAAGAAGAAACCGATTCGACTAAATTTACAAGCTCGAGAGAGCGGGCTATAAGTTTATTCAACAAGTCGAACGAGACGAGGAGGAAACAGGTATCTCTTCTTGCCAACAGAAACGATTTGAATTTGTCGAAAATTAATTCGTCGAAATCCAGTTCCTCAACCACGGAACAAACTGAAACTGAAACTGAAACTGAAAGCAGCATGGATGGGAGTGTGAATTTATTGATCGAGGAGAATGTTCCTGGATCATCTGACGCGGTTCGGGAGGATGTAGAAAAGAAAGTAAATAAAGATGTATGATCGAGTAATGCAAATTACTAGATTCGTTTCATTATAAAACCAACTGATTGATGGCTGATTTACTAAAACGGAAGTACCGTATTCTTTTTATAATATATCGAATTAATATTAAAAATGGACTAGCTCTTATATCCTTTTAGTATACGATGTGTACGCAGAAATTTATTCCCTCTTTAACCTTCACCTTTAGATGCTATATAACGTTAACTTTCACAGTCTAGACAAGAAAAAACGCGTAAACAACGCGGCAAAAAAAGTGATTATGTTCTATTAATAATCCGAAACAACCTTCGACGAAGTATTCTATTTTTTCACCGGCAATAAGCTGCGTTCAATAGTATTTTTAGAATTATATTGACAATTTAAGAATATTGTTCTGTTCAATTCCAGTATACAATTAATTTATAATTCATATTTATAATGCATATTGATGCATATATACAAAATTAGAACTTTTTGAATTTCGTGTCCGTCAAGTTGGCAGTCCTTAAGCGTCATACGGTAAGGAAATTTGAAATTTAACGGACAAAGAGTCGCGTTCGCGGTATTGTCAAATTGAATCGCTCTGCTACTAGTTTAAATAAAATGGCCGAGTTCAAGACACCGACGACAAAGAGGTACAAAAGTAGGCTTCAGGACAATCCAGAATTACAGACGCCTATTAAAATACCGGCATCGCCATTCTTAGAACAGATAGGTTATGGATGTGGTAAAGAAATTTTTCTGTTTACGAAAATGGAGTAACAATTATAAACATTGTTTTACCGAGACAAAATGCGCTCTCAGGTGTTAGCGTGTTTTCTTTGGAAAGATCGCCGAAAGTAGGTTTCGTTCGATCACCATGGGCAATAAAGAAAAGAAATCGAAAGGTTCACGAAGACAAAAAGTACGATGAACGTATTCGATTCGAGGCAGAGGTGCTTCGCAAATTAAGTCATCCGAACATCGTTGGTTTTCGAGCATTCACCGAAGTTTCGAACGGCCAACAAATCGATCCATGCCTTGCAATGGAAAAATTAGACGCTTCTCTAGGTATCAAAATGATTTACCACTTATTTTTATCAATTGCAAAGCATATTAATCGATCTCATACTTTCAGGAGATAAAATAGAACAGAAACTCGATGCTGGCGAGGATCAGTTTCCAGCTAAAGACATTATGAAAATAACATATGAAATTGTCAAAGGACTGCAATACTTGCATCACACTGCACATATTTTACATGGCGATATGAAGAGCTATAATGTATTGGTTTCTGCAGATTACAGTAGAGTTAAACTTTGTGACTTTGGAGTATCCGTACCTCTCACAGAATCTTTAGAAATGGATACTTCAAAGGAGGACTTTACATATGTGGGAACTGAGAGTTGGACCTGCCCTGAAATAATACATGGTTGTATATTGATGTAGATGCCATGAGCATTCGTTTGATTAGTAATTGCAATCTGTATTAAATACATATTTTATTTCTCAGAGGGTGGACCAGTCACAAACAAGGCAGACATTTGGGCATGTGGCCTGGTTGTTTGGGAAATGATATCCCTGTCAGTACCTCATTTAGAAAATATTGATACTGATGAGTATTGTGCCGATAATTCAATGGCAGACACAAGCATGGACAACAGTATGAAAGCTACAAAATATGATGAGAGCATGGATGACAGTATCGTTTTCCTTAAAGAAATCGAGAATATAAAATTTGGTAAGTTCTTATATAGTAATATATACAATATAGTTTGTATAATATATACAATATAGTATTTGAAGTTTTAAACTTAATTATCTATTGAACTACTTTGTAAAACTTCAAATGAGATACTCAGTATTTGAAGACACTTTTAAAAAGCAAGTTCATCAAATAAAATATACATACATATTAATAATCACAGGTACACGTCCTCCATTACCTGCTATTCAACTTGGAAAAGAATATGATCATGTGCTTGAACTATTCTTTGCTTGCACTGCCATAGATTATAAAGTTAGACCAAGTGCAATAGGTCTTGTTAAATACTTTGAAAACTACATATACAAAGGCAAGGTGTAATGAAGGATTTTACAGTTATTATCTATAGGTATTACATATTATTGACTACAGATATTTTTATTCTGGCAACAATATTGCAATGGTGGTATTTTTTTACTTTTATACTAATTACACAAAATAAATATTAGTAACAAAATGATAATTATTACACTGATGACCAGACAAATTTTAAGCTTTCTCTGAAAAGAAACAATTTGTTTTTAATCACACATATATATATTTTCTTTAAATACGATATTTGTAAATTCGTAATTTCAATACCTTTCTATATCTGCGACTACGTTTTTCGGATTTATTGAGATCTATACGACCACTGATAACATTACTTGCAGTTTTCCCAGCAAAATATTCTACGCTATTCAATTGTTCACTCTGTGATGGAAGATTAAAGTTCAGAGTTACATTTGCTCAAGATTCATTAAGCTATACACTTTTTACGCTTACCTGTTTGTCGACTAGAAATGCCATTTCAGTAAACATATCTCTAACTTCTGTAATAGATTTTTCCAACTTTATTAAATCTTTATGTCTACTTTGTATGTCTGCTAATTGTTGCTTAGCAATTCTGGTATCCTCTAAAATCTATCAGTACAAACAAGTTACATCTTGTTTATTTACAACTAAAAAGCAGTGGCGACACTTACATTATCAATGAATAAACCATTCTCTCGAGATTCAAGTAAATTATCCAATTCCTCACTCGTTATTTGCTTTCTGACTGAAAATTCAAATAGAACTAGAAAATAATTCGAAACATTTCAAAATATGTATACATACTTAACATTTTTTGTTGCTGTAAAAGTAAACGGCATTTATCGTGATATCTCAGCATGCACATGTTGTACTCTTCCATGATATCTGAGAACAGTCTTATCATTGTTGTGTATTGTAATGCTTTAATTCGTAAATACGCGGATCCATCGATGACATTTGCCAAATTTGAACTATCAAGAGGAGTGATTTCTCTTCCCAACTCTATAAAAAAGAATTCAAATACATATTTATCTGTTTAACATGGGGTGATTCAATCCAAAAATATGAAATACAATTTTTTCGTTTTTCTCAAAAAGAAAACATCATGAGGAAATGTCATTCTAATAGAATAATTCTATATATATATACGTATTTTGGACTAGTTATTTTTTGGAGAACTACACTTTTCTCGATTCTACCATAAATATTGGGACATCTTGTATATAGTTCCCACATAGTTTGTAATACGCAAATCAGAATTTCCTGTCTAAATTAGGACAGTATTTATTCTTTGCACAATTCAATTTCCTTGATCCCACGTGACTCGATGCTTCGCGTGAAATGATTTTGCCCGCCTAAAATGTGCTAAACTTCATCGAAATGTTTTCTGCGTAACATGCTTTGATTATGTGATTTTTTTGTAAATATGCGTAATTCGTTATAGTATTCATTGCTTGGTGAAATCGATAGATTGTTCACGTGATTTTTATCAGCATGTGCATGAAAGTATAATACTGAAATGCATTTTAGATATGTTTACAGTGCTGTAGGTTGCGTATTACGGGCGAACCTAATTGGTCAGTAAGTTTCCCGCTTTTGAATGGACGCCAGAGTCCTTTATAGAACCTTTCGTATTTCCAGCGAAATGTCCCGTGATAAATATTCGACAAAGTTTTCTGTTCAGACACACCATAATGGAATTATAAGATCATTATCGATACGTATTCAGAAAATGATAACCTGAGGCCACAAGTTTTCCTTTATCGAACGATAAGTTAAGGTTATGTTTACATTCGCAAGATATATTTGAACGAAATTGATAATAATTGTAGCGTTCGTTTTAAAATGATTTAAATCGGGCACAGTCGTCACATCATGGAGTCTTTGAAAATATTTGACGAATTTAAATTCAGTGATCTGAACGAAGACTGGATTCAATCCGTTTGGGATACAGAATTTATGATTTACAATGAACCACCTGATGAGTACCTCATGTTCTTGGAAAGTGAAGATATGAGACTGCTTTTACACGAGTCCTGCAGCATTGTGAAAGAATGGTTAACCATAGGCAAAGACCAGAACGACCCTGAACAATGTTCTGAGATCTCCTGGAACACGTTGATCATAATGGATATAAAAGTGCGCGCTTTGTTAGCTGTATTGGATTACATAATGAAGAGCGGTCAAGGTAAAGAAGCTGACGATGATTCCAGACAATCCTGTCTTTACGCGACTAATTTATATTTTATACTTTTGGCTATTCCTGGTAGTAGCGCTTTCAATGTGTTTCATCCAAACTTGTATCAACGTGCTATCGAAACACTCAAAATAAACTCTAGGCAATTGCAGCCACTTGTCAAGAAACGCTCGAAACCAGTGAGTTTAGATGATTTTAATATATCAGATGAGATAGCAAATGATAATATTATTCTTTTACCAAACGAAAAAGAAACATTGACCAGAAATTTAAATATAATTGTTTGTAGTTTGATAACAATGATTAAATCATTCTGGTTTAAAGACCATGTGCAATCGTTAGACATTACTGTTCATGGATTGCTCGAAGTTACAAAAGTAGAAAATGATAGTACAGATCCTTATTGTTCCAACAGGCAGAATGGCACTGTGGAAGTATCATTGATAAGAAATGCTTATGCAGCATTGCAAGAACTGTGTGATAATAAGCACGGACCTGTTAAGATTACTATAACAATCATAGCAAAGTATATATTACCTCGTTTATTGTGTAATTCATTGGAAACACAATCAAGATTTATTACAAATGTACGCGAATATACCATAAATTTTTTGAAAGTTCTATTAGACCAACATGAGAAAGATGCAAAAGTCGCAACTATTACATTAATACAGCATTTGATGCTAAATTGTCCAGATAGACTCGAAGCACGTCAGAAGCAAGCTAGTGTACTAATTAAATTCTTTGGAATATGTAAGCAGAACATCATCATTGAAGCCTTTAGAAATGTAATACTGTTAACGCATCACAATAAAATACCTCTAAGGATATTTGCTCAAGAGATAATTGGCAAATTATTGATAGAATCTTTTTTGGTTGACTGCAATTTGACTGATAGTTTGAAAGCTGCAGCTAAAAGAGTCTTTGTTGCTGTTGTATTAAGTAGATGCATGGATTGCTCTAGTATGGTGAGAGGAAAAGCTATGGCAATAATCGCAGAATTCACAGAGTTCAACCATGAATCTGATAAGGTAATATTTAAAACAATTTTCGAAGAATCTGAGCCGGAAAAAACATTTCTCACATTGGAAGATATAAAAGATGCTTTATCCGAAAATACGAATCTGCTACCAGGTTCAAATGTTTTATTATCTATGCTAATGCAACGAATCGAGGACGAGAGGGCAATGATAAGAAAGAGCACATTACAGATTCTTAAGAATTTAGTCTTACTGAATCCAAATTTGATGAACGAAACGCTATCTGTGATTAGCCGCCGTTGCAGAGATCCAACGCTAACCGTGCGACGATATGCTGTACAAGTTTTGTCTCAGCTTTTAGAAATGTTCCCGGACAATTCGCAACTTCTGGATGAATGGGTGCAAACTGTTATTCCCCAGATATTCGATATCGAGATCAAAGTACAAGAAAAGGTGCTAGAATACTTACAAGTGTTAATGCTAAACGGGATAATATTGTCTTCTAAAAATACTAACAATGTAGCTAGCAATTTACCATGGAAAATTTTAAATACACTGACCAACTTGAAAATGCGACGGCATTTATCGAAAGCTTGTAATTTGTGGATGAAGAATGGTATTATCACTATCTCTGTGATAAAGAGTATACAGTCACATATTGGGACGACCAATAACATAGGTGCTTGGATTTTGCTAGCCGCGTTAGCTGAAAATAGTCAGCTACCAAATATGAGCAAATACATTTCAAATTACAAGGAAATCTTCGAAGAAAATAATTTTTATACCAGTTTGGTGCTGCAAGTTTTGAAGCATTCTTGGAAGTCCTTAGACAATGAAGTTTTAGAAGGTCTCCACGTGTACCTATACCAATGCTTGCAGCAGTTCAAAATCAATTTTGGTTTGATCAGCATTTCCTTGGATATTATACACAACATAATACAATTTCTGAATCCTGATACAGGTAGTACTTTGCTGGAGTCTAATATGTTGAACTTGATCAAACTGTCCGAAACAGAGATCACAAAAATTTTTAAAAGTGAGAACGAGGCTATAGAAGCAGCACCATACTATTTAAAAGCTATGTTCACTTTGGGATATGCTACAGTTTTATGCACTCATAAAATTTCACCGTTAACGTTACGAATTCTGCAAGGAATTTTGTTAGAGTGGGATGCACTGCCAGAAACTATAAAGGAGATACAGGAATTACAAGCATCAGCAGTTGTCATTCTTGGTCAGCAGGCAATAAGGGATCTCGAGGTCGCAAAAGAAGTGGTTCCAATATTCGGCAAACTGATGAGACAAGAAACAAACTTAAGTTCTGTTTTCCAAATTGCCGTCAAAATAAATACTGCAAAAGCTTTGGCTGATATTTGTGTTAGGTTCACCGCACTGGTTGAACCTTATTTATCAGACATGTGTGTCAGCATGAAGGATTCGAGTCCTCAAGTCAGAGAAGCTATCATGGTAATATTCATTCAACTTCTTCTTGAAGACTACATCAAAATTAAGGGCCCGTTTTTCTTTCACATATTAACGATGTTGTCCGACTCGGACAATATGATACGTGAGCTGACGATCTTTCTTATAGAGGAGAGACTGTTAACGAAAAACAAAACTTTGATATCTCAACAATTTTTACAAAGCATATATCATTATAATAATTCTCAATCGCAGCTGAAAATTTGTGATCAAAGAATGCACGAGAAAGAGAGAAAAGCGTTGACACTTCCTGGGAAAAGAAACGAAGAGAAACGAAGGACGATATACGACTTCATGCTGGATCACTTGGATCCTCCAGGAAAGATAAAGTTGCTTGTAAAAGTAACTAGTCAAATACTCGGCGGAGCTTGCGCCGATTCAATCGACGTTATGAAAGAGGAAGGAGCATATGTTTTAAAGGATGCGTTATATATCATTAGCAATGAGCGTTTGAGACCAGCGTCCTTAAATAAACAGACTGACGATGATCAACAGGAAGCTGAAGATTCAGTGGCCCAGCTGATCACACCTGCCACCAGTGCAATAACTATTATTGTAGAGGGAATGAAGAAACATGGTTTAGAAGTTCTGTTACCTGTGTTAATAAAGCTAAGGACAAAGTTATCTCTTTTGAAATCTCCGTTGGAGAACGAAGTGAAGAGGCTTTTAGTTAAAACCTTTTCAGAGTATAACAAGGACCAATTGTCTAATGTATTCAGTGAATATCCAAACTTGGAGAAAGAAGTGGAACAATTCAAGAGGTGTGTTTAGAAATGATTAGTAATTAGAGGTGTGCGAGAACCCGACATTTTCAGGTTCTCGCACACCTCTACTAGTAATAACTAGTACGTTATTAAATGTTACTAATTATGTTTCGTTCCAGGCAAGTGGGAGAAATTGGTTGTGAAGAGGAGAACTCCAGCGAAGAAGGAGGTTCACCATCTGACACAGCAAACCAGATTGGATCTTCCAAGACATCACATCAAAGAACTGGTAACTTAAGCCCCACAGTTCTGTTGGAACGTATTTCAATCTCTCAACTTTTAAATATGAATAGTCCAACAACTAGCCCATGTCAGCTTTTGACAAATAATACTTCAGAATGGCGCGCCATTACATCAACACCAATTTTACGACCACGTTCACCCTCAGAGCCTGGGCCTAGCACTGGTACATCGAAATCGTACAGGTGCTTTGAGTACGAATTCAACAACATAATCGACCACGTTTCAAAGGCTAGAAGGATAGACGTACAACGTAAAATGACGGAAAGAAACATTTCTCAACTTCACAATGATAGTGAGTCTGACTAGGATAGATAAAACAAATACCTTTTACTTATTTACTTTTATTTACGCTGCAATTAATAGTTAGAAAAAAAGAAAGAAAAAGGATTACCTACCTCTTAGCTTTTGTTGTATACGAAACGATATTTGCGATATGCTATATGTACGAACTTCTAGTTCTTTTTGTATATCTGAAACACACAAGCAATTAGATAGCAGTTAGCAGATATAGGCATAACATTCGATATTTGTCACTTACCCTTATTCGTATGCGACAATACATTATTGTATAGATCCTTTACAATAGCTGTGTTCTCACTAATTAGTCGAATCAGTCCACGAATTTCTTCGACCTGTATTAATATGATTTATATGTCTACTGCCAATATAAGAGTCTGTGATATTTGAACGGTGACTTAATTAATATGAGTGTACCTATGTGAATACGTACTTCATCCAAAACTTGCTTGAGTTTCTTATTTTGGGATATTTGGATGTGTACATCTTGTATAAACCTTTTACCAAAAGTGCTGTTAGTTTGACACTAAAGAAAAGTAAAAGGACATGTTACAGAGTACGTCTGCTATTTTAATTGAACAATTAAACGGTCAGAACAGTATTCGAAAGTGAAAGCAGACTTTTTATGTTACATTTCTGCAGTTGATTCTATGATAGTAACTCACTAGGCTACGTACAGGATAGATCTCTATCCGAATCTCTCTAATAAAAACATTCATTTGTAAAAGACATCGCTTAAGCAACAAACTATTGTAAATACATCTTCAAAAAAAATATTCGGTATTTATTTCATTGAACAACTGTCGTCGATACGTGTGGGAAGAAAATAACTTTGTTTGCTTTAAAACATTTTGAGCAGATAACAGGGGGGAAAGCAGATAAAATTGGGAAATCACAGAAATGTTTATTTTCAGAAACATTACTGTTCGTTACTTAAGTGATGTTTTTTTTCGTTAGAGTTAGTTCTGTTATATTCTACGGAGTTTAAGCTTTATAATTCATGCAGATAGGTAGGACTTTGCTGAAGCAAATATAATTGGGAGGTGCCTTTAAAACGACTAGTGCATTTTGAACGAATTTTCTAACATGTACTACTGTCAACGTTAACGTCGCAGTGTTGCCGATAATTGTCACTCTCGTGTCTCCTGAAGAATGGAATACTAACAGCACGTAGTTCTGGCATTCGATCACGGACCATGATGATATTCCTTGAGAATCAGCGTCTCACTGATCGTTCTTTGAATCTGGCTCACGAAGTGTGTGTGTTCTGTTATCTACCTTATCAGTGCAGAAGCGATAATTGATAAAATTCATCGTGGTGTTGGCATTGTGGACTTCTAATTGATACCGTTCAATTGGTGAGGAGCAGAACCAGAAACGTTTGACACACTTCCTAGCTAAACCGTATTACTACAACCAGAAGAAGCTTTGCATCTGCAAATGGAAATAGGAAATAGGCACTTAGCAGCTGGGGTACAAGGACGAGTTTACCATGAACTATACACCTTTGACTTGTTCTCTTAGCCTTTCTTCTTGTTACCGCCGGTAGTATATTTTTCCTTTCGTTAAAGGCACCGACGATTCCTTTTCTTTTTGTTCGGATGTTTTTACGGCATAACATGACTGTTACTTTTTTATGACAACATTAGCATGTGCAGAGTGCGCATATATGCGCGTGCAAATTAAGTTGGTGCACCGATATTACTCACAACTGAATGAGTATGAAATTAGAAATCGGCGGCGAGGAATATTTACGTTATCCGTTTGCAAGGAGACATTTTAGTTGTTTTTTGTGTTTGTATATGTAATAAAATATAATATTTATTGTCATATATAACCGTTTGTAGAATGACGAATACGTTATTTAAGCAGAAATCGTTTTATGTATAATTATAATTTCACGATAAGCGCGCAGCTGAAACATGAAAGCCCAACCAATATTTGACCCATTCTGTGATATCACACAAAGCGAAACTGTTCGATATTTATGTACGAAATGCATAGATTTATGTGTTACCACGTGTTTCATGCTGTGCAAAATTTACTAGAGTGTAGAAAAAAGAATCTTTCTAATTAGTAAATTGATTATATACGTTAAATATAAGAGGACATATTTTGGGAAAACAGTAAAGGTATTTATTACATTGTAAATTAACACCAAACAAACAGTTATAAAATATCTCATTAATGTTACATCTAAATAAAACGATTCAATATCTTGTAAATATATTATGGTTTAAGAACTAAACACTTGCTTACAGTTATTTCCTTTACATTTCACGTGTGCGTTAACAATAACATATACTATATAAATCAACAGGAAGAAATAGACGTTCAACTATAAAGTTCGTCAATTTTGTATACTCCAAGGCAAATCAATCAGTCTTATATAATTCTTAATTGGAACATAAACAATTGCATTAAATCCATGAACGTTGAGGATCTTCTTGTAACTACTGGTTCGTTGCTAATAAAATATATATATATATATTTACGTTATATATAATTACGTAAATTCTACTAAATTATTATGTAAATTCTACTATAAAAACGATCCCGATGCAGAACACGGTACATCGAAAGAGTTAATGTTTCCAAAGTTCATGTAAGAATATATATACAACAAGAGAATACGTTTAAAATATATTTTACACTATAGGATGGTACTTTGTATATTTCTAATTGTATATATACACCGGATAAGTAGCTAACAGTTTTAACTCTCAGCTGGTATAACAGGAATATAACAATATATGCTATATTGTTATATATCACGAAAAATGTTTGGAAAGTTCCTTTGAGGATAAGAGTGACGAACAAGGTCTCACTGTAGTCCCAGCAAACCAGCTAAAAGTTAAGACAATGATAGAATATCTGACCACACTTCTGTGCAGTGTGATAGAAAGACCAACATCTTGTTTACGCTTCAATTCTGTAACGTGTTACGAAATACAGTTAGATTGCACTTGTTTCATTCTATTTATAAATTATCGAATATAGTACATTCAACATGTAACCTGTATATATATTTGTATATATTACATTCTTTTTAGAAATACTGATCTCTCCTTTGCTGGCATATACATTCTCCACTGTTACTTTTCTGTATTAACATCTATCATTATTGGACGGATAATCAAACTGCTAAGACGACCCGGTCCGTGTCCTAACTTTATCCTTTAAATAATTCGCCACCTGCGTCTGCGAATGCCTAGCTGCCAACTGGAGAGGTGTAACACCCTCTTGGTTGACAAGCAGAGGGTCCGCTCCTGCTCCCACCAGTTGCCTCGCCACTGTCATTTGTCCTGTTAAGGCTGCTGCGTGAAGCGCGCTTTCACCGTTCTAGAATATAACAGGATATTACGTAACTGAAATTGTTTACTATTTTATGGGTTGCGAAGCTACAGCGTCGCTCGTTGGTACATCTGACATAGGGTGTTCATAAAATCTTTGTACATTCATGTTCTACGCATTGTTTTCTATCTTAACGATCTTGGAAAAGCTGCTCCTCGACACTTCATAAATATGTTAACACTTAACACTTTATCTACCGGATAATTATAGAATAATCTCCCAGATAGATAAAGTGTGAACATTAACATACTTAATAGAGACAACTTTCACCCCCTGGGGAAGATGAAGATAGCGCTACAACCCACACTATTGCCTACCTCAAGGCGCAAGGGATGTTTGTAGTACAACCACTATCTTATCTTTCCTCTTTCCTGCTGGCTTCTATTTTCGTAAGCCCCAAAATTTTTTCACAGAGTCTACACTTCGTATCTAAAGTGGCTAGTGATTGAGACAACCCAGATGTTAACGCTTTACCACATCAGAAGCATCCGTTCGTTTATAGACCTCTTTCACAAAGAGACACTAACTCGAATCGTTTCAAGCCTATTCTGAAACTTACTGGAAGAATCCCTAGCGATGGACGGTACTTGAGAAGTTCCCCAACCACGGCAGTGTGTCCTTTATGAGCCGCCTTGAAGAGCGGGGTTGCTCCATCCTAGCAAAGAAATTGTAATTAACGCTCTTTTCGAGAGAGAGAGAGAGAGAGGCTCTCCCTCGAATCGGCCCGATAACGGAATCCAGATTCCTGCCTGTTCCCTGATCATTCCCGAGACTTACGTGTCTGGTGGCATCGACCTTCGCGCCAGCTTTCAGAAGCCTTCTCACGACGTGGTCGTGTCCCATTTGTGCTCCTATCCATAAAGGCGTGGCACCGTCTGTTCGAGCCGCGTCCGTCTTCGCGCCGTGTTCCAGGAGAATCTCCAAGATGCGCACGTGGCCGTTCTGCGCCGCGATGAAGAGCGCCGTGGCACCATCCTGGCAAATCGAACAAACTTTGATTAACAAAACCCGTTTACATACATAAAATTTGCATATTTTTACTCTTTTGCACCTTTACTCATTTTTGTCATAAACGCATATAATCTGCCATTTGACCTTACTGTTATTTTCAGATCGCTGTGTGTGGGTGTGTGTGATTAAAATTTAATTCCAGTTGTCACATCATTTAATACTTTATTTACCGGAAGCCTAATAATAGGATTTTCAACAAAATTATCCTATGTCAAATGGAAGTTCAGGAAGAGTGTCACTATTGAGAAGAAGCTGGAAGGGTTTAGATCCTAGCATTTTCCAAGGCTCCGCAGAAGCCTGATCATTGCATTGCCAGCGATCTTGCGGGAAATCGTGGAATGCGCTAGCGAAGGAGCTTCCAAGTGCAGCTAAGTTAACGATAAAGGAGAGAAAGTGCAAACGCGTGTCTCGAATATCCCTGAAAGGTGTAGCGAGTCCAGGGCGACTCGAACTGGACTCGGTCGTCGGGGACCCGCACTTTCACTGGTCGTTCTTGCCTCGGAGGTTCGACGAAAAACCATTCGTCCCGATGCACCTTCCTTTATTGGTTGCGTTTCCTTCTGACCAAGCAGAGATTGGTAACATCCTGGCAGCGGGGGTACGCGTTCCACGGAGTCCCGGTGTTCCCCGAACCGTGTCCGACCAGGAGACATAATACCTATCCATTACAAACCGCAGAAATTCTATAACGGCGATCAACCTGTCCATCTAGCCGCGACAAAAGTCGCGTCGCGGTCACGCGATTTTTCTCGATCCGATCCGATCGAACTTGTTCTCCATCGGCCAGGATTGTAAAACATTATTTGAACATGCCGCTGATCGATTTACACCGCGACCAACAGATCTGGGTCGAACAACTATTGTTCACGTTGAAAAATTCAGATGGAATCTGGATTTGATCTATTATATTTATAACAGGAACGAGCAGATCAAACCGTAAAACAGTAAAAACATTTAAAGAATTCATGAATGGTATTATTCCGATGTTACTGAAATTATTAAGGAAATTCAATATTTTCCATTAAAGATCAGAATAATTCGATTTCCGAGGGAAGTCTATAAAAAATGTCCTTACGAGAGTGTACGAGATGTTTTCCCAAGATCATTATGTTACCAGTTTCCTATGAATTGAAGCACGGTGGACGCCAATCGCGACCATTACCGTGTCTCCTTTAAAAGACGCGTTTACAGATGTCTACGATGGCAGGGCGCGATTGGGATCAACGAGAACGTTGACAAACGGGCGACTAGAATAGCGCGGATCGAACAATGCACCAACTTTTCCACAGGTACAAAGTAAACGATCCCATTCTTCGGGACATGCCCGGTATTAGAATAGAAGGACACGCGTCCACGGCATTGAAATAGAAAGATTGTGACAGCGCGGCAGCGTGTTGCTCTCTTTGTCAATCACCTGCAAGAGGACTGCCGTCACGGTAACCCGTCCCGCGACACACTTGCGATAACGTGGAACAAATTCGAAAGGTGTATGCGTGACGCGCAATAAAATGTGAAATTCATGGGCCGTACGGGACTCGAGGCTCGCGTGCATGCGGAACTCGTCGAGAATGTGACATTTAAATGCCGATTGTGCGCCGCTAATTATTCGGGGATCGTACGTGGCCGGCATTTAAAGCGACCGGGCCGTTTCGTTTCGAGTTTTCGAACGAATTACGTATATCGGCCCCGTGGTTTCGGCAATCGGGCGTTAATCTTCCGACAAGGAAACGAGAGAGTTTCCTTATTTTACAGAACTGGTTTATATATGAACTAATCAATGTCCATGAAATATACAGGGTGGACCACGAAGCATGATCATCTTAGATTATTTTGTTGTTAGTGGTTCGATCGGAAGATTTTTTAGCTAAGATAACACGGTTCAAGGAGAGCTTTAAAATGATTGTACCAAATTTATTGTCGACCCTTTTTTTCTAAACTTATCAAGGTCACCTTCAGTTTTTTTTATATACCCATCTTTTAGGATTTCTTTAGTTTAGATGAAGAAGAAATACCTTTTATGGTGCTCACTGAATTCGTCTCAGTATCTCCTAGAAGTTGGGTGTAGGAAAATTGTAAAGAAGGGTTGACAATAAATTTGGTATAATTACCTTAAAACTCTCCATGAACCATGTTATTTTAGCTAAAAAGATTTCCGATCCACCTCGGTAATATACTAACTAAGATGTATATTAATGTATAGAACTCATTAAATGACTTTTAAATCTGATTTGTGTTATTTCAGCCATTTTCTCAAGCTTGCAAGTGCTTCTCCACGACACAGAGTTCTTTCACAATCGGATTCCAATTGATAGATCCAGTCGACCGGGACCTAGCGAGCGTGTTTAACTGCAAAAGGATAAGAAGGTCTGAGATAAGTATTCATGCGAGTATTAATCGAGATTGGCGTCACTCGGACCGATCTGGCGGATAATTGGCAGCAAGAAAATGGCAAGAAAAGGTAGTTAAAGTCAAAGATAAGGCGTTACCTTCATGTGAGCATTCGGATTGGCGCCTCTTTCAATCAGACCCTCCACCACGTCCAGGTGACCGCACTGGCACGCGACGAAAAGTGGGGTACCGCCATCCTGCAATCATGCCAGAAACCGTGTAGTTTCCATTTCACGGTTCGCTGTTCATTTTTGGTTTCTATCGTATAACTTACTATGCTGCACGAGTCCACCGTTGCTCCGTGTTCCAGAAGAAGTCCGGCGATGTCCATGTAGCCACCCTGGGCGGCGAAGAAGAGCGCCGTGGTGCCGGTCTGGAAACACACCAGCCAATAAAACGCTGAAATCCACCAAACGCTACAAATTTAACGGCGCGGATAGACATAAAGTCCGACACGCTGTTTTATAGCCGCCGCGTGAAAACTGGGGCGGACGAATTTATCGCGCAATTAAATCCTTGCCAAGGAGTCGCGATGCCTATTGTCTCCAGAGTCAAACGCGAAGAACCGAACACTTTTCCCACCGGTGATTATTTACGCCTTTGATTGGAGGAGATTGTTTTACGCGATACAAACGATAGCCTTGGCGCGTGTGTGTAAGTACAAAGACCCGAGCTTATTAGAAGAAACATAAACGCAATCGTTAACGAAGAAGTTACATCGAGGAACACGAACTAATAAACTTTCGATTGTGTTAATCGTTGAAAAGTGAACTGTTATTGTTTATTATTCTGACACAGCCATTGAGAAATCTATTAGCTAGCTTCTGGTAGGCGAAGCGAGTGTTACACCTTTTTAATTAAATGACGAATGTAATAGAACTGTCGTCAAATACGCAAAACTTGGAAATTGTTCAAACCAAGGAAGGTCAAAAGTTGTTCTCACGGGTTGTAAAGTAGAAATCGCGCAGGATATCGGTGAAAACCGTGAAACGATGAATGACGATACATATTACATATATATATATACATATACATATATTGGTAGAACTAAGTGCATCGTTTGCTCTACATTCTATTTGAAATGGACGCACCGTACGAGGAGCTCGCCAATTAATTCTCATCGTTCAGCGGATAGGATGCTCCGATGGGAGGCGGGCATCGTCGATTTATAATGAACTTGTTACTTCCTGCCGCAATCCGCTTTCCAGCGCACGCTATTTTAATGCGGTACAACAGGCTCGCGTGCCACCCGCATATTCGAAATTGTTAGGAACGACCCGTGAAGTTTGGAAAATTGTTTCGACCGCTCGCCTATCACGTTCGAGAACGCCCATCTTTCAACCGTTCGCCACGAAACTGGAGAACGTTTCCCCGATTCAGTGGAGAAAAAATTACATTCCTACTTCTACGTTACTTCGCATTCCGTCCATTTTATCGTTCTTCGATGAAAGAACATTTATCTTAATCGTCGGATTAATGTATTTGTTAAATTCATTCCTAAATCACGACAAGAATTTATTAGAGCTGCTTCATTTTCAAACTATTATATGCGTTTAATTAGAACTATTATATTGCGTTTAATTATGCGTTTAATTTTAATTAAAGATTGAAAGAAAAAAAACACTTTCGGATGCTCCTAATGAATGAAACTCGAGGATGTACACTAATGCAAGATTGTACACTTTCTGCATTACTAGTAAATAGAGAATAAATGATGAATGTTGTGTTTCGGGAACGGTGGAGCTAGAAGAGCGAGGAAAAACGGCGAAAAATTGGGTAAAGCGGTTTCGAATGACTAGATCGTGGAGACAGCACATCGCGCGGTTTGATCGACCGAGTCACAAACAAAAGAGACCCGAATAGAAATCCGCGAAACTCGATACGCGGCGGTAACGACCAAAAAGTGCAATCGAACCGGTCGAAAGTCCGTTCGGCGAACGAGGCCAAACAAGCGCGGCCGGGATCAGTGTGTCACGAACGCCCACGCACGATTTTCAAACTGATACCGGCCTCGCGAAGCCGAATGTTACGGATGGTTCGCGGCGCCGAGTTTCGCAAGGCGGTCTCCGCGGATCCACGTGAGTTGTTGCACACGCCGGTGGTTGCATATTACGGCAGACGTGCCGCTGAAATGCGTCGGGAACACGCGAACGCGACGCAACCCGACTTGCTCCGCTTCGGCGACCTTGAAATGCAGGGACCACGTTGCACCAAGACTACAGGCTGCGCCATCGCGAGCGGCCCCCTACTCAGGGTACATTCTACTGCTGACAACTAACATTTGCTGAAGTTACTTCTAGATTGCGGATTTGATGCATTCATGACAAACATTAGTAAATTGTTACAATGGTCCTCCAAAGTTTTATGAAATGTCTCAGATAATTTTTATCTTTAGGATACGATAATGTGTTGTACCAATAAGTTATTGAGTTTTTAAACGAATCGCGTGAAACGCGTGACGCTGCGTTGTAATAAACTGCGAGGTTGCTGAGTTAGAAAATAATACTGCATCCGCACTTATATTTGATACAGACTTTACAGACGATGCGCGAAACAATGTGCAGTTACACGATTAAAATTTATAATGCGAAGGTATTAAGAAAAAATACGGACGATGCATATGCACATCGAGATATGCCTTCGGGGCTTAATCATTTCTGCGTTAAATTAGATGAGCATTAACATCAAATTATACTAACAATAAGTTATATGAATATATGTACTTCTATGAGGATTAAAGGGATGCTTAAGCTTGTTCTGGAGTTATTGAAGCTTCTGTACAAGCCGAGAATGTAACAATTTGTTCGCGCGCATGGTCGAAACTTCAGAGGGATATATCAGATTGTTTTTTCCACGAAAGGTTTCATTGTGACGAAATACGTATTAGCATTGGTGTCGTGAAAGATGTTCCGATAAGAACAGCGGGTTCCAATTACGAAAGTAAGCTTGAGAGAAGATGGGAAACGGTGTATTCATGATCGTGTCATTTTCGAAACGCTGTCTAGATGTTATATAGCACCGCGTATGGAAAATATTCGTATGTAGGCCAGGCTTTTTAGAAACTCTAGAACCACCGGCTAATTAACTGGCGTAAATCGTTCAGCAATTAGTCGTCGCCCGCGACTTTAGCGTATCTCGAGGACGAGAAATCGGACTACCAAAACGTTTCGATCGCTTCAATCAACGAGATTTTTCTTCTAATTAGCCGGCTCGCGTTTTCACCTGAGAATCACGTGTCTGTGTTTCGATCCACCGTGTCCAATTTCGATGGATCCCCGAACGTTTCGCAATGAGTCGTGTACGATCGTGGAAACAGAGCGCAAAGCGTTTCTAAAAATAAATATGAAATACCGTGGATTCTGGTGGATTTCAAGTAACGCGTTTGCTATCTTTCATTACAATCTCGCGAGATAGAAACTCGCTTATCTGTTCGGATGATCGAGCCGTGATCCGTGATCGGCGACAGACACAAAAGGAACGATCCGCCCAGTTAATCCACGGTTTCCATCGCGACTGCTTTTCATCGGACTCTCTCGACTCTCTTTCTCTGCCCCCGTAATTGAGCCTCTCTACTCGAGAATTCATTACGATAAAACGGCGATCGGAGCTGCTCGCTAATAAAAATAATTCTGAAAACTCGTGCCGCGATTGTGTAACGGGTCGACCAAGACCAGACGGTTCCGGACCCGTGTCGTTTGCGTAATTCGCGCTCTTGTCGGGCGTCATCGCTTCGATTCGATCCCGAGAACCGGAAAGAAACCTCGCTCTTTCACGGTGGTTGTTAGGCTTTCGTCTCGTTTACATACTGCCCGCTAAAAATAGCAAATCGGGAAGAATAAGCGACGAATAGTCTCTTGGAATTTTGCCTGACGCTTACGTCGCTAGAGCGATTTATTTTTTTCTGGGAACGCGTTTCCAACATCCTTTCTTCTCTGAATCGAAGCTTTGACCTGTTTGTAATGATTCGGCAAGAAAATGTTCCTAACGAAAATACAACGGCATCGGATGAAGAATTTACAGATATAAGAAGGTTTTTAAAAATCTCATTCTTTTATAAAGAATATGGTAGAATTAATTTTTTTCATTATATTCTCGAATCACAATGAAATGCGAATTTGGTGGTGTGCTGATATGCTTTATTTTAATTCTCTGATAACATTATTATCTATATGCGACTTCGTCGTTTATACGTAGTATCGGTCTGTGTACAAGTATTTCTGTACAAAGCTATTCTTTGGTTGAAGTTGTGCAGCCTTTGTGTTGCAATTATGGGAAGGATGTATTACCACTAGTTTTTATAGTTTAAAAGTATGTACAATTAAAAAGATCTGTTCATCTACTACCGATGCACTTCTGTTTGAAACATCTTGGTATTACTATAGCTCCAATGTCAACGTAGTAATATTGTTTTAAAGAGCCGAGTCGAAGTTGTTGAGAAACAAAGACCGAGGAGAAAGGAAAGCCGTGGGCCGTTGATTCCAATGGGACCGATGACTCAATTAACAAATCCCGCGTCTCTTAATGGAAGTCTCGGCCGGATGTCGCCAGAAAATCGTCTGCAGACATCTTGTACACGGATTTGCATACAATACCATGACTCTCGACGGCACGGGACACCGAGGAGACGCCGCACCGCTCCGGGCTCAACGATAAATCCTCGACGGAGCCACTTAAAAAGGTCTACTCGACCGCTTCCTGGTGCTCGATACCGCCCATGCTTTTTCTGACCCTGCTTTGTAACCGGATAAAAGTGGCCACTTCTCGTGTCGTTTCTAATCGTGAGGAGCTCGCGAAACCGCGCCCTTTTCCACGGAATTCTCGATCGGACGAGGCCCGGCTATCAGAACGATATCGCGCGATGGAAATCGACCTGATAAATATACACGCCGAAGCGTTATCAGTCCGTTTTCTCCACGCCAACACGGATGTGAAACGTCGTTTGCTCAACGGCTATGAATATTTAATAAAAACGGAGCGCCGAGATAATTGGTAGGCTCGAGCCACGATACCGGGCAGACACTTCCTTGTCTTTCGGAGCAAAGAAATGCCTCGGAGATTAATAGATACGCGAACGGCAAGAAGCGGCTGCAAGGTAGATAGTGAAAGGTAATGCTCGATGAGTCTGAAGCCGGCTGCTATTTATTCCAGCAGTTCTTACGGAGGTTGTTTGTCACTTCGGAACGTCGAAGTTGGAAGATTATCTCGAGTGACTTATGATGTGCTACACACTATCCACTTAATAACGCGTATATTGCAATCCAGTCATTTCCGGTAGAAAATGTTAATAATGTAAATCCCCGACAGAATTTTCCATTCCGAGTTTTGCAGTCGAAAGAGTCAGGTTTTTCGTAAATATTCAATGACTTTTTCCCACCACTCAACACGTTCTGTGCCATATTTATTTAATGCGCTAAAAACATATATTTTATAACAAGTTTAACACTGTAGAATATATTTCCACCAAAATAGTATAGAATAAAACACGTAAGTTTGTTCAATTGTCGAGCAAAAACAGTTCAGCACGGAACGTGTTAAAGAGTGTATTAATCTTGAAAAGGGTATCGCGATTCAGGATAAAACTAGCTGGAGGAACAAAGGAGAGGATCCGTGTGAATTCGCGAATCTGCAACATTGGGCGGTCGCGAAACGGCGTTTCCAACGAGTGGGTAACGGGGTTGCGAGGAAGGGGGCGGGTGCGCGCGTGCTAACGCGAGATTCATTCATTCTCCGGAGTTCATTCATGGGCCGGGTATACTACGCGCGGTCAGGACTTACCAGCCTTCTGGCATTAGGATCCGCCCCTTGTTGCAGCAATTCGGTGACTGCCTCAATGTGCCCTCCGGCGGCGGCCAGTATTAAAGGAGTCGTTCCATCCTGAAAGGAAAAAACAGGTCAACGAACCGAGTCTGGAAGGCAGGCTGAAATCGATGCCCGATCGCGTCCGTAGAACTAGGGGGCAGTCTATTTTTCCACCGCGTAATAAATCGAAACGCTTCTCAACGAACAGGTCACCCACCGCGAAACTCAGATTCTGGGCGCTAGGTTTCTATAAAAAGTCCTCTCCGAAGAAAATGTCTTTTGAATCCCATACGACTGAAATTTCCTGTACCTATTCTGATTCGTTCGTTAGCTAATCCTCTAGTGTAAAGTCTTTTTAAACAATTTTTGATCGCGCTAGATGGAGATCTACTGTGTTACAATTTGTCCTTCAAAAGAATACAGTTAGTCATATGAACCACTTCTATGTTGCAAGTCTTAAATAATGGAGTAGGCCAGAACGATGTCTGTGAGCATACTTTATATTTACGTAAAATTTTTCGAATTCACAAGAACTATTTAAAATCATGATGGTATTAAATTTAAGGAACGTAGCCGGGTTAATAATAATTTAATCCATTAAGTCTGCTTCGAATATCCTGCAGCTTCGACGGTATCACGAGAAGAGGAGTCGAGAGGATGGTTCCTTATTGATTTAAAGGGATCCTAGTTTCGCGCGGAGGTCGTTAAGCGTGCAATTAGCCGTCGTAAATCTGTCGCGTAATCCAGCCGACAATGGGATCGGCGTCTCCGTTGAATACTGTCGCGGTCTTCTCTTTCATAATTTGGTGGAATCACGTCATCGCTGCATCCGCGGTTTTCACGTAATCACAGGGCAATTGTTGGGCGGGTCCCTGAATCGCCGCAATTACCCGACTCGCTTCCATACAAGTAGACCGGCTACTTAACGGCGTGATTAATACGCGCGATCGTTTTCGAATTACCGTAGGGAAGCGCCGGGGAGAGGCTGTTTGCTCTAAAAATAACCGGTAGTTGGGTCAATCGAATTCGAAATTGCCTTCGAACGCTGCTGTCCACACGCGGGGCCGAAGTGGAGCAACTGCGTGTTTCCACGGTGATCTAATGAACCACTTTCGCGATGAGCAGCAATGCTACCCGAGCTACCCATTCTGTCAGCGTCGCGGCAGTTTGCATAATGAGTCGATTGACTCCCGAGACGATCGGCGCCTCGTAAATCATTCCTCAGGGTGTATGGAACCCCGTGGTGATACGTGGGTGAAGACAGCGGTCTCCTCTAAAGCTGATCTCGTCTGAGAGGGTACAGCGGTATTCAAAAAACAAAATAACAAGATGTTTGCAAATATATTTTAAAGAAACTGTTGAGCGGTTCTTCTTGAAACTTTCAGGATAACTTGTGCGATGTTCAAGGAGCATTTACCAATTTTTTCGTTGAAAGATACACAGTCAACTTTTGATAGCGCTGTACTCCCTCGAAAGCTCGCGGATATCCACGAACCCAACCGTGGAGAAATCACCTGTGAAACCATAAGGTCTCAAGCTATCGATTAGGACCAAGCGTCAACGAGGTGGGCGAAGATCAAACTGCTAGCGAAACTACCCGCAGATATCCGAATATCCAGTATATCAAGTAGTTGCGAAACGTTGTAAAGCTGAACACGTATCCGGGTTCTGATAAGATATTTGAATAGCTGCCAGGTGCCAAGAAAAGCACCACTTAACACGCAAGCTATCCTGGCATTCAAAAGACGCTCGAATAAACGTTGGGTCGCCGTGGAACACTTGGACACTCGAGTACCCAACCTTGAACTTTCGTCGGGTTCCAGGATGGCGCCGGGAAGAGGGACAAGTATGAGATCAGACCAAGTGAATTCGCAGAGAAAAGACCATTCCAGTGATGGTCTAGAATATACAGCGTTCGTACGATTTTTATACCTTGTCCTTGCAGTCGACGTGGACCCGTCCTGAATCCAGAAGAACCCGGAGACGTTTGGCGTCGCCGCGAGCTGCAGCCAAGTGCAGCTCTACGTCCCACGGAGACTCTTTCTGAAAGGAAATACAACGAACATGAACATGAGAAGATAGACAGTCGTTATCGGATTAAGTTCCTAGTTTATAGCACTTCGGCTACCGGAAGAACTTCTCCATGGCCGAAATAATTAGAATTTCTTTGAGTTTAACGTTAGAACCACCGAGCTCGTCAAACTGACGAATTTCAGATTTTTTCTTTACAATTCGTAAAGTTATAGAAACTTTTTGGTACACTTCTTTATTCGAGTACATGTTGCCATAAAAATCCTATGAAATCTGAATCGATTCTATCCTGCTATTATTGTAAAAAAAATATACATCGGTCTCGGTAGTAAAATTAAAATATATTATTGAATAAATCTATGAATAAATATCTTTGAATTTTGATTTGAAACCGCTACGAAGTTTCCTCTTCTTCTAAGAGATGATAAATGGCAAAGAGGTTCTAATCAATGTAACAGCAAAATAAATCGTAAGAGATTAATGCTTAAATTAAATAGTGATTGTAAACAAACAGGATTCAATCTCGATGTAAAGCATTTAGTGGATTTTCAATGACTGCACTGCTATTAGAAAAGAGCTTATCAGCCTCTACACTCGTTTCCGATAAAAGCGTTGCACGTATGCAAGGTCGTAAATAGAGTGCATCCACGCACTTTACTATCGATTTAGCAATCATCATCAAGCAAGGTGGACGAACTGCGCCCGACCATAACTGAATTTTATTTCGCGAAATTACCCGGTATATAGCTTCGCGATTTCACCCGTTCACGCGAGTTTTTTTATTTTTCATTTCTGCGATGCATGGACCGGTCTTTCGAGCGCACTACTAACTATCGACGGAACTAATTGAAACCGTGCGCCGCACCATGATCCAGGAACATGTGAAGTGTAAATGTAAATCCGTGGTCTTGTAAACGAGCGTGCACTGTGTTTCATAGTGCATGTTCTCTTTCAATTAAATCGTACGTGATCCAGAGCCACGACCTTAATTTACGCTTCAAGTGTATCGAATGACGATACAATCACGGAGAAACGACAAAATTTCGATCCGGATCTGGAACATAAAATGGGTGAATTTCGAATGAAAGTCACGGACAAAGTTCGGGAAGAAGAAATGGACTTTCTTTTCGTTATTCGTAGCATAAAATTGCAAAGCAGTCGTGTACGCTTCAAGTGTATCAAATGACGATACAATCACAGAAAAATGACAAAATTTCGATCCGGATCTGGAACATAAAATAGGTGAATTTCGAATGAAAGTCACGGACAAAGTTCGGAAAGAAGAAATGGACTTTCTTTTCGTTATTCGTAGCATAAAATTGCAAAGCAGTCGTCAGAGTGCAATGTCCCGCTTTTTGTTCCAGCGTCGCGTGTTTGTAGGTCGTCGCGCCTCCAACACGATCGATGCGTCGACAAAACAACTGAATCTCGTACGATCTCGATTATCATTCATAATCTACGATCTGTTGTGTATTGACCCCTACGTGCGCAGAATATTTACTGATCAAGGTCACTCAGAACTCCTCCCACCACGTAACTTGTGTTCCCCACTTTTCACCCGTTTGCTCTGCCCACAGTAGTTTGAAAATTAGTGCGTACATATAACGAACGTGTAAATCTGTTACGTATAGCAATTGCAATGTCACCATTGACCGATAGTACAATCTAACCATACCGGCTACAAAATTTGTCGAATATACATTGTTCTAAAAATTACAAAACTGAATTTATTGGCAAGAAAGTAATTTCGGTATTTTAAGGTGAAATAAAGCCCAATTTTTTTATTCAAGCAATGAACTTCAATAAATAAGATATTTCTATTTTGTTCGATGATCTTTCGCCAAAAAGAATAAATAAGAAAATATTTGATTGATTAAAGTTCATCGCTTGAATAAAAAAAATTGGGTTTTACTTCACCTTAAAATACCGAAATTACTTTCTTGCCAACCCAATATTTACAATTTTTATAATATAATAATACGTGATTAAATCAAGAAATTTATTGAACAATTTCTGTTGAAAGCATCTTCATAATTACAATAATTAAAAAATCAAAAATGTGAAACCGGTCGTTTGACCGGCTGTGGTACGGTTAACCAACGAATGGACTCGTTACTCGTGTTCGATTTCAGTTATCGGACGGATTAGATTCAAATTTTATCTTTCCCGCCTTTCGAATCCGTACGATTCAGTTCATGTCGACGGTTTACAAAGTCGAACAGGTGAACATCAATATGCACAATAATGCATGGAACATTGTGAGATCAACAGGACAAGGTTGTTGAAAATTTATTAGCTTGAATGACATCAGTCCTACAAAGTTTCCCTGATCTCATCTGGCTCCGTTTCACAGGCGTGAAAAAGCCACGTAACCGTCCACGGCCGTCGGCGTTTTTCATTAATTATCTTACGAACGCTAACACTTGCTAATACAATCCAGAAAAAGCATTCTTTTTTTAATTTGAAGGAATAAACAACTGTTATCTCTTCTTTCAAAAAATAGACTACAATAACTAACTCCTTTAGAACCACAATAAAGTAATACAAAGTAACACATATTCCTGAAAAAAAAAATTTTGATTTACGTAAGCACACGATCGAGATTTCCTGAACATGTGTTCCATTTTCGTCATCTAGGCTTTATACTTTGTAGCAAGAATTGCACTAAAAAATGTGTGTACATTAAAATCGATCTAAATTATATTTTTCCTGTGTTATTTCTATCGCAGGAAATCATTCAGATTGTAAATACAATGAAGCTGCGTGTACCGATATGGAATATATAATTGAAAACGTGGTCACGTGAAGCAGTGCTGATTTTTAAAGTTACCTTCATAGACATGATCGAGGTGCACGTGTAACGTGGTCTCAGAGTATCAGAGTCGTCTTCTCACGATGGAAATGTCTAATACACTTAATGTCAATATTGCAATTGCATCGAAGTGCATCGGGCATGCTTACGCTCGCATGTCGCGTGTCACCTACGATAGCAACATGTTTCTTCCGAAAGACAGGTGCTGTGACATCGGATGACACTGTACTATCACAGTCTGCGTTGAAACGCGCGTGAACACTAACACGTTCCCTCGTGTTTACGAAACGCGAAGCTACGACATCGTAGCATCGTGATTTACCGGATGACTTCAAGTCACCGAATGCCCGATGAAACTGCTGGGCCCTGGTATAGACAAAGTCTGTCTCCATTGTCGTCCGCTTGGCGGTGCCACCTGCCGACCTCCTTTCCTCACATTATTATTGATAAAATCGTTAGTCAATTTTTGAATGATCCCTTAGGATAATAAAACGTGCACAAGATTTGTCACCTGTAGCTTTTAAATCTTAGTAGACTCACTTTTAAAAACGGATAAAATAGTTAAAAATATTTTAATATTTTGAAATAGTACACTATCGCGAAAATGATTTCTTCCGTAAAATTTGATGCTACGGTTAGTAGTCTCATCTATGGCAACACACGATCTATGTCTATAATTGATTCTGCCCGAGTTAACAATAACGCAAACAATAAAAAGCGGCGAAAATCACTTGCTTCGTAAAATCTAAATTTAGCGCCATTTTGCGTAGTGGTAAAATGTTTAAACCAGTTTAAACTGATACACCAAATTACCGACAATTGATATTTCCTCTGGAAACAACTGGTGGCGCCATCTGTAACTGATGACACCGAAATTCTGGGCATAAGCAAAGATACCGACGAGATACTGTTAAAGACTGCCAGCGCCCGTGCTATTCCGCGGGACGGTAAGTGGGCGAAATGGGCGCGGGGATAACGTAGAACTTACAGTGATCTGAAAGATCACATTGCTAAAAGTTCCACCACCGTCGAGATACTAGCCAATACTAGCGCAGAAGAGATATCAGACGAGATATTCGTCTGTGATACTATTTAGTCGGTGGTTCCGCGGTCCTTACCTAAATAGAACCAGAGAATATATGACAGTGTTCACACCCGGGGTGAACCAGCTTGAATAATACATATATCTTGTTCTGAAGGTAGGCGAAATTGCAAAATATTATGGAAGAGAACAGGAATAGGAATAGAATTTATAGAAAATAAACATATTTATTAAAAATGCAGCTATCAGCTCGATATTACTCTCTATTCATAAGATACTAGATGTCCTTACAGATAGAGAGTAATACCGATTGCCATAAGGCTGGCAGTATCTCGTCGGTGGCAAAGAGCAGGGGTATTGTTGTGATTGACAACATCTGTAGAAGATTGAGCAAGTAGAAAACGTATACATTATCATATAGAGCAATTTGGCGCCAAGTGCGACTACAGTTGGATCCTCGAATTTTTTGACAAATATTCAAGATGATAGAATTCACACAAGCCATGGAAAAAGTTACTCTAAGTCCAACAATGTCAGCAAAACTGAAGTGTCGAGAGAATGCGAATAAAATCAAACACGGATCGCCAAAGCTGCAAGAGGTTCTCCGAGAGGTTACGTATCTAACCTTGTTTTGTACTTGAAAATCTTTGTATGCAACAACGTTTAATGAAAAATCGGTAATGATAAAATACATTTTTAGAGATGTCGACAGAGAATGCGAGAGAAAAGAGGCCAACTGTTCAACAGAAGCAGATTTGGTTTGGAAATCAATTCAGAAAATGTGCGGGACACTTTATCTAACATAATACGAAACGAATTGTACAGTATCGCGACTACCAATGCAGATCCAATTGTGAATCCTTTCTTCCGTGTTGTTAGCGAGCCTATTGAGCTGGAAGAGGCAATTGAACTCGAAAATGAAATATTGAATGAGGAAGGTAAGTTTATTAATTTGTAGTTAACCAGTAATGATACAAATTGCTAAAAAATTCTAGCATTATCCAAAATCCCTCTATATAATATTTGCAGAACAATGGATTCTAGAAGAATACGAGAAAATGTCCCAGGAAGAACTGGAGTTGTTAGCATTAGCTGCGGATCAAGAAATTAATGAAGTTATTTGTCCTCTATGTCAGATATCTAATCTCATGGAAGAAGCAAGACAAGTAACTTGTAAATCTTGCGCCTTTAAATTAAACAATGTAAACTTAAAAGAGATAGGCTATTTAATAAGTAAGTCTGTGAATAGTCACTCCGCAATGTGCACAGAGTCACCAGGCTTCATGCCGCTAATTGAAAATGGTATTAAACGTTTGTATTTATTTTGCGATAAGTGTTCAACATTGACACCAATTAAAATTGAATGATATAGGTAGTATAAAATAAACACAGTTAATTTGATATACTTGTGAGAGTGTTGTCTGATATAAATGATTACCAGTGACTAAATTATTAATTTATTATAAATTAAGACAGACTTTTTGACCATGGATATCTCTACGTTTGGGAGATGATAAAGGTTTTGTTACGTGTTTTGTTCCAATTAAATTGTAAAAATAAAAAAGAATAACAGGAAAATGAGAGGATATGATGTAAATTTTCAATTGCTTTATGGAAGTAAACATTTGAATAATTAACAAATGTTTACACGGTTATATGATACATATTGTACAAAAAGAAACATCCCTCCGTTGATTTATTTATATTATTTATCACTTAGACAATACACAATGAAAAATTGTAAGTAGAAGACATCTGTATATTGTAAACGTTAACGGTCCTTTAAAGTGCTCGCTAAATACAAATTTTTAGTTTAATAATTTTTACAAGTAACAGATGAGAGGCTTTCTTCGA
Source organism: Lasioglossum marginatum (assembly GCA_028455795.1). Lineage (NCBI taxonomy): Eukaryota > Metazoa > Arthropoda > Insecta > Hymenoptera > Halictidae > Lasioglossum > Lasioglossum marginatum. Next base: position 2,505,898 of record CM052242.1, read on the forward strand.
GATTGTTTAGAATACTCAGTATTTAGTTATGTACAAGTATGTAAAATCAAGATCTTTACAATATCCAGAAGTCTTTTATAGCTTAAATTCTAATAATTGAAATTTTTATAAATGATTTGTACATTATCACATGAAATTTCGTGTTAAAAACTTCATATTCCATAAAATTATTAGTATATAACATACTTATAATTTGTGAGCAACCCATTGTTTTTCATCTGCAGCAAAATCGTTTTATCCACAATGTAAATTGTTCGTTCTCCCATAATTCTTACTATGCAGGTATCGAAAATTTGATATTTCTTTTAATGGGATAGGTTGTCATCGAAAATATTGTATAGCGTTATTCAATTTTGTAACTGTACTTTTTTTTTCTACAATAAAAGGCATATTTTTCGTCTCCAGTCTCCTATTACCACATTCTTTCAAAATGGCACCAGTTTTATTTAGGTACTCTGAAATGTGTTCACATTTGTTGTAATACAAAAACCAAAAAGAATGAAAATATTCTTCTGAACAATCATATACATCGTAGGACATAGATAACGTTTTATTCGTCAATTTCGGTAGAAGAATATTCAAAGATACGAAATCTTTCGAAACAAACTTTGATTACTATTAAAATATACCGACAACGTGTAATATATCATCGGGTCCGCAATATATTTGTTTTTTTTACAAGTGTCTTCGTCTTAAAAGTAAAAACAGAAGTTACTTAATGAGAAATAGAACAATTCCATAGAAACACTAATTTCTCCATTCGGTTTTATAATAACGCAACGTCACAAAGTTTAAACGTTTCCGTCGTCGCCGAAAAACAAGCTTAGTAAAAATATAATGGAATGGTTTGCTCTACACATTTTTTCCTTTTCTCCGCATCTTTTCTTTTTTTGTTCTTTTTCAATGTCGCTGAAACAGCGACTACTACTACTACAATGAATTCGATGATTCGGTGAAAGTAAAACGAAGAGTTCATTATCGCAAATTACCTCGTAGCATACAATTTTCTGGATGAACCTAAATAAGACGATGTACACAATCATGTAATAAATATAAATGTACTTGCAGCTTGTAAATCAATGCGATAACACATTTTTTGCAAAAACAAGATATTTAAAAAAATCTCAACGTGTTACAAATTCGCAACAGAATGTATACATACATATGTATATATATGTACATATATATCTATATATATAATGTATATATCCGAAGTACAGAAACAGTACGTCGAATATCGGTTACATGGTTCAAATTCATACACCGTTTCTATTCACACGCACCTCTTTTTTCACAAATTTTGACGAAAACAAGGGGGAGCGAAAAATTGCACTTGAGTGGTTACTCCGTTGCTCAACCGCGATCATTGGCAGAAGGGAAACCCGAGAGTGTCTACTGTAAAAAAGAGAATGACCGTTTCAAGAATTCTTATCACGTACCTGATCCTTCCTAAACTGGCTTAAACTACGGTAACTTTCGTGTACGCAAACACGTTTTTCGCGGCGAATTCGCGTATTGGTCACTGAGTGGATCGCCGCCGTTCTGTACGATTTACTGCTGCGAGTGCTTCTTCGGGAAGACGACCAGGGTCTGATAGAATATCCGTGGCAGTACACAGATACCTCAGGGAATTCAGAACAGCTGAAACGAAAATAGTAATCTCAGTGAATAGGAAACAAAGAATCACATAAATATTTGATAGACACAAACCTGGTCTGAGATCGACGAGCGAGCAATGCTGCTCAACCCATAATATTGTACTTCTGTATAGATCTTCGATACTCGCCGTTGATACCGAAGTATTGAAAGAAATCATCAAAGGCTCAAGCAATATACTGAACTAAAAATCAAGTCAAGAAATCTACATGAATTTTAAGTTCACCATGTACTCCGCCATGTGTGATTCTCTTTGAAAAGGATACAATCCAAAATTTCCAATTTTCCCGCGTACGCGTGCGCACGTACTCGTCAAACATCTCCTTCATTTTGCTAGTTCTGTGTCTAGAAATCGGAGCACCCGTTGCAGGAAGCATAGATTGGCAATTACTGAAACACGATGTAACATTAACGAGGTTGATAAGCCTCGGCATATTGCAATTCATTTTTTTAGACTGTGGATGTTTCTACAGTTTTTTCATGAAAATGTATAAAATCCACAGTCGATTAATTAGAGTGAACAAACGTTACCTAATCGACGTATTAAGGCACTCAATTTGATGTCTTAAGCTATCCATCTCCTCCTTCAACTGATTCCGTTCCGCCCTCAGTTGTCTGATATAATCCGCCCCTTTCTGCAGCATCGCGGCTTTACTCAGCTTTGGGTTCGGGTTCTGACTGAGCTGCGGTATCAGACTATGCAGCATGTCGAACCCGTTCTTAATGTTATATCTACGCTTCTGTTCCGCGTGAATGTGGCCAACCCTTCTCTGCTCTTTGTACTGTCCTCGTTCCGTTTCGCCCTTTATGTAGCCCCGGGAAGGCGACAGCGGGCTTCCTATACTCATCGGACTATGCAAAGGGCTGAGGCTCAACGCCTGAGGGCTGTGCGCGTTTGAACTGTCCTTCGGCGAGCCGGGGCTATTTTGTGGCTGGTGTGATTGAGTGTTTGTATTTAATAAGATTTGCTGGCTGCAAGCAGACTGTTGCATCGCCTAACATGCAACACAAACGCGCGTCCGCACACGTGCACTTGATATATCGTCAATTATATAAGGCAATGTTTTATTATTGTCGATATCAGCGTTGCGCAATCAAAAACACGTGGAATGTATAAATTAGGACTCGTGAATACCTTTCAGACGATGCTATCATCTGATTGGGACCGCCCGATTTTAGTCGGACTGTACCAAAAGAGTTTCACAGATTCTATTCAGTGACCTACAAAAATATTTATACATACAGATGAAACGAAGTTGTATTTTTATTTGAAACAGATACTATTTTTACACCTGGTTCAAGAAATGTTCATAGTCAATCAGATAAAATGACATTGAATAAATTTCATCTTTGTGTACGAATACCTTTGTGGGTTACTGTAGGTGTTCTACTAAATATAATGCGAGGCATACCTGTTGCTGAGGCTGCACCTGCACCGTAGCGGTTTGCATCGTTTGGACAGTGATCGGCGTGGTGATCTGGTGGGTGGTCGTTGTCTGTGTGGGCGAAGCTGAAGGTGGAAGCATGGGTAAGATGTGTTTCATAGTGGTGGCTGTTTGGTTCACTCTCGGCATTATATTATCAGCCGGACTATTCATTGTGTATATACCAGATGTGTCTATGTAACGATATTGAATCTCTCATAATATTCTTTATCATCGGTAAAAGGCGTAATACCGCGATCGTTATTAGTTTTTTTTTGTTTTCTCTTAATAATCGCGCCTCGAACGGCGAATACTATAATAGGAAAATTAAGAACCGTGCAAAGAGTACGTTTCTTAGTATACATACTATTCGTGAGTAACTGTGCGAGCAATACATTGTTATTTAGATTTAGAGCGGGATCGCTCGCTGCGGACACTAATGGTGGCGGGTGCATTCTCGGTGCAGTTAGCGACGAGCTACTTCGAGATCTACTCCTCGCTTTCATCTGATACTGCAACAGAAAACCCATCCCATTTAGTTCTTTAAGAGTCTCCTCTTTTAAAAACACACCTTGTCCACAAAGTGCACGCTATTTTCTACGGGTGTGTCGCCGATTGCTATACCTTGGGCACAGCGAAAACCTCCTCCTTCTCCGAGTTCGTGGTGGATGGTTGCGGGAGCAGTTTCGCGGGTTGAACGTTTGGCGTAGTGAGATCCAGGCCCGAGGCTCTGCACTGCAACAGTATCGGCGATTGCGACGGTTGCTCGGAGGTGACGGACACGACTTGTTGTGTAGGGTGTGTCTGCGGAGTATGACAAATCGATTGTTAATTGCAAACTTCTCTCCCGTCTCGTGTATGCATTATTCAAGCTATCCGCGGAGGAGACCGGCTTATCGCCAGTACCTTGAAATTATTGGCGTTGAATTTACATTGCTGCGCATTGAAGTTCTGTGGCAGACCAGAGAACTTGTAGCACTGTTGCGGTTGAACGACTTTGTACGGCTTGGTGGACATCGGTGCAACCGGTGGCAGGGGTCTGATGGTTCTGTGCTGCGTAGGCACCGAGGAATTCGTTCCTCCGAAATTCTGTTGCACCGTCACCAAGTTCTGTACGTGTCCGCCGATAGGCGATATTTGGTTTGCATGGACCGACTGATTATTCATCGGTGGCATCTGATTCTGTACCGTCGTCAATTGGACCGCTTGGATCTCCATGGCGAACTGTTGCTGGGACGTTTGCTGGTAGCCCGTGCTCTGCTGTTGCGTTGGCCGTTGGTACGTGCTCTGTTGCTGTTGTTGCTGAGGTTGCTGGATCACCCGATTGCTCCTCGAAGAGACCCTGCTCGGACGACTCTTCTCCCTGATCGGCTGACTCGGCGGAGAAGGCTCGTAACTCGGCTGCATCGCGTTATAAGTCTCGCTTAGACTACTGAAATAATCAACACACGTCTCACAATATTAACAAAATCATGGAATACCTCTTCAAAGTTTATAGGATAGTGTCATTACATATTGTTCCTGAAGGCATTCGTTGGCTCAGGTTGAGTATATATCTTCGCCGTGTACTGAAGATTCTGCATAGCGTTCGATTGGTCATTCTGCGGCAACGTCGACTGCTGAGCCTGTTCATTCTTCACCGCCGATTCTTGGCCCATCTCGTTCATTTGATTTATGGGCGCCATCAAGTCCAGAACAGGATAGTTCGAGTTTAGCGTACTGTTACGAAACATGTCGTCTTCCTCAGGCACGGGAGGCAACTTCGAATTTAAAAATTCTAAAATGAGATTAAAATAAAATCGATTATCACCTACTGCTCGCACTTTCTTTCTTGATAAGTATTAACCGCGTTCCCTTACCTTGCAACGGTTCCAGAGTATCCATAAAATCGTCTAAATTCGGTTGCAGTGGACCCAGACTGGGCTGTATGAAATCTGCCAAATTAGCTCCGCGCGCTGCAATTTTTCATAAACGTTCATACAGATTTTACACATTTTGTTTTCAAAGAAGAGTCAAGAGTTGCTTCGATCGGTTTGATCAATAAGAATTTGGATTAGTTACCAATTTCTCTCGGGTCGGGAAAGTATAGTGGTTGATTCGAACTGATTGTTGAGAATAACGTGTCAGTCATCAGCTCCATATAATCCTCGTCAACCATCATACTCTCTCCTCCTGGAGTCCCACTGGTCCCTCCATGTGCGTTCCCAGTACCCACTCCGAAGTTCCCGGTGGTTCCTAATCCGTTGCCCCAATCTAACACGTCCATCGATTCCATCTGGAATAACGGTGCACTCTACTATGAACGAATCCACCGAATAATTGCAATCTCTTCACCCTACCGTTATCATCCCTCAACTCTTCAGAAAGGTGTTAACAGGGTGACCAATCTGATGTTAACGTACTTTTCAGCGATCGTTATTCATACTTGGGGAGTAAAAACAGCCCCTAAAGTTAGGGTTGCTTATATTTACTCGTTAATTTCAGAAAAATTTTAAATGCAAGCAGATTATTGTTAAAAAAATTTAGAGGGTCATTTAGGCGATATCATCCCTAAATTTTGCTTCAGTGTGGACATAGCTTTAGATTAGCAGTTGCTAGTTATTTCAAACAAATTAATCTTGCTTCTATCAATGATTAATATTATTTTCCAATTTTTCGACCTCTTTAAAACCAAGAAACACTTCTGAATGAATGATCAGGTCATAGCAGAGTGAATGATTTTTGTTGCGGTATATAAGGGGGTGTGTACCATTTCGGTGCCATCCTTGTTCGTCCAGCCAAGGATCTTGTTGCGGTAGAACATTCGCCATTTCTTGTATTCCGCAGTAACCGCAGCAAGTTTTCGCTTCCAGTATTTGCCCTCTAAGACCACCGCCTGATAAGAGATATAGCCCTTGATTTTACATTTTGAACAGTACCTACATGTTGCGACGTGTCGGAACGACGCTTGTCGTCCGGCTCTGGTTGTTTTTCGCGTTCGAAGCGCACGCGGTGAGGCTTGCGCAACAAGGATGTCTATCGTTTCCTTGACCGTACTCGAATCTCATTCTCTTATGGACTCATAGCGTCACGTAAAGCCTTATTAATACCATATACAGGGAGTCTCGAAAGTAAATGGCGAGTGACACTGCTGAAGTGGAAGAGTCGAAGGTCAGCGAGACTTCCTCCTCACTTCCTCATTGTCAATTCCCTGTTCTACTTTTGCGTTACGTACCAGTGCCCTTAGAAGGAGCTCCAGTTCAAGGAGTACCACTCGTGGAAAGCGCTATGTTAGAGCTGTTAATAATAGTTTAAGGGGGTAGTCTCTTTTCTCCAGGATTGCGAGGGTGCGGGATGCGCCTTCTCATTTCTCGATAATACAGAGATGGGGTTCTTCAAAAGCGCTAGATAGAAGTCGCGGCGTAGATTGATCTTTTATCTAGCGCTTTTGGCTACTGACAAATCCCATCTTTGTATTATCGAGAAATGAGAAGGCGCATTCCGAATTCTTGCAAGTCTGGAAACAAGTCTACTGCCTGTAAAGATAATTTAAATAGAATTCAAAGTTATTGGTATATTGTTTAGAAACTAGAAAGTACCAAACGGAAATTGAAATCCGAGTTTGCCACTCGACAGCTTTGAGACACCCTGTACAAGTTCACCACTTGTCAAAGCGGTGCAACGAGTTACAGTATTAATGCTTGATGAACGTACCTCGGGTTTATTATGAGTGTCAACATCCAACGGGGATGCGAACTGGCACACCAACGTGTTCTGCTTCAGTATAACTGAAACGACACGAAATCACATGGTCATCGTCGAGACTTTCGAATCGCGATGGATGACAATCATCTCGTCGATCTTCGATCCGCTCGACCGGATCATCCGCGAGGGAAATCACGATCGAGTCATTGTTTACAGTGTACCGAAAGAATCGCGAGTATTTATTTGATTTCACAGACACATGCGAATTAATCTTTAGTATTTGTTTTCTGACTTCCATTGTAGCTTTAGGAAGCGTTAATTTTTTTTGTGAAACAATCCTCTTATTCTTTCTGTTATGTAAAATATATATAATAAATACAATAAAGAGATCTTGATACAGATCGTTCCATTAAAAAAAAACCTCTTGATACAAGAAATACAATTTTATCTATCTTACATCCCCGTCAACTGATATCAACAAAATTATTATAATCTTCTATCGGTAGGTAGAAGCATATATTTCGTCTCGAACAAAGATGAATGAAAAATTTCCGAACAAAACGAGTCTCGCCTTTTTATCATCGGAATCGTCTCGCACACCTCTGCAAAAGCGCAGGCGTTCTATTTTCGTTTTCTCAGCAAATAAAGGCTTTGTGTGGCCGCGACGCGACGCGTCGTCCCGCGGTTCGTTTTTCGGACGAAAATGATTGGTGCATACGAACCAAGTCGGTGCACCGTGTCTCGAGATGGGAACAGAAGATTGAACAGTGCAGTTCGACTAGGGACCAGTTAGCTCCCTCTTAACCTAAGTCCATCTTTCACGTAGTCAGTGTAACAAAGCGGAGACGCGGCCGTCCCGATGCCAACTTTCCGACGGCGCATTTTTAGCGTTAGTCGCGAAATAGTTTCGCAAAAGTTCCAGAGCCGTAGGAATTGCCTCGGTGTTGGTTGGAAAAGGTCCTCTCGCTTCGATCTCCCTTCGTTCGACACACTATCAGCTGTCGCGCTAGATCACGCTTATGGTCGTGTTTGCAGAAAATCGATTTCACTTGATTCAGAGAAGATGACGCTCGAGAAACGTGGAATAAAATTTCTTAAAGAATATAGTGACGGTTTGTAAATTGCAAAATCATTAACGTCATGCATACGCGAAGGAGCATAAGTAAGTATCAAACGTCGCCCAATAGGACTACTCGGATTATCCCCACGGTGTTCGTTCCCCCATACTTTGCAGACTAAAATGGCGCCGGAACAATGACCAAACGCACCTAATGGGACTCGGAATAATTTTTTAAAGAAATATCCGTTCGAAAAAATTATATTCCACAGTTTCCGATCGTGTTGTCTAATAATCGTGTCTCGTTCTATTTTAGCCACCGAAATCTTATTCTGAACTCCATTGTACAATGTTCTTTTAATTGCCGATTTTGCCGGTTTGTTTACAACAATTACTCAAATCTTGATACGCGAGATCGTTATCGGTAATTATGATAGAGCGATTGATCACTGATCGAGAACAGTGGTCCAGTCGTTTAGCAGGCGAACGAGTAACGATGAAACGTGCCCTGTGGGTCAGGTCTCGTGTCAACGATCGTGGAACAAGTGAGGAAAATTATACGCGTCTTTTTCTCATATTTCCCCACCACGTTTTACGTAATCCTGCACCGACGAAGACGTTCTTAAGCAACGAGGTACATATTACGTGTTACACAATCCGCGTGGAACAGTATCGACGGACTATTTACAATCGAGCCTCCCATTTATCAGTATTTCCCAACCGAACGTAGAACCTTTCACCCGAAAATAGGAAGAAATTTATTCTCTGGAGAAGACGTTCCAGTGACCCCTAAATTTCCATACAACCTCAAGCCTTGCTTCACTGAAACATATCTCCACGCTTTGCTTCGCGTAAATCGTACTTTGTTTCTATTTCAAATTTTTAAACAAATTCCTATTCACTCGATCACAGAGTAATTACCAACAAATCTGCGATCATTGAAACATTCGTCCGCTTATGGCACGTGCGAGCGTCAAACAAGCAAACATGTTTGTTAGCTTTTTATCTCTTGGAATCCTGTGTAATAGGTTTTCAAGTTATTGTGATGCGGCAAAAAGCGTAAGCAAAAGTGTACACTTTTGTGTACGCGTTCTAGGAGAAATGACTAGAGTGTTTACTCCGATTACAAAGTATCACACTAATTTCCAAAATTTTGTATACATTTCCTCGACAGCCTTCAAGTATATAATTCAAGATTAAATAATCCAGATGTTCGACAGAAGATAGAGAAACTTGATTTTTGCAATTATCGTACGGTAGCGAAAGATAGTGTACAGGAATTCTGTTGCCTTATAAAAATGACCAGATTGATTTTATTTAGACTAATAATTTCTTATGAAATCATTTTTATGGTTTAATGTTGAGTGTTAAGATGATTAACAGATCGACAATCTGTTGATTACAATGCTTGAAAACGGTAGAGGCTGTATGGTAATTTCATATCGTGGGATCCGAGCGAAAAAAAGAACCGGTAGTTAGAATAACAAAAGTCGGAGCCAACAATAGCCCGAGATGAGAAGAATCGGCGATTCTGCGTGGCATTCTACCGATGATAGATGATCGTGAGACCTTTACACACTGTTCCTATTTGTCGAGTAGCATTACTGCCACGCCTGGTCGCGGGACAGGAGACATGCGCGTCGCAAAAATAACGTTCTGGCAACGGGTTGATCGAAATGTCAGTGAACGAGACACGATTGCACAATGGACAGAGGCCGATCGTTTTATTTAAAAGTCTCGCTCTTTTTGCGGCCGCTCATATCTCTCTCTACAACGAGGTGCTGTCTCCGCGGTGTTAATCTTCTCTCGGTGGCAACATGGTAAACAACGTAACCGCGTGTCCACCAGTGACTCAAACTATGTAGATCTCGAGTTCCGCGCGTCTAATCGCGATCGAGATTGCCATGACTTACAGCTCTGCCTCTCGGACCGGGATTTTTCGAGAGAACCGATCGAGAAAGAATCCTCCTGTTCTCCCCGAAGATTTACATCGACTTTTTCCCGCCGAGAAAAGAGAATGGAAACCGATCGAAGCGAGATGTCGAACGAAGGAAATCGATGCGAAACGTGTTCGAACACACAAGCCGGCCGATTTCTTAAGCTGCGAAGACGGTTTTCGCGAAACTGTCGCCGTACGCCGATGAAGAAAACCCCGGAGAGAGCATGCAGCGGTCTGGCGGGGATTCTTTGTCACTGTCCTGTCACGTGCAAGATATTTCTTTATCTTGTGGAACTACGACGCGTGTGCCTATCGTCTTATTTTCGCGCGGCCGATATCTTGAATCAATTTAATTTGGCTTTAGATTACGCGGCTTTATCGCGCTACCTTTGTTTTTTTCGATCGCTCTTCGATGGAAAAGTCGGCTGCCGCTCACATTCGTCATACATATGTATAGAAATGCGTGGGGATCTCTGTGTAGATAGGGTGACGGATATCGATCGGGAATTGGGTGATTCTAAGTATTATGCGTGGATGAAGAATAGACGAATGATGAAGAAACAGTGAAAAACGCAAAGAAGAAATGAATGGGTGTCTGGAAGAAGGGTCTGTGTCACGTTTAAATTTTATAGCAGCGCAATTAGGAAATTATTTTGCTTTAAGATTTTTGAATAAAACAAACCGTAAAAAATATCTTTCAGTTTTCAGCCTTTTTCCAATGGAGGAAGGGCCTATGTCATTTGCAGCTGGTTTTTATTATTGCAATTGATGTTTGAGTTCCAAAATTGCGTTTTTGTAAAATTTAAAAAACCAGACGTACAAAAATAAGTTAAAATTGAAAAGTAAAATAGCAAAGAAAGTCACCGGACAGGCGGAGTAAAAGAAAGTGTTGAATTGAGTAGAAAAAATTGGGAGGTGACGAATAAAGCAAGAGTGGAGGGGTAAAATGGGCATAGTAAAAATAGAAAAAAAAGAAGGAGACAATAGCTAAAAATACTAGTGTACATAACACTAGGAAGCCGCGTAACCTCATTAGAGGGACAATAAAAATTCGTCTACTACTACTATAACTACCGTTCACAAATATTAGTTCACCGGCTTGTTTTATGAAATAAGCTGTGGCTGGAAACTGTTAAGCCCTTCGTTTCGAGATGAAAAATCAGGAAGTGGGAGGGGAGAGAGGGCCCTTCATTATCAGTCTTCTTTGTTCTTGTTTTTCGTAATCAGCGATTCGTATATCTGGTTGGGAAACCTTCGCGTTTGGTACGTGGAATGGGTAAGAATATTGGGACTATAAATAAGATGACGTTTAAAAATAGCAGATGAGTGGGGCGGAACTCAGGGTTTTCCCGACGATGCTTCCGTCAAGCTAGATGACTCAAAGCGGCTTCCGAAGTCTAGATTCTACCAATCATATTTTAAAATGGCTCTTAATGAACTCGTTCTTTATATTCTACATTTTTTCTGCAACCCTCTAGACTTCTGTAAACATTTATTTGTCACCACTCTTTGCACAACTTCCGTGAACCCTTTACGGAAGTTTGAGGAAAGGGGAAGATTGGATCACGAAATAATTTGGATGGATTTTTCATGGAGACTGGCTTCTGCCATGGGACGATGAGATGACCCTCGAACCGTGACTGTTTGCCATAACAACTGATCCGAGAATCGCTCGGGACGGAAAAACGAGAAGAAGAGCGACGTTATCGGGTAGCCCGGGTTATCGTGCGGAACGATTGTTAAAGGTCAGCAAAATTAGCCAGTGGCTTTCGTCGGTTTCACGGTCTTCGTAGTACTTCCGGTCGCGCCGTAATTTTCGCCCGAGACAATTAGAGGATCGAGGATATATCAGTCAGACAATGAAACGTCGTCGACAAGTATTTGCGTTAAAGTTTGCCGAACGTTTGTTTAGAGTTCCCGCCGTCGATTCGGACCAATACGAGATTTCGTTTACATAGTTCCTTACACTGCATGTGCCAGCACCTCCAGATCACGTTGTTCAACCTGATTTTGTCCTTCCATCTCAGCCTGATCCCTTTGAACCGATTCCACTTGGGCGATGTCAGTTTCTGTCTGGAACAAATTCAAATGCCCATACGTCATACCCACTGCAAAATGTTCGACCTAATCAGTGTTACAATTTAATGAATAATTAGGAGACGGTCGCACAAGAGAATGTCTGTAGGTCAAAAATAATACGATTAATCCTCTATGTTCTATATTAACTGTTCTACTATCTTTGGTGACGGGTCTGAACAGCTGGGATTAACTACACTTCGTGAAATTTATATTGCGTTATCGTAGAGATGCAGCTCGCGTCATTGCTTTGCGCTGGAGTCGTTGCTGGAGCCTAAGCTTGGAACTCGTTTCTCTAATTTTATAATTAGACGAGGGTAAACTGCGGAAATAATTTACAAGGGAGATAAAAAAGGTATAAACAACTATGCGTCGCATGAACTAGATGAAAGCTGTGTTTATAATTATAGCGGGTGTTCCAGGATGCAACACTGGAAGTACCGTCAAAGTGACTAGAATCATATAAATTACAAAACCGCATGTACTGAGGCTTTGACATGTGACATGTACATGATATTGGTAATCGTAAAACTAAAAGATTAGTTAATATCGAGGAAGTAATCTATCTTATTACCAATAAAAGTCTTTTCAAACATTTTTTAATGAATATTCGTCGCGAGCTCGAGTCCCGCAAATACTAGATAACGAGGATCGGCTAGATTCTCTTGCAGCACTTTTTGACTCATCTTGGCACCCGATTTCCGGGAACACGAGATAGAATGAGAATGAATTTTATGCAACGAGGGCAAGGTTGTTGTTCAGCGCAGCCCAGAAAATGCGAGCGCTAATTTCGAGGAGGATGCAACGCGGGACAGATGCACCGGTTGAAGAGACAGACAGAATTATCAAGTGAAGTGGTTCGTGGAAGTTGTTAGTCGAACGCTTACTCGAATCGTGTCGCTATAAACGGCTCAAGCCTAATCCGCGGAGCTTTCGAGTGCTCCGATAGATCTGGAACGCGCTTGGAAAATTAATCCAACTTTATCGGACTTGCTCGAGCGACGAGCTACGAATATTGCTCAAGATGAATCCTCCTATTGAAAAACACATTTCGTAAAACGCGTCAACCGACAGATAATTCGAGCTTCGTATTTGAATACAGAAAAACTCGGATACTATACGCCGTCGCTCGATACTCGTACGAAAACGATAAAGGGAATCTCGAAAATTCAAGAGCAGATACTTCAGATAAAAGTGAATTCACCGGAGTTCTTCAAGCAACACACTTCCGTGGCTTTAGAAATTGCTTAAAATGAGTTCCTATTGAAAAATGCGTTTCGTAAAATTGATCACATTTATCTCGATCCCCTGCAGTGCAATCTAGGGAATCAATCCCATGATTGCAATCTAGGGAAAGTATGAAAAATTCTAGATCGTCAACGGATTATTGTAACATCTGTAACAACTGGAGATCGATCGTCGTCCCCAAAGGACTAATCAACAGATTAATCTAGCCCCAAGTCTGGACAAACGGAAACTCAGAAATTCTATGCTTCGAAGTTGAAAATTGAACAATCTTTCAGATAGAAGTTAATTTCTCGCAATAGAAGCGAACGAGGTATTTCCTGGTCGACAGGCAAACTGCTGCAGAATTATCTTTGGACATCGTTCGGCAGTCGTGTTTACTCAACCATATCAGAACACTTCGCCGTGTTTATTCGAGTGAAGGAAATCGTGCTTAATTTCCCAGCCAAGAAGAAGGAACAGTCGATTCGAGGATCGTTAGATTTTCGCGTGTTGCGGCATTGATATGAATAGGCGAGATGCTCGTTATCAACGTTTAGCGATACGTCAGCTCTGATCGGAAAGTCAACAACTGGGAACGCATAGTAGGAAGATTTCCACTGACTATTCGCTTATGTTAGGGACGTCGCGCCGCGTACGTTCTCCTTGGCATTAGACCCTGGCCACCCGACTTCCCCAGCCGGTTTTTCATTTTTCTGACGATTAGATAACGGACCGGAGAAACATGGCTGGGGCGACAGATTTTATGGGAAATTTCACGTAAACGCGCGCGTGCTCGTAAAATAGCCACGATAGTTGAAAATGATCTGAAAACAATTCGCTTAATCACTCCGTTTATTTCGCTCGATGGAGCATTAAGAGTTCTCGGTCTGCTAACTCGATAAATAAGGAATTAAGTAACACGCAAAAAGGTGAGCTACGTAACCGGGTAAATTTGTATTAACAGTGTCTTTCGTTTTCAGTTCCACAAAATTCTATGCTCGATATCTCAAGAAACAAGTTTACCTATTTACAGGCTCGTTAACGAAAAAAAAACGTTGGAAAATAGGTTTCTAGCACAAAGTAGATCGACGATGGATCAATCGTTTATCAGCCAAAGATCCCTGACGTGGAATTATCGAAAACGACGGGTCTGTCCGGTTCCAAACGACGTTGACGCGATCTTGGCCCAGTTCTGGAGTTTTCGGACGAAACGAGCGTGACAAGTGAAATCTAATGAAACCGCTACTCGGTCCCGTAAGGACGGGACACAGGATCTGACTCCAGATCCAACGATCATCTAACAGCGTCTTCTATTAGTCTAACAATTAAGGGATTATAGCGCGAGAGACGATTAGACGAACTCGGGAAGAAGTATTCTGGCAAATTGTCGAGAGGAGGCAGGGCAATTACGAGTCACGCCGAGATTTACGTTTCACCGGTGCCAAGGCGTGCCTCTTTCTCGGCCAACAGACCAACGATTTTCTCGATCAATTAAGCGAGAGTGGATCCACGTTATCAGATAACGCGCTGTGTGCCTGTCGAGGGATTGATGCCCCGCATTTATTCGCCGTTGAAACCAGCGCCGCGCAGTGCGTTGACAATAGAAAAATTATGCAGAATTTATCTATGCGTTTTCCGATATCAGAAATTCTTTTAAATCTTGTAATTTCATGAACTGTTTACAGAATAAAGTTACAAGGCATAGAGGAGAATAGTGCCGTGCAAAGTCCAATTGAACAACTTTGGACGCTAATATCTCGACAATAGATTCTACAAAAACAAAATGATGTATTCTAGTGTTGTGAAAGCGATTTGGTGTCGCCTTCAAGACGCCACGTAATCAAAGATATATATTCCCACTAAAAATTTCAATTGTAATCTCTACAGAGCTTTTCAGTACTTTCGTGGGGAACATTTTTCGTATCACCTACGATTTTCGAGTAATAGAATGTCGTCTAGGAAACGCACTGTGCGACGTCACAGTTCACCGTTCTTCCCCGAACGAATTTGCGAGACACGCTTATCTCGTGTTTTCCTCCAGTTCCTAGACCCGCGAGTTTCTGGCAAATCGATTACGCAAACCAACGCAATCGTGGCACGTGTCCGTGCACGCAGCAACGAACGCGAATGAATGACTCGACGGAGTTGCTCGTCTGAAAATTCTAGACGTATTTTCTTTTTTGGCAACCAGCGTTTCGTGATGGTGAACAGAAATGGCTTGGGACGCTGCAGGTTTCAAGCGTTCCAAGGTAACACCGCTGGAGGAATTGGATAATACTCGAAGCCGGAAGTATTTGGATATCTTATATCCTTTACGGAATGTTGGACGCAGTATCAGACGTCTTCGCGGTGCAAGAGAATATTTTACTTCATGAAAATTTATGAAAGTCATTACGCAATCTAATATTTGACAATCTTGCTTACCAACAAACTTCAAAATTTTTATTACAAGTATTATTGAAAGAGATGCTTTTGAACTTTTCCGCGACAGGCTAAACCTACACTACACATAAAAATATACTACACGTTTGTATAATAAAAGAGTAAAGGAATGATCATAATTACACTGTAGATTTTTATGCATTTACAGCACTTGTAAATGCAAGAACTGGGACAAGTTCGCAACGTTAACGATGTTTGCGCTGTTTCCCATAAAACGTCGGGTCTTTTACATCAAATAAACGTACGAACAAATACACAGTATTTCAGCAGTGAAATATACGAGGGATCGTTTCGATATCATTCAGGAAAGAAAATTGAACGTAATGTTAGAACGACGGGAGGGGAGAATGACAGAAACCGGACGGTGGCGATAAAATGGCAGCACGAGGATAAGGACTGCGAAGATAGCATGTAAAGCTCCGATTTGAGGGGATACGATATTCGAGAATTTTCAATTTTTCTTATTGTTTTGGACTTGACAAATTTGTTCGCAAATGAATTTTTCAAAAATCTGACCTATCTGATCTTGACTCATCTAACACACTATGTAAAAACTTCTTGGACGATCTTCGTGCGAGATCAAAATTCATGATATTTGTGGAATGTGTGTTTCGTGAAACCCCATAGATCGTTCTGTAAAAGATTGTTTTCGAGGATCACGGGAAGCGAAACGGGAGGAAAACTGTCTGCGCTTGCTCGGTCGCGCTCATGCTCTCGCGAATGTATGGTTGTGCGCGTGCTCCGATGACGCAGTGGCCTTGCATGATAAAAGACACGTTGTGGGACACAGGCGAAGAGACAGATACGCACCCGCACACATAGAGACACAGACCTTTACGGTAATTTAGCTCGATTCACTTTTTCGAGTTACGCGCGAGAGTGTCGGCGTTCGCGGAGCGAGAGACACGCGCTCCGCGATCCCGCACGAGACCTGATCCATGGATCAGTCCGGAAGCCGCCCTAGGCTTCATTAAATAAACCGTGAAGCGTCTGGATCTCGCTTGGAACCAACGGCAGTCTGATGCGATGGAAACTATTCTCGATGCTCGCATTATTCGGAGGTGCTGAAGAATCTGATTTTCCTCTCGATTCAGTGTTCGACGATCGAGGATCCGGCAGATGACGGCGCAACTCCGCGGGACTCGCGATCTAACGATGCTCGGGGATCACTCGAAGATGTTTTCAGTGAACGATGCTTCCCGGATATCCATGAAATATAGATAATTGGAGAGAATCGACAGAATTAAATTCAATTCTAGTTCCATCTGCTGCTCCAGACCACGGACAGCGGAGTCGTGTGGTTTGTAATCGAGACACCGAACGCGTTAATACGGTTACATTATTCGCGAAAAGAACGAGCATAACGGCGAGCCCGTTTAGTATCTCCGGGGCGAAATTTCTCATTGATTCTGCGGTTCGAATGTTAATAAACCAAGTCGATCGTTGTGCAGTAGAACGAATGAGGAAAATAACTGGACACGTCATTGTTCTCTATTTTATAGAAAAATTATTACATTTTATGATGTACGTCCAACGATGGTGGAGAATTTTTTTCCAATATTTTCCACGAGAATAAATAAAATAAGCATTTCGTTCGACAAAAGTGTCCGAGGCATTTGAATTGTTTCAACATCGTGTGTCACACTCGAAATGTAAATTCTCAGAATATATTTTTCGCAAAGATCCATGGAGGGAAAATGGTCTGCTCGACGTCGATTCGAGGCAGCGTGCGGGATTATTCGAGCCCTGTCGTAACAACGTGGCCGGGGCTATTATCAAGTTAAACAAAGAATCAAACGGTATTAGCGGCGGCTCAACAAGTGTCACCATAATGTATGCGTTGCCGTTTTACAGCGAATGAATTAGGCTGGTGACAATGCACAAATGTTCGAAATGTACGGTCTCGTCGCCCTGGAAATCGGCACTATGTACATATATCGATGGCGGCCGATCGAATCGCTAACCCAATAGAATGTTTGCACGCCTCCCGTCCATTACTGAGGTCAGTTGCAATTAGCATAGGCGATATCATCGTTTGAATATGTACAATTGCAAATGTTTTCTTCTAAATGCGAGCAACAGTCTGTTACTGCCGGCAACATTAACTCGGCGGGAAGCTGAATTTTTTGCGGAAGGGGTTTCCTACTTTTTTACACTTGTGCTACCATTTATCGTCTGTGAACGCTTGACGTAATTCAATAGAGACATTTTTCCTACTGCACTGTTATTTGAAATGGTCGCTTTTAATGCGCATCCTTGAATCTTACGTTTCCCATCGTTTCAATCATTTTACATTTTGATCAATCGCGTGCATATCTTCGTGTCTTACGTCTGGTGCAGTTAAGAAATGTTTAATTCACCGTATTTTGCACATTGACGTGTACGGTAAACATATAAACATTCGCTGACTGGTAATTAATAAGACAGTCGAGTTCGTAAGATCTCTGTTGAGTTTGCATTAGGACGGGATCGTATCAGATACAGTCGATTATTGTGCCGCTCGGGGTGTATAAAACCGTCGCGATTTCTTATGATCTCGCCTTTATGAAAGCGTTCTCCATGTTGTCCCGTAACGTACGACGTCCGAAAATAGTTAGCGAAGATATAATCAGTCCCGGGACCCTCGAGTCACAGTTACGTACGCGGTAAACAGGCGAGCGCGGGCGCAACAGGTGTATCAGCGAAGAAACTAATTGGCTGTCCTGTCCCTCGCTGTTCATCATGTTGTAAGTGGCCAGAAAACAGTCGGAGTATCTCGAGAGGCGAAGTCTTAATTTCCTAACATTCTGAAGAGCCATTTCGTTACGTCAAGCGAATTATTGATCGGCCCGATAAGATATACAGCGACCGACAGAAGTTTCCGGCCAGACAGTCCTTCACTTTATATTCCGGAACCGACCAAGACTCTTCTTCCACTTCTTAAAGTTTAAAGCCTTGGGAAATCATACGTTTCGTTGTTTTCCTTCGCTTGCCACGGCCATTCAATATTAATTAACCTTTAGCACTCCGTTGGCGCCGCTCCGGAGACATATATAATGATTCACGAGCTATTTATGACAATAATCATATTTTGTAAAAATATTTGCGATTCTTTCGGAGAGTTTTAGAAAAGCGAATCTCTCAGGCCGAAAACTTTTGCGCATCGCTGTATTTCACTTATCAGCGATTTATCTTTGATTCGAATAGCAACCGCCGTGGTCCTTAGGTAGGTGATCATTAGGACACATTCGCGAGAAATCTGATAATCTCCAGCTGATAAGAACGCCGGATATCATAGGGAAATCCAGAAACTCGGCGCTTTTATTGTTTTGCTTTTCCGACAGCGCCGTAAATTAAATTTACGAGGCTGTTGTTCAGGATGGGCGCTCGGTTGCGTCACCGTTACAATAATAACCCTCTCTTTTCTCTCTCTCTCTCTGCACTTCTCTCGTAGATAAAAATATAGACGCCTTTTCATTTCACACGCACGACCAATTCAGTTCTGACATAAATCATCATCAATCGATTAAAGCTCCCGTCGCGAACGCGGAACAACAATAGCGTTACGGTATCGGTTCATTTATTATCCAATCCCGATTACCGATTTAAACCTATACCGCCGCTTCGAGAACGCCTCGAGCTTTTCCCGGTCGACTGCATTGGAAACGCCGACCATAGTGCGATTTCGCGTACGCGTGCGCCGAGTTGCATAGACCCCGCAGTATACGTAATGATTCACCGATTCTATAAGATGTTTCTGCGTGTCTGTACAAGCTCGAACAAAGACGATTTCGCTGACACTTGCGCGTTTAGAGAGTTCGACATCGCGCGTTTAGACACTGATTTAAAAAGCTGGAAACAGGACTCGGCGCCGCAGCGCTTCCGACACTGCGGTGATCATCACGCATTCATAGCATTCGCAGGTTTGCGAAATAGAGAGAAACATTTACATTAGCAGACGTTAATGACATGTCTACTTTACGGTCATCGTGCGAAATAACTTGGTCGAGAGAACAAACTGTTCCCATAGTCGACAAGATATTCTACCAAAAGGATAATTTCCACGAGGAGATAGATCCCCGATCTGACAATTAAACATCTGAATGTTCTCGATTCCGCAATCTGACAAAAAATCGCGTTGACCCTTGGAATTTTGGAGTTAGTCGCGCGTGTAATGGGGACAAAGGTGGTTCTTGATCGACTGTTCTAATTATCGTTGTCCGATGGCTATCGTCCAGCGATAATACATAATAAGCTAGTTTCATTAAGCAGGAGTGTTTTCACTCTCGACGGAGGCGCTTCTTAATCGAATCTCGAACACTGGTAGAACGGCCGGGTAATTCGGCAAGTGCCGCGTGGACAAAGTAGATGTGCGACGTTGCCATCGTCACGCCCCCACGTTCATTATCTCTTCGATAGCGAGAAAAAAAGAGATCGAGAGGGAAAGACAAACAGAGAAGAGAACCGACGCTCTCCCGGTTCGCCGAGCGAAAAATTTCGCTACAGATAAATACGCGACAAAATACATTTATTAATAACCGGCGGACGGAGATATTCGGCGTCTGACCGATCCGCTGTTAAAAATACCCGAAGACGGATCGTCGGTCGCTGATTAAATTACTAGCGGTTCGGTTCGGAGACGCGTCGGCATGATTTATTGTGTTCGCAGCGAACGGGGCGTTTTCTCGCGGAACGAGAGCAGAAAGGTATGCGCGCTGATAAGCTATTTACTCCCGCGATCGCGATAAAATTGAACAATTTTACGTTACGAACGCGGCTGCGTTCTTGGAACGATCAGAGGGAATTGAAAAGCTTCGAAAAAGAGAACGGAAATTGCCGCGACGGCAGCCGAAGAGCTTCGTCGAGGGCGAGCTTAATTGCGATGTTGTGTAGTTCTACGGCCTCTTCTTCATTAATTCAATTGTCCGTTATCAGCCAGAATGTCGGCGGTGCGGCGTTTGTCCGGTTGCCGAGCTCGAAATACAACTGGAATCAACTCTGGCCTACTAAAACCGCGAACGAGCCGGTCGCAGAATGTTGCAAAACGAATCAGGGGTGCAATGATAGTGTGAACCTTATCGGAAACATCGCGAACCTAAGTTCCAGCTCCACAGCGTAAGGATCCAATTCTTCCAGCATACATTGCGAAAGGTACGATGAGATGGAGAAAGAGGGAAAAGTTTGCAAGATGAATATCGATGCATTAAACGTACCGATCTCGATTTCTCTATGAGACACAAGCGACATAATGAAAACCGAGGGAAAAGAGAAACTCACCTGTAGGCGAGGGACATGCACTGGAACAGCTTGTTCAAGGACGTCTCGATGCTGAGCTGCTGAGGACTCTTCTTGCTGTAGAAGGTGCTGGCGAACTTCTCGTGGAGGAAGCCGAGGGGCGTGATGATCGCCATCTTGGCGGCTTCCTCGTCAGGTACAGGCACAGCGAGCTCGTCCTCGTCGTCCTGGGCCTCCGCCTCGAAGTCCGAGACCATAAAGTGTCCAGAGTGTATCGCTTCCCTGCAGTCCCTCCCGGCCTCCTTCTTCCCGGCCGCAGGGCGATGAAAACTCTGACTTGGCGTCGTCATCGTCAACGGTTTTCTGTACATCAGTTCGGCCTGCATCCCTCTGTGGCGGCACTCTGCGGAGCACAGTCACTTCGGAACGTATTCGCGAAAAGGCCTGCTCGCAGATTTCAACCTTTCGTTCGTTTTCACTAGTCTTTCTCGATCGTCCACGAGAGTTCTTGAGGAAACCCACTGTCCTAAAGTCAATTATGCGCTCATCACAATCGGTAGTCCGCGCCCACAACCAGTGTTTTGATATGCAAAACTGTGGGACTCGATCCTCTAGATCTTTAACACATTTCAGATAAACTAAACAAAGTCAGGAGGTTCTACGTTCAAACATTGAGTGAAAATGAAAAGCTTTCAATTAAAATTCTACTCAACACAGCAATGAGCTGTGCATAATAAGCAGGGTCGTATGATTGTAGGTATGATTGTCCGGTACAGTAGTATGCTAGCAGCAAAGGAGATACGACAGAGAAATCGCGTTACTATTCCACGATAAGTAAAACAATCGTTCCCGGCTTATTGACTGCTCTTGTTCTTTGTTTTCCGCGCGAATGCTCCATTCGATCGCGGAGGCAACGAGATGGAAACCGATGCAGATTATGCGCGATGGGATTTCCCCAGGTATCAACGATCCAGAAAGCGAGTTTGAAATTTACGTGGTTGGGCCCGGCGCTAGCCCGCGAACGCGAAATGAGGTCGCTTACGCGGAATTCAGCGGTATTGGTCGACCTCGTTTCGCGAAATCACTAGCTGCAAAGTCTACGCTCGGTTCCGATAGAACGAGTCCTTTCTGCCAGACAAACCGTATTTATTGAGTTGCTGATAACGGTCGAATACTCTGCTCAGAGTGCTCCTATCAAACCGCTCGTTAACCCCCACAATAATTACGGTCCTGCAGCACACGATGTCGGATACGTCTGGACCAAGTCTACCCTTGCTTATGCAATCGGGTCAAGCAAAGTCTCCAGCATCGGCATTAACAAATTTTCAGATTTCTATCGCTTAAATCTGCCTTTGCACCCGAGTGCCATTACTTTAAGAGATACCGTGACCCGATAGGTCGACTCTTCGTTTTTAAGAAACATGTAAGACAAGGTGTCCAAATTTTCTCCCCTGATTAATCCTTGTAGATCTTTGTCAGCACAATTACTCGGATCCGGTATCAACAGTGACCAGGTTTTAGATCTTAATCGCCTTTAGATTTGTGAGAAATTACTTGACCCGATATTTCGGCTTTTCAAATTTTATCTCTCGATCAATCATCGCAGATCTTCATTGCAATTATTCGGGTCCGAACGCGCCGTTTGGCTCCGCTTCCCAATTTCAGTGACTCTGCGAAAAGATTCGTAAGGAGATGCACTTCCGGTGCAGGCCGGCTGATACGCGCAATTAATAACGCATAAACAAGCTCGACGGCCGGTTGAACGACCACGGATCGCTAAAATCGCAGTCGGGGCTGCGACCCGGTTTCCATGAAAGTACAGTCAACACGCCAGAATTCGGAATGGTCAGTGACTTCGCGCCGCGGACCCGCTCGCCTAAAATTAACCGCGGTGCAGATTTCGCGATTAAGCTCGCGGCGACAGCGTGTCGTATATTCCCACGAAACGTAGAATAATGGGCGCGATTCCGAACGTTTGTCTTTGAATTTCACGAGCCCCACGCGTCGCTCTTCGAAAACAAGACCTGATGAATATTAGAAAGTTTGTAAGCCGGGAATCCGATGGCGGAATTAGTTAAGGCGGCCGGCACACGTGTAGATTCGAATAGCAACTATGAAAAAGTCTCGCGTTCAACTGAAGTCATGAGCTCGCTGTAACAGGTCAGAATGTGTTCTAATTCTTGTCTTTTAACGAATGCAGGCCTATTTGGACGTATCTCTATAATATTGTTCATTGTGTAATACTTCATAATAATAATATAATAATTTGCGTTGATTGTATGTGTGGTCTACTATTTAAAAGATAATCAAATCTGTATAGAAGTAATAGGAGTAAATGAAATAAAGTATAAAATATAAAAAAAATGCATATGACCACTATTAGAATGCCTAGTATAGTTCCCCAACCTTTTTCAACCGATGGCCCTCTTTCCCAAAATTTCTATCCAGAGAAATGATAGTAATTTTTATGTCCTGAAGAAATAGGTTAAAAATAAAGTAGTCGGTTGGGAAATTGCGGCGGGAAGTTGCGAACGGGTTTTTCCAGCGTATCCTTTCCGCGAAAAACGAGTAGCTACGTCATAAACCAATCGAAGATAGACGGGAATGATTTGTACTACAGTGGGTTACGAGGTAAATGCAACTTTCCGCGTACTTTCGATCCCGCAGTCGCAATCGATCGTGGCTTTTTGCGAAATTATTAGTATCGTATAAACCGAGCCCGCTGAAGGACCTTCGAAAGGCTTATACAGAAGGTTCGAGCGGTGTCGGACGGATTTAATATGCGGCACATGTTGCACGCTTCTAATAAGAGCGCGTGCTGCGAACCTTCACCGAGATGCATATTACGAAAACGCGTGTAACGGAAACCAAAGTCCACTCTAATGGGTATCATAAATTACAGGTTAATCCATTACAACCGGTTTTTCGGGGATACAAGATTTTCACCATTTTATCGAACAGCTGGCAATATTTCTTTCTCTTTCTCGAATTTATCGTGCTCGATACCGACCGTCCCGCGAGGCTTCAAATATACTAATTTTTATTATTATATATTGTATTACCGAATAATTCAATTAATTCGATTGCTCCGTATCGAATGTACCCGCGACACTGTCAACAATCGTTAAAATTATCGTCGGTCAATAATTACAAGCGCGAAAGATATTTCGCTGTTGAATAGCGCAATTGTGAATCTAAAAATAAAAGAACGAATCTGCATGGTTAACAAATTAATTCTGTACGCGAGCGCCGCGGTTTTGTTTGTTTTTTTTTTTCGTTAAACGTTACATGTGTACTTTTATCCAAACGAATTTCCTCTGCAACAATTCCATTCAATGAACGCTTTTAATATTCCATGACATTGTTATCTTAAAAGTGTAATGCCCTTTCGCCCCGGTGTCACATGGTATCGGCGAGAGGTTAACCGCCTTATCCACTCCGAAGCGTCAAGTTTTTTTCCTTTCCTCGTGGTTCGAAAAATTTCTGATACGTTCTGTTCGCGCCGCCATTTCGACGATTTTCTTCCGGTGGGACACGCGGGACTCCATCGATAAATTAGATAGGACGGGATTATTTCGTGATCGTACAAGAAAATATCGCGTCGCGTTCGTTCAATGACGTAACCGTGAAACGCCGCGCGCGTACACGATTCATAGTAACGCCCCTAATCTTCTTTTCTTCGTAACGATACTTGTATTTCTATGGAACGCGCCTCGACCCTCGAAAGCACAAAAGAGACATTAGTTGTTCCTCCTTCCTCCTCGCCTAATCTTGATCTTGATCTCTAACGGCCGGAGTACACGAGAGACAGCCTTATAGCCTTATAGCAGTATGTACATATACATATATATATGTGTACGGACCGTCCTTTTCCTTTTCAAGGGAACACCAGGAGAACCCTTTCGGATGGGCGCACCTCGATCTATTATGCAACCGTAGAACGTATTTAGGTACTGGTCGCGGCACAAACAAAAACATTCTGCTTCGCCCACACGTGCGCGTGTCCGCGAGAAACGTGTTTTTCAACCGTGGAAAACATGGCCGCTCCGATTACATCGCGATAACATCGTCGTATTTAAACAGCCTCACGGAATAATGAAATTAGAAAAGTTTCCACGTAACACGATAACGAAACATCTAGTCATTGTTTGCCCTCGTCTCCGAAAATCTTTTCTATCGCAACGAAACGGAATATAGACGATTGTAGTCGGCGCAGCGGGCGCGTTCGATTACATACCGAGACAACTGGCGTTTTCGATTTAATCTCGTGAAAATATGCGCGGAACGTTGTAGCGATACGAAGCGACACAATACATTTGGCAATGATGCACGCATGGCACCTGTCACTGCACGGAGAGCACGGTCTAAACTCGACCGAGTGTTGCTTCTGTAGTGGCTAAGGTTACGTTTTGTCTTTCCCTCCTCTTTGTTGTTCGTACGGTTTCTCGCTTTAGAAATCGAACCTAACTGACTAGTCGCAGCAGCGTGTTCTGTTGCAGTGTTTTTGTTGTAGCGCAGAAAACTGGGGAAAATCCCGACCGCGTTTAGAGAGCGCGTTGGAACGAAAAAACTCGAAAATATAAAGGAAAGAATTCGTGGACGATCGAGAAAGCGATCGAAGGACTCGCTCTATATGGCCAGATACGTTTTATTCGGTGGAAGTGCATTCTCTTGTTGTATATGTACGCGTAACACGGCACTTCTCTCTAGACTCGCACAGTAGTCTCCTCCTCGAGTTTTCTCTCTATCTGGCACTCACCTCTCTTTCTCACTGCGTGTCACCACTCGTTGTCGATACCGTACACACCGTTGCTATTTCGACGGCAATTTTAACAACCCCTTCGGACTAATATATTCCCTGAATCCCGACCAATATCGTCACACTCACGCTCGCCGTCAGGCTGGGCCGCGCGGCGCCGCGCCCGGACGAGGCCCGTGCGCGTTATTAGACAGCATACGCTCGCTCATACTGGCAGCGACGCCATTTGCACGAATCCGCGTCTACGACGGACGACGGCTGATTCTCTGACGCACAGCTGACAAGGGGCGCGCTTACTACCGACCAATTACAAAACGCCGACGAACGTGGCGCCGTCTGCTAGACGATCCATAAATACAACCACTTCTCGTGCTTCTCGATCTTTGTTTCCGCCTTTTTTTCAAATTCTCCGCTTCCTTCTTCCCACCATGTGGAATCTCCATTTATTTTTCACCTTGCGATAAGATCAAATTCAATATCACAGACATGATACATATTACTTAGTTGTTGCACGTGTCTACGGTTACAATGCAAATGTTACATGGAGCTTTCATTAACCCTTATAGAGTCAACCAAAATGTATAAATTATTTAAAACCTTTCTGTAGTTAACATGTTTATACAAATTCTTATTACGAGACTATAAATTAATATATTAGCGAGTAAGAATGGACATTTAGAGAAATTTTGTACTATTTTTTAGAGGAACATTAATTGTTATATATATATACTACAGGCTCATCCGACCCTCGCGAATCAATTTGACACATTTTTCACGTAAAGAAACTTTGGGACTTTTATTATTTTAACATGAAGTATACACAGGGTGAGGTACTTCAAACAGACCACTCGAATAACTCGGTTACGCTAATGGTGATAGAAAAACAATGTGTCGGACAAAACTTATTGCTTGGCTTCGAGGATAATAGGCATAATCTCATGTTAATAGATTTTCGTAGATGAAAAGATTCGATCAGTTCCTCAAAGTACAATTATTTTCCATCGCAGCTTGACCTTCAACGATCTTGAGTGACCTTGACTCGCAAGTCACTGTACGCGTCTTGAAACGCCATATTAGATATAGAAACATAGAAAAACATATTACTCCATTTTGAAAGCGCCGCCGACCTTCATATGTCTTTTCCATTATTTATCCGACATTTGTTATTTGAAAATAACATCGTGTACCAAGTATTATTCTTTTTCGAAGTTTGATATCATCTTTACGCTATTACGCTAGAACAATACGATAATAGCCTGATATCATCAGTATATAAAAAATAAGGATGGCGTGCACTGCTATATACTTTTGGATCACTCGTGATTCGATCACGTTCGTTCCTAATCACGATGATTTTTCGCAGTGATTCGTGATTTTCGTGATCACTTCTGATTGGCGGAGAGCATAACTGTTCTTTGCGCATCTTCGCGCAAGTCACAGAGACATAAACTGTATGTTTTATACAAAATTGCGAGTTACATCGCATAAAGTAAAGAAATCCTAATGAGGAACAATGAGAAGTAATGAATAAAGTCATTGAGAATTAGGATGACAGTGAGCAAATTCACTCTAGATTAAAAAATCACGATAACTGCGTGAATGAAGTTAAAATTACGGTCGTGATCGTGATTTTGCACACTATATAGTAAAAACCGAACGATGGTTTTTCATCTCGATAGTCACGTTTCTATGTTTATAATGATATATGAACGAAGCACGTAAATAAAAGCAGAAAACGTGCACCGATAATTGCGCAAGTCATTACCATGTGGTCATCTTGAAGCGGTCTAAAGGTTGGATTTCATAGGTTAGGAGGTCCATAAAAGTGTAACTATCGTATATACAGATATCCGGCAATAACTGAAAAATTGTTTATTTGTATTGTATCGTATACTTAAGAACATTCATCAACATGAAACAAGAAGAGTTAAAGGGTTCGTGGTTGATATGGTGGTTATTTAAATTACTCGGATTTCCAATAACGATACCATGGTTAATATACCATTTTTATGATCTGGTGCAATACAAACGAAAGAAAGCTATGCTCAGTGGAAAGGTAACTATTGTAGAAGAATCGCTCTAGTTGAATTTAAAATGTTAATTGCGATTTGAATTCTAGGTTGTAATGGTCACTGGGGCTAGTTCAGGATTAGGAGAAGCACTGGCACATGCCTTTTATAATTGCGGTTGCAAAGTGATTTTAGTTTCCAGGAGGAAGGAACAATTGGAAAGAGTGAAGAATGCTTTGATAAACACTCATCATGTATGCAAGAATTCGTTAATCCAACTTCTCTTCAAATTGATTACATAGAAATCATTCCATTGTACACTTTGATTTTTAGACTATACCAACTCATCCTCCTATAGTTTTACCATTGGACATAACTAATATTAATTCCTTAAAATCCGAAGTGAAGAAAGTAATTGACATTCATGGAAAAGTTGATATTTTGATTAATAATGCTGGTATTTCTTATAGAGGAGAAGTTGATAATACAAGTGTAGATGTAGACATAAAAGTAATGCTGACAAATTATTTTGCTCAAATTGCATTGGCAAAAGGTAAATAGCGATGAAGTTTTAACTGTGGATTTTCATATATTAAACACATGATTTTACAGCTGTGCTACCATATATGATAAAACAACGATATGGTCATATAGCATGTGTAAGCAGTGTACAAGGGAAAATTGCTATTCCATATAGGTTTGTATATTTTTTGTTTATTTGTACAATGCGTACGTTATCACTTAATAATGTCAATGTCATTGTGTCAGATCTGCATATGCAGCATCGAAACATGCATTGCAAGCATGGTGTGATAGTTGCAGAGCAGAGTTAGCTGATCAGAATATAAAAGTTAATGTTATCAGTCCTGGCTATGTACGCACTGCTCTTTCTCTCAATGCCTTAACAGGAAATGGACAAGTCTATGGAGGTAAGTAAAGAAAGCAGTGCAATACATGTTAGACATAATTATTTATGAGAAACCTTGCATTGCAGTAATGGATAAAACTACAGAAGAAGGATACTCTCCCGAGTATGTTGCACAGCGCATATTAAAAGCAATATTGAAGGATGAGAAAGATGTAATTATAGCTACATTTAGTCCAAAGTGTGCAATATATTTACGAGCTTTATGTCCATCACTTTATTTTTGGATTATGCTCAAACGGGCAAAAAAATCGAAGGAAGATAGATAATACTCAACATTGTATTACAAAATATTTTAAATTACTTTTTGTTATGTTGTATTTTGTATCTCATTTGTACAAAGTACTGTACATCCGTTTCCGAATTAATAATATTCCGCTACACCACATATTGTACATAGAACAGAACATGTGTAACAAATTTGTAATATTTATATTATAATTAATAGATGTAGGATAGGAAACAGAGATGTTTCTGTTTCTTTTTTAAATGGGAAATAATCTTGTTAATTAAAGTAAACGTAATTATATCCAAACTATAGTTTATTGTTATGCCACTGAATAATGGCATTTGTATACATTATATGCATTTTAATATTACAAACGCTTTAATGGAATTAATAGAAGATTGAAGCACTTTGAAATACAATGTATGTGTCATCTATTACTTACTTTTTGAATCATGTTTTATACAATCAAATTTCCGCATAAAATTTGTATAGTAATAAATTCTCGATAAGTACAAAATAAATGCTTAAAAATGAGCAGTTCATAATGAACAATGAAATCTCTTCAAGTTATAAATGACACATAAACGTGAACCTACCTAACACGCAGTTCAGTAGAAACGAGGATTTTCTCACAATAGATGTTTTAACATGTACTCTCTTGTATATTACATCTATATATATAATCACAATATATTATGACGAATATTTGGCTAGAAATTGAAATATATAGAATGTTACATATAATGTACATGTACAGCGATTGGTACGAACTCTTTTGTCATGGCAGGATTATTAATATTTTAAGTTTTCATATCGAATTGACGTTGCTCAAATAAAAGTGGATACATTACAAACACATATTTTCCCACACGATTATAATGAAGTATACGTTTACAGCATGTATGTAATTATTACACAAATAAAGCTAATTTCTTATCCATTTTTTAACAAACACAAATGTAACTTCTTAAATTCTATGTGAAGTATTTTCTATTACTGACTTTTTCCTCTTCCATTTTTTTTATAGTAGCAGCATTAAGCAAAATAAACATCACGAGACATAAATTTTTATATTTTTGTATGTCTTAAAAATATGTATACAGCTCTTAATGTCTTTAAAGTAGTAGATTTTGTGATATAAGTGGCAACAATTTGTGCTGTAGATGTTATATAGCTATACAGTATTGAGGAAGATGTTGCTTAGTTTTCATTCATTATTTGAAATTTTCAAAACAGATGTTTGAAAAATGCATTATATATATTCTTAGACATCTATTAATTATTTTGTATATGTACAAATACATGCAAGAATTTATTAATGCACAAATAGATTGCATATTCTTATGGAAAATTTTCACATATTTAATTGGACAATACAATTACTTCGTTAACTTAAAGCAATATTATGATGTTTACTTTCTGATGTTTCGTGTGTTTGTAAATTGCATAATAGAACTCTTATGTAACTAATGAATATTCTGTGTGTTATGCCAATAATTATGTTTGCCAAAAAATACGATAAAAATAATGCACTCCAAAGAGTGCTTAAAATGGTTTTTGCTTTTCATTAAACATGGGTGAGAAAATCTAGGCAACATTCTCTGTAGTATTTTGTATATGTAGTGTATTCTATCTACTTTATTTACATTCTAAAAATATATAATTCTAAATCCAGTGTTGCAGGTATATGGTTGCAATTTTGTATAACTCTAAGAACACTTATATCAGTAGTTGTTTCACTTAAGTGATTGTGTGAATATGATCGTGTCTTTCTTTGCATTAAAATTAACTGTGACAATAGAATCAACAAGATGGAGATCATAGAGAAACAATACGAAGTTTCAAAAAACATCAAGCTTTACATGGAAAACGTTCTTAACACAAGCTACATTTTTTTCTCTATACCCTGTGACATATTCCCTTTCCTATTCTAAAATTAGCATCCATATACGAGATAGTGTCAAAACATTAAAAAAAAAATAAACGTTGGACGACAACGTATCCTTCATGTGACTCGACAATCTCCATTAATATATGCAAAAACATATCTGTATTTCTTTTTTTGTAATTCACAGAGTTCTATGCTAGGCCTTATTACGATCATATACAATACATCGTATGGCCTACCTTACTGCTTTTTGCAATATAGTTTCTTTGTTTCTGCAGACATTAATAATTTCATTTAAATGCCTGATATACTCTCCAGGCACTGATGCTAAATGCAACCAAGGTGATGGTTGTGTGAAGAATTCTCCTTCTTGTGTCATCTTTCCTTACAAGGAAGGTTGGGGACGATGGTCCCAAAACAGCTAACAGTTCTACATGGGGTAATTTACTTGTGTCAGTCTCGACTTGATACTGACAACAAGGATCGAACTGCCACGAAACAGTATAAAGTCCACAAGATATTACAGATATGAAACCTAGTGGACCACAGACATAGGGTCGTTCACTCCACAGCATACCTAGAAGAAATAAAATAATATATGCATTGTGTATACAATAATATCAGTATATTTGGAATAAAAAATACAATGTCTATAAACCTGTGGTTATGGCTGCTAGCCCGAATATCGCTGCAGTCTTATGAAGACAGTTTCCAACTGCTATCCATCTGGAGGTTTCATCACCTAATTTCGATGGTTCAATAACAATTAAACTGCACTCGGATTCAAGTGCTCTTTCTAGCTCGTACTCAAACGTTTCATGAGCATTTTCATTATCGTACACCTCCCTGATGATGGCGACATTAGAGGAATCATCCCTGGAAAAAATGTAAATTTTAGCTTAAGCATGCCTCTGTATGTGACTCATAATTATTAATATATTAACATTATTCATTCATATATCCATTGAAGATAGTAACGTTCTGATTTTCATTATATGTACACTACTATAGGATCATCTTCCTTATTCTGAAATTATAAAACATATATATATATATATTTTTAGTGACTCTATCCAACCTATACAATCTTTATCACAAATTACATATTTCTTTTATGTGTTATGTAAGATGTTGATTGAAACTGATCAGCGTCAAAATTGTTTGAATACAAATACATTCGTGAAAAAGGAACCAATATTGTTTTTGTCGTTTTAGCGGCCAAGTAGCGTTTTCATTGAATTATAGTGAAACCCAATCAGTAATAAATAAGTTTTAATGATCGAAGATTTACAATGTAGCTGACAGGAATTTCGAAAATTTCAAGAAAATATTAAACACAACGAAAATGCACCATTCATTCCCAACAAAGAATTATTTCCACTCGTGTATCGAGATGAAAATTGACTGGTTAGTGAAATATTCATAGACATGTAGCAGAGATTGTAAAAGAATTCTCTTAAATATAAGGGAGTAAGTGCGAGGTTATTTTATTTCTAAATGAATATTGTACCATAGTTATGAATTGCGCTGTGTATATTGAAGCTAGTTAAAGACATTATATCTCGTATAGAAAGCCGAAAATAATTTCGCCTACGAACCTGTCACCAGCTTCATCTACCATCTTTACAGACAATCCTACTCCAAACACTGGAACGCAGGTCTGGATGAACCGGAAGAGAAGTCCCGAATATCGAACCGGATGCAAATATCAGCTGATTCCATACAAGCTTTCGTATGACTCAAGTTGTACATTGTATTCTACGTTTGAAATATTTGCAGTTGTTTCCCTTAAAATTTATTTTCAAAAACCGGCTCGTTCTCTTTTTAATGTTTCTATCTCCACCATTTTCGATTAATTCAGCTGGAAGAATGTCTTTGCAAAATTTATCGCCTATAAGAATTGCTTTCATTAAAAAACCATTCATTCAAAACCAATCATTCAACATTCATTAAGTATCTGTGCATCATGTAAATACAGTAGTAGTACTACTGTGTTAACATTCATTAGATTAATTGGCATTGCGAAACATTTGAATCGGATTCAAGTATTTAAACATCGAGTGCAGAGCCGGGTCAAATTTTGAAGAAAATATATTTCAAATACTATTTTAAACAATCGTTGTTACGTAAACACTAAAATTTCTGCAAATAAAATATTTTTATTTTAATAATCTAAAATATAAAATGTCCTTTCTTATTGACGTTTCCAGATTTCGAATAAGCCGTGCAAAGTGGTTGCAGTGGAATCATCAAAGATGTCGCTCAGAAAACTTCATCGTACAAGAACGCAAGATGTTGCGTCTCATATGTGTTAAAAATCCTTTATCAACTACAATATCGCGCGTGTTCGTATTTACATTTCACATTTGTATCATGCTGTTAACAATTTATTCGAAGCTCAAGTACTCCCAAGTACTCCGCAACAAAATGCGCGCGCAATTCAAATAGGTTCGCGCAGCGGAGCTCATAAAAATTTCATATAACTTGTTTGTTCTTTTGCAAGTCAGTCAAGCAGTCAATTAGTTTATCTTTTTTAGTATTTGCTGACTGGTACGTATTCTATTGTTACAGATAAAGTGCAATATGGTAATTGTGTTTTTTTTTCATTCAATCCTTAATATTGTCATGTTATTTACATTTCTAACGAAATTATAAATTGTAATACTCGCCTGACCGGTGTTCTAACAATTGGAACTTCGGATAAGCTGAAAATCTTAAATTATAATTTTTTTCTGAATTTCTGCAAGGAGTCAAGTAGCTTGTTTTTTAAATATTTGTTGACTGATACGTATTCTTTTGTTACAGATAAAATGCAATATTGTAATTGTGTTTTTTGTTCATCATGTTATTTACATTTCTAATGAAATGATGATGAATTGTAATACTCGCCTGACCGGTCTTCTAACAATGGGAACTCCGGATAAGCTGAAAATCTTAAATCATAATTTTTTTCTGAATTTCTGCAAGGAGTCAATTAGCTTGCTTTTTTTAATATTTGTTGACTGATACGTATTCTTTTGTTACAGATAAAGTGCAATATTGTAATTGTGTTTTCTGTTCATCATGTTATTTACATTTCTAATGAAATGATGAATTGTAACACTCGCCTGACCGGTGTTCTAGCAAGTGGAACTCCAGATAAGCGTGAAAACCGTGAAAAGATAATATTGTCCAGCTAATGCGAAGAGTAATCTCGAACGACTGTACGGCGGCGCTGCGTGTATCGTCGGAGAAAGGGACTAGTTGGTGTACGGCGTAGTCTGGGGCCTGGGCGTGCGTGCTGCGGTCGATCGAGCGAGAGTGAGCGCTGCGGACGGCATAGAGGCCGAGTTAAACGGGCCAGATCGCAGATGGACGTCCGCGGGAGCGTTCTGTCATGGAGAGCGCGACGCGACGTGTTGTTAAGTGTGCCCGAGTGTTGTCGTCGTGCTCGTGGTCGTGGTCGTTGTCGTAATCGTCGCGTGTGTAGCGTATTGGGTCGCGTCGTGGGATCATCGTAGTGACAGTCGACATAGCGAGAGAAAGAGAGAGGTAGAGAGATCGAGAACGAACGAAAGAGAGACAGACGTATCGTGGTGCTCGTGGTGCTACTATCGATACATCGTGAACTGTGCCAGCCGAATAATTACATCGGAGTCACGTCTCTCTGGATCCTGACGCGTATTCTCGAGTGAGGAGAGAGTGAGTGAGAGAGAGAGGGAGAGAGAGAGCGAGAGAGAGAAAAGGAAGGAGAGAGAGAGCGGTGGTCCTTCGTCGATCGACCAATCGGACGCACGTGCGTTCGACGTTCGGATTCGTCAAATAATCGATCGATCGGTGAGAACGGTGCTGTGACACGTTAATCAACAAAGTGTCTCTCTCTCGATCGTATAGATCCGTGTGTTTTGGAGTGTCGCGTTCGATCCACGTGCTGTTTGGGACACGGTGCGCGAAGATTGTCAACAAAACGGGAAGGAGGAGGACCGTAAGGGAGACGAGGATAGGGGAAAACTCACTTGCTGTCGGACATCGGAGGGTTTCGGATCCCGCGTCAACGACAGCGGTACTACACGCGCGTGTTTCCGGTCCGCGTGACACAAACGCATTTGTAAACACAGCGCGACGCACTCGGCTCCGATGTATTACAAAATTCTGTTGAAAGGCTGTTCCGAGTCTCTCGCGTTCGTACAGTGTATGTAAACAAAACCCGGGGCGGACCGGTGATCGAGTGTCTCAAATATTATCAGACACAACACGCTCGAAGGGGATTCCGATAAATCACGGGATTGATCGGGTGTGACGGAACAAGGAACGACCGGCTGGGAGTGTGATCCGCGCACGGGACGAGAATACGAAATCCTGTTAACTCGATCCGTTAACGTAACGGGTATGGAATAGTGGCTGTACGAGAAACTGCTCCGCGTACTTACACCACGCCGGGTACGAACGAACCGGACGGAATCGCGCGCGTAAACTGAAAAGCGGGTTGTGACCGTAATACACCCGGGTCTTCGAGGAAGAATCGTGTTCCGCCGAGGGTTAAGGTTGCAGGTTTCGCGAGGTCATCGGGAGAGGGAGGTGTGTGGGGGTGGGGGCGGGGCGTGAAAGAAAGAAGAGGAGAGGGAGAAAAGAGGTGAACGATGCTGTCCGGTCGTCGCGGTTAATTCGCACGTGTCGCGATGTCGGCCGGCACGGCGGGCGTCCGTGGCACCGGCGCCGAGTGCAGGAAGTTCGCGCCGAACATATTCAACAAGAGCAAGTGCAGCAGCTGCTTCAAGCAGAAGGAGGAGCATAGCGCGGAGGCTCTGGAATGCAACAGGGTGAGTTTTGCTTGATGGACTCTGACCGTCTCTCTCTTTCGAGCGCGGCGTGCGTGCGTGCGAGCGACTCCGTTTTCTCTCTCGCTCGCGCTCCCGTCGATTCGCGCATGCTCTTTTTCCGTCTCGCACACGACACACTGCGCACCTATACGATACACGCCGCACTCTCACGCGGTTGCGTAGCCGGTCCATCGCGACCGGGCATTATTTTCTCTTTGTTGCTCGTCCCTCGAATTCCTTGGCCGCGCTACCCGGGATTGGGACCGGGACCGAGCTCTCGCGGGAAGGACGAAGGTCCTGTCGGGGAGGGACACGCCGATGTTATGTAAGACGAGCGTGGTATCGGTGAACGCGATTAGTGCACGCATGCGCGCGCAAGATCGACGCGGGCTCTGCGCGATTTTCAAATCCGCCGCGCGTCGCGTTCTATCGCGCGGGCCGATTTTTTGAATTTCGTGGTCTTCGTATCTTAAGCTCGATAACGAAACCTCTTATTATCGATTTCGGGGAAAGCGATTTGATTTGCACGATAGAAGATGCTTGTATCTCGCGAGCTTACCGTTGTTTTAAGAACGATGTAATTGACTTCCGATTGGTGAAATGTAATGTGCATAAATGGCTGACTTTTGTAGGTCGTTTCGCTAGAGCACTTTCTTTCTTGAAGCGAATTTTATCTAGAAAAACAGCATTGGTAGTTTATAAATAAATGCAGCTAAAAATACCGCATTTAGGTTTGGGGGACATAAATACCGGCCGGGGAGCGTTTAAGGAATAAAAAACAGAGAGTCGTTTGCCGTTTCCTTTCTTCCCCCGTGGTTTTATTTACAACAGGCCCGGTCGAGTCCGATGAGCAAAATTGCCTCGTAAAAGACAGGCGGGTGTAAAATAAAAGCGTTAAAAATCAATTCACGCTGCGTATCGTACGGTACTGCCGAATAGCAGCTCGGGAACGTATATGCATATGTTAATATCGCGAAACGGTCCGCCGTTTAAAGTCCGTCCGATAAGTCGATATTGTTCCCTTTGTTTTCACCGACGACGATCTTCTAGTGTTTCTAGTGTTCTAGCATTTTCTTCTTTTCCTGTGCTAGAATAAAGTTCACTGACTGACTTGGCGTCCGGAGTTTGCAATAGCATTACTTTTATACATAG
Organism: Lasioglossum marginatum; assembly: GCA_028455795.1. Lineage (NCBI taxonomy): Eukaryota > Metazoa > Arthropoda > Insecta > Hymenoptera > Halictidae > Lasioglossum > Lasioglossum marginatum. The sequence continues at coordinate 2,542,378 of CM052242.1, forward strand.
GATTCATTTATTTCTCATTTTCCGAGTAATAAACGTTACACGAGAATTCCCTCGGGGTAAACACCAAGAATCATCGCAACTTGATTATACTGTTATCAATATTTAACCTTTACGAAACTTATGATTAATTTATCCCGGGCTCGGGATAAATTAATTGCACGCATTCGTGAAAAGAATTTCGTAATTCGAGAAGATAAAAAGCTTCGATGTTAATACATTTGTCGATCAAAGTTTAAATGCTTGATTCTTTATAATTGAGTTCCAAACAGGACCGTACACAGCCGCAGACAATTTTTATTTTGTGTAAACATTCGCAGTCTAATCGTCACACTTAAATCATGCGACTAATCTCACGGCTACTGATCTTGCAAACTGAACGCGCGATATCTGAGCAGCGTGTCCATTATTTTATCGAGCCCCTGAATTTCCGGTACCCAAAATTGCCGGGTTCACAATCGCATTCGTCTTCGGAGCGGTCACGATCCCGTAAATCACGTTTTATCGCGGCGGGGTTACGAAAACCGGCGAAAGTCATATCTCGTTGGATTTTTTCTTCTGGTGGGGCAGGAGCGAATTCGTGAGCGCACAATGGGACACGTTCCCCGTGGTTTGCGCCGTTGCAAATTTCGGAATGCCGGCAGCCTTGCGACCTGTTCTCGGTGCATTCCAGCCGTCTTCTCCCAGCACCCCTACAACAGGGCCCTTTCGAGAGTTGTTGGCTTGTCGGCTTTCGCCTGGATGCGGTATCTCTGTATCGGTTTATTCTCCTCCTCCTCCTCTCTACTCTACTCGTCTCTCGCTCCGTCTGGCTCTTCACCGCTATGTGTCCCCTCTTCTCTCTCCTTCTCTCTTCAACACCGCTGTCCCCCATATAACCGCAAATAACGAATGCATACGCAATCCAACCTTTCTTTACTCCTCGGTCGCACGGTTCTTCGTCTCTTGGCTCGTAATTTGACGAGGAGAGCCTCGAATCGAAGGAATTTGACCTTTTGCAATCTTTCTCGCGGCCCTCTCCCGCAATCGTTTCTACGCTTAGGCGATCGCACTCTCGCGGAAGTTGCGCTTGGGATCGCCGCGAAACGCATGAAACGGCCGCACCGCCCGATTTTATCCGCATTTAGGACTCTCTCTCGAGAGAGCATTGTCGGCTTCGGCTGCCCGCCGGCGTCGATTACGGAGCGGAAACGTGGCCGCGATACACTCCGACTCTCCTCGATCTCGGTTTCTCCGGGGGAAGTAACGACCACGTTCGATACGTTCTTCCTAGAGACCAGCCGTGGCCGCAGATTGCCCTCTGGGGCACCGTCTTGACTCCGTCGAAAGCGAGAGCTACGAAACCACGCCCACTCAGGCCACTCCGCATAGGAAGAGTAGATGCAGGGGGGTTGAAATAATGGAAACAGTACTTAGAAGTCGTGCACTGTATTTAGAAGATTACTAGGCTTGAAATTGTACGTGAATCATAGACGCACCACGCTGATTGTCAGCCATTTCGAAATCGAGCATTCACTTTAGCAAGTCCTCATTGCCGATTAAAGTCGAATCAATGTCTAATGCCAAGGGAAACTGGACTTTTAGGGGATCTGGAGTCTAATTGCCCCGCATTTCTCTGCACTCTGTTCTCATATTATTTTCTTGGAAGATTCTCTGGTACGTGAGAGCAGATATAGGCGTTGAAATAATGGAAACATCACTTCCCATGTTGTACTTATAAGATTACCAGTGTAAGCGTTGGCCGGATCGGTAGTCGCCGCGAGAGCCTTATCGCCGTTTATATTATTGGAATGAGGCTCTGTGAAGTCGCCGCGGTGATGAGAAGTCTTCTGATTATGGCATGACACGGGGTCTGGACGAACGAGAGAGTAGCATTGCTCCGATATTATTTGCCTGGAAGAATTTCGAAGGCTATCCGGGGCAGTTCGGAAAGATTTGACAATCCATCGTTCACGAGGGGTTAAACGTTCATTCCCGGCGCTGTGGATCGCTTAACGGGGAACGAGAGCGCCTGGCCTCTGCATCGCGATGCCGGGATTAATTACAATTTTCGCACAGCCCGGCTCCCTGGTTGTTCGTGAACGCGAGTCTCCTTTAATTCCTGTAATCAGCGGCTTCCCGGTTCGACTCCGTTCCGCGTTGCACTGTGAGAAAGTGATCAAAAGTAGCCACGCGCTCTCTCGAGAGTACAATCGAACGAGAAGACGATCGATAAAAGCCTCTGCTGTGCGTATACACGTTGTTTCTGGCCGTCTCGAGGGGAGAGAAAGAAGCCAGGGCCCTGAGGGCCACGTTGTGCCTGACCAACCATTATCGGTCCGCAGCTCCGTATTTTCTGTACGATTACTTCTTCGTGAGCGCCTCGGTAACTGGCCTTCGAGAAATAATTTCCTGGGCCGACCGAGAGCAACCAAGAAGAGCGAAGGGTTCGATGGTGGGGAAACCCGAGGGGGGCTCTCTCCGAGTGAGCCCCTGAAATTTTGATCCGGTGAAACGATCTCGAGATGCCTTACGGTATACCGTCCGCTCGACGAACACGTTCTTCGCGAGCCTCGAGATGCGCGTACGTGTTTTCGCTGTCGATTACAAGGCTGCGCGTTCTGATCACGCGACCCGACGAATCCCTCACTGCCAGTCGAGCCGTACGTCTCAATTTTCAAGCTCGTCGGGACGATGCTTTACGCTCTGCATTCGTTTCCGATCGCCATTGTACGGTGTTAGGCTTAAGGCTTAGGGGATCAGAATCAGAAGGAACCCTTGCATCAGAAGGCGATTCCTTCGCGTAGAACGCCCCAGCATTCAGATTTTTAGGATAACGAAGTTGATTAGACATTAATTACAGGTTGAAAATAATGTAACAATATTTTGAATCTTTTCTAATGATTCAGTCATATACATATGTATAAAATCCGCAGTCTAGTGAACATGAATCAAAATGTATCTACGTCCCATTAGCCAAGGGTTATATACATATACTTCACCTCAGGCAGAAGTTACTATTAAAGCTTTCGCTGAGAAACATTCTAGTAAACTATAAATTTCTTGGCTCGCTCTCGAAGCGCTCATTCTGCTCACACGTGTCCAGCATGTGTGCTCTCTAGAAGCACTGTTTATATACAATATTTCCGGGCTGAGTGCTCGCTGTTTGCCACCGATAGGGAGTGTAAAATGTCCAGCAAATGTGTTCACCTCGATGAATTTCCAATAAACTTTATTTTATAGGTTCACGAGTCGGGTTCTTTTCGATCACGCCTCGTGTAAAATGTATGGAAGCTCTTCGCCTCCGGTATGGTTACCCGTGGCGATGAACGAGGTGTTACCGCAATTTCTTCCCCATCCCCGACGTGTTCGCAGGGTTTGGGTCGACTTCCGCAGGTTATAATTTAACGACGTCGCGTCGTCGAAAAGGGGCGACGGCCTTTTCGAGAGGCGCGAAGGAAGTATCAAGATCGGCGAGGCGATACGTCATACGCACACCACCGCGGATAACAGTACTTCGGTTATGGCCGACGTCGTAAGCAAGGTAAATATATGCGGCTAACAATGGACAGGGTACGGTTGACCGGTCGGCAGAAGTATTGTCCAAAGGAAGAGGGCTGGCGAACCAGCCAACGGAGAGACTAAAATTGCCCGTTCGCGCGTCGACGAGCCCAAAATTCCTGCCGCGGCAATCTTTTGCATACCGATGTCCTTTAAAGCGACGCCCTGGAGAGCTCCGGGGCCGAAACACCATGCGAACGACACCTTAACCCATAACGTGCGCCATTGTTATAACTAGACAGCGGAAATGCGATTCCTCCACATCCCAAGTGAATTTATCCTAACATCAATAGCTTCCTTGGGGGAAAAAATCATAAGAGTCTCTTCAACAATGCAGTGGTGTTGAAGAGCACCTCGGCAATCGTCTCCCAAGAAGAATATTCAAATGGCTCCGTCTATTTGTTCTTCCGTCATCGAAAACGCTAGAACATCTGGTATGGAAATCAGGATCGCAGGTCTAGTTTCCATCGTAGATATAAATTCGCATCGAGTTAGGGTCTCCCGGTTCGAGATTAGCAACTCGACGCGAAGCTCGAGGACTCCGTATCCTTTGAGGCGCAACGCCGTTGTAGCTCGCCAACTCAAAACTGACTTCTTACCATAGTTACACGAAGAGTGACGAAGTAGCTACGATCGGCATCGTCGTGGCTGTGCGAAGGGTTTCCTTCGGCGTCTATCTTCCTCCCACGAGGCGAAGAAGGCAAAGGGGCCGTGTCCGCTTGGAAACGCGCGTGGCCATTTCTTCCTCGTTGGACACAACAACGCGCGCGGGACAGGCATTTGTGGGTTTTTGCGATGTCGTGTTGCACGACACGACCTTTCTGTGAAGCGGGGCCCCCGATAACGATCTCTATTGCCTGTCCGTAAGATCATCAATAATTTGTCGTGACTACGGCGAAAACGACGGGCCTTTTTTTTCACGCGATATTTATGCCCAGCTGGCACGTAGGTCGTCGAGTTGCCGACGTCGAGTCGCGTCGCGCACAATGTCCGCCTCTGTACAGATAATCATCGAATTATAAATTGGTCTCGAGCGAACCATTCAACCTTGTTGAGCGTCCTGTGACACGGTGTGCGTTCGCGCGTCTCTACCGAGTAATTGCGAAGAAAAACACACCGTGTCCCGCAGCTGTCCCTCGGCTCGACGTCCGTTCGCCCGATATACCTTCTCGTACCCCGAGATCCAACGGGTCTAGGATTCGATTCCGATAGATTTGTCACGGAGGGGACGAGCTGGGCTACAGGCTCTCCGGTCAGAGAGAAATCATAAACGGTAGGAACGAGAGAAGAAACTGAGGAGGCGACACCAGGTAAGTCGCCCGGACGCTCTCCTTCGGGGGCTACGCAGAATCCGCGTTACCGGGAATCAGGGAGTTCTCGTTAAGAGGAACACCATAAATGTAAAGTCGACTCTCTGGTACAGATCGTTCATTGACGGAGACGCGTCTGGACCGTTCCTGAGAAACGGGCAGAGCGCGCTAGGCCATTCAGGCCTTTTATTTACCATTGAGAAACGACTATTTCGCGATCGAAAACATTCCCGTCCCGATGCCTTTCACTCCAAACTTTACCGGAGCCTCGGTCTTAATTGTACACGGCGCCGGTGCGTGTATATGTATGTGTGTGGTACCTGTTAATTGTTCGCGGAATCGATCGACGAAACTCTGATACCGAGATGAAAAAGGGAGAAAGGTGGCGTTGTGTGTTCTTGAAGGAATTTTTCTTTCATCGGGGGCTCGATAACGAGAATCGACGAGGATGCTCGGCGTCGGGCCGGAGGCGATCGACGATCGCGTTTTCAATGAAGTCCTTATAAAGGAAAGGAGCGTGTTCGTTCTATGGCGAAACTGACCGACGACGCGGACGCTCGCGGAGGAAAAACCTCCGGTTCGAAGGAAAGCAGAAGCGGTCGGCTGGCTTCCCAGATTCGATTAATCGCCGCAGGCCTATCGGGGTCCGAGGATGAATGCACCGCAAGTCAGGCCACCGACGGTGCTCTCCTCCATTCACTAGGAACACGACGCCGATCGAGCTTTCGTTGAGAGCTGTTACGATCGTTGTTGCTTCGGCTACCGGGCGTCTTTCTCCTTCTGTCCCTGCTTACCTGCGCTCTGCCTACCTGTCTGCCTGCCTACCTGCGTGCGGTATACCGTTACAACTGGATATGCCGGCTTCGCGATTTTCTGCGCCGGTCTTTTTGCGATCGCGTCTCAACTTCGTTCCGGGGCACCGAGATCGAGATCAACGATTCATAACGACCCGACGCGACGACTGCCGCGACCGGTACCGATCGCACTCCAAAAGACGACACTCGAAATTATCGCCAGGTCGAGGCGTATATCTTCCTGCTAGATCCATAAAGCTCTTCCTCCTTCGCCTACTGCGATGTTTATCCTTGCCTTTTATTGCTTTGCTGGTTAGATCGTGTGGCCCTATGTTGTTCCAATATCTGTGTGATACCAACAACGTAGGTCTGGGATGTATGTATCTGTTTGTATATACATACAACGATTTAGGTGCACTCTATATAATACATTTTATACAAGTACAATCCTGTAACATTCGGCTAAGGATGTTTGGAAATTGTACAAAGCTTTCAGAAATTGATTTTGATCACTGCATTTGATCTAATATAATGCACATTCTAAATTTCAATGTACTGTGTCTTCCGTTTGAATGTATACCTTCTACACATGGCTGTACAGGAAGCTAAACTATCGTTTAACTGGAAGTACGAGTGAAAAAGTACTTCATAAGCCAACTATCATCCATCTAGAACAGATTATCCAGCTTACTGTATCTTCCGAGTGCACACGAACCACGCGTGATTGCACAGGTAGGTTAGCCAACATTTAACTGGAAGAATAAATGGATAAATACTTGATAAGTGAACTTTGACAAATGCCGATGAAATTATCCAGTTTCCGCAAGGTGAGAAAAGTGGCAGGGATTGGAGGTTCCGTGGCGAGATTCTCTCGTGACGGAGCTCAATCATCAGCCATCAATGGGCTTCCCACGGCCGAGGGGAGGAAGCCGTGGAAGAGGGAGGAAGAAGAAGAAGAACACGAAGAAGAAGAAGAAGAAGGCTGGGTCTCGCGATCGGCAGCGATCACAAATTATCCAGCAGGTCCGTGGAGCGCCCCCGATCGGTAGGCACTATCTCATAGAGTGGCCGACCTGTGTTTAGCCTATCACGAAGTGGATGTCCTTGTCGTGACCGTGAGGCTAATTGCCGGTGGTCAGCGCCGGTGAAGAAGGAACAGAGAATTGGCGGAGGATAAATAGCGGCGGCGTTGGTGACGACGCACGGGCAGAAGACGAAATATTACGGTGATTCCACGAGGAGAGGATATGTCCCTCGAAACCCGGCTGCTTTTATTTTCCACCGTGGTCTCTCTCTCTCGGGGCCATCCATCATCCGCGGGTCCTACGAAAGGACGTCTCGCCACGCTCGCGAGACGCGCGATCGCTTATGAGCCTCCTGGAAAAGATGGATGACTCCGCCGCCGCGCCGACCGGGCGTCTTCCTTTTCTCTCTTTCTATCGCTCTCGAGTTCTACACCGGATCTCCCCGTGCATTTTTCGAAATCAACCGGAAAGAAGGGCATCCGAGGAGGAAGAGGAGAAGGACTCGTTCACCGTCATAAAATACGTTTCCTGGCGCAGATGGGTGTTAAATTGGACCGATCTGGTCGCTCTTTATCGGCAAAAAATCATCTCCGCTCTCGCACCGGATCTCTACGGTCATCGGTGTCCACCGTTTCCGAAGTATCGCTCATGCGAGATATGGACGCGACACGATCCACGACGATCGGTCCCCATCAATGATTCGTGTAGTCGTTAGAGTCAACGGTCTAATGATGCATGTCATCAGCCGGGTTTTCGCGTCCGGACACGCGATGCGTTGGAAACGCTTGTTTCGGTGACACTTGAACCATTTCTGTGAAACTTTATTTACTTTTCTAATCGCAAGAGAGATAAAAAGGCGACAAGTTACCATCTAGACAATCAACGCATGCCAAAAAAGACGGATGGGATTAGAAGAATGAAAGTTTCTTTCACAGACTCCTTTTTATCTGTCCAGAAGGGTTCGTTCTAAGTTGCCTACTATGCCATTACAAGCGATGCACGTTGGCCGTAACTTTTCCTTTCTTGCGATAAATAAGTTAATTAATAAATTACGTTGGGACGGGAACAAATGATCGGGATCGCGAGACGGAATCGCTCGAGACAACACGAGCGAACAATTACAAGAGGCGCGCGAGGGGCAAGCGCGGCGGGTCGAATTCGCCGTGTTTTGCATCGATACCGGTTCCCCGCGAGGTATCTCGCGATTAACGCGTTCTTTACGATGGTGCATGCGTCCGCGGAACACGTGCGCCACGAGAAATAATCGTACATTTATGCCCGGCCGCGATTGGATAACTCATCAGGCAGAAACCGACCGCGCGCCGCTACTATAAGCGCTTCCCCAAGCCGATTTATAGGTCGATGAAGTTCGATCGGCCCGCGCACCAGTGATTATCTGTAATCGAACGGGCATAACATAGTGCCAGATCTCGTTTTCTCGATACCACCTCGTTTCCTGTCTCTCTCTTTCCCCTCGGCCTTTCCTTTTCCTCTATCATCCCTGGTCGCAAATGTTCTCTATCGCAACACACGAGAGCGACTGTCCTCAAAAAGCTGAACATTTTTCATTTGCCGCATTCAGCCAGTAGTTGCCTGTGCGCAGCTTGTTAAATCCTGGCGTTAAATTCCTTCCATAATAATTATAGTTTAATCATCTGCTTTAGAAGTGAAGATAATTTTGTCTAATTTCTACGTTGCAATTTAACAGGCTTTCACGTGTTCCTAAACCATATCTACACATACGTACAAAATGTAGTTCTCAGTTGATTCCCTTGCTACCCTTTTCCGGGACCGTTTACACTGGCCTGTCCCAGAAGCTAGGAGTCGTTGAACGCATTCCAGACGGAAAATGTAAACCGAGCAGCTCTTGTGTTTAAAACTCCGCCGCGCCGGAATCTCGGGAACAGTTGCTCTCCAAATCGAGTCCGTACCAAAAACAATGGAATTTCTGGTCTGAATTGTTATTGAATTGTCGGTTGTTATGTCTGTTCCCCAATAAGCAAAAGTAAGAAAATGAACGTCAACGTTGATGTATAATTTTGAATAAAATAATGATTCAATACAGAGAACAGCTTCTCAGCCTGTAGAGCAAGGCTTACGATAGTGTTCTCACCGAGCATTAGAGTCACCGGGAGCAACGATCTATTTATCAAAAGCTGTGTTCGTGTTTCGAAATCTTCAGCAGCAGATTCGAGTTTGATTATTCCCGGCGGAATAGTGGTCGAAGTATCTCGCATAATTCCCGTCTCGATGAACAACAGAGAGTTTACCGTCGATTCTTGAAACGATTAGAACGAGTTATTCTCTGGAGGCCGATGCGAGCGGGGGATGAATGTTCCCGACGATAGGTCACTCCCAGGATCATAAAAGCCACGGCTGTATCTCTGTTTTCTGCGGACCTCAGATCTTATCCGACCTTGCCGTTGGTGCATAAGCGATTTATAAATAATGTATGGCCGTTTATTTATACGCGCGCGTACGCGCCGCGTAGTCCTGCGCGAAGTGGACCGTGGAAGGAGCGATCGAGCAAAAAGGAGGAACACGGGATCACGGGGTAGGGACACGCGATTGCCCGTATTCGTTTTGGTCGGACGTGATTCATTCAGATGTTACGTCGACCTGCTCCCTTTAAACCGGTCAACCGAGCACGCGTTTGCCAGGAATTTTGCGACGCGGGACGCGCACTCGCGAACTCTTCGAATTCGCTTTCTAATTCTTACTTTCGCTCCTCCTCAACTTTTTTCTTTTTTATCTGAGCCTTAACAGCCGACAGCGAGCTCTATGTGACATTTTCACCCTTTGTGTTTTGAATTTTTTAACTACTTATTAGTTTGAAATAATTCTTTTTAGAGTAAGTAAGTTAAAGAATGGGTGTAGAAGCGGCGGACGAAGTTGGTTGGTAGTGTGTGCAGAAAATGTCTAGAATTTCGGACGCGATAGGACGTGTTTTAGCGAGTACACGGTAGAATAGCGAATTTGCAGTGAGCGGGGAGGCTCGCGCGAGCGCAGCGACCGCGCAGAAACCGCCGCGTCGGACTGGTACTCGCATTTCCAATGGTCAATCGTCCAAGACGAGAGCAATTTTTACAGCAAAAACGTTCACGCTTCGATGTGTTCGGAGCGAAGACGTCTCTTCCCTCCTTCGCAGACGGTTTTTCGCGTCATTTGCGGTTCGATGTAAGCTACTACCTCGCCGTAATGACTCATCCTGCCAGCGAAAAGTTGATTCCCGTCTCTCGCGCGGCGTATCAGACGACAATCCGGCTCCCGGGTACCGTAATGCACGCAAGAAAGGGCCAGACTTGATTTTGTGCGAGGGCTTTACGACGCTCTGGACCCGACCGAAATCATCAATGAGCCGCTCTGGGATTGGCTTGACCTGGCCTGGCTCTCTTTAACGCCAACAAAGCCGGAGAACGACTAAAAGAAGATGACAACAGAACATTCACTCAGAGCTTTCGAAATCGTTGCCAATGTTTAGAAATATCGATAAACGCGTAGCTGATCTTGCAGACATCGAGTCAAATGTTCTGGTGCAGAGAATGCTATCAATCTCGACCATCTCCTCGCGAACTTTCTACAATAATTTGTGGACCAACGTGTTCGACGCAGAAAAAGTCTGATTGTGCTCCTCAACGGTCCGGAACGGGACGACGATTATACTGATGTTCGCGGGCTGATGGCAGGATGATGTTGCATGGACTGGTTCTTTTCTGCCACCTGGGGTCAACCCAGTTCCGCAGCAACGCCTTGATCATTCTCTAATCATTTGTGGATCAACGTGTACGACGCAGAACAAGTTTGATTGCGCTTCTGAACGGTCGGGGAACAGGACGATGATTTTATATTGACGTGCAGATTGGTTCTCGGGCCTCTTTGTACTTTTCGACACTGGGTCAACCTAGTTTTGCAGACGCAGCAGCGCCTCGATCATTCATTCTCACGTTCCTCTTTCCGCGTTTAATCCCCTGCGGGAGATGCAACAGCTCCCAATTCTAATCTTCCGGCCCGTCGAATCCGCTGTCCCGGCTGTCTGAACCTGGCCAAATACAGAGTCGCGTGGGAGCCAAGAACTTTCCACCTGTCCTCGATCTTATCTCCGCTACGGCAAGAAGCCCGAGACGCGCCGCGCCGCTCTCCAGGTGCACGTGCATCGCTATGAATGGCGCGGTACGCGCTGCTGCCCCAAACTGCATCCGATCGCTTGACTTTTCGGTTCATTGAATCCTAGCGAAACGAGCACCGTTCAATGATACGCGGCTGTTTTGAAATTCGATTCGAAAGGACTTCCATACTGACTGGACTGGTCGTGTGTATGCAAATTGCGCGGTTATTACTTTGCCAAGATTATTAACAGAGACAAGTGTTATTAATAGACTGTGGATTTTTCGAATTTATGGCAGTGCGTCGATAAAGCAAAATTATAGAGGACATCAGAAAAATTTCAGAATAACATCATAATTAGACTGCGGATTCCATGCATTTATGAAGAAAACAAGCACGTAAATTGTAAGACAGTGAACAGATAAAAAAAAACTTGATTTACAATGAATATAGACAATTTTTATTTCGCGTAACGACCCGCAGTCTAGTGGTTACCATAAATGAATCTGCGTAGAGCTCCATTAAATCTCGTGCGCTGCAGACTTTTTACACAATGCAAATGCACAGCATTCCTCAGTCTAATGATCAATAGATCCAGTTCCATAGCAAGTAGAGTCCCCAACGCAATAAGGCAACGTCTCGCTCGAAAGCCGTTTCGCCGATGGTTTCGGCTCGTTTCGAGGAGATCGAACGAGGAGACGTCGACCTGCAGAGACGCTCGTTCCCGTATAATCCCTTTCTGGATCTTTTATCACGATGACGTGCCTAGCTGGAGGAGAGCCACGGCCACCGCGAGGGCCGCTCACTTTCTCCAATTTGTCATCGGCGTACGGCCGGTGATATTGCGATATTAATTAATCTTCCGCGGCCACATTGCGCGCGGGCAGACGCTCGCCCTCCATTCACGCCGCAGAATGCAGAATCTAGAATGCAGAATGCAGAATGCACCGGCGCGGAGCGAGGGCTGCAGCGACCCGGTCCCCACGTGCAACTCACCTATGCGCAACGCTCGCGTTTCATCGTAAGAGATAAGATCCTCGGGGCAGGTGGAAAGTCCTGGGCGGTTCAGCGGTTTGCCCCGTGGGCCCTGTACACTTTTCGAACACTGATTATGGCTTTAAGAATTATGTAGCTCCTTCTTCTTGCTCGTCGATGATCAAAAAACAATCGATGCCAGGAAACAAACTGCACGAGGACGAAAAGATTATCGACGGATGTGCCAGGCCAAGCGTAATGTAAAGTATCTGAAACATGGAATGTAGTTTGCAGTCTCTCAAGCATGGGATCTACTTCTGTACTCTCAAGTGTTGGCTACACTCACGCAAGTGCCCACTCTTCTACTTCTGTGCTTGTCATGCATTAAGTTTATGGTACAATCTGTGGCGACATGTCCTACTCTCGCCACTGAAGCTGACTTGGGAGGCTGTGATCCTAGATAGCTACCCACTGAAAGTTAGAATGGAGGCTGACACTGTAGAATTAACAAGCAGGACGCGGTATACAGTCCACTTACACAGTGATCATCGTTCAAGTATTTACAAGCTTTACTGTTTAGAGGATGGACTAGTTTCCATTTTTCTCGGTCCTCGTAAGATGGTGTTGGCGATTCAGATCGGAGGATCGAGGGGCCTATTTATGCGATTCGAAATGCTTTATCAGCGAGGAATTGCCATAGAAAAAGAAGAAGCGGTAACGATCGCTCGTATAGAAAGGGGTCCGAGGATCATTAGAGATGAAGGTTAATTGAATAGGATCCTCGGGAAGGTATTAAAAGCTGTAGAATCCCGGGAATTATAGCGTTCAATGAATATTAGATCTGTTAATCGGATTTTTTCAGAGGCTGCTAAAATAATCTCTTAGAGTCAGAGAGGTAGGTAGCCTACGAACAGTCCGACGATTGTGTCTCGGTCCGATCCGGTGAAACCACGAGCCGAGAGAAAGGAGAATCGATAAGATATCCGCGGAGGAATTAATGGGCAGGCAGATGATACCAAAAAAGAAATGATCGATCGTAAAATTCGGAATGCAAAAATGAAATACTGAGGGAATCGTTGATCCTTCTCGGTAAACAGCCGTGTCCGCGATAAGGCCCGGACAGGAAACGATTATGCAGCGATTCCGGCCTGTAAAAACTGTTCCATGAGGCTTTATCGTGGACGAACCCCACGGTAATCTCCACCTCGGAGTATCGACTATCGTTCTCGTTTGAGAGCGCCCTTAAACAGAGCCGGGTTATTAGAGAGTTCCGTGGCGTTTCTAGTGCGGCCGTGTAATTCCTCGAGTCACGTATGATCGGTGTAGACGAGTTTCCTACCCTTCTTTTTCTCTTTGCCTTACTCAATACCCTTCTCTCTCTCTCCCCTCTCATTTCTCCCAGTTCGTTCTTCCTTTTCTCGTCCTTTTGCTATGGAAGGCACGCTCGATCCTCGCCCACGATACGCGTTCCCACGTGAGACCCGACACACACGTGTTCACGCACGCACGCGCACGCACACGCACCTTGCGTAACACACGGCCGCGATTGTTCGCCGTGCGTGTCGCCGACGGTGTCGAGCTCAAGCATAGGTAGACGAGTTGTCGAACGGACCATCCGACTCGAAAATTCAATTATTAATCGAGCTTCGAGCAATTAGCGCGAATTTGTCTCGTGAATTAGACTTGTTCAGAGTCTGAACACTGGTCTGAACACTGTTCTCGTTCAGAACACTGTTACATCTTTTTTATTCAACAAATTCGTTGAAAGTGAAATTATATCTTATTTTAATTTACTAAGCTCCTTAAATGCTTACAAAGGTTCGCCTGTTCTCGGAGCCTTCAGACCTTGTTGCTCCATTTTCTCAATTAGGAGACTAAGTCCGGTATGCCTTTTGGCTGCGGTGAATTCCCAAGGCGAAATTTTACTCAAATGATACACATTAAAAGAAAAATGACTGGCGCACGGCATTTTACGGAACGAAATAAGATTTAATTTTACACCGTGCAAACATCGTTAAACATCGCCGGAGTAGGAAATACAACTCCAGGGTTCATAAAATTTTGAGATCGCCAGGCTCTCGGAGTGATCGCCGTTTCGTTAAAGGTATTAATTATGTCGCCGCTCGTTAAGCTAATCGTCGATTAAAACAATGACGGTATAACGCTAATTACAAGTCGGCCGAACGAGCGACAGTGTCGGTCAATGACGGCATTAATCCGCCTTCGAGAGTAACTCCGGTCCCAATTTACGCCGAACAGTCATCGAGATCAACGGCTCGGCGCGGCGGACGTCGACGACAGTCGATGGGACCAATAAAAGTCACCGAGTCGTTAATTTACGTGCTCGTAGCCCGACCGAGACTAATTTGCCTCCTCTCGAAACACAACGATTGCGCAACCGACTCGGCGAGGAAGCGACGTAGGCGTGTTGCACCGGTGCCTGCCCCTCGTAAAGTCACTCGTAAACGGTCCTGTGACGGCTGTCTTCCTCGGCGAGGATACACCCGCGAAAAATAACTGCGAAGTTATGATATTTTCGCAAAAATCCTCGAAACAACGTTGGTCTATGTCGCAACGACCGCACTTAAACTTTCGGCGGCAGGCACCAAATTTGTTTTATTTATTTATTTATACAGGTCGCATCATCTAGGTCATTAGCGACTGCTAGAATTCACACATATGAATACAAAGTCGAATCCTAATAAATATAGAGTCTCAGAAATAGGATAACTCGGGAGATATTCTTATCATTATTGAGGCATTCTCTTGAATTGTTAGGGATAGACAAGCGATCTGCTATGGAAGGAGAAGAGGGGGCAGAGGCACCAAATTTTGTTGACTCAACTATCCTCTACCCCAACCAACAAAATGTACAAACAACATCGTTCACTTTCCACGCAAGTTCATTTCACACAGCGCGACGAAATTTCTCGAGATCGTGGATTCCAGTAAGGTGATCGCGAAGCGGAGTTACTTTCTAAAACGAGTAACGACTCCCCCGAAGAGGTGGAGCTTCCTCGAAACCGGGGGAGATTGAGTAAGACGCATCGTCGAGAAGGAACGCGGATTAAACGGACGAGATTTACGGGTAGCCGGCGTTAGCCAGTGGGACTTTTCCCAGAAAACGTTCGGGCGGTTTCGTTTCAGACACTTGAATCTTATCTGTGATCGGCGGCTGGGCAAGAAAACACGCGTCACATTCGATCGGCGGCTCTGTGTATTCCGGCCTTAATAATTTCCAAAGAAATCTCCACGCCTTTCTCTTGTCTCCGTTGAAACAGTTCGCTAGGGGCCCGATGAAGTGGAGCAGGAAGCGGCACTCCGCGCGGCGCGCCTGAGAACCGTTTACTCAACACAGTTTCCTGCCCTGGGACTGCGAATAATTTTCTGCGAGCCCCGGTGCGCCGCGCCGCGGCGAAAGAGTCCAATTGCCTCCTATACTATCCTGTACAGCCGAGGCTTCGATCCCTATCGCTTTCCGAGGAACGCGAATTTCACAACGACGAGACCCGCTGCGGGCTACTCGCGGAAACCCGGCCAGGGATCGCGCGGACTGTCTGCCTTGATCCAGAACCGATCGATCGCGGATAATCGAGATCGACTCGGCTCTCCGGATCCTTCGAGAATCTTGGAAAGCCGTGGAGAAATTGTAGGTGAAGATTTTCGGAGCAGCCAGAGAGTTTTTCTTTGGTAACTGAGATTTTAAAAAATCGCCGATCTCAGTCGGGCTTGATTATACTCGGACCTTATCATACTTGATCATACCGAATCTGCCGGGAATAATAAAGGGCAATTAGTCGCGGGAATTGTCGGCCGAATAAAATCGGAGAGCTGTCACGTGCGCGCCGTTCGGTTTCTCTCCGGCGCGGCGGCGATTTATGTACCGCGACGCGCGGCCTGTCCCTGTTTGGGCAGTTGCCTAATTGTAGTTCACCGGTAATTGCGGCCAGAAGCGGTGCTCCGGTCGCCGGACAGTTGCACTTCCTGCAACTGCTTTCCGATGAACGCGCGATAATTCAGCCAAAACCAATCAAGAGATCGGCCTGCTCTGCGAGATCCGCGTTCTTCTTCCGCGATTTTCGTCCGGCACGGCGACCGAGGTTTTTATCGTCGGCCGATTTACGTTGTCGGTATCATCAGCCCAGCATTATTATCACTGGCTATCTCTCTCGATCGCGAGCATCGCCGATGGTGAAAATTAATGATCGCCTACCGACGGTAGTTCCGCGATCGGCACGCGTTTGATTCGCGCCACGTAGCTTGCGTACGCAGCCCTCCTTCTCCTCGCGCTACCATAACTCGTCGGAGACCTCGCGATGACAGGAAACGATCGTCCGGACGCCGTGCCGGGAGACCTCGATAAATCCTTGTTGTCCTCGCGATTTTTATCGGCGTCTCAACCGGCTCAAACCGCGTCACGTTCTCGTCTCCTACAACGATCTTCTTCCGTTAACCCGAGCCTCGACGTTCCTCTTCTCGGCGAGAAATCTATTAATTAATCTATTTCTTCATTTATTAATTTATTTAATCGGCAGGTCGAATTCAGACAAAGAAAAAGGTTCGCAGAAGTGGAAACGACCTCACCCCGCGATTCATCAAGATTCTATTCGTACCCCGATGGTCTAAATTCGCAAGGCCGCGGTTCTAGAGCTCCTTTTTCTCCGCGATCGCGAATCACCGTTCAATAATGTCCCGATGCGGGACACAGCCGCGCGTGCTGCGTACGATGATTCAGAGTCGCGTCGCGGAGATCGGAATGTTCGGGGTAGAATTTTCGAGTCGTGACTTGGGAACGTATCGTCGACAATCGTCGTCGACGGAATACGAAATCCCGCCGTGTTCTAAAAATACGTTTTCCGCTGGCTCGACTCGGGAGAGCCTTAAGACAATCTCGGGGGACGAAAAGAGAGATGCTCGCGAGGAAAAAGATTCCAGACGCGCGGATCCGTTCGTCGAAAAACATGAAAAACACAACCGATCCTCTGTCGACGTGCGTCAACGACGACGGATCGTTTTCCTTGAATCGATCCGAGTGTCATCGGTCGTTTATGCGACAACGCCCGAATAGATTAGCAAACGCAACCGTTCCAGCACCCACGTATGTCTCGACCGGCGACTCCCATGCAATGCGTTCTTTATGAGCGAACCCCACCCGCGGGAACCCGCTCGAAACCCCCTCCTGGTAATACAATATTGGAATAGATACAGGATCTGATCGGTAATCGATAGGTCTGGCCCCGAGTCTGCGTCCACCGGCCGACTGCATTTTAGTCGAACACGACTGCGTTTCGCAGCTCTTTAATGTCCGCGGATTGCGTTTCCTTTGACACCGTGTGTTGCGGACATTGCCGTATACCTCTGTTCGATGACATGCTGCGACACTCCTGCTGCCTCGTGCTACCATGTGGTCACAGTTGCTCGCTTGATTCCGAGGATATTGGCTATCTGCAGGAACACGAAGGCTGCCTTATGTTTCGTGCACTACGGTTAGGGAAACAGAAAAAGCTGTAAAATCTTCGTAAGAGTTCTTATATCAAGACTCCGTTCTGACATAAGAGTGATAACTCAATTAAACAAAGAGCCTACCCGATGCCATTTGGTGGGTCCATTGTTTATACATAGGCCAAACTCTAGATCTTAAAGCGTCATCTATCGATGTCCCCAGATTTATTGAGCGCATCTCGTCTTTCGCGATGGAGATGATGGTTGGTAGAGCAAGGTACTCGGAAGCGAGTGCTCGCGAAACAAACGTGGTCTAGCGCGTCGAACCTGAGATTACGGTACTCCGTTTCGTTGACTGTCTGCTGACAATAATATTGATCCATCAGAGCTCGCGTGTCAGGTGGCTCGCGCGGTCTCAGGACATTCTTCGCGTCGGAGAGCGAAGGTTCCTTGCTCCCGGTGAATCGATGGGAATGAAGGAAGAGGGGCACGCAGCGTGTTGGGAGAAACAACCTCTCAGTAACGCGAGGTTGTAGGCTGCTGCGACGTGTCTGCGCGTTCCGCAGGGAGGATGACGAAGGGGAGTAAGATGGTCAAGGAGGAGAGAGAAAGAGGAAGAGAGAACGAGCGAGAGAACGAGCGAGAGAAAGAGTGAGAGAGAGAGAGAGGGGAGGGAAGAGAGGAGAAGCGCAGGAGAGAGCGAAGAAGGTGGATCACAGGAGGTGAGGAGGAGTCAGTGAGATAGAAGGCGTCCTTGATAGACAGGATGCCCCTGCCCGCTG
Organism: Lasioglossum marginatum; assembly: GCA_028455795.1. Classification (NCBI taxonomy): domain Eukaryota; kingdom Metazoa; phylum Arthropoda; class Insecta; order Hymenoptera; family Halictidae; genus Lasioglossum; species Lasioglossum marginatum. The sequence continues at coordinate 2,560,347 of CM052242.1, forward strand.
CCTTCGTACCGTATAATCTTCTCTCTCATCTCATTCGGCCACTTGCACGGGGTGTCGGGGAACGATTTGCACCCATGCCGCGTCTCGCCGCGTCCGAGCGTCGTCGAAGCGACATCAAACGATTCGCGGGCTATTTCGCGGCGTCAGAACGTCCAAAACGATTGACCGAGCGAACGGATCGACTCCGTTCTGCGAGAGGAACGCTTTGCCCATCTTGTCAACACCGAATAAACCGCTTTGAACAGCCGCGAACGTCCTTATGTTCTGGAGGAGATGAAAAATTTGATGGATTCCGCGGCGGTTCGTCATGAAAACGCTCTTCAGTTTTGTTTTGAGAGGTACCCGCGAGGACAGCCGCCACCTGGACCCTCGCGACGCTTTCTGGAGGTCAACGTGCTCGAACGAATGTTGCGAACACGTTACTCAACAGGCTATCCCTCAATTTCCATAAAACTCCTCTTTTTTCGACGAACAAATGAATGGAACGATGCAAGATAAAAATAAGAATCTGGATCGCAGCGCTCTGTATTGAGGCGGTTTGGTTTCGTCATCGGTTTCTGAATGACTCGGTGTCAGCGTTTGACCCTCCCACGTTAGAGTCCACGCACCGTTGACGTCTCGACCGCCCATTTGGTATCCGTGAGCGACTACCGTGCCTGTCCATATGGCAGCGAAGACCTAAATAGCTAATACCTCGAGGGCGAGCGAGGTTCTCTCCCGGTTGGCAACCCGTTTAGACCGTTCAATTTTGGAGCGAGTGTTTCTACGAGTCGGGATCCTCTATGTGTTTCTGATTTTCGTTGGAGAGATAGCGAGGCCTATCATCGATGAAGTCGGCGCGCGGATTCCGTGGCCTCTGAAACCACAGTTCTGCCAAGCCGGAATTCCATCTTCCGTCGAACGGCGGATCGCTCGATCTCAGTCCAGGCCGCTTGATTATAATCTCCCAGGCCACTATGGCGGCATGCAATCTGAAACTCGGTGGAGAAGCATGTCACTCGGCTGTTCGCAGCTGCCAAGGCCTATGGTTATCCCATCGTTGGACATCCTGTTCGTTTTGCTGGCCGCGGACCCGCGGAATCCCGATCCGTGGATCGACGGCGGCGACCGGCTAGCCCGTTCGTTTGCTCGCTCTAGCTCGTAGATCGCGACGATCGATAGATACCCCTGATACTCGATCCGGTAGCGCAGATCACTGTAATATCGACCATACGCCTCTGTATTCGCGCCGCGAAATCGATTGGGTGGTAGGATCGAGGGATTCGGACCCAGACTGATTCCTTTAGCGTGTACTGAACCCGATCGATCTCTCCGCCGCGTCGTCTGTCCCTCGTGGATCCTCAACGGATACACGATCATTCTTCCGGACCCACTTCTCATTCTAAACACACACTCAAACACATTGCAAATCATAGTATTGCTTTGTTAACGTCTCCAATTTTTATGTATGCAACGATCATGCAATGTTACGGAGGGAAATCATGAACCGTTATGGGAACCGTAAGAACGTTATATTGGAGGAATGCATTATATATCTGTAGTCGTCAGGCAAACGCCGCATGTCATAATCTCAAACAATTTGAGTTTATGCATTAATTGAGCTTCATAGTATAGGATTTACGTATTTATCAGAAAAAAAGTCCTAAAAATAAATTCGAAAGGCTCAAAAAAATAATGCAATTTAACCGATGTCCTATGTCAAAGCATTAGTGATCAAAACTTTAAATGACAATTCTTCATGACAACCACAGATATATAGTCTGTGACATAAACATTATTCGATCGACTTTAACACTAAACCTACCAAGCACTGAAATCGATTAAAATGTTTTACCTTACAAAGATTACAAAACTGTATTTACTTGAATTGAATTGTAAAATCCAAAATATGAAACCGGTCGTTTGACTAGCAGTAGTAGGTACAGTGTTAATACAAAAAGTCTTGATTAGCCGTGCCTTGCAGGTCGATATAATTCAACAGAATCGAAACTTTCCTTTTTGAAATTAATCTGAATAGCGCGACGAATCCAGCACGCTTGCCACGCGCGTACAGCAGTGGAAACTGCCTGACTTGTTTGTAGAAAGCATAAACTATATAATCGTATAAATAACCCGGTATATTCCGCGAGTAATAGCTGACCTACAAAACGCTCCGTTTCACAATGTTTCCACGCAGGTTGTTTTCGCGTAAGAGCTTTAGTTATTGCGTCTCTCTATCGATGATAAATAATGGCGAACAGCCAACCGGAAACAAAGGGCTCTACGCAGTTTCATGGATTTTTTCGCGTCTTCATGCAGGCTAAAACCGTCGCGTCGGGGGTTGAGCACAACCTTTTAAACGAGATTAACATTGAAGTCGTATAGTCTGCCGTACGAGGAAAACCGATCAAACATCGTCACGTCAAAAGGGCTTGGTCATTGTTCCACGTGCTCCATATTGGCATCTTGCGTGTCTTCTTAGATGTCGCCGGATCAATTTGAGTTCAAGCACTTCGTTCAGGGAAGTTGCATCTTACAAGGGACATTGCCCAAATGTAACACGCCGATTTTAATGAAATTTATACTTGAAAAATATTTGACACGAGTGCCGAGAAGCGAATCTCGGCGGGTTCGTCCGCCTCGAGTCACCTTGTAGACCGATTCCAGAACGGGGGATTATTCTAAGCTCGTTAGGTCTGGCGTGGTGCAAAAACGCTCAATAAAGATACCACGAGGTAGCGATACGCTCCGAGACCGTGTGTTCCGGTGCAATTTCCATTCAGGTTCGCCGGTACGTTTCCATTTAATCCCGGCCGACTGCCCCACCGCGGGATATCGGCGAGAACGTCCGTGTCCCCCATGGCCGGGGTTCGTGGTGAGCGGGACGTATGATCAAACAACACTTGACAGCCCCGAAGGACAACCACAAGTGTGCCGTCAGCCCGTGACACTCCGTCGAGCCGAGATTAGATATCGACGGGAACAATCAGCCCGGCATGAAAATCGTCGTGTTCTGTGCTCCGCGTCGCGGCCCGAGCCGAGCCCGGAGTATCGCACGCCAACGTTAAATGAAGGTTTCTCTCGCCGCGCCTATCTTATCCGCCTCTAATACCAGTGTAAACGCGTTTGCGACCCGCGACACACTACCAGCGTCGACCGATCGCATGGGATGCGTACCGATCCGGCCCGTTTTCAGAAGATACGGCCCCTGAACCGGGACAGTTTTATTGGGACCGAACCGATTAGCGGTTTTTATCACAGCGCCTTCGTAGTACAGTAAAAACATTCTAGATGATCGTTTCGCTCGGATCGCACGGGCAAGAGGATATTGCGATGCAGCGAGGATAGTAGCAATCGTTTTTGAAACTCTACTGTGAAGCAGTTGACACGGACATCGAAATCGCGGGAATGCTCTGTGCCCAGTTTCAATTTCATTCATATAATTTTGATTTCACAATTATTGAAATTATAAAGACGCTTTTGTGGTGAATGATTACAATATGAATTTACCATCGCAAGCTGGGCACCAACTTGGGCGTTTCGCAATGGCCGGGAACCGATCGAAAATCCAGTTGAAACCATGACGAAAGTTCAGTAAAACGTGAAAGGTGATCCGGAGAAAGGGCGAATACTTTTCCGTGTGGCTATTGGGCTTGATTGATGGCGATCGACGGGGAGATTAAAGCACCGTAGGACAGCGAACCCGATTGGAAATCCTCACGAAACGTTCTGCAACGAGACTGTTGCGAGGTCTAGCCGGCGCTGCTTTTGCTACGGATAGAGTACGTATTCGTGACTCCTGTATTTCGATCGGGTGAATTTCTTTTCGTTGGAAAAGGACGGTTACCGGGGCCAAGGATACGACACTGCTGTTCACTAAATCTCTTACTCTCTTAAATCGACGGTGCCTACGAGGTAAATCAAATTACAGACAAGCAGGCTGCAGTTGCCAGACTATAATACAGATTTTACAATGATCTCTTGATATCTTTCCTGTAACTATCTTCAAATTCTAGAAATCGAACAGAAATGCACGAGAACACGTCGTACTTTGCACGTCGTACTGATGTCCAAGGGGTTAACAGTGGGAACTGATCCTAAAATGGATACTTCCGGCAAATCAGCTGAGGTTACAAGTCCGTATTGAGCCCAATAGGATGGAAGGAGAGAGGGAGGGAGGGGGTGCACGTGATTGGCCGCTGGATAAAGCGTCCTGCTCGTTTATCGAGCGTGTCCACTGTTCTCCGTGGTCAATAAAACTCTCATGTTGTAGCAGGACCCGTGCCACTTCTCGGCCACCGTGTACATCGCGCTTGCATTTGGCGCATATATATTTTGATACTCTGTACCGTCTTATCGGATCGATTTAATAGATCGTAAATGTTTATCGTCTGGTCTAATCTCCTCGCCGGGGATCGGGGAATCTCGTAAATAGGGGAGATCGTGGAACGAGATCGCGGAACGGCGGAGAAGCAACAGGGGCCGGGCAAGGGTAAAGCGGAATTTCTCAGGCGAGGTCGTTTTTTCCCACGAATCCCGGATAGGGGACGGGGATCAGCCGATAAGACACGGTTGATTTGTTAGTTTGGCCGGGAGAAGAGGGGAAACACGCGATCCTCTCTTCGCGACATCGCGAAGACTGTGCGACGAAGACTGCTGGGCTCTGTTCGAGCCGTGCCGAGCCGAGCCGAGCGTGTCGCCGCGGACGAAGCGGTGCAACGTCTAAGCCGATGGCCAAGCCTGCTATTCCTGTACCTTCTATACTAGACGGCGTAGCACAGGGCAATGACACTCGCTCGTCCCTAGCCCGACTGGCTTCTTCTTCTTCGCGCTCGTTGCAGGTGCGCCTCCGACTCTCGCGTGCAACGGCCGACGCTAATTTAATCAATCCCCGAACGAACCCTCCGACGAACACGAGTAGAACCGTCCTCCACGGCCGGATCCACGATGACCCACCTCTACTTGCACGATCTAGGGCTATAAGTATCGTTCGACTGTGTATCTCTCATTGTACCACACGTTTGGCTCCAAACTTCCACCAAAAGCTTACTATCTGTCCATTCGAGTCTTGCACTGGGGTGCGTTCTACCGAGGAAGCATCTATACGTTACGCATTCTAAACATTGTCATATTCCGGATGAGGGGTTAATAAACGTTGTAGGTTTATGATGAATAAAACACTAGTTTATTAATAAAACTCCTCAAATATAACTCCGGTACGAGAAGCGCGTTACAAGGTATGATTCGTCGGAAGTCTCACAACTCGAGATAGACAGAGATTCGAAAGAGCGAGATCTTAGCTGCGCTGAGGTTTCTACTAAGAAGCTAGGTTCTTTTGCGCGAATTAAAATAGCAGTCCCTTAAAGGGAGAGGTAGATGACTACAATGATGTGTCATAGTGCTGATTTTTGTGTGACTAAGGGTAGTGACCGGTCGAGGTTCACTGTCGAAAACATCTTAGTCACTATTTAAAGTAAATAGTTGGTCATCCAACAACATCGTTATAATCATTTACCGAACGTCTCCTCAAGCTAAATTCTTCTTTTCTGATCTCTATGGAGTCAGAATATTGACGACAATAAATTCAATTTGAAATTAGTTCGAACACCTTCGCTTTTACAGTTTCAGAAACGAAACGAAACGAAACGAAACGAAACCAAACCGATAGCTTCCGCTACGTCAGAGGTTCGAATATTACTTCCTTAACGATTGCACCGTCACGCGTGCCTCGTCGACGTGACGAATCTCGAGTTAGAGCCGTCGACCGCGCGCGTTATTAAATTTCCGTTCGCACGCGGTTTTCCGCTGAGAGCCGCGATTTGGAGCGGATCCAATTTCTCCATGGTTCGAAGCCGTTTCAACAAAATTGGTCTTACCGTCAATATTATTGCTCGGAGTCGACAGAACCTACAAGTTGATTCAATATATCGTTCAAGCTGAAACTACGGATCTCTTTGCAAAACAAAAAAGTTTTCAATTTCAAATTATTCAATGAATCTATTTGAATAATATGATTTGGATACATTGAGGGCAACCGTGAACTGGTGCTACCGGCGATTTACAGAATCCAGGTGCAGATTTTTCGATGTGATCTTGAACTCGTGACTCGAACAAGGCTGCCAGAGACGAGTCGATTTTTCATCAGCCTGTACGAGGCTGCAGGGCGCGAACCTTTCGCAGAATTGGCACGGATTTCTTTTTATCCGGATCCAAGAATACGTGGGGCGAGCAGCAGCCTCCCATCGGGGAAAACCAACGTGTCAACCTCCCTTCTGGCCGCACGTGGGCGTTCCTTTGCCGAGGCGTTTATACTTAGTTTCGTCATTTGGGTCGCGCAAAATTGCAACGCCGCGCGCCACGATCCCCGCGAAAGCTCCGGGCGCAATAAACTTCGCGATTCTTGCGTCACGAAGTCACCATGACTCGCAACGATGGTCCTCTAACCCTTGGAGTTACACTTGACTTCATCTTTACGAAGTACAATACCTTTGTTCCGCATCGGGTTTCCCTCGGGCATTCGCTGTTCAAAAGAACTTTTCTAATCTTCTAATCAGCTGCGCTGATTATTTTCTCTGCTGCTCAATAGTCGCAATTTTACAGCTGGAAAATATTTGGACCTCGGCCAAGAACCCGTTCCGTTGACCAATAAGTTCCTCAGGATTTGTGGGCGAAAATAAAAAATGCATTTTATGTTCAACGAAAATAAGTGCTGTTTATATACTCGTCCGACGATCGTCAAATTTAGATAAAACTGTCTGCATCGATGTACATAAATTCTTTTCATTTCACACAGAGCGAGCTGTTTTCCGTGAAACCGAATTAGACTTACTTTTGCGATCGAAATTTCGGAGAAAAACAACTTGGCTTGATATCTGTAACGATTTTGGGAAAAACAGCTTTATAAAACATATTCTATGACTCACCACGTATAAGTGACCAGCAAAACGGGACTTCCAAAGCCCGATAAAAATTCATCATCGTCCTCCATGTTGAGGCCGAAAAGAAAACAACGATTCAAACTGCTACAGTATCGATCTCGTCAAAGATTCAAAGATATCTCGCAGAAATTAGCTGTCACAGCTAATAATAGTAATCAAGCTGCAACTTAGCAAACATCCGCGCAAGGTTATGAGTCAGCCTATTAGTAAACAATCTAGCAGACATGCCTCGTCCACCTTGTCGAGGCTCGCGGAAAATCAATTCCGCGAAGATCAACAGTCTTTTGATCGGCCGATGGTCTGCGGTCGATAGTCAGTGGCTGTCGATCGAAATTAGACAGCCGGCCGCGAAAAAGCAAGCGGTACACCGTGTTTTCCGTTACCGGAAATTAGTTTCTCATCAAAGCGATACGACACGGCGCTGCACGGCGCGGCGGCGCGGTGGTCTGTACTCTGTACTGTTCGCTACCGCATGCATTATCGGAGTCATCGTGCGAAACTGGTAGCAAATTGAGGGGTAGTCGAGTCCACGTTTGCCGAAGCATCGTCGACAGCCTGCTATTTCTGCGTCACGGACCGTGATTATCGATCTCTTTTGTTGTCTCGGTTGTTGTATATCGTAAGAGGCAACGTTGATGCAGCACCTTTTCACCCTTGCCGGTCTCTCCGGATCGTAACGAGCACCGTCGACGAGATCGTCGACGCGAAATCCGTTTGCAACATCGATTCAATGAACCGTGCCGGAAGGAACGTTATCATTTACTATTCTCCCCACCGCACCGCAGAGGAGCCGGTCGCTGCTGCGCCTTGTCTCTTTGTTCCTGGCCCGATGTCAAGATAGAAGATAGGCTTCGATATCAACCGCGTTCGAGATCGTCCCGGCAGATACCGGCGTACACGCGGTTAACTGCCAATTTCGTGATCATTCCGTGAAAAACGCGAGAACTACGCGGGGACTACCGGTTCTACGGCTCTGCCATCGATTTCTGGGACTTACAAATTCATTACCGGCCTCCCGGATTTCCGACGCCCACGGTCTTCAACCCTTCCGGTCCCCACGTAGCAACACTTTATGGTTGGCATTTTGTTGGGCCTTCATTGCAGTCTACTTGTATATCGTTTTGTAAATAAAATTCTATTTCGTTGTTGTCGACGATCGGAAATTTTCTTTTCCTTCTAGGAAATTATGGTCAATGTAGTTTTAATTACTGTAGCCGTAAAACGAATCATAGTGCAAGGGGTCATGAGCAAAATCGCGCACTACGCGAATACCAGGAGGATGCTGAAGTTTATACTGCATTTAGAGAAAAGGATAGCAACAGTTTACACACAAGAATTTTTGTCAAGAATCCTGTGTAATCAGAAGAAGATGTGGAGAAAGATATAGAGCGGAGGCCGGTGGTTTCTGTGGGTAAAACGTAGTTCGGAAAAGAATGCGAAAACGCTACCGTGCAAAGAGACCAACGCGTCGGAACCGACTCGACCAGTTACGGGGTTAATATTCCAGGAGCCATTGCAACTAATAAAATGTTTTCACCACGCGAAACGAACGGTGCCGACGCGACGCGTCGCCGGCGATAAAAAGTTCGAAACGTGTTTCCCTGCACTCGAGGTTTCCACGATGAATCCGTCTAATTGGCGGGAGAGGCGAAACGCTCGTCAGCTGGGGAATTAGACAGTCGCTTAATAAGAGCCCGACATAGGTAATAACGCCACTCTCGCCGGAGAGTTTCGAGAATCTAATCCCGAGTTAGGAAAGCGCCGCGCCGGAGCTACGGGTTGCTCAACGGTTCGTTTCGTCGTGATAACCTCGCAGGAGAGGTGTCCTGCTCAGTTAATATCCCCCTGGAGCGTCTCCGCGACTGATGGTACCGGCGCAGCGTGCGTGCAATCGCGACAGGTTGCCTAATCCTGGACTTAGTTGCTTGTACTTATCTTTTACTCGGCACTTAACAATTTATTAACTTCATAATTAACCCTTAGCACTCGAACGGTGACTCAGAGTTACCATTAAAAATTGCTGTACCATTATTCAAAAAAATTTTGTTTACATTATTAAATATGTTGGTATCTAATCAATTACTAAATATTTAAATATTGTATGAGGAATTATATCAATTTTATATTCATCCAGAGAAACAAATTAATATAGAATGGAATTATTCTAGATCGGAAGAAATGTTTAATTTTCGAGTTAAAGTAGCTCCGAGCGCAAAGGGTTAGCACGTAACAAAATCAGCTCGTTAGTATAATCGTATTATTCCACCTAACCAAATTTCAAAAGTTCCCAGCAGATCGTAGGACGACGAGCCGCGAAAGCCTGAAATCTCGTCAATCCCACCTTTTTCACACAATTATCATTTCGCGAGGCGTCGTTACGCTGCCGTCCGGTTTTCGCGTCGCGTGTTGCCGAGGCGTGGTGCTTCGCCGGGGACGGGTACAGGTTGTTTCGAGAATGGCGAGCCGGTTCAGCGAGGCTTAAGCGTGCCACTGTGTCAGTAACAGGACTCCCCGTAAAAGAGGCTCGGCCACCGAGGTCGCGACCCACGACCCCACTACGTGATACCCCTTAACACGTAACGAGCCTCGAACAGTTCTCAAAAGCACCTGCGCTGCCTATTAAACCGCTAATAAGCCGGCTCTCTTCGGCCGTCGAGGATGTTCGAGTTTCGAAACACGGTCAGGGTCTCGTCGACACGCTGCCGGGTTCCATTGTCCCGACATTCGCGGCCGAACCCGATTGTTTCCACTTCGAACAGCTGACGCTAACCTACCCGGGACACTCTCTTCGGGAATACGTTGGTCGGGGATCACTCTGGAGCACGAAAATCAAGTTTTGTTTAAAGAATTTTTTACGGGAATGTAATGAAACGAATGGAAAATCTTCAAACTTCTCTTGCTCATTGTTTGATCTATTCAGTGCGATTTCTATCGATTGATGTGATTGATCTTTCTCAGCACAAGGGTGCAGAAACTCGTAAAATTGTCGCGCAGTCGACAGTAGAGTCGGCGGTTGTCAGACGACTCGCTTTCGAAATTTCGGGCGATCGAGCCCGATCTTATCGACAGCGAATTTTCTCCCCGCGTAAGGCTTGAAATGTGTCAATTATCCTGGGTTCGGGTTTCCCCGAGGCCAGACGTTTCTCACAGGTAATGGGGGCCGATGACTTTTTCCTTTCGTCTACCCCGGAGCCACTGATTTCCATCGGCGAGTCTCTGCCTAGCCCGGCATCTCGGTGACGAAACCGGGATACCGTATTAGACAGGAATCCGTGCAGGCTTGTGTTTCGAGGTCCGCGAGTGAAAGGCCGAACGCCGAGAGGTACCAGCAGCAGCTACCCGTCCGGAGAGCAAACATATTGGACAACCTGCTGGCCGATACTGGAATTGAAATTCGAGGAACTGTCGTGAGAAATTGGACATCGACGTGCATTGGTATTGGACGAGGGGATCTTCAAGAAATACTCCTTTTCAAGTCTCCCATAGCAAATAGGATACTTAAACTTCTTATCTGAAGATAAGGATAACTCCAGGCTCATCGATAACTGTTTCAATATTTAATCCTGCGAATGGCTCTTCTTCTTTTTATAGTAAGAGACTGTCGTAAAGGTTGGGGCAGTCCTTTTTCCCACAGTAACGCACTGGAAACACCAATGTCATGGTTGTCAACTTTCTTTCTGTTTATAAACAAACTATTCAACTCAAAAAATGTATGCTCTTGTATGATGTCTGGTTTGATCGCGTAACACCGGCTTGAAGAGGTCTCGTCGGCGATCCACGTCTGTGCGGGGTTCGCGAGGCGAAATTGAATTCGACCCGATTTATTGACCCGGTCGAACCGTCGCGACCCGCCAAGACACATTGTTAACCGGCTAACGGTCGCTAACTGCCGGTGGAATCAAAGTTTAAACGATTCTATTCCTGGCCTGTCGACGCATCGGCCTGCGAACCAGGCTCGTCCCTCTGTTCTGCTCGGTCGTCCGGAAATTCGCGTTGCTGCTGGTCCGTTTCTGGATCTATCGTTGCGCTTTGCTGCAGATCCGACTATTTCGCAGTGTAACAGAACAATGAGATTCCTACTTAGATTCGGCGCGAGAGACACTAAACTCTGTACACCGGCGAGGCTGCGGTTTATCGAAGGCTACCGAATATCTCGAATCTTTTCCGAATCGAACAATTCCTCGTGAAAGGAGTGGATTGCATTTCTGTCTTATTTCGGTTATTGTGTTCTATGCGCTTCAATGGTCTGCTGTCTTATCGTTTGATAAGACTGAGATAAGACTGAGCAAAAGATCGAGTATTCAACGGAATAATTATTTTTTGAAGCCATTGTTCAAAAAGTGTGAAATATAGCGAAACAAATGTTGCTGCGCATAAAAGCGACGAGAAGAATAGTTTTATACCATTTTTGGAGCCCAGAGCGTATCGGGCACGTCGCCGCCATTCAAGGTTAGCCCAATTCGACCTGCCTAATTACTATTTCTGTCCTGACCGGGCAGCGGTCGCCGCGGATGTTCGTTTCGAGCCTCGTTTATTAGACGCCCACGCAGCTCGAACGTGACTTTATGCACGCGCCCAAGCGTTGATTGAATCAAGATCGATATTAATTTGATGTAACGGGACACGGTAGGCTCCTTTTCCTGCTTTGGGATGCGTGTCGACGTCGGTGACGGAGGTGTTGGAATGCGACAGCGTTTGACGGCTCATAACGTTTCTTCTGTTCTGTGCCCGGGAACCACGATGACTTTCAATGAATCGTCTTCTTGGAGCTGATTATTGTGGGAACACTATCAGAACGGTGCATCGAACGGGATTCACGTTCGTGCATTTGTCACTGGCGAGGCTACTCTTGTCTGATATCGAGATCGATACCGAGAAACTATTGTGAAATCCTAAATCCGTCGGTCAGTCAACTTTCCTGTGACCAGTTTCTCTTATGGTTCTCTTCTATTTTAAATTCCTCGCTGTGATCGCCTGTCCGTAATTTTAATAGACTATTTCTTAGCAGAAGATACTTGAAGTACTACATTAATGTATAATGAGAAAGGCCAAATATAAAACTGTAAGGACATTAAAATTATTAAAATGATTAAAAGTGGAAATGCATTTTCATTTATCCTGTCTTCTACAATCGACTTGAACAACTTTTATTTTGCACAAAGATTCGCTACTAATCAATTACAAGCCATAAGCGAAGTGAAACATAATGGTTATCGCAGAGGTCGTTGAATTAATACTACACATTTCTTTCAGTCGAGGTACCTCGTTTTTAATTTCTTATAAAATGACAAAGGCATATTTATAGACAGTCGACGTTTATTGCGGGTCAAGAGTCGATGCACTATAGCGGTACACAAATAATAATCCGAGGAACATGAATTGCAAAATGAACGCCTTTTACGTGCTTGAATAAATGAATTTATTTAACACTAGATATACGACGTACGCGACTTCGACGGGTCACAAAAATCGTAAATATTAATTCTTGGCTGTCTACACTCACTTGTAGGTACTAATACAACAGAAATGTATTTCTTTGTTGTCCCATCGAAGAGGCGCACCTCGCAAAAATCAGAAAAAATTCATGAACAATACACACTGATACTATAAAAGTATAAATGGCGTTGCTGTTGAACTTCGATGCGAAATCTGCATTTTTCCGATTCCTTTGAAGTTCTAAAAATTACGCTTCTGCGTTCTGAGCTATTTTAACAGACTCTTTCGAAACAGAAACGTTCAAGAGAAACTACCATATAGTACTAGGTGGCAATAAAAGGACGTGCGACATGTTTGCCTAGGAACGCGGTTGAACCGTATATCTGTGCTCCATCTGCGAAGGTGGGTTCTTGTCTATTTTTCGTGTTCCTTATTGTTTCGCGCGGGTACACGCCAATATCTCTCGGCGGGGCCTGTCTGTGGTTACCGCGTCGGTAACGAGCCCTAAAATGTCGCAATATAACTCCGCGGGACGGTGCGGCGTTGTACGACCGTGCCGGGCAATACGTTTCATTGTCATTAGCCTAAGGGTCGCCATAAGAGAGAAATGGAAATCGATACGGAAACAATCGAACCGGTAGCTGGAACACGTTGCCGGCCTGGTCCTTGTACGATATGCGTGGAACCACCGCCGAGTACCGTTAGAAGCGTTACACGGGGCCCCGTTCAGCTTAACTCGACAGTTGAATTCGTTAGCGAGCTAGATTACGAGTAATGTGACGCCGCGCCAGGATATTTCCTTTTGGACGGGTTCGAGGAAAACCATGGATTCCGGGGGAGAAGGATCGATTCTTCGGAACGCAGAGCGTTCCCGAGGATCAACCTCTACATGGCGATCGTTAGGTCCTCGGGGGCCTCTTCTGGGCCCCCCAAGCGCGAACCAACGGAAGCCGCGAATCCGATGTTCAACAGCCGACACTCGGGGTCTCGGGGTCCCGGGGTTCCGGACAGACGAGTGACGCTGTCGCGAACACTGACTTTCACTGGAATCCGAGAGAGGATCTCCGAGACTTTGACGCGCGTGCACGCGCGACTCCGTGAACTTTCGCCACGCGGACGATTCGTCTTGTCGATGATGCGATTTCTAGGATCTCCGGGATGTTTACGCTGAAGAAACATCCGCTCCGCAAGTTCTCCTTCTGCAATTACTGGAATCGTACACGTGCTCATGCACGGGAAATCGTTAGAGTGGCAGGCATTGTTTGGTGGGGCATTCTACAATTAGGGTTGATATTTATGGTTTATATTGATTCAAGAAAAGTGAAATTCCTTACACACCGTCCCGACACGATGATGCAGAAGCGCGATGATCGAGTGGCGCAGTGTAGAACGGAGCCACCGTTTCGACGATTACATTCTGATTAGGATTCCAGGTACCGGGTGACCGTGAAATCGAAGTTAGTTGGCTGCGAGTCAAGGAGAGCGCGAGATCGGCCGGTCAATGAGAATTCGTTTTCACCCGACGCGACGGGCGACGGGCGACGCAGAGCCAGGCCCGAGAAGCAGCCCGGCCCAACAGCCTAGCGTGAGAACATTGCTATTCGAGGTCCGTCGGACGAAAGCAAGAAACAAACCACTCTCTTATGCGCACGCCAAGCTACTCTCGATTTTCTTGTTTCGCCGCGAAATCGCAGTCGAGGCACGTCCGTCCCGTCGTTACTCTCTGCCACTCTCCTCTCTTGTTCGCACGAGACCGTTTCCTGCGAAGTTCCGATCCTCTCCCTTCCGAAGATCGCGAGAATTATGATTTCTTCATCTGACCTATTTATTTTTACCATAAATGAAAGAATAGCGGCTTGTTCCTTTCTCTAGAGTGTCCTGAGTGTACATGGGGACCTTGCCCACAATTCTGAAGACGCCCGGCCAATTTGTTACGTCCAAAACCTGATCTCTAGATTCCATATCCCCTAACAATCTAGCTCCGGCAACTGCAACGATGCTCTTCTCCGAATTTCTCTGTTTCCATCAGACCGATCCGGTCTCGATGAGGATCCTTATGGTAAATAAGAACACGTCTTTCTCCCGCGAGCCGCCGCACATGAAAAATCGTTGCATGTCGGTCCGAGGCACCGTCTTCGAGCAGACTCTAATCTCCTTGAAGCTGAAGACCTGGAATAAGTATGTTCGGTAACGGCACGAGAGCCGATGCTTCTTCTGCGTGCTTTCTATAGTCGGTTGACAAGGATTCGACCCTCCGAGAACGAGTGGAGAGGGGAAACACACCGCGGCACACACGAGAGACCCCGCAGTTGCACATTATACCCGTGATCGCCCGGGGCAACCACGAGCGGGAGGCTCGGCCAGTCATTCCCGACAAGTGCGCATCACGACATCGGTCTACCTTATATCCACCTACGTTTATATCCACCCACGTTTTCCACCTTATTCACCTTAACCCGCCGTCTGCTTTCGGGATATTTCTCACGAGGCCTCCTCTATCGTCCGAGGTTGACGAGACTCCGGCGTGGGTCAGGTCAAGAAACCGTCTCGCCTCGAGATCGGTCAACAATATCGGTCGCCGTCGACTCGTCGATTGTCCTTGACATGATTCCGGAGACCGTGGATTTTTCTAGCCGATCACTATCGCGTGGGCTGCCTACGTTCATACCAGTTGCTCCAATTCTGCGGGCTTCCGGCTGGAGTCACTGTAGGCAAAGCAAAATTTCGATGCGGATTCGAAAAGTAGGATTAAATTAATTTAAGGCTGCCAATTTTTTAACCTTTATCACCACCGGTTTATGAACAACACCACCAGACAATCAGATCGCCAGCGGTCAAATCTTAGTGGCTGGACAGGAAGCAAGTTGTCAGCAGGCTTCGCAGTCCTTCGACGACCGCCAAAGAATTTTAGCCCCTTGAGCAAGCTCCGAGCGCTACCTCTCGGTCCCCTTGGAATGCTTCTTGCTCATCGTGTCCTGCAGGTTTGCTCGGAGGCAGAATCGGGCACCCGTGTTCAGGAACCTAGCAGTCACGCGGCATTGATCCGGGCTAATCCTGCAATAAGGCTGATAGGAACAATGTCCGAGGCGACGTTTCGTTTTTACCGATGGAAACGTAACTCGACGGGTCGTTGCTAAGCCAAAGAAACGCGAGTCCACGCTCGATCGAATCCCCCATCAACGGAAGAGTCATTACTCCGGGCTGCAAGCAGAGGATGATGTCCCCGTCGGAGATGCTGAGCAGCGGAGGCAGGGGGCGAGAGGAAGCGTAGAATCGTAACGTATCATTATCATCGTAAAGCATTCGTACGATTTACCATCATCGATCATGGCCGGGACGCAAGAAATCGAAAAGCTGCGCGGCCAGCAAGCAACGTCCCAGCAGCCAGGGGAGAGAAGAGAGACAGAGAGAGAGAATCATTACGTTACGCAAGATTAACTCGCCTGCCGTCTTCTTCTCTTTCTCTCGTTTTAACCTCTCTTCGAAGGCAGACATCGCGGCGAGATCCGCCGCGCTGGGGTCCGCGTCCCTCTCGGCGTGTTACGTCGATTACCGGCTCGCGTGTTTTGCAACAACAATACAGCTGTGCATACAAATGCATACAAATAACCCGGCAGGTTAGCCGGGGCTCCGAAAGAATTACCCAAGAGAAGCGTTGGAGGTCGGAGACGTGTGGGATCATCGAACGTCGGCCCGTGTGTTTCGACGCCGTGGAAGAAGGACCAACAACAACGAAAGAGAAAGACAAGAAGAACAGCAGCCATAGGGGAGGGGGCTCGTGCATGTGTACAGAATAATTACCTAGACTCCCGTCGACCATTGTTGCCACGCAAATCACTAACGAGCTACTGGAAGAGGTGAGAATGCGTCCTGCGTGTTCCGTCGCGAGAACAAGAACCAACGATCCAACGCGACGCGGCCGGACGGATTGTCTGCTAACAAAAAAAAAAGAAAACGATCACGAAGGAACTTTGATCTATCAGGAGGATTATGCAAACCGAGTGGATGTGTTTGTTATTGGCATTTCACGGATATCTGCGATTCAGAAGGAACAACACCAGACAAAGAGACGAATGCGTTCCTACGCTTGCTCCGACGATGTTCCTCGATGGAAACCGGAGATTAGATACCTGGAAAAGCTCTTCGAGTATGTCTTCGGGGTGTGGAGAGCGTCGCGAAGATGCTGGGTTGAACACTTTGCTGTAATCGTTTGAATAAGATTTAGGAGGCACAACCCTTTTCTGTTGCTTTAAAATGTTCTTCGACGAAAGTAGTGGATGCTTGTAACAGATATTTAGGTACGTCTCAAGGTGCGAGGAATCTAAGAATGTTCGATTGAACCCTTTGCTTTACTGTTTCCAATAACATTTCACTTGCTCTTCTGTGTCTCTCTACATGAGAACAATCGAGATTAGATTATGGAAAAGTTCCTGGCGCTTATCTCCAGATCAAGAAAAGTGTTTGGAGGTTTAGACAAGATTGATCAGGACAACCGGGTCGACAACCTGAAAAATTGCCGTTGTACATTACGAGCTCCCTCGCGGGATGTCTTCATCTCGTCAGGATCAGAGTTATGCGCCTAGCCAGCAAGGGTTTGAGCCCGTAACCGTTTGAGAACGAGCAAGGTGGTCTTTGCACAACCGCAGGTGAACGTTATTAACGATCGAGTCGTTTCGTCGAACCGCGGCCGTGCTGAAAAGTTTTTTTCCTTTTTTCTCGGCCTCTATATTTTCTCTCTCTCTCTCTCTCTCTCTCTCCCACTCTTTTCTCGCGAACGCGTTAACAGAAACTCCCCGGCTGGCTGGCTTGTTTAGTCAAGACCGAGGCCCAGCCGAGTTCACTTTTTCCGGGCGGAGGTTTAACGACCACTTAATTGTAGGACTGGCATTACGAACGCTTCGTTAATTGCAGCTCGCGTGGAAACGGAGCAATACGGCGTGCCCGTCGTCGTGGGAAAGAGACGGGACACAGAAGCGTCTGGAAAAAATCAGGGGACCCTCGAATTCAGGTCGGACGCGCGTTTTCATTCCTCGCTTTGATTGACCACCCCCTTTCCCGCCTTTGTTTCCCTTCAAAACGATCACGATTTTCACAGCGCAATAACTTTCGAACGAATTTTACATTATTATCTGGGTTGGGGGATTTCCAAAAAATACAGCAAACCTAATGTTCTACTTTAACATGTTTAATTGCTTGCTACTGGTCGAAGCGAGAATGTCGCTTACTAGATTATGACGGAACAGTAGTAGCAAGTTTGGCAGTTCGATGTTAAAACGATTCGAACCTTCTGCAACCGGTCGTTTTACAAAACTCGAGATTCCCGCAACAGATGTAATTACGATCGTCTACATCGGTGCATAATCGTAACCCACGCAAGCTCCCTCCTCATCGAATCCCTAGTTCTCTTATAATCCCTGGCGCGGCAAACATAGCGGCTCGCGTGTCGCATTCGGTATCATCCCGACTAATTAAAACGTGCAAAGTCGAACTCCCGGTTGCAGTTTTATCCGGCGAAGTCTCGATAGCCCGCCCTCATTAAACCGTTCGTATTTCTGAGTGTCTGCGATCGGCGAAGTGCGAGGAGAGACACGGTCGTCCTTGCAGGAGGCGAGCTGTCTCCTAGAAAAATCGGTGCCGGGGGAACCCGTAAGTGTTTCCTCTCTCTCTCTCTCGCGTCTTTAATCCTTTCGTCGATCAATTTCACGCGATAGGATCGCAGCCTGGTGGGGACAGGTTTCCAGAGTGAGTCGGGGTTTCGACTCGGTGTGGACACCGGATGTGGGATATGCAGAGGCGACGAGACGCGTGGGATTCCCGCGTGCACGCGAGCTTCTTCCAGCGACGTCCTCGCCGAAGGGAAGCGCGCAACCAGAGACCCCTGTAGCGGCCTGATCGGCGGATTCCTACTTTCCTGAGTTTTTCTGAGATTCCTGTCTGCTGCGCGTAATCGCTGCATTTTCAAACTCGATTTTCTCGAAAACGAAGCTTCGGATGAATAAAGTATTAAGTCGCACGCTGTATACATATGTATATCAAATCGTTTCGCGTTAAAACGAACGCGTGAGTGAGGCAATCTTTTGTCGTACACCTATACTACTTCACCTCGAAGTCGCCTCGCATCGAAACGAAAGACGGAACTACGAACGAGAGGCTTCTTTCCCAGCCAGTAGAAACCTCCTTCGCCATCGCCGGGACAAATCGCTGATTGCGGCAAGCAACGCGAGGCGACGCGACGCGGAGCGGCGTGCAGCCCCGGGGAAAACGAGCCTCGAACTCCAAGGGAATAGAAATCGCCAGCAAAGAAATCGTAGCGGTACCGTCGCCGACGTTCCCGCATTGTCTAACGCGCACACGTGGCCCCCGTCGCTCGTTCGACGGGAGATTTACGCTCCTCTCCACTCGGAGAAACTCGCGGTAAATTGCTTTTCCCTAGACCGCTTCCGAGAAACCCGCGGTCGCGGGATTATACAAGATTATCGGCAAAAAGAGAGAAACAATCGACCTAAGAGCGAACGAGCACGACACGTATGCACATATGTACCCGTGCGCGCTTACGCCAACGTGGACGCCGCCAGCCTCCTATGAACTCCCGCTGAAAGAATCGACCCGGGAGATTAGGCGATAAAGTAATTGCATGGGAATCGAAAATGTAGGATTCGGAGAGCCGGTAGCGTGGTCCGCTTTTTCCTCCGACCCTGAAAATACTGAACATGGATTGGTATGTAGACATTGAACCCAGTCCCACCTCTGAGCAGGTGAATTTAGGGCGGGTTAAGTCATCATTTCATATCGTGTAATTTTTACCTATTTTCACGACGTCAGATTGCAGTACTCTTTCCCATTCCAGTCATAAAAAATTATAGGCAGTCTTTATGAATAAAAGTACCGGCGAAAGTCAAACCTTCCCGGTTGAAACAAAATGATAGATAGTTTGCAAGACAAAAATTCGTAACTCCAATCAATCTCCATTAGACGATAGAAAATAGAAAAATCGAAAGTCCATGATTTATAAACAGACCCGAAACGGTAAAAGTCTTACCTCGATCCTCCTTTCAGTCTGCATATTCGATCACCATCAAAATCCCAGCTATTAATCACACAAAAAGCTTGAAACGGAACCGGGACCGATCTCGGAAAAAAATCGATTAGCGATTCATAGTTCTCAGTATCGCAAAACAGGAAGCGTGTATCGATTGGGGGACCGCTCGAAGAAAAGATCACTTTAACCGACGCCGATGGCGAGAAGATCGAATCGTAATGTAAAAAGCGGTCGTCGAGGGTCCATCGTGTCTTTCGCGATCCGCCTAGAGAGAGAATCCTGATCCGGTTCGTCCATAATTCCACGGATTTTTCCACGGTGTTAATTCCTCGAGGTTAGCGTCAACGACACACCTATCGTTCCGGCGAGTTATTTCGATCCCGGCGTGCGACGAATCCTCTCTCGCCGAGAGATCATCCATGGAACGCGCGCCGGCTATAATCATTTCTCGCTCCCATTGCGACGGCCATTCCTCCTGATCGCTTTCGCATCCTCCGCGCCGGGACCAATGACAAGGATTATCTCCTCGGATCGTGTCCTAACACTTTCACGATAATGACACGGGACAGAGCGTGAGCGAATGAACGAACGAACGCGCGGCGATCGTTGTAAAAACCGGCAGCGTTCGAAGGACGTGAACGGAATAAATGCGAGCGGCGAGGACGCGAACGAGTTGTATCGCCGTACTAGCCGTATCGCCAGGCATAATTCTAACCTTTCTCTTCCGCGGTAGTTAGGCGGAACGCGAAAAATACACCGCGAGATTCGATTCCGCGCCCAGGTAAAATCGAAGACACCATCGCGTCACGTTGTTGGACACGACGTTCTGCGTCAGTTCATTCCCAGCTTCGCACTGCCTTCTACTCAATTAGCTGCCCAGACCGCTAACAGCCCGGCTAAACCTCAAGATGTTATTGCCGCTTTAGCGGATCCGTTCGCGAACCGCGGTATCGCGTCGATAGTTGATCACATCATTCGATGCTCCCACGTCTTGTTGTTAAGACACCTCCGACATTGTCTTATGTACAAATATATATTTCTTCCATCGCCTCCAAACATAATTATTTCACAGAGCCTCTAATAAAAATATTATCATTCGATTACGGATTTTCTGAATTCATGAAAAAATTGATACGCTAGATAAAAGTCTCAGTCGATTCCCGCTATCGAGTTCTCTAGGAGAGACCGATCTTTGTTAGCTTCCTGTATGCAGGTCGTGCACCTTGGAATCGCCGGTGGTGCACCGTGCGCGTGCAACGGTATTTTCTGATTGGCCGGGCATCGCCCACGTCACGGTCTGATTGGCTAACGAGGTGACGAAGCAGCCTGATCTTTAATTGCCTTAATAAAGGCTGTTGTCTCCAGGCTGCGTTGAATGCCCACCGGTTCCACGTCTGCTTAGATCCGTTGTTGCGCACCTGGCATCTGCGCGCACCTACGCCCATCGAGGATCGGTGGAGCCACCTTTGTGTCTCGACCTTATTAGAGATTAGAGGCGCGAGAGTGGGCTTGCATCTGGGTCGCGTTTAGAGCTTAAGGACTGGCAAGGACTCGCACGAAACCGTGTCAAGGACGGCCTCCGAGGAAGCTGGCAAACTCCCCTACCACTCTGCCGATCAACCTGCTGTCCAATTATTGCCAATCGCGAGACAAGTGTCTCGCCGATTGTGCAACACCGTGTCTCAGCAGGTTGCTGCGAGCCCGTTCCTTCGACCTCGGATTAGTAAATCGGCGTCGATCGATCGTCCGACCGACGGATTAGCACCGCAGGCCAAACGGAGAGGGAGAGAGAGCGAGAGAAAGACATGGTCGAGTCTGTCCCGGGGATGATTTATAGAGGCATCGATCGAGATTGCGATATTAATTAGTATCGGTCCGGGTTTGCTCGTGGGAGCCGAGGTGTTGCTCGCTCGCTCGCGATTGGGTCAGCGGATGAATAAATTGGCCTCGGATGCTGGCAACACGGCGGCGCGGCGATTCTCTTCGCGAGCGAACGCGCGCGCGCCCGTCCAGACGTATTGAGACGCTCGCTTTGTTCGAAGAAAGCGCGATACCTTGCCGAGATCTCCCTGGTCCTCTAGTGAAACGTTCAGCTGGATGGAATCGTTTCGGTGTGGAAGCGTGCTGCGATTTCAATTCTTGATGAACGGCTTGATAGATTGCGGACACGCTCGTGCTTTCGATACCGCTGCGCCGCGCCGCGCCGAGCCGCGCCGAGCCGAGCAATCCGCAAAACGAAGTGCCGAGGATGCTTCGCTTGCTCGGGGATGCTTCGTACGAGAAGCGAAAGCAAAAATTTATGTTCGAATTTATTGCCGATCTTGTTACATTGCTCGCTTTCGATCCTACGGTGTGTATGCACTTCGTAAACCAGAGAGACGGATAGAAACTCCGTGCGAGAATGTTTCATTATCGGCTTCTCGGTGAAAGGAAAAATTTGTACGCGGAGCTTCTGGTGTACATTGTTTTCGATTCCTGTAGGAAGTAATTTGCCGTGAGTAGAGAGCCGTGTAGAGATCCAGATAGCCGTGCGAGGTTCCGAATGAGATTAAAAAGCTTTTGTTGTGTTATTTTTCTGCGCGCCGAGTGAACAGACGAAAAGGTCGGTTGTTTGAGAACGATCCATTACGTTCGAGGTGAAATTAAGAATGGCATCCGTGTTATCGCGTGGAGATCAATTGATTTTACGCGAAGTAGTAAACTCGAAACGAAATTAGCGGGGAATCCGAGATCCAATTCAACAATAAATATTTCCCGGTGGTTTTGTTTAACCGGGGGCGGAGGGGCGGAGAGGCTGGAATTCGCGGCGCGAGTTGATTCATCGGGAACGATTAAAATCGCGGTTCGACGAAGAGACCAGTAAAATCGCGAATTCCTTCGCGGCTGAGCTGCGCCTCTCTATTCGATCTATCCGCGGAGATAACTCGCGCCGCTCGATGGAACTTTTTGCCGGGGTTCGAATCGATTGCGTCGAATCTACGCTCTGTTTAACCGCTTTCCGTCCGGGCTCTCCGAGCTGACTTCCTGTCGTCCGTCGCGCGTTCACAATTGACTTCCGGCCAGACTGTCGAACACTACACCACCGATGGACAAAAGCGCGGCGGCAAACTACCGCCGCGATTCCACCGTTTCGCTGAAATTTTATCGGCGCTTCATTCGCAACGGCACACAGTTTCTAAAGGAAGGAGTTTCTATCGCTGAGCTGCAAAATCCCTCTGTTTCCTTGCAAGTTTTAAAACTGGAACTACCAAGCATTAAACGCGGCTGATGCACAGTGAGCGATTAAATTGTTAGAGTCACTTGCATCGAATGGGTTTGCATTGAAACGATCAATTGTTTTGTTCAGATCTAGCTGCATTCAATTCTTGTTATTTTGATTGCGTAGGTCTAGCTACAGTGAACCACAGTAACATTCGGATATTTTTAAAAGGACGATAACTCTTTTAATATCAAATCATACGACTTAGATCTTTTTGAGAAGTTTAAACAATTAATTTACTATACGACGTGAAAAAAGAAATTTTGAAAAAGATACAAGGTTGTAGATCTGTGTCAATTATACATATTCTGAAAATTTGAATTTCATTCTGAAAAAAGCTACAGGCATTGAAAGATGCAAAAATCCTTAGATTTGTTTCAGTTGTAATATTTTAAGAACAAAACTGAATAGTAGCAAATAGTGGTCGTTACTAAAACCGACGGAATAAATCACGTGTAATAAAATTTGCCTACACCGCTAATCGAACCGCAGTAAAAGGTATCGTCTCCGTTTCGTGGGCTCAGAAATTCCCGATTAGGCATGAAAATCTCGCGCGTAAATTAGTTTATCGTAGACAAGGTTTCTGTTAAGCGGTCACAATAGGAATTCCGTGGTTGCTGGCGCGTTTAGGCATCACGGATGGCTTTTTGTCGGTGCCCGTGATCTTTTGTTTAGCCCATACAAGGGAGCACCATAATTTTCTCCAAAGAAAGACGCGCTCCGGGGCACCGAGGAGAACTCTTGCTGCCTCGAGCCGGCCAGCCACAACTTTATTTCTCCATAAAGCAGAGTGAATT
The DNA here is from genome assembly GCA_028455795.1 of Lasioglossum marginatum. Taxonomy (NCBI): domain Eukaryota; kingdom Metazoa; phylum Arthropoda; class Insecta; order Hymenoptera; family Halictidae; genus Lasioglossum; species Lasioglossum marginatum. The sequence continues at coordinate 2,583,795 of CM052242.1, forward strand.
CTCGTTCTTGCCTCGGCCGGCCAGATGATCGCCTCGTTTCGTGATTGCCACGCACTGGAAAATGATCGTCAGCCACGAGAACCGAAGACGTATTACTCTTCTTGCCACCGACACCCCGCACCCCTCTCCTCATACAGCACCCTTTTATTTTTTCGTCGACGAAAGCGAGAGAGAAAGAGAACCCCGCAGAAAGTCGTATAACTCATCCCCTCTGTTGTCTTTCGCCTGAGAAACCCGTAAATTTGACCAGAATTCGACACGGTTATTCTTCTCGCCGACGAATCTCGGCTACGGCGATAATCATATTCGCACAGTGGGCGAAAATTTCAATCTAGCGGGTTAAAACTGTTTCAGCATTATTTTAAGATTTAATACTCGTGAGTACACTTTCACTGAGATGTACGAAATCAATTAATGTTTACCTGGTGCAAGCAAGTATAAAACAGTAAAATACATGAATCTCTAATTATCATTATTAAGATCACTTGGAGCGATGCAAATGCTTAAGAACGACGTTTATTAACGTTATTTAGCTTGGTCTGTCGGGAACTTTTTAGCAAAATCTTAATGAGCGCGGGCTATTAGTAGTGCTCTTACCCGATAAAATCGTCGAGACTTTCATTTGCCCATTGAGCATACGCCTCGGCATCCTCGCGGGGACTTTCTGTCGATTTACATTTACCAGTCCGGCGTTCGCAATCTGTAATTTCGTGCGTCGTTTTCGATAAGGTGTCCGTAGAAAGTAGCGTCAAAGAAATTCCACGGATAACGAGATGGCGTCGTCGTCGCGGGATTAAAACGCGAAAGTGGCGAACGAAATCTTAAATAAGCGAGCTGCTATCTAGGATCGTGACATTATCATAAGCGAAGCAATAGATATCCGCGGAGAGCACGCTCTCCTAATCGAGACTGTCGAATGGAAATCTCATCGGTTCGTTGATCAATGAATTTAAACGATCAGAAAATTAGAAACCGGATCGGATGAAAAATAATATAGAAGATCACTGTCTAACGAAGCACTTTGGAGAGCGCGACACTAAGCCGAAACGAAATTTTTATTCTGATAGCTCGGACGCATCCTAATTATGTTCCAGTGGCCGCGTATGCTTGCGGCATTAATTAGAAAGACATCTGGGTCGGTTAGCGCATCGTAGCAACACCGGTGAAATTTTTGTTCGGCTGTCGGAACGAATCGAACTCGATCTTTTGCCACGAGCAACAACGGTCGAGCGTAATTCCTGGCGTTTCAAGTTTGCGTCCGCTCGGAGACCGAGAGAAAAACCGAGAACACGTTCCCCCGCGTATAGCTTGTTCTCTTCAAGCCTGTTGCAGATGCAGCTTTCGTAACGAGCGAAAGTGACGCGCCTGCATCTCCGCGGGATCGTTTTGTTGCACTCGCGACGCGAGGTATCGGCTGCCTCGCGAATATTTGGAAAGCGCGCCGTTCAATCGAGTCTCCCTTCAAGTTAACCCTTTCGCGATCTCCAGAAATCTACAAAATCTACAAAGCTCAATGAAACTTGAGAGCGAACTCTCTTGCTTGATGTCAGACGGAAAACAGTTGTCAGTATCTCCATAAACGACAAGACTGAGACACGTCCTGCTTCTTAGAGTTCCATCAACTTTCGCGTGCATGAGAAAAACTCGATATCAGAGTAACGCAAGGGACGAATAAGGGTTTAACGAAATTCTAAGGCAAGTGAAGCAAGTATTCGTCCCTCCCGTGCACGGAAACGTTTTCCGCGTGCACCCAAGGGGATAATGCGATGTAAAACAAATACCGAGAACTCGATTAACATATTTCCAAGGAAAACCAACCTGCTCCTCCCCGTGAAAACGTGGAAGTGCATAAAACTGCGTGAAAACGCACGGTCAGCGAGAAGACATGAGGCGTAGCAGCAGAAAATTTGCGAACGTTCGTCGTAAAAGCGAGATATTATAAAAGAATTTTCTCTGCCAAGCGTAATATGTTCTGGAACAGCGAGAGATCAGCGCGAGTTTCTCCGGTGATCGACCGTTTTAGCGTCGCTTGTCGACTTCCTCGCGAGCCATTACACCGGAAACCTTAAATTTCCGTGCGTCGACGGAGTTTAGTGCTCGCAACCATAACTCCACCCTTCCGAGAGAAAGAGAGTTTCGTCGGTGTGGTACGCGAGACGCGTTGCGATGGTCTCCAGGGTGGAAACACGGGAAACGGGAGAGGAAACGTCTTCTGGTAGGCGGCCGGCTGATGAATGACCGATTTAAGATTCCTAGGAGATAGCTACCCGGCTCACGTGACTCTACTCCTCACCTGAATGGCTTCTGTTCTTCTCTGCATGGCACGTTCATAGCTATTCGAAGCCGGCTTTTCTTTCTCCCCTGGCTGCCGCGCCGATGACTGCCCCTAAATCTTCCTTCAAACATAATAATAGAGTTTGAAGAGGATCCGGCGCGCGGCGCTGTCGGAAAGTTTGATTAGCTGCCTCGTTCATCCAGCATATTGCTTTTCGCGGTCGATTGTCTCCGACGGTTTCGCGAGGAATGCAGCCGCGAGAACTTTTTTCATAATGTCGCGCCGTTTTCGGCGGGCCCCGCAGCCGGAAAATGAAATTTAACAAGGGTGCTTTGTACAGTTCCCACTATTAACCCTTTGCGGTTCGACGTGTTTTCTCTCGTTCATCTCGGAACTTGCCGAAGCATTTTCTAACGCAATTGTATTCCCATGTAAGCTTTGGCAGGCTACGACACAGCTGAGAGATACTGTAGTTGCTGTTACTGCTAAATGAAGTAAATTTATATTGTTATATAGAAAATGTATCGTAATTTTAAATTGACGTTATATGCAATTTTACTTTAACTAGTTGTTTGTCGCGTGTGAAAAGTGTTTAAACATTGCAAAATTTTCTGTTTCAGGCAACGAGGAAGATTTCGAAATGCGGATATCTGTTCGTCGCCCCCGGCTGGGACTTCTCGAACCCGCTGAACCGGACGAAGGTAAGCGGAAATTAATGAATCGGGAAGCCAGCGTCGCAAGACATGCTCTCTCTCTCTTTTTCTCTCTTACTCTTTCTCTCCGCTATCTCTCCTCGGATTCGCGTACCGTGGACCGCAAGTTACCGCGAGCGGGGGCCCCGCGGAAGCGGTCGAGAAACGATCGGAGGTGTAGATCGGAAATGCTACGTCGAGCCCATCGATCACTTCCGTTTCGATGCCTCGAGGGGTCGCGGCGCGTTATCGACACTCTATGATCGGCCGATCGTGTTACAAGATCGATCGAACCGTGCGCGCAATTTTCTCATTATCGAGAAAGCGAGGATCGGCAACCGCGTGCACCGCGTATCGTCAACGGCTCCGAAACGGATCTCCACGATCGTTTGTACCGTTGGGATCGTTCGATCGTTTATTTCTCCGTCTATCTATCCGATCGCTCTCTTTCTCGTTCCCGATGTTCTGTTACCGATTTTCGTCGGTTTTGTTCGGGTTTAAAGCAACGTCCGCGGAACGTGACTTGTAAAATGCAAACACAGCCGACGTCGATCTCGGTCCGGTTCTTTTTCCTTGTTTTATATTTACGACCGCGAACGGATCTCGTTCCTTTCTAAACTTTCTCCCGCGAGCGACGTATCTACGATCCTTAACGCGTCTCGTATCCGATTTTTCCCTGCTCCCCCGGACCCGCGGATCGATAAACGAATCGGCGATCTCGCGGAGAACCGGCCAATTTCCCAGGCAGTTCATTGAAAACCGAGATTTATATTGATCGCCGCGGCTGCCAACCCGCGATCCTGCCTTTCTTCTCTCTTTACCTCTGTGCGTTATCGAAACGATTTCTTCCCACCGGTCGTCTTCGTTACCGGGCGAAATTAGAGAAATCACTACGGTTAATAAATGTCCTCGGATCGCCGTGGAAATTGATGTCTTTCGCACGTGTCCCGGCCGTTAACAAATAACGTACCGTATAATCGATCCTACGGTCTCTTTCAGAGCAATTCGTTTTAATTCTACCTTGCAGTAGATAGCTTTCCAGTTTATCAAGAAATAATCGAAATAATCGCAGACGTCGGCAAAACATATTTTCATTGCAAAATAAGTTGGGTTCGAATGAATTGATCAATTATATTGCGAGGAATATTACGCGCTCTGGGAAACTTTGGAAATTACATGATGAATGTAAATCCACGATCGTCGATCGAGGTAGTGGAGGATAAAGGTCCGATTCCGCGCATCTCCGCGTGCGATTCACCGTGGAAGTCGGCCCGCGAATTTAAACGATCGATTATCGAATACCGCGGCGTTCTTTAAAGACGCTAAGTCCACTGGCCGTCCAGCCGGGGCCGGCGAGAAACGCACGAATAGAAAGCGGTTTCATGGATGACCGTGTTTGGCCTCGATCAACAGACTCTCCCTTGATTTTCTATGACAGCTGTGACTGGTCTTCCGCGAGTTTTTCATCGATTCCGCGAAGAATAGGGTATTCCTCTTCCGGTTGCGAGGCCGCTCGCTTCCATATATTCTCGAACGTGCACGGACCGCATGGACGGCCGTGTATAAATGCTAGATACAAAACCAGGGCAACCAAATTCTGTCCGAATCCCTGAACTCACGAGTATAAACCGACCTTAACACTAAACCTACCACCACCGGTCAAAATGACCGGTTCCAGATTATTTATTTTACAATTATTGAAATAATAAAAATGATTTCGTAAGGAATGCTTGTATAGATATCTTTAGAAGAGCATGTATTACGATAGGGGCCGCAAAAAGTCTAAATAAAATCAATCTTGTAATTTTTATAAGGGAACAAGGACCAGTTACTTTTAAGGCTCGGTAGGTTCAATGTTAAAACGTTACGCATGCAAAGGATCAAAATTATGCTCCCCCGGCGAGAAGTCTTTAAATCATCGAATTATCCTACCGATAAAAATCCTTATCGCTGCGACGTGTTTTGCGTGGCAAATTCTCCTCACCGTTCCTTCGATCTCCGATGATAGATCCCGAGTGCTTAACTACCGACAGAATATTAATACCAGCGATCGGGTACACTCTTCGCGCTAATTCGGAATGCAAACTTCGTCCATTAGGTCTAATAGGCTTGTCCATCACTTCGATCGAACATGGCAGCATCGATTGCGAACGAAATTCAATGCTAGCTGCCGCTCGAAAATTCATTAATTGACGTCACCGGCAATAAAATTCACGGGAGAAGATGTTGAACGCAGGCTTAGATCGAATTTGCATAAGAGATCATTCCCAGTATATCATTTTTGTTGGCGATCGTTCATGCTGAAGTGGTAAAAAGATGTTCTAAATTAGATACAAGATAAACAAAGAGAGTCGTTTTAATCTCATAAAAATGCATTGGGAGACTCGTGACAGATATTGTCGTCTCCCGATCGGAGCTAACAGTCGAAATTACTTCGAGCAAGACGCGAGCCCGTAAATCTCGGCCGTTTCACCGTGAGACACCGGAGAAAGTGAATAATTAGAAGCCGCCTTAAGGCCTTAAAGGCCTTTAAAGACTAGGCGACGCGAGCGGTGCGTAACAGTCGTCGATGCGGGCTATCGACTCCTTAATTAAGTGGAACCTTGTTAATTCATGCGCGAACCTCCGTGATTTACTTCTGCTCGCCCACCTTTTTCCGCCAGATTGTTCTGTGATCGCCCCTCCGTTGTTTTACATCTATAATTATTTTCTACTTTTTCACTCTTCTCTTGTAACTGGCAGTCTTCGAACTTTCATTGCTTTCGAAATAATTTGCTAATTGCCTACCGGCGGGTAAAAGAACTTTGTATTTACTTGTATTTAGAACTAGGAATTTCCGGAGAGCTTTTCTTGTTTTTGGATCGTTCCAACTGTTATTATCCATTCTACTAATTGTTAATTGAAGAGTTTCACGCATTTATAGCGTGTGGAAGTCTTTAAATAGTTGCGCAGCTACCCGTTAATGTGTTTTATAATATAATCATAAAGAAGCCAATTTCGCGAGACAAACTAACGGTAATAAAATTCGTTTTCTACAAAAACGAGTGTTCAAAATCAAAATTAAGCACACATGCTACTGGAACAACTATCAACTGACGCGTCTGGTCATGATTTACTGTTTCTATTTACGTCCAATAAATCAAACTCGACGATCTCACACACAGAATGTTATTTTATTTTGTATGTGTAACTGCACTGTTCATAAAAAAAATGTGTTTCTTCTTTATTCCGAGTCTTTTTTTATTGCGACCCCCGCAATAAAATATATTTATAATACTTTGGTGGAGGATATTGATGGTAAACGAGTTGGATGCTACCAATTTGATTGTAGGACAAATTCTAAAAAGGTCATTGGAGAAAAAGGAAGACGAACATGACTTATGTTCTGCATGCTGAATAAAATTCCCACTCCCTCGAGGAATGAGTTCCAACCCCGACTGGCATGGTGAAGGAGCGAAACGAGATGCGTTTTATTCATAAATTTTTCTCTGGGTAGTTGACTTCGACGGTTCTCTATCGTTCTGTCCACGTTACGGGAGCGTTCGAGTCTCATTCGAGCGTCCGTGGCAGTCGTAACGTCGAAACGGTGTTAAAATATGGAAGGCAGGGGATCCTTGAGCAGGCAATAAAATAAATGAACGGGTCGTCCCGCGTCGCTGTCGCTTTAATGCCCGGGGCGATAAGGAGCACTGACTCCGGCGATAAGGCCTCGCTAACGTCGTCTTTTTAAGCGCGTTTCATTGCATAATGCCGCAGCGCGTTGGGACGACCGAACGAACGGGACCTGGTGGATTTTCTCTCGTGGAGTACCGAGGCTAGCTCGCGGGAACTTCGAAAAGAAAAAGAAGTTCTTTTTGTGTCGTCGAGCCACGTCGACGGCGATTAGTTGCATAACGAGCGTGACGCAGCGCATGCAACGACGCGACGGAACGAAATGTCCTGCTACGTCAGCGCGTCCGCTTGTTTGTCGATGCGTGCTCGAACTGGAATTGTTGACACGTGTCCGGCGTTTGTCAACCGATTTCCAGATGTTTCGTTCAGCGAAACAGCAGTTGGTTTTGTAGGATCTAAACAATAATGATCGTTTGTTGGTTTTCGTTGCACAATCGGCGTACACACGCGCGGTTTATTGCGCAACCGGCATACCTCATTGTTAGCCCGGCTCTTTGTAGCCGAGAAAACAGTCTTATCAGGTGAAGAAAAGAACCGGCCACTTTCCTTTTGTCGGCTGACCTCATCCCACGCAGCACAAGCCGCGCCTGCCATAACTGAATTTTCTGTTTTATTAAGCGGCGAGTCGCTGTTCCTGCCAGCTCCGTTCCTAATAGGCTCCGAGATCTATTAGCTCCGCGAAATTAGAGAACGAACTGGTGGCAAAGTTTAGCCGCGACCGGCGCACAATAGGCTGCGCGTACTTGAAGTATTAGGCTTAAATTGGATCGAGCCAGTTCTATACGCACGGCCAACTTTCCTGAACACGAGCTCCGCCGATAGGATCGGCAGAGATACTTTGAAATCGGTGATTATTTTTCATGCTTGATTCGAATTTTACGACGACCGTCGTTAAACTTCGCATAAAATCGCCAGTTACATTACGATCTCTACTAGATTCGTGTTACTCGTCGTTAGGCCTTGATACCATCTTGCCGCTATTTCTAGGCACTGCGCTACAGCGAGTCTACTTGCCGCGAGTCGTAAAGAATCTTCGTATACACTGTTCCCCAGCGATCTTTATTAGCAGAACTGCTACGATTTCCCTCATTAGGAATGCTACCAAGGCCGATTGTCACTTACGTACAGTCGAGTGGCAACCCTCGTGACGGTAGCGGTATTCTCAGCTGCAACGTGTGTCTCAAATTTGAACAATGGTTTCATTGAAAAGTCGCGAATCGCTTTCGTCCGCCACTCCTTGAATCGTTTTCAAGGTTTTACACCTATTAAACGTCACAGAAAATGTTCCTCCTTCACATAGGAGCTATTAACAGACTGCGTTCAATGTATTCGTAACAACATTGTTCAAAATTTGGTGATCTGAAGAAATTCATTCCCTATCGTGAGTTACATATATAAAATGATCGATGAAAATAAGACTCTGCGTAAAGAGATCTAGTACATTATTATCTTGCAGGTTCTAATAACAAAAGGAACGAAGTGTGTTATAATTAAGGCCAAAACGAGGAGCTAAACTGCGCAGAGTTTCATCGAGTTAAACGATAACGACCAATTTTTTCCGTCAATTAACCCTTTGACCGTCACGTCAGTCTTACGCGGATGACTCAATTCTGCGGTAGATATGACATTAACAAATAAAAAAGTGCCTACGTTCCCATCAATGTCGCTTGTACAAAAAATTGTATTCTTAACAGAACTAAATCTCGAATGGATCAAACAATTCCATCAGCAACCAAAAGGGCGAGATCTGTTCGACCCTGTCGACAGTCGGAAATCGGTCTCATCGCGACTCGGGGCGAACCGATCGAATTGAATTCTCGCGGGTTACGCCACGTCCCCGTTAATTACCCAATTAACGCGCATGCCGGCTTAATTTGTTCTTGCGAACGAAGCTGGCCTGGATCGCGCGTGGCCGAGGGAATTCGCGCACCAAGATATTTTCCCAGGGCCGGCGGCGGGCCGGGTCGGGCCGGGCCGGGGCGGAGCGAAGAAATCGGCACACTCTAATGAACCGGCAATCCGCGGAAAAAATCGAGGCCGGCCGTCGCTGCACACTGCGCGTTGTGCGCAAAATTCCTCGAACCGCGTTCGCGTTCATTTGCATCATAATGGAGACAAACGGTGCCGGCGCCTGCTGCCTCCTTCTGCCCCCTCCCCCGCCACCGTGCGATCCCCATTGGGGCCCGTTTCTCTTTCGCCCTTTTTTCTTTCCATTTCTTTTTCGTCGGCTGTCCCGGTTTTCGCGGAAAAATAAGTAGCGCGTCTCTAATGTTATGCTTTCACTAAAGGGGGCTCAAGATCACGACCACAATGCAATGGAACCGCGACGGGCGCCCCCGTCTAATCACATCAATTTGAACGCGAACGTACTTGCACTATATTGCGCTATAGTGTTTTCATCGGGCGTCCGCGAAATTTCTGGTTTTCCGGTCTCGATCCCGCCCGTAACATTGTTGCATTATATTGCTGGGGCACTTTCGCGGCGGGTAATTGTTCAATGTAGATCGCGGTGCGATCTCGATTCGCTGGGGAAAGGCACCGGCTCGTTAACGATCGTCGGACATTCATGAAAATTGAAAGAACGGAATATTTACCGCTCTTCTGAGATCATTATCCGGTAGAAATCAAATCGACGGATTGGTTTTGAGCGATCGGCTGGAGAAAGGAGCGATCTTCTGTAATTTCTCTTCTCGCGTGGCATCCGAAAGAAAACGGTATCTAATCTGAAATATTCTTGGTAAATATTGACAAAAGGGAACCCAGCTCCGATCGCGTTGCCCTCGAAATATGTTGTCAATAGGATCGGCAGCGACCCTATACGCTCGTTCGGGACCTCTTGAGTTAATATCGCGCTCGTAAATCCTGTTGAAAGAACAGAACCATCGTTTCTCCGATTTTCCCATCCAAGTGCCCGAGCTAACCGAAAGAAAAATGGTTTTTCCCGCGCAACCACCGTTAAAATATCATAAGAATTTTATGAACCGTCGAATCGAGGCTGATCATTAAAAGGGTCGATTTCAGACGGCAGGAAGTCGAGCGAACGCATATTTCCGAGCGATTCCTCGAAGCTAAGAGCGATCGTGGTCGTCGCTGTTATCCCGCTTTTCTCGTGATATCTAAATTGCCGCGGGATTTCAGTAAGAAGAAGAAGAAGAAGCAGACGAATAAAGAGAAACAGAAGGAGAGGAGGACTACGACGACGAAGTAGGAGGAGGAGGAGGAGAAGGAGAGGTGTTCTTTTTATCGTGGGGCTGGTCGGCTCGTTCGCCGGCGAGGGAAATTGCTCGCATCACGCGAAATCGTTCGTAATTCCATGGGGGATTATCCGGGGCGAAAGGGCGGTGTTCTCGGACGCGGATTCCCGGTTCCCCACCGGCCACCAGTATCAAAGAACTTTACGAGTTTTTAATTGAACAATATTGAATGAAGACGAGACGAGACGAGCGGGTCGGGTCCCTCTCCCGCGAGTTCTTGTTAAACATGCCCGGTGCGCGATCAGGATAAGAGGACGAAGGTGGACGAAGGTAGACGAGGACGAGGACGAGGAGGAGGAGGATCGAGCTCGCGCGCCTCCGTACGAGGCTTTAACGAGCGCGTCTCCGCCGTAACGACACGGAGCGGCGCTCATGCAGGCCCGACTTAAGGCCCGCTCCCGCGAAATGCATTTGCTTACGGCTCGCTCACGTACGCCCGTATAAAACGGCGCATTATTCGCGAGTTATGCCCCGTACGCACGTCGCTGTCCCTTTTTTCGCCCCCCTCGCCGCAGTGCCTCCCTTTGTGAGCTGCCTCTTAAAGCCTCACGGCGGCCCTTCCTGCACGCGTCGCCCGTTCCTTTCGCCGCGCCTTTTTCTACCTCGCCGTTTATTCGCGTTTTATTCTCCTTCCCTCGCCTCGCCCTCGCCTCGCGTCGCCTCAGCAAGCCGCCCGCGACACACGCAAATCCGCGAGAACCGACACCGCTGATCGATTCCCTTTCTATCTTTGCCCAGATGCAGAAACCCCTTCCCCTCACGTCTCATACATCTCACGTCTCACAAAGAAATCAAATAAAATCAACATAATCGTCGTTCATTTCACGAAGAAAGATCTTCGGAGATCTTCATCTTCGTCCCGTCACCGATCGTCGACGTTCGCAGACTCTAGTTTTCGCGAAAGGCAAGGCAGAGCCAGCAACTTGGTTTTCACTGAATTTTCTGCAGGCTGCTGGCAGCTAGCTCCTAATTTGGTCAGAGATCGTCCGTCTCGCCTCCGTTTCGCTTTCCATCATCGGAAGACGCTGGAACTGGCTCTCTAGCAACTAGCAAACTCGTCCGAATCGTTTCACATGGATACATTCCTAGGTTCGTCTACGAAACCGCTAAACTGATTCACCAAATTGCTGAACTGATTCACCAAATTGCTGAACTGATCTGCCAAATTGATAGACGAACAAATTCCCGATTCTTGATGCGGATTCCATCGAGTCCAATCTAGGGAGGCGTAGGGTCATACGCCGAGACAAAGGTCCGGCACGCTCGTCGTGCTAGACTAATTATCGATAAGGCAATCAATCTCTGGAACGCGCAGCTAGGGTCAGTAATGCCAACCTCCGGGCCATAGGAGAAAGCAGTTTTGATTGGACCTACGCTACGTGCCGACTGCTCCGATATCTGTAGCCTGTTGCTGGCGAAGCATTCCGTGCTCAGGTCTCTTTGCTCGTTTCTTTTCGTTGTAAACCTAGAAAATGCGTTCGGCACAATTCACGGAACAGTGACAATTAAATGGAACAGGGACAGAGCAACGTTTGGCGCGGTTAAACACCGGTACGATTTTTGTAAACTCTGCTCTTGGTCTTCAGAGCATTAGCTTCTTCTTTTCTAGGTTTAGTGGATTCTTCTCGGAAATTAAAGTTTCAAGGATTATCGAATTCCACAGGCTTTGTTCAAGCGATGTTTCTCTTCTAGAATTCTTGGTTTTAAAGATAATGTTGAAGATGGCACTGGTAATACGATATTGATTTTTATTGATCATGGATCGAGAGTCCTTGACTTGAAAAATTTCAGTCACTAAAAACTCTATCTATTTATCATTTAAAGAGTGTCCAATCTTTCAGTTAATTTGCTCAGCAAGTTCCGAGAACAACCCTTTGAATCCTCAAGTCCAGAATCTGAGAATGTCACACAACAAAAGGAATCATATAGAAAATTTTCTCATAGAAAAATCAAGCCAGCGATGATTCTTCTCTCGACCATGTTTCAATACGAAGATCGCGTGATGGTCTTCATAGTTCTGATCGTATCGAGGAGCTGGCCGACCTGATTTACGAGCGGAGAAACCTGACTGGCATTCTTTTAGTTTACAGTTTCGCTAAGAAGCGCTGATTTTCAATATCGATCGCTCGATCGAATCGGAAAATTGCTTCGATTTCCGCGAATTCGCCGAGATCGATTTCACAGCGTAGCGCTACATGGCCGCGTTAAGACGATTGATAGGCAGCTGGATCGGTCACGATTAGAGTCATTATTTAACCGTAGTGACACTATCGAGCCTGTTGCTCCAGTTACCACGTCCACGTGGGTCGTTCGAGATATCCCACACGCGCGATTAAGTTTTCACGGTGCGATCTAGAGCCATGGCTCGGCTAGAGCTTTTACACGCGATCCTAGTTCACCGACGTTATTGTCGCGATTACCATAATTTTATGAGACATTAAGTCCGCAAAAGCGATACCTACACCGTAATTAGATCTCTTAACGCGACGTTTAATTGAATTTACACTCGTCCCCGTTTCGTGGCGAATCACGGAGCTTTTGTTGCACGATTGCGCTCGGACTCGGTCGAAAAACGTGCGCACGATGTACCGGCAGAAATACACAGTGCTAGAAACGTTTATTGCCTTGCTCGAATACTAAACACATTGTTAGCTGAACACGTTGTGTCGTTGTTATCTTTTGAGTCCAGCGAGACTGGTATTTATTGCAAAAATATGTAACGCGTTATCTTCGCTTTTATTAGACACGCTTTATCGATTGCAGTACTACGACTATTATATTTATGTACTTCGTTGGCGCTGTCGTAGAGACGATCATCATTTGCTGTTTATATTAAATTTAATTAATATTAACTCTACAACAGCATCAGAGAAGTACATAAATATGATATTCGTAGTATGTAACATACTACAATTGACAAAACGTCTCTAATAGCGAAATAATTTCACAATTATTCACAATATGGAATTTAGGTTTTACAAAGTGTTACAAAATAGATAAGAAATAAGAGTCTCTTCTTCCTCCGATGTTATGTTCGCTCCAGAGTGTTGTTCTTGAGATCATTTCCGAGTGCCTGCATTATACTCACCAGTATCTAATCAGTAGATCTACGACGCAGATTAAAATCAGGCCACAGTGATCTTCACAGAGCAAGATTTTCAAAGTCTCCAGAGCCTCCCAGTGGTTTCCTTTCCTGTCAACCCTGCGAACAACTTTGGGACATACTAAATGAGCCGTTGGTTGGTTAGAGTCCATCGAAAGTTGGTTATCCGACAAGCGGGGGCATCGTGCGCGCATTTGTTGAGATTTGTTGGCAGCGGCGTGCGAGCACGAGAGGAAGAGAGATGGTGGCCAGTGGTTCCCGTTATCAGGGCAACGATCTACGGAAAGTGAAAATGTCGAGTGCACAGTTTGAGCCAATTATGAGGACTTTATTCTCATCTGCACGGCTTCGTCGTGCCACCGCGCCGCGCCGTTCTGGCTCGTGTGCCTTCGCGAGACAATGGGATTACTCGAATCACCGATCCACCGTGTACGATCGATCCTTTAATACATTAAACATCACCCGCCTCGGATTATGTTTCCACAGGGATCCCATTTATCCGTCAGACGATACCATCGGGGAATATTCTGTCGCGGTTACGGGGCCAGCAGGCTCGGCTCTTCGCCTCGGCCGCCATTAAAATCAAGCCCGTTTCGACACGGTTCACCTCGGCTCCTTGGGAAAGATGAAAAATCATCGAACAGACGTCTCTCCACGCCGACACGCGTGCACGTGTGTGTGAGAGTATGTATCCCCTCGTTTGTGGCCCGTGTACCCTCTTAAATATAGAAGAAAAATCACGGTGTTTATCTTTATCGCGTGCACAGTCATTAACCTTTCGCGGCTCTGTGTCGATCTGATCTCGACATTTAATTTCATTACAATGACTACATATCCTAACGACCTGTGAAATATTTGCCTCTAATGTTACAAGTGCGTTCTACGGAAATGCTATCTGAACGCTCCAGAAGTATTTTAAAGGCATTATCTGGAGTCCGCGGATCTCGCGTATGCAAATATCAATTTTTATACACTAATTTATGGGACCCGAGATCGAAGAGAAATCTCTGTACATACCATTAACCGCTCCGTAAAACAGCTCTCCGCAACTCGTTAGTTGAAATTCGTTCCGACATCATCACACTTTGTGATCCGCGATGAAAAATTGTATTCCATCTGTAATGGAAATCTGTGCATGTAAACTATCGCGAGAGATAACTAGAATTAGAACGATGTGTATTATTCCATCTAATCCGAATAGAACGGAGCAACCTGTGTTCTTATTTTCTTTCGATCCCGTTAAACTTCTTGCCCGTGGAAGAAACACATGGATCTCTAAAAAGACAATTGTTCGTGAATACTTCAGATATTTTTAACTGGTTTATAAAAAACTTGATATTCCTAAGACAATGTCTAGAAGAGTTTCTTATTGTTCGGTCGGCAATGATACTTTACCATATTTATTGGAGCGTCACACTAAAGACCAAAGTGCAGAAAGTGTTTCGAGCAAACGTAGATTCGCGGTACCAGTTGGTCAATTCTTCTTGGAAATGAAAGTTTTAAGGACCGTCGAGTTTCACAGACTTTCTTAAATCAACAAACAACTGAGATCCACTCTGCCAAAATAGCGTAGCATCGACACGCACCGGCAAAACATTCTTCGCGAGAATGCTGCTCGGTGTCGGTCAGTCAGAGTTGTGCAGAATTACAATTGAATTACTCCAGGAATTATAATCACAAAGTAATTGAATTACATTGTAATTTATAATTCAGATCCTCATTCAATTAAATCACAATGTAATTCGTAATTGCAATTGAAGTACAATTATAAAATACTTTGTAATTATATTACATTAATTACGAATTACGAAGACGAGGAATAGAAAATACGCCGCGTGGACAGCAAACAAGTATATGAAAGAAAAACTAAAAATATATCGCAGTTCATCAAGGTTCTGGGCTATAATTTGGAGAGTTGTTTTTTTATATTTTAATTATATTGTATTTCAATTACACATCTGATTGAAGTAATTAGTAATTGAATTAATTGAAAGGTTTGGATTATGTAATTCAGTTACGACGTAGTTGAATTACTGTATAATTGAAATACGTAATTCAATTGCGTAATTCAATTACAATGTATTTGAATTAGCACAACTCTGCGGTCAATGCCGGTCCGTGCAGTATAGTGTGGACAGTTTCATTTAAAACGCATGTTTCAATATTTTGTCGTGCCGGTGCCGGTCTATGCCGGTGCTGTATAGTGTAGATCGACCTTAATGGGACGCGGCCTCTCTCTCCCTCTCTCTCGCTCGGTTTTCTGGTTCGGCTCGCAGTCGAGTATGGTCATGTTTGGCCGACTGTTTCGCCAAGGTTGTAGGACACCGCCTAGTCGCACGCGAAACGCGCTATTCGCGAAATGCTTGCCCGCGAACGCTGCCATGCCGGCGAGAACACGAGAGTGTGTGTCGTGACTTCATCGTCTGGTACCTCGATGCCGCCTATTGTTCTATGAATAGAGCTCACCTATCTCCTACCTTGGCTCTCCTGCTATAGCTCTCTTTGTCCACCTTTCACCGGGCTTGCTCGGGACCGCGGTGCACGAATAATCATCTGGGAACGAGACCCCGCGCTCTGCTCGAGCTTCCGACGCCCAAAAATCGGACGACATCTTGCGACGATTTTATTTGAAAGGTTAATTATCCCAAGCATTTACCCGAGATCTTTTATACATCCACTTTTGAGGAATTTACGAAGTTTGCATTCCGTGGCAAAAAGTCCCACGTTTTAACATTCAATTTAACTGGACTGTATTTTTCTGCCACACTTCTAACGTACACGTTTAACATAAATGCATAAAATTTCGCCGTCTACTTTAATATATAATATTCGTTCTGTCACTAAATGTATTTAAATAGATTGGACTGAAGGATTTATACATATGGATGCACAGATTGCAAGGACTTACTTCATGAACAGAAGAAAATTAAATAGATTGAACGCATAGAATGTATGCGGTACGTTCGAAGCCAGTTAGTAGAGTTTTGAAACAGAAGCGTCGCGTGACCAGATCGTAGAAGTCGCAAAGAAATCAAATGCCGGTGTTTGGTCCGAAGAATTTGAACAAAGAGGGACGACAAATCGTCGCGGGAAACGATACCGATTCCCGTGTGTCTCGTTCTTTTCACGATCGAATTACCGCAGATCGGATTCGATCTTCTTTCCTCACGGTGGGTACCGAGGCTCGCGTGTCGCGATATTTTATACGTGTTCAGCTCGGCGAAAGGGGCGACTCGCCGATTTCAAAGCGATTCGCGAAAAAAAGAATGGAATTTAAAAGCGTGAAGGCGGAGAAACTCCAATAAATCAACGAATAGAAATTTCAGCTGATTTACAATTATCTTTACCATTATCGGCTGACTTACAATGACGAAGATTGAATAGTAATTTATACGTGTTCGATTCGTTTCATTAAAATTTCTATCCCATTATGTCCTAGAAGCATTGAATCTGCTGCGTAACGATAAATCGTGAATCTAAATTCGTTGATACTTTCATTATCCTATATCGACCATTTCATTGTAATTTTATTGCGCAATCGATACATCTATTCCTTGCATTATTCATTATCCAGAATTTTATGCTTTTACGACGCGTTCGAAGCTTTTATATTTGAGGTGCTTTATCTCATTTGCTTTCTATCGGATGAGGGATCCGGAACTTTCACTTATCGAGGCTATTAACATCGAATCATTAATGCCAGTGGTTAACAGAATAAAATATTTCGAATCATTATACAAATTTTCTACGGAGATCGAATACGGATACGATCCAATTTTACTTGATTCGTATCGAGTTATTACACTAACGTTCTGCTTCAATTTGGAACCATTGTCATGCAAGAAGTCAATTAATACGGATTTTCTCGATGCTGTTAATACATACTTTCCATGCCTTTCCGTTGCCAAGCTGTAAATCATACTTTATATTACTTTCATTAGAAAGTATTGTAAATGTGGGTCTTAACTCGTTCACAGTAAATTACTCTCTCTCTCCCTCTCTCTCTGTTGATTCCAATGCAATTTACGATTAACAAGTCTGGATTTAATATTAGTAAATTATGATAATGCAGAAACGCTGGAATGAAATCCTTGAAATCCAGGAGAAACAAATCTTAATTAATGAAACCAACTTCTATATTTCGTTTAAGAAAATTTCTGTTCTTGTAGCACTTTTATACGAGCTTCTTTCACAACTGTATTTATAAAACTGCTACTTTGATGTTTAAAAAAAAAAGTTCCACAACTGGTTTTTTCGATTTCGAGTGACCTCGATAAAGAAATCAGTTCGGCCGCCGCTTTCATAAATGATTGCAACTGCATAGTACACCTGCGAATACGCGCGAACGTGCTCGTATCGTGAGAAGTTTCGAGTTACTTTTCTCAAGCCTTTGTCTGCGATGACCCGCGGCTTCTTCTTCAAACCGGAAATGACAAGGAAGAGCACGGAATTGCGTAACAAACGCGTAAACCTCTTCGCGGCGAACAGACTGAGAGCGGAAGAGACTGAATTCGCGGGATCGTATTTTCTCTGTGAATCGTTCTCTCTCTTTCTCTATTTACCTATCTCCGTTTAGCTTGAACGTTATCTGCGAAGCCGCGCCGTGAAATTTCCGTTGCACAATCGAAGTCGGATTTCTCTCCGGGTAAACCAGCAAAAACCTCTTCGTTAATGCGACACGATGCCGTCGCTCGGTACGCGGTGACTAGTTCGATCGGTAATCCGAGCCAGGAGAAGTGGCAAGAAGACCCGGAAGAGCGCAAGAAGAAAACCTTCGGTAACAGGGCAGGAGGATCGCGTTAGCGGTGAATGGCGTTACGATCCGATATTATCTCTTTGTTGCGTCGCTGCGGCTAGGCTAGGCTCATCCGAACAGCGATTTTCTAGAGATCTCTGTTCCGTTGCCAATATGGAAATTCACATCAATATTTTTACTTTAATTATATTAAAAGTAAAAATTGGGCCTGATGTGCAGTCAGTGTAAAACGTATTCATACGTCCTTTGAAAACGAATAATTTTGTCCAATGTGGACCAAATTGCTTCAATTTTTTTCGAGACATTAGAAGAATGTATTGGTTTACTAGCTAATGTGTAAATAATTTTTCTAATATTGTTATCGGTCGCACTTGTGAAGGAAAAAGTAAAGGTCACGATTTTTAAACTTTTTATCTGTGCCTGGTAAATCTAAGTAAGTTATGTGCATATACGAAGCTTCATTGAAATCGGTTGACGCATAAAAAAGCTGTGGGCTGTTGTAAGGAATTTGAGCTATTGCAAGGAATTCTTAAAGTAAAAATTGGATTACACATTTTAGAATCAGTACATGTAACAAAGTCGCTCTGTCCCTCTCGTTGCAAGTGCAGTGGCAGAGCTGCAAGATCGTTGCCCGCCGAATTGTGTTTCGCGAGCATGCACTTGGCACACATTCGCTCTGTCGAAAAAACGCGCCTGAACGTCCGGGGAAAGGGTGTAGGAGGGTCGAGGGAGAGAAAAGCCAAGTCGGAGAGCGTGCGAAAGCGTTTCTCGCGACGCGGAAAAAGATCTGCGAGGCCGATTCCCAAGATATGGGGAACCCTGTTCGTTCTGTTCGCTCGGTTATGCGTCGCCGGCCGCGGCAAGACAATAAAAAGGACACGCGCCGATGGAAATGCCGCGGCAACACCGGCCCACGGTAGTTGTAATTGTCCATTTCGCGAATTATCGGCGCAGCTCGATCTCGATCGCCGCCCGTTTCAGCCCCGATCATGCGCTCGTAGTGCACACGGGACGCTCGAAGTCGTTCCCTGTCGATTTACGAACCCGATCGAGGTGAACCGTAAGGATAAACCGTTGGAAAGCCTTTTCCGTGAGACAACCTAGCCTCCAAACTGGTCACCCTGACTCTGGATCATTTTTCCAAATGGGCATTTTAAAAAAGCCACGAGTTCACAACGATATCGGTTTTAAACGCTAAAGCATTTTAGCCATTACGACCAATCTCAATTTCTTATTCTATAATTACAGAAATTATGATACCTTTTTAATACTCGCCAGATTTAGTGTTAATAGGTAGTCTATTCTTAATGGCAAAAGGATTGGCTTTTTTTCTAACGTAATACACGCTCCGTAATGTTTTATAGCGCACAATGGATTGCTGGTATCTTCTTAATAGCAAGAAAACCTATAACGAGTGAATCGGATACGAAGAATCGTATTATCTTGCTTTAAACCATTCTTCCTTCTAATAATGATTATTAACAATTCACCACATTTAATAAATCCGTTCCAGTGAACAATCTTGGTAAGCGAAATTACCGCGAATACTTACTAATTTTTATAATGATTGGTTTAATAAGAAATTGCCAGTGCCCGGTTACAGAAGCAATTAGCTACAGGTGTACAGCTGTAAATTATTAGTCATTATCGAGCAGTCTGACGGAACTTTTAATTCCGGAATCTGGAAAGGTATCCTTTAAGGATGTTTGGATCTCTGTAACACCTCTTCTGGGATTTTTAATCTGAATCCTTCCGAGGACCTTTGGGGACTCCTCAGGGCCCGAACGATCCTTTGGAGTTTCTCATAATTCCCCTAATGATCCTCCAAGGCCTGCAGGACCTATAGGCTCCTTTAAGGTTATAATTAACACGTTTTATTGCACGCCGTGAAATAAAACAATATTGTTATTTCAAGCGGACGTTGAATATAATTGAACACGTTTCTTTCCCGAGCGACTGTTGGACTTAGTTTTTTATGGCGATGGCCTAATGAGCCTCTGTGCTCACGGACCAATGTACATTTTTCCCGAGTCGCGCGCAATCAATCATGCTTCGAACGGGTATGGAAATTGTATCTGCGAGATGTGATTAATGAACTGCGACGATGTCAGCGCGGTATCCTCGCTGATCTTCTCTCGGAACATTTGTATAATATATTACGTCTAGATAATTGTAGCCGCGTTCTCCCTCCGTTTGTCCTCGAGGCTATTACATTATTGCGATATACATATTTTATCGGTATGATTACATCAACTTTCTCTCTTTGTCTCGCTTTTCTTCATTTTTTTATTTCAATCCTTTCCGCGCGTGTATCTTAGAATGCCTAAGCGCCGAACAATCCTTCCTCGTTCGTTTCTCAGTACACAGAGCCAGTGTGTCTTTTCTTGGTCGTGGGACAGTAGCCATATCCACCAGGGATCTAAGAGAGCACTATGGTATGCTAATTAGATTTCCACCTGCCAAGGGTTTAAAGCGAGGCACAGAAAAGCAGCGCCCGGAACTGGCTGCTCGACTTCGCTCGTGCTCCAAATAGAACGGACACGAATGTTCGATGGTCTTCGAATGTTAAACGGGACACCGTGTTCACGCTTCGATATTCACTCGATCTCCCACGCACGACGTTTTTATTATCTTCGATATTCACAACCAATTTCTCTTCTCCTCTTTCTCACCATTTACTACAAAGTTATTCGCGGCTCCAACTGACGAGTTACAAGCCATCATGTTGGAACGTGTGGAAGTTATCTGCGTACACTTATATACGATTTAATGAGGATACTCTTTTAATACACACGTGTTTACGTGTTCAGAAAAAATAAAAAAAATACGTGTCAAATATTTTTCAAGAAACTATATCCTATATAAATTTCATTGAAATCTAAAAAATTATTCTTGATCGGTACACAGTGAATTATTCACAGTCGCACATATTTCACGAGATACGAGGTGCCAAATTGTCAAATTGATCACGATCTATGTTTTCACTATTTCCCGCTATGTCGATTAAATCGCTTCGAAAATAATTCTCGATCGGTACAGATCAAACGCAACACGCAGACCATAAGGCATCAGAATTTGAAATCTACTACCCGTAACACATTCACTATTCTTAATATTTATGTGTACAGAGTCTATCTCTTATTTTATATCGATCTGTCCAATCCCTACAGAATTACTCCCGATCTATCGGTGTCGATCAGTCACGAAAATCTCATAGGTTAGAAGACATTAGAATTTAAAATCTTCCGTGCACAATGTATTCATTATTCTTACTATCCACACTGAGTTGTTTTCCTGTTTTCTCGATCTGTCCAATTACTCTCGAGGCAGTGATACCGATCAGTCGCAGGTATCAGTTATACATATAAAGTATCAGAATGTGAAATCTCATTCGCATAACGTTTCTATTATTCCTGACACTTCGATGGCTGTATATTTATTGCAGGATATTCAATGACAGCACAGTTTATAATAAAACCATCGATTTTCTTCATATTTTTCGAAGGTACAAAAAGATTACAAATATTAGTGTTCTGTGGAAGACTAATTGAATAGGTGTCTCGAAGAAGGGTCTATCTAAGGTTTCTTAAATTTTCAATAATAAAAAGACTGAAAACTGAAAGACTTTTTCAACGATTTGTCTTATTCAATGTCAAAGAGCAAAATAAGTTCTTAATTGAGCTCCTACGATTGTGTTCTAAAATTTTTCATTTTATATTTCGAGAGCGATATTTCTTACGAAGGCACTTTAACCGAGTGCACAGAAGACGATTGGCATTTATTAAAACTCTTACGGATTTTGGAAACGTAGCTGAGCACACATATAAAAATGGTTACACTCTCAGACAAGCTGTTCACTCCCAAGAAACTAATGATGCTTGCTCAGACGGTAAAACAATGCATACTCAGCCCGGGCATTAATAAATCTCGCCGATCTCGCGAGAGTCGAGTATTTCCTCAATCTGTCCAATTACCAGAGAATTACTCGCGATGTATCGGCGTCGATAACAGATATCCCACAGATTACAAGCGATCGGAATTTAAAATCGGCGACTGGAAACCTCGAAAGTGAGAGTCGCGGACCCGCGGCGCGGCGGCACGATCCGGGAAGAAGAAAAAGTTCGCGCAGTTCGTGCCGCGGTGTGTCTAATGCAACGTAGCGGAGAGAAGAGGCCTCTCTCGCGCGAAGATCGAATAACTCTGATAGCAGGATTGCTAACCTATTGCACCGGGTCTCGGTGTGCAGTTCCTCCGATCATAATTCGCACTCGGTTCGGCCCGAGAAACGGCGCGGCGCGGCGCGCGTAATGCCGTGAGAACGGTGGAAAAAAAGACGAGGGTTTTCCAGATCCCGTCACGCCGGTGAACGGTTTTGCCATTTCTGACAGCTAAAGAGAGCGAGAGAAAAAAAAGATAGAACGAGCTAGAGGTGTTGGTGATGAAGTAGGCGGGGACAATCGAGTCGTTGGAAGGAAATTAAGGTCGTCGTCCTGCGCGGCACGAGCCGGAGACCTCGATTTTAAAATTCACTTTCATCACCGTCGCCCTCGGCTGATAGCACAGGTGCAGCATGGCCCTGAGGCGGCTTCTATATCCAAAGGCCATCGAGACAGTTCCCTCGATCGATCGATCGATCTTTCCGAGAACAACTCGCCGCGCCGGGCACCGTCGATAACAGGCAAACTAACGATTCCATTATGTCCGAATACGCAGGACACGCGGCGACTCAATCGGCAACCTCGAAATTAAACTACTAAATCTCTCGGAAACGTGGAATGCTGCGCGGGAGGGGAATCGATATTTCAATCGACAGAAACGGTGACGCAACCCGCGGTCCATTTAGTCGTCAAACAGCGTTTCACGACATTCCTTGCGAAAACGAAGCTGCCGAGCCGAGCCGCACGTACGCGACCGTTTCGCAAGCGGCGACAGCCACGCGCGCTGCACCTAAGCGATTTATCGAGCCGTGGAACCTCGCTGTTCCACCAGCCGCGAAAATTTCATCGCGATTTCCCTGCCTACTCCCTGAACTTGTCAGTTTGCTCCTCATCTTTCGCAATCCGCCGTTTCCGACGCGCGTCTCGGGACATTATTACTACACTGCGGATCTTCATGCATTTATGAAGAAATTGATTTGGGGAAATATAAAACAGTAGAAGATTTTAAAAATTCAAGAATGTCTTAATGTTGCTTTTAATATAATCCTTATGTTATTCTTGCTTCCCGCAATTAATGCGAAACATTTTTATTGTGCATAAAGATCCGCAGTCTAAATATCACATTCAGCACCCGAGGGTAGTACAGACAAGTCGACTTTTGGAGGGCAAAATAAAAAATAGATGAAATATGTTGGTGGGGGATACGACGGAAGAAAATCAAAGTTAACAAACTTAAAAAGAAAATGCTTGAAACTGAACAGTAACTAACTTAAAAGTAATATTATTACATTACTACATTCCTTTCCTACCCCTGTTTCAAAAGCTGCAAGGAAGTCCTCCACGTATGCACATCATTTACAAACATTATTTTGCATGTTTAAACCAGTGTTTTACAACCATTGAAACGGAATTGAACGAAAGCAAGGCTTGCCACGCGCAAATGACTATCGTCGAGCGTAGTATGACTAACATGTGATCAAGTTAGTACAGTGTTTCTGGTCGCGACATGTCCCTGTTAGCGACAACGTGCCATCTAACCTACTTCGCGGCATCGTTTCGCTAATGCGACAGGTTCTAGATTAGGTTCGTCGTTTTATCGGATCGTTTACAAGCGAATCGAAGAATGTCGGCGACGAGGTTCAGATCCACGTTGATCGCGAAGCGTGCACGATCCGGGAGAGAACAATGTTGCTACGTATGTTGCAATAGTGCACGGTTAAATTTACACGAGTCGGCCCCACTCTACAAATGTCGTCCGGATGCAGGAACGCAAAAAATTGTCGCTCGAGGTTTCCAATTGAAGAGTCGCGGGAGGAGGAGCGAGGGAAGTGGGAGGGGCGAATAATTGAAATATCGAGCGTTAATTGAGCCGACGCGACGCGGCGGCATCGATCGGAATTAATTCGGATCGAGTAACGGTAGAGCCGAACGAAGTGACGGCCGCGACCGAGAGCGTGTTCCCACCCGAGGACTTAAGCATCGGGCATTTAACGAGTTTTAATTAATTCATATCGGGGCCCGCGACTCGCGAATGACATTTATTTGGGCCACTAACGGATTACGCTCGAAACGACGCCACTTAAAAAGGAGACGATATATACATACCGTGATAACCGTTACATACCTCGGCTTTATGAAGTTCGACACCGGCTCGCGTTTTAATTGAGCCAGTCGTGCCCGAGTGTTTTACTTTAGGGGAGCGTAAAGAGAGTACTTTATGCTTCCGTTCCGTTTTGATTCGGCGGCCGTAAACACGTGATTTACAGTCGTTGTTAAAGCTACGATTTCTTTAGCAACGGGCATATCCCTCGTGAAAATCTCGAAACGATTCCTTTCTTCTTCTTCTTCGAGTCTCCACACCTACGCTGAATAAGTACTACATCTGGAAAAAATTATTCATTAATAATCTACACGCACTGTGAACTGTTTCACACATATTAATTTGATCCACTGTATTTCATTCATAAGCGCTTATTTTAAACAGATAAAGATCAGTGGAGAGTTTAATAGGTGTTTCTAAGCTATCGGGAACGATTGGGTGATAAAGAGTCGAGATTGGAGCTATCGGTCTTCGACGCGCGACATCGCTGAATGAATTGCTGTCACAGCGAGACAGCAATTACAGTACAATTCCGGGCGTTTTTCGAAACTGGCGAAACCTGGTTGCAGAGTAGAGGAATCCGGTCTGCTCGGTGCACGCCGGCTGCAAAGAATACAGTCCTCCGCGGAACAAAGTAGCGCAATGACTCTTCGGAAGCACGAATTGGAGTGGACTGGTGGAACGATGTAATATTGTAAAAGGGTATGGCTCGCGCGCGGCCGCTTTGAGAGCCAGCAGGAAGAGGAGGCAGCCGCGAGTGAGATCCTATCGGCTGATATTCAATGCGATATAACTCATTCTAGGTATGGACTATCCCCGGCTGCACCAACACCGACAACCGGTCGCGTGCACCTAGAGCTGCAGCCTGCTTCGCCGGTGCGGTGCTTCGCCAGTTTATAAAGCTCTGCGACATGGGCACGATTTAATTCGGGTCTGTGCAAAAATTTCGGACGTTTTTTAACGATTTGTCTAGTCGTTATAATGATCGTCTCCTCTGTTGGAATTGGTATAAGAGTTTAGGCGTAAGGGGCGGTTTTTTCTGGTAGAAGTAGCTAGCCTGAGCAGATCGTAATATTGTACAACTATCGCTTTTACTATTTACACATAGATTAAATACAGGATACGCGGAAAAAATTCCGGGGAACATTTTTGGTGAGTTGAACCTCCTCGAGTTTCAGCGATACGATTTGAATTTCAAAGAGGACGGCGGCGGTGGTCAGACTCGCGGATTCTTAAACGGCCGAGAAATTTAATAAAATAATGGCGAACGGTTTTTCTGATCCGTCGAGCTCGGTCTGGTCGATCGGTGGGCCTGCTGCTCCCGTAGCAAAAAAAAGAGCAGCGTTCCCGCTCGATCGATCGGCGTCCATAATTCCAATAAAATCACGACAGCGTAGAAGTATCCGCGCGGACGTGCGTGACTGTCATTCGCAGAACAGTTTTTTCGTGAAATCGCGTATCCCGACTGCGCTGGAATGTAGTCTGAGGATCGGCGAGCGTGACTCAGCCTGTCATCCGAATCACCTTGACAAAAGGCGATTCGAGAACGGCCGGGGATTCGCGTGCGTTCCCCCGCATTCCAGGTTAAGACCGCGGCGATATTGATTTCACTTCGCCGCGTAACGCCGTAAAAATCCATTAAGAAATTAGTCGAGCCACGGTCACGCGAAGAGGATCGCCAGACACGCGGCGTTTCTTGTCATGGCCGCGCCGCTCCGGCCCGAACCATGGAAACCGATGCTCGATTCGAATTCCATCTGTCTCCTCTACACGACGCTGTCTTTATGCTCCGATTTCTTCATTGCGGACGCTTCCTGTCTCGTGCTCGAGCCCTCTGCACGCCTGACATCCGAGCCGACTCTCTTCCTTCGATCCGAAAACCCTTTCGAATCGGTTTGCTCGAACGCGGCCCCGCAACTGTCGGAATAGAGGATCATTAGAGGGCTGTTGAGGAAAACAATTTATATGCCGTAGAGCATAGTGGAGAAAAATTGGGGGTGAGTCAGAAAGTGGTCCAGACGCTGTCTTAAATTGTTAGTATTATGCCGCCTGGAAGTCGCATAAAAAATCGGACGAGTCATGTTCTTTGGAATTTGGTGTCAATTTGGTGTTCATTAACACGTACTACAATAATATTTAAAAATATTATATTCAATCATTTCCAGCTCGACAGAATTATTACAAAAAGTGTATTATTACAATGTGAAAGCAATTTCACATTGTTCCAAATTCACGCTTCCGCGTTCGAATGCCCGGCCCGTGTTCCCCGAGCCTGTCGTCCATAAAAAAGATACATCAGCCCGAAAGAACAGAACTTTCTCCAATCTCGGCAATTTCAGGAGCGGAATCGCGAAGGCAGAGGCGAACACTGGCATCTTCTTGTACGGTCCAGCAGGCATGATGGTTTCCAGGAAGCTCTGGGATGAAAAAAAATCTTTCTGGCTGTTTAATCGCGGCAGATCGAGAGTCTCGAGTCTGAAAGAACAGGGGTTACAATATACCCTAATGACTGCACGACGAAGCGGAGTCCATCATCGGGGCTCTCTCTCTTGAGAGAGAGAAGGAGAGACGTGCCTCTCTCCGTTCAGGTGTTGGAGAGCGCGTTGCGGTGCGCTGACCGGAAGTCTCCGGGGCAGTGCACTTAAATATGCGCGTCTGCACACGGTTGCACGAGCTTTGAAGTCCTCGACGAGGAGAGGAACATTAATGGGAGATTCGCTTTCACCGTTCGTCTCTCGGCGCGCTAGTCGTTAGCCTCTTCTTCTTCTTGTTCTTCTTCTTCTTGTTCTTCTTCTTCTTCTCGCTCTCCTCTCTTTCACGTTCCTCTTCCTCCCGTTCTCTCGGGCCGGTCGGTGAAACCGACACGACCTTTCGAGCACCTCCTCGTGACCTTTCCAAGGCGAGCACACTTCTCGTTTTCGTTTCAGGAAGGAGAGGATTCGCGTGCCAGTCTCTCCCGCTCTCTCGCCCAGGCTCCCGATAGCAACAATTACCTCGTCGTCGCGCGACTCCGCTCCGTTCCGGCTTGATAACACCGGAGCCGAAGCCGAAGCCGGCGCCGCGCCGATCCCAGATACCGTTCTTGTTAACATTCGCGATAACAACGGTTACATCGCCGTTGCGTAACTTCATTGTTGCCGGCCCGAATTTTTGCCAGACCCATCGCCGGTTTACCGTTCGACCGAGATAACGCTACCCAGGCATCGGTCTCCGCGACACGATGGTTCCACGGGCTCGCAACAAGCAGAGGATAGGGAGAGTTGGTGTGTTGGTAGATACCAGACAGGTTCCTGCTAATGACGAGATAAATCTTAAATAAATCTTCCAGCACGATCGGCTGACGTAACGCTATTGACGCACTCTAGCGGTTACGACGAATCCGCCGAGTCACTCGACCGAGAATTCGTAAATCTTTCTGCTGCGTTCCTCGAGCTCCGCCATTTTGGAAACGGGATGCAACGGGTCCTCGATCCGACCTGCGATATTTTATGAAGAAGGAATGTTGCATCTATTGAAATACTATAACTAGACTGCTGATTTTATGCATTTATGGCGAAAATGGACACATGCAATTTGAACCACTGGACAAATTCAGAAGCTTTAAGGACATCATTGTATAAATATCAGCTTAATAAGAGAATTAAAAGAAGACATAAATTTCTATTTGTGCTTACGTAAAATGGCTACCAACTACAAAGTTTATTTCGCAAAGTCGGTTGCACCGAAGCGCCGTTATCACGAGCTGTTTGTAAACAGGATCTGGAATTAGGTGGAGCGGCATAACCGGGATACGTGGAATCCGGCGTAGATTCTGCAGAACGATGGAGCCGCAGGTTGTAACCGTGATCCTCCGCGGCAGGCGGGTCTTATCTCTCTCTTTCTCTCTCTATAACTGTACCCGTCGCGAGCGAGTCCTTTCCGTGGTTGTCGCACGGTTCGAAATTCTGGCCACGCGACCGGTCACCCCGTTTATTTCGGACACGTTCGCTTATTTGCTCGCCTAAACGCTTCGACGCAGACCTGAATTCTGACGCGCGGCAACCGCGTTACGTAAAACTGTCCCACCAAAATTTATCATGCGACCGGCGAAACCGAAGAAAGTGCCTTCGAGAATCTGCATTTCCAATTCATCGTGGCCCTGTTCGTCGGCGATAACCCTAATTATATTCCCCGAGTATTTCGGGAATATCATGTTTGCGAAGCGGACAGAGTTTATTCGACGACTACCTCGTTTTTCCTACAGCGTTAATTGTTCCGGCGGTGCTGCTTGTTTATGGCTCGTTTTAACGCGTAAAGCTGCTGCACGGATGCTGCTTTAAAGCCCACATTGTATTCTTCTTAATGCGTGTGCCAGTGAAAAATGAAGAGGTGTGAGGCAGCAGCTGCGAATTTCACAGGATTTCGCTCGTTCGGACCTCCGAATTCAACATTTTTCTTGGTCTCCGCGAGAACAGGTTGTACTTTCGTAAAACACTTTTAGAATATCGTTTTTTTAATTAAGAAATTCATTTTATAATATCGAGGAATTTTCTCCGTGATAAATATAGCCAGGTTATCGTCCATTCAACAAATCCTACGCAGTCTCAAGAATCTAACTAACAGTTGACAACTGAGCTTCTGGCGATTAACGAAAACTGGTAGCTGTTCAACTAGCTGCAATAAGACAGCCAAGGTGCCTAAAGGAAGTTTCTTTAGAAACATGTCTGACACGTTGACTGTCGCGCAAACATCCCAAAAATTCGCCATCTATCACAATAATTACTCTGTCAAACGTTTCAGATCCTTCAGAATTACAGTTCCTTTAAAAACACGTTTAACACGTTCACTGTCGCATAAACATCACAAAAATTGTCCATTTATCACAGTGATTACCCTGTCAAACCTTTCAGTTCCTTCAAGACCCTAATAACATTCAGTTTACCCGTGTACATCGTAACTAAAACTACTTGGTAGTTGTTCAATTAGCAGCAATAAGAAAATCAAGATGTCTAGAAGGAAGTTTCTTTAAAAATATGTTTGACGTATTGAGATGTTCATTGTCGAACAAACATCTCAAAAATTGTTCATTTATCACAGTGATTACCCTGTCAAATCCTTTAGTTCCTTCAAGAGTACATCGTAACTAAACGAACTTTCTAAACCCGCAACCAAAATTATATCACAGAAATTCATTCGTCGGAATCATCCAAGAACTAAACAGCGACGTTTTTCCTCGGGTCGCTACAGTTAGCGAGGTACGCGATTTTGGTTTGTAGGAAAAGTCTCGCAATCGAACCACAGAAATTCCGCATTGCACGTACGTGACGCGGGAGGCTACGCTCCGAGGTGGTCTTATCGGTATAACTGTACCTGTCCACGGCAGTCCGCGATTGCTCACCGCAGCGACTATTAGCGATTCTCCCGTTAGAATAAATACGTGCCAGGCGCCACAGGATCGTAACGATTAATGGCCGATTAACCCGGGGCCGGGCCCAGAACCGAACGGGGCCCGCCGTTCCAGAATTTCACGGAAAACCGCAGTTAGACTCTGAGAGCGGTCTTCATCCCCTCCTCTCACCCCGTGCCCGTATTGTTATTATCCACGTACGATCGTTAACGTGCTCGAGAAAATTACCGGCCGTGGTATCCCGGCGAACGCGAGCCTCTTTGTTTTCCTTTTCCCATTCGATTTCCTCTTCCTCTTCTTCGTAGTCCGCGGAAAATTCGTGGGTACCGATAACTGTAAAAAGGAGACTCTACCACTGGCATTACTCCTCGCTTGGCAGCCGCTCGTGCGATCGGACGATCTTGTATCGATCTTGTATCGATCTTGCTAGCACAGATTGGTAGTCTCCGGCATTATGGAAACATCGGACGATTTCTGAAAGGAAGTTGTAGGTTAGAAATTCCTCCGATCCTTCACGGAAAAACGTTTCTTGAAGCTGTTCCTAGTCAAACACGAATTCATTGAGGAATTCCAAGATAATTTCCAAGGATTTCCAAGACACCGTTTCGAATTTTAAATAAATTTCCCTGGACGTTCTAACTAGTTAGGTGTTGGAGTATACACCGAAATGTGCACGAAACATGCGGAGGAGGAAGGAAAGATCCTTTTGACCTGTAGTCTATTATAAAAGAGCCTGAGAAGGGATGAGGCAGTCAGTCCTAGCTAGCTTTTCTTTCTAACCGTCTTTAGTTCTGTTTCAATGTAATAGTTGTAAAGTATAATATTCTGTTATATGCGAACAGTACCAATTCATAACTGATAGACGTTTATTTCATAGTGCGGTGGAGTTTAAATAAACACTTAATCTATAAAGTTGTATTTGATCTCCTAACCTCGTCATCCCAACATTGGGCAAATCCGGGGGAGTGCTATGCGTAGGGTAGGTTCAGAAAGTGTCGCACGGGGGGCACCTGGCCAGGAGCTCGAGACGCGTTACGTATGCTCGCCAGGTGAGTCATTCGCGGGGGACGAAGTAGGACGGTCGTCGGCGACGACGGATCTAGGGGGGTTGGTTCCGCAGGTGGTTCCAGAGGGCAAGAGAGAGCGAGAGAGGGAGGGAGCAAAGAAAGAGAGAGAGAAAGGGGAAGAGAGAAGAATGTGAGTATGTGTGTGTGCGCGCGAGCGCTGAGCGGGCCAGCATCGGTGCCGTTGGTGGTGACGTGGTGGTGGTGTTGCTGGTGGTGGTGTTACGGTAGGTTATGCCTTGCATTCCACTCGAGGTCGACGAACCGAGACGAACGCCTGCATGCGCGGCCACGTTGCTCGCTCCTGGCCACTGTCCGGCCTGCCTTGCCTTACCTTGCCTTGCCCTTTCCTTTCCCTTCCTGCGCCTCTCTTTTCCCTTTCTTTTCGTCCTTTCCTCGGGAGAACTATCCTCGTTCCAGCGCCGACTAAGGCTGCCGCGCGCCTCCCTGCCTCGCGAGACACTTCCTTGTCCTTCGTACCCCGACCCCCCTCCCTTTATCCCACCCCTTTTTATCTTTTATTGCCAGCGGCGATAAGCTATCCGCCATTTTTCTTGACAAATTGCTGCCGGACCTCCTCCTTCTTAACCCTTGTGCAGCCAACTTGGGTACCCATTTACTGCATTTCTTTCAACAACTTGTTAATGCCCCTCCAAAAATATTACCGAATGTCCATTCTTTGCTCGCTAATATATTAATTTATAGTCTCAAAACGAGAATTTAGTAATTCTCTGTACGGTAAATTTCCGTACAACGAGATTAAACACGGTTTAAAAAGTCTTGAACCTCATACACAGTGATAGTAAATAATTGATTGGCGTTCCTAATGACTCCATCTACCTACATGTAAGATTGAACGTTTCCAATATCCAGAATTGTATAAAAATTGACAAGTACCGATCACGAATCCTATATTTTCCTCCTCTCGAGGACAAGAAAGGAGTGCCGATGACCAAGGAAGTCCGCTTTCCTGTCTTTTTACATCTGGAAAATCTGGCTTCTCCGATTGGCGAGCCAGTTTTTCGCTTAGTTGTCGCGGATCGAAACGCGGCGGCCTTTCACCGTCTCGTCCCGTACTTTCCTCTAGTTTTTGTCGCGTGCGATTGACACCTCTCGCGAATGTCTCCTCGCGATTTTCTGGGAGAAAGTCTGGTTCTCATGGCTCCTCCTTCCGATTATTGCGACGGTCATCCGGGACTGATGATAGCGACAGAAACCGATCGTTCCGAGAGAGTCCTCAACGATTTCTTCTCCCGTCGATGACCACTGGGAGCTAGCCTCGTCTGCTTTTCCACAGAAGCTTTCCGCGCCGGAGAAAGTACTGTTTCCAACGCGACGGTCGTTTTCACCAGCTTTGTATCGCTCATTCGACAGAGTTGCGCCATCAGCGGCGACCAGCTCCGGTAAATGACTATAATGATACGGACAATCGGTGCAATTAGCGTGCACCGATGTAGGCGATCCTTCAAACCCGGAAACCCGGAAACGAGGGAACGCAAGTCACCTGGCTAAAACTAATAATCTCGGCGAAATGTAACGGCCGATTGCCAGCGACGAGGAGATAGATGGTTCTAGCCGTCGACCCTGCCACGGGAATGAGTTGGATATTAAATATCTGTTAAACTGTTGGCCTCGGAAAAGATTCGTGCCCATTACTCTCCTGCTCGACTATTTGTTGCTCGTTTTTGTTCCATCCTCTAACTGTTGATGCTACCTCTGTCGTGCTTGCTTTTTGCGCGCTGCAGGTAGCCTGTTTACGGCGAATCTCTTCAACAAATACAGTCCTGTCTTCATTAATGTGCAAACTTCTTAGTACGCTTACCAGGAATCTCTTAGATCGTACAAAAACAGTTACACGAGAGCGACATGGAAAAATTGTGACCAGCAAAATGTGTTTTCCTCTACTTAAATGAACGATGACATAGAATTCTGCGTTTCTTACCTGTTGGGTTTACAATCAATTCTTTGCATTCTTCCATAAATTGTAGCGTAACATAAATTTGGGGGAGAATTTCGGCGAATGGTTGGAAAGATCATAATCAGGACCTCCGCAAGCATCGACGCGTATCCCGCAGGAGTTGATCCGTGGCGAAGGATATTAGCGTGGAACGTTTTCGCAACGAGGTGCGAGCGGCACGCTTTCGGAAAGATGCCTCGGCTCGTTAGTCCGGAATCATTAATCGACTTAACGGCCAATAACCGCGTCAGTCATTAATTTATCGGGCAAGCGGCCGCGCGGCGCGCCAGGGAACCAGGTGTTTACGGATTAAGGGGGCATTCAGGTGGACGCTGCGCACCGCGCCGACGAACGAGATCGCGAGTAGGTGGCTGCTGCTTCGCCGGCACGTGTAATTGGGATTAATTAAGTGGAAAGCGTGAATTAAATTAACGGTCTGCCGACGAATGGACTCGCTCGTTGCATAACGAGCCGACCTCGCGAAAGAGGATCCCGCGACGCCGCGCAGGATGCGAAACCGTCGAAGGTTGCTTCAAGATTCTCTCTTGTCGCAGCATAGTGAACGGCGACACTAACAGAACGCTCCTTTTGTCTCATCGTTAATGCATACAAGCATTATAGTGTTTCTCGAGTATGCAGTCGGGCGAGCTTAAACGATTTATTATATCGTAAGTGTATTTTATAGGTCCAACAATACATCCATGTATTCATAAAAACGAACGCTGACTTATCGAAATTTTAAAATACTTCGTTCTGCAAAGAATTGCACAAACAATTTCTCACACGATCATCAACATAGGTGAGAAATTAAAAACATTGAAAAATAGAATCACAATGAATGAATGCAGCCCACTCGAAAGCCAACTCGAAAGCCAACTCTCTTCGCAACATTCGCAAGGCCGATTTGTCAACGAGACCGGCTCGCAATTATCGCGTGGCTATTATTGCTCTTAATTAGCTTAATTACGGGAGGATCCAGTGGCTGGTCCAGGGTCCGGGCAGCTCCGAGACCGTTCTAAGCACGAGTGGCACGCAGTCTGCCCACCGATTTCGACAGGCTGCTTTCACGATTGCACCCTTTTGTCGGCTGCCGGAGGGGGCAGTGAGAGCCGGAGCAATTAATTGGACAGCCAAAGAGGAACGATGAAAGGAAATGCCATTCCCTTTTCCGTCGCTCGACAAAAGTTTATCCAACGTGGGGGCAGAGGCAATAATTAATTCCGTGCGCACGGTCTCCTCTCTCAATTGTTATCTCTCCGTGCTCGGGTTCATCCTCTATTATTTATGCTGCCGTGGATCATGATCGTGGTACTTTCGTGTGTATCAAATTCGTTCGTGTTACCTTGGCTAAAAAGTATCCGATCATTTCATTACATATCCAAAGCTGAACTTTTAGACTATTTCACGAGTTACGAAGAATCGTCCGTTTCAAAAATATCAAGAAATATTTCTCAGGAAAAAGTCCGACATCGCTCATTGTACAACTCACTATATCATACCCGCTCCTATGTCTGGAAACTAATATGACAGCGTTCTAGCTTCTCAAACGCGCTTGAATCCAACAACTTGACTCGTGTATAACTTCTAATGAAAATCTAGCGAATTTCTGCCAAATTGATAATATTAGGTTGGAGAAAAAGAAATCCATTATTTTTACGGTTATTTCAAGACTTTACTTAACATGGTTCGGATTGTCCGATTTGGGTCTAATATGCACCGTTTTGTTTGATAATTTGTTGCCATTTTGAAGGTAACTTTATAATGCCTCTCTCGTAGAAGTCAATACAATCTTCTCTTGATGCCAATTTCTTATCACTAAGGAAGTTTTGCAATGATAAAAGAAGATGGTAATCGCTTGGTGCCAGGACTATAAGGTGGACGCATCAAAACTTCCCAACCAAGCTCCCGGAGTTTTTGGCGAGTCACTATAGACGTGTATGACCTGGCGTTGTCCTGATGGAACACAACACCTCTCCTGTTGGCCAATTCTGGGCGCTAATAATAATATTACACTCAGAAAAATT
Source organism: Lasioglossum marginatum (assembly GCA_028455795.1). Lineage (NCBI taxonomy): Eukaryota > Metazoa > Arthropoda > Insecta > Hymenoptera > Halictidae > Lasioglossum > Lasioglossum marginatum. The sequence continues at coordinate 2,618,236 of CM052242.1, forward strand.
GACAATTTTTGGCTTCTGAGTAAAGGCTCAGCCCAACCCAATACATATTTGTTTGAGATTGAGCTTCGGCGCTGGCCATGATGTCGAATTACAGTTGATTACAATCGGTTGCTCGAAGAAAAAGAGATAGAGGGAGAAGCAGAGAGAGAGAGAGAGAGAATAGCTTGAAATCAGCTCCGCTCGGATCCGCCGCAGCCCGGTTCGATCCAAGGGGCATTTCACGCGCCGCTGACCGTAATGAGTCCTTTATTTATTGGTGAACAATTTATTAGACGATAAATAACCGCCGTGAAGATGGAATTCCTCGGAGGCGGGAACCGATCGTTTCCACGGAGAACACGGCGATTCCGACGCGGATAAATAATCGGAGCGAGGCAGCACAAGCTCGGCAGCACGCGTGGAATCGTGTCGGCCGATTAGATGCCGGGAGATAAATGCGCCTCCGCTCGCGACCGGGCCCCGATTGTTTGCTCTTTCGCGCGGCCGCCGATTAATCTGGCTGAATTAATTAATAACCGTCGACGTCGATGAACGGCCGCCGACTCATTTATCACACCGCCCCACGGCTTACGATGAAATTCGAGCGCCGGTAATTGAATCGTTCGCGAACGAGATGCTACCCTGTCGGTAGCATCTAATCGGACTTCCGGTTCTTCTTCTTCGCTGGATCCCATCCACGATCTCGGATCCTGTGGATCAGCACTTCAGGAAGAATTTCGAAGTAATCGATCACTGTACTTTACTTGTTTGAAAGATTTATTCCTAGCTTCCTGAAAATACACCAATTATCTTCATCGATTCACAACAATTTTTAGCATTCCGGAAAGAGAATTTCCAGAGGAAACCATCGATTTCAGCCCGATACTGGCGCCCCTTCAGACTTCTATAGCCCCGCAAAACTTTGTTCTATCTTCCGAGAAGTTCCGAGTTACTTTTTAACAAGGAACGTCTCGAACTTCTCCGATTGAAGTGAAGAGTTTCTCGTTTTGCTGTCTCGGAGAGAGCAGAAGGATCTGGAAAGAGGATGGCACGAGACGGGGCAAGGGAGCGACGGGTTTACGAGAGATCGTGTGTCGTCCTTCGAGCAACGGTTATGGGTCCGTTAGCGCTTCGCTTTGACACAGAAATCGTACAAGCGGGCCCATTAAAATTTGTACGGCCTGAAACACAAATTACGAAGTACAAATTACGAAGTGGTTGGAGAAGTTTTATTTAGTGGCCGGTGCCTATTAGGGTGTACATGAGAGTGAACATGTCCCCCCGGAATCGGTAAAGGGAGACAGCAGTCGCGAGAAAGGACATCAAGGGAAAAATCGGTAACGGGCTTTATCTCGCGAGGAGAAAAGGACGAGGCCGACACACGTAACCTCATTTAAATGCGTTACACGCGGCGAAATAACAGTCCTTTAAGCTCATGCCAGGGTCCGATTAATTGTCCGGGTCCCGCGAGGCCCTGTGCAGCCTCCGTTGCACGCGAATGCAAATCGACCGCCGCACAGGTGGAAATTACGATTGCGCCGCGCCCGGCCGGAAACCAGACTGGCGACTTTTAAACAAACTGTACCAGACCCTCGTAAAGTTCCCGCCGCGTCACCGCGAAATTACGCCGACACCGAAAATTGCACGACCATTTTTATCCCGACCGTTGGATTGCGTTCTCTGGGTAACCCGACCGATCGACGTCCGCAGCAGAAACGGATGTGGAGCCTTGTTGCTGTCCGTAAGATCCGCGCGATAATATTGATTTTATCGAGCCGATTGCGATTAGCTATGCCCCGTTATCGTAAGAAATATGTTGCTTCTGTGGAACTGTCCGCAGGTGATCGATCGGGAGAAAGGGAGTCCTTATTCAATGAATAAAACAAGGCTCGCGCTAATCGCTGCTGTTGTTCCTCGCGAAGAATGTTTTCTATGGATTTTGCAACAATCGTTAATATTCACCATCTGATCAACGGAGTCGGTCATGAAATCTGCTGGAAATTCTTCTATCTTTTGTGCAATTCTGTTTCTCAGGCAATTAAGTTACCGATAACTTCGAAAAGGATACAGCCATTTGCCGGGGACGAAGCGGGACTTCTCGTCTCGAAATAGCGTCTCGTAGAGGTTCGTCGGTCGCGTTGGAAGCTAATTAAGAGGCAGGGAAAAGTTTATTGGCGCGGCGCAAGCGTGTACGCGTGTTTTCGCCGCGCGAAACAAGGATGCCGGGGACCGACGAATCCTGCACGTGCTCGTTTTCAATCAATGGCACCCTCCTCTCGCCGAGAAGCTCTCGGCATTCTCCTCGCACGTGCCGATGGCAGTAACCTCGAAGACAATGACATGCCGATGAACGCGTCGCCGCATGTAAATGTAACCTTTCGTGAGTCTATGGAAGACGCTGCGCGAGTGAAAGGTGCGACGTGTCTCGATTCCGCCAGACCGATGTCATGCCGGCTCCCCGAACGATTAGGAAATGTCAGACGGTAGTCCGCCTGCTATAACATTGTTTTTGCAAACAGTTTTTGTGATGTTCGATGCCGCGGAACTTGCCCGTTGAAAAAATCCGATATGAATGCTGGAAACATTTTTCTGTGGTTCAAGGAGATCGCGAGTAATTCAGTTGTCTTCGACAGAGATGTACGCAACATCTTTATTTTAATCCCTCACCCCTAATAATATAAGTTTTATCCATATAACTAGGAACTCTGAATAGCTCTCGTAAAAATGACGATCGGAGAGCCTAGAACTTAGATCTTTGAATACTAGATACGACATCATTTTAATGTATATTTGATGATTATCAGGTAATATATACGAAGCAGTAGGAAAAATTAGAAAGAGTTTAATTATATTCATGTCCTTATTTGTCGCGTGATGCTCTCAGTCTAGGCTTATCTAGGGATTAAGTCAGAGTAAGATCCTATTCTTTTTATATAATTATCTAGTCATTGCAGTAGTTATTAACAAAGAAGTTATTAACAAGGAAAAAGATCTAAACTCGCCGTAGCAGTACATCAAAGTGCAAGGTTCCATGCACAAAAAGCAACCCTTTAAAGTCAATGTCGATAAAGTAACGGCTTCTAAAAGAAGGCAACGAGAAACTTCCAAGAATGTTCGACACTTACACGGCGCCTCGTGCAACATTTTGTACATTTGTTTTCGTGCGCTAAGAGGATTAATTGGAGAGATCGTTTAATTTTTAAGGGGATCACCCCTCGTCAGCCTTGAGCAAGCTTTTCCCCGATCGGCCCCGTTTCCATCGCGTTAATTAAGACAGAGTCGGGGCCGGTGTTGCGCGGCCGATGCCGCGTGGTGCGCAGCTGCTGATTAAACGTGATTTTTAATCCTGCCGTTTCCATGCGTGACTTAATTGCCACCGTCGTTGAAAACGCGAGAAAGCCGGCTTAACGACGCCGAGCTTCAGCGTGACCGGCCGTGGCCGGTGGAAGCCGAGGCGGGTAGGGTAGAATTTAGCCGGGGGACCGGCGGGTAAAAATCGCGCGAAATTCCATTCCTCCGCGGAAAATTCCGAGGCAATTTCCGAGCAGCCCCGTCGGTCGTGTTTCTGCGCTCCGCGGGGTGCTTCCAGCTTTGAACGCGACCTTATTTAGCGCGCCAGGAATTCCAGCTCTCCTCCGAGAGAGCTCGGCCAGCCTCCAGCTTCGGCACCGTGCCAAAGAATTCGCCCGCGAATTCCGCGGGAATTCGTTCAGGTGGAATCACCTTGTTCCCTGCGCGGCTGGACAACGACCATAGTTTCGATGGAAACGTTCGGAGTCCCGCCTCCTCGCAGCCCCTAGCTTAAAGAATATCTTCTTCGACCCCAGCCTACATCCTTTACAGACAACCTCTTTAGCGGACAACTTCGTCGCCCGACAAGTTCCTAATTATTTCTTTCGCATGTCAATCCGAACAAGAACATTTTAGCGCAACAGTTTCTATCATTCAGGAGATAGTGCGTTTTAGGGGTAGTCACAGCGTTCGTTCGTATTCTGAAATAAAGTCTGCCTCGGTATTAACAAGGGAAAATAGCTGATTCTTGATAAAGTGCATTATTAATGAAACGATTTAAGCTGATCCTCGTGCGTTCCTCATTTTCTCCTCCCATCCATCAACCCCCATTCTCCGAGAGGCTCCGTCTTGATGCACGAGGCTACATCTTCCAATCTTCTCCTCTTCCGTCAGCCGGCGCGGAGCATTAGCAGTCGGTTGCGCAACATAATAGGTAATAAACTTAATAACATTCAATTTTGATTAGCGGCGCAGCCGGCAGTTGATCGCGAAAGGTCGGCTCGTTAGGGTTCAGCCCGAGAGAGGCTGTTTGCAATATAATTCCGTTGCGTAACCGCGGCCTCAAGGTGGTGTGTATCCCCTGATTGGTCGTGTGTCGCGCCTGCACCTACGTCCAGGATCTTCGGCAGCGTCCTTTAACCTCGAGCTCTCGTGCCTCGGGAGAAGAGAGACGAACTGAGAGGACTTTACGTAACGATCCCTCTGAGGCGTCCTCCTTCGATCGTTCGTTCATTCGTTCGTTCGGCCGTTCGTTGGTCGCATGACCGGCTCCGGTGTAAATCAATCAGCCAGGAGATTCGAATCGCACGGGGCCCGGTAGACACACGACGGTGTGCCTGTCGCTTCTAGGAAGGCAGGTTGCTGCAGGTGTTGCCATCGGACCGCTTCGATAGTGTCATTTAAAATCGTCGCTTTGCAATCGGGGACGCATTCGGTTGGGGCTGCCGAACCCCCTGCGCACTTGCGATTCACTCAATCTTAACCCTTCGCGGCCCGAAGTATTTTCTGTCTTCTAGAACCTGCTTCAACGTCGTGTAATTCAATTATACTCTCATACGTGACTGTTCTTAGTCTGCGTAGGCCAACTGAGAAGTGCTAATTGTTGTGGTTGCATTATCGATGTGTGCACTGTAAATCAGTAAAATACGTAACTGGTGGAAATGAATAAAATCTTGTTTGTAATTTCGTATTGCGCATCTTTATGCAAAATAAAAATGTTCTGCATTTATTGTGGGAAGCGGAATAAAATGAAAGTTAATTTGAAATTTTTCTAATCTTTTACTGTTCTATATTTTACCGAACCAATTTCATCATAAACGCATAAAGATCCGCAGTCTATTCATCATCGATGTCACTTCCACACCCACACGAACCGCAGTGCATTTCTAGCGGACCTCGCGTCCGTATCAGACTCCTAAAGACGCGCACCGCGCGAGATTACGCGAATTGTTCGGCATCTGCATATCTCCGTCGCTGTAATTGCAGACAGATGTACCTGGAAATGCGGGATCGAAGTGTCCCCGATCGTTGCTTCCTCAGTGGAATTCCAGTTTTTTCGAGTGGGAAACCGCGTTCCTTTAATCTGAAACGCCTGGCCAGGGTTTTCCTGATGTCCCCAATTAACGGTAGTACCCGCGAGATAGTCTCCCCTGTCCGTTGTCGTTTTATCGTCGGCGAGGAGCACAGCCCGTTTTCTCCGAACCGTCGATACCCGGCGTGCGCGTATCGACCTCCCGTTGTCGACGATACGTCGGTGAATCGATAGTTCGACATGCCTTACACACTTTGCTACTTAGATCCTGTCCTCCTGCAGGACGTCCCGCGCGATAACGGCGCTCCTCGAGCTCTACGCAAGAGAGATAAGGGCCACTTTTCACTGCTGCTGCGAGCTCTCCTTCTCTTTCCCTCTTTTCCCCTCTCGTTCCTTTGGCACGCCTTTGTAAAGAATCCTGGGAATTCGGTTTTTTCGCTGGCCGCGAATCAGTGGTACGCAATTCCTCATGATCGCTCTGGAGGCAGAGTTGGGCATTAATCGATTAAAATTTTAATCAAGATTGATTGATTAATGCGTGTACGATTAAAAAAGTAATCATTGAAAAATCGGCGATTGATTCAATCGATTGATGAAGTTAATCGACAATCGTTGATTAAAAGAAGTGTTAGAACAGGACTAATCGCGACATCTCTTAAATAATATTATAACTCGTACGTAATCACGCGACTATTTGTAACGCGTGATTCGTACAGTGTACGGAAACGTAGTTCCTTCTCGATTCGACAGTCGAAGTGTCCACACGTGTTTAACCTATAAAGTTACAACCTACGCAATTATATATCTTTAATAAAAGAAGTTATCTTCCACATATTCCGCATTACTCAGCTATAAGTTCCATCAAGAAGAAATCATCGAAAAATCGCTTTAATTTAATTTAATTGCTGATGTTAATCGCCATACGGTCTATCCATAAATTGTAATAAGAAGGGAGAGAGAGAGACGCGGTACGATGGTCGTAGCTTTCCAGGAACAATAACTTCAAACATAAAAGCACGTAAACAGAGTTTGTATTATAGACCAAATGACAATACACCTAAACTTTTTTCAGTGTGCATACAGTTTTGATTCCGTATTTCATTCCGAAGTTTCAGCAGTTAATCATTAATCAATTATCCGATTGGCGATTACAATTGAAAGGAATGTAATCGTTAATCGCAATTAACGACTAAAGTAGAAATTTAACCGTTATTCCCAATTAACGATTAATAAGTATTCAATCGTTAACCGCAATTAACGATTGATAAATATTTAATCGTTGAAAGGATGAACATTTTGAATAACATCCTTTTATTGCATTATTTGGTCCACCTTTAGAAAAAAGCGACTCAATTTCAAAGATTGTCTCGAAACTCTTGATTATTATTTTACGGGGCGAAGGAGTCGGTTGCCGCAATAAACCGAAGTGTAAAACGACAAACGGTGTCGTTGAATACGTCTGCTGGCAATCAAGATTGTTCTCGATGGAGGGATTTCGGGTAAAGGTTCGCGAGGCCAGGCTAGGTCGGACGCAGGACTTGCGACGCGTACACCATTCCGTTTTCGTAATATTCGTTGCGCAATACCCGTTTCGAGCAATGTTAGCCGAGTTATATTACCGCGGTAATCCGACCGGTGGCATTTTATTAAGGCTGTAGAACCTCTTCGCTTCGGCCGCGCACGGAACGTGTCTTACGACTGGCACGACGTAATGTTTACAGTTCTCTCGAAACGTCGTTGTCCGTGGTTACGAGCCTGAGCGTGAACGCACCGCGCCGCGCTGCGCCAGACCCCGGTGCAATCTGCATAAACGGTTAGAGGCCGCTACCTGGAAGCTGAGTTTTATTCAATTAACGGTATACATCTTATTCCCGGAAGATTTCGCGAATTCTCCGGCTCGCGTTCCACTTGTTCCGCGGACCCTCTCCGTCGCACAGTAGGCGAAAATGCCAATCTAGCGGGTCAAAACTATTTCAATAAAGTAGGTCATTGGATGTTCTATTAAAACAAAAATGTTCTGTAATTTTCTTCTATTGAGGTTTATAGACGACTGAATATCGATTAACTTTTGTTCGAAACATTTTTTTGCCAGATTACCACAAAAGCCCGATTAAAGATAATCACGTCAGGGCGAAATTCCTTGATAAGATTTAAAGCCATAGCAAAGTAGATTTTTGTCGCGTGAACAATTTTCTCCCGACTACCGGTCCCGGAAGCCGCATAAATCAATTGGGAGTGATTCGGAGTGGTTTGATAATTCTAGTTGGCGGTGGAAAAATCGCTCGATCTTGAATAGCAACGATTACTGGAAAAACATGCGCCGATCCAGGATACAGAATCGAACTCACGACTCGGGACTGTCCGCGGGATAGTAACCGATAATCGTAATATAAGGATCGCATAAATCCACGGTTCTCGGGAGAAGTGTGTCTCGCGGTGATAAATCAGTACCTGTTTTTCCAGCGGATCACGAACACGGCCAATAATTCCGCGGCAAGGCCGGTGTGTGTATTCTAAAGAAAGAGAGAGAGAGAGAGATTGTGGGTCCGGCGACACATTTATCCTGGTTCTATTACTGAACACGGGGACGGTTCTTCCTGGTGCGAACTCGCATAATCGTCTATGCAGATCGAGGGAAGGAGGAGGAGGGCCACGGAACGATGAACGAACGAACGAAGAAACGAACGAAGAAACGAACGAAGGAAGCGAACTGCACCGCCACGCGAGATGCGATACCAATTACAGAGCGGCCGGACACGTTCGCCATGACGTACGGCCGATGATATTTTATGGTGGCGAGCACGGTACCGCTCCGCCAAGGAACATTAGAAATCGAACCAATACATCACCGTAGGCCAGACCTAGCCGGCTCGATTCAGTTTTCACGGCTACGGCCATTTTAATTTCAAATAAGCCCCAGCCGGATCCACGGCCGATGCGAGATAACCGTATTTAGCCCGGGAATTAATTACTCGGACGTTTAATATGCTCGCGGAAGAAATCGGGCCGAGGCCCCGGCGCCTGTCCTTCAGGTGAATGATATTGAACGATCGCATTAATACTGTCGCTCCAAAACGGTCTCCGAACACTCTCCGCAACGCGCGGCACAGCTCTTTCAAAATTGCTTCTGAAAAGCTGCATTCTTTTAAGATGCTGGATGGATTAGTTTATTAGCTGACGCGTGGAACGATTTTTCAGAAGATTTTAAATTATCAGATTCGCGAAGAAAGTAGTCAATTCACGAAATGGTACATGTTACCTTTTTACAATCTTTTTATCTGCGTCAATCAAATTTGATAATAAAGAATTGATTCACTCGGGAAAACATTTAAGCAACGCTCAAAAATTCATTTCGAAATCTGATCAAATGATTTACCTGTGGCATATCAACTTGATCAGAGTCTTTCTTGACCCAGCGAAAGTGTAGACGGTGGGTTGGTTTCTCTGGTCCGAATTTGTTAATTGTCGATGCGTGCACAACCAGAGAAAGTGTTTGAAAAAGTGAAACGCGTCTCGCAGCTGGTCTCCGCAGCGTTTGAAGGTTTGAAAGGTGGTTAGCGTGTAGTCCTGAAGACGGTGGAAAGAAAGCGCGTTTTTCCTGAGCCCTTGTGTTCGTTTCGCGTTGGTCAGAGAGGAGGTTGGTCGGTTACACCGGATTCTTGTACACGGCGGATCCACGTTCCCGTTCCCGGTTGGTTCCCTTCGACGGTCTTCGTCTTGTTTCTATTCCGCTGCCGGCATTGTCCTCCCGGCGCGAGGAGTAATGTAATGGGGGTCCCCGAACGAACGGGCTACGCCATTGTGTCGGGATTTATTGGACGCGGCCGGGGACAAAGGTTTGTCACTGCAAATTATGATTCGTGCACGCGCCCCCACCATGATCGCGAGAAAGTCGCCGGCCAATTACCGCCTTTCTATTCTACGATCCACCGGCCTTTCGGACCGTGGCTCCCATTTTTCTCGAGGCTGTCGTTGCGCTGTCCTTCTCGATACAGGGCGTGGTATTCTGCAAGAATGATCCTTGTGCAGTTGCAGTCAAAATTTCGGTTAAACTTTCATATTACATTGAGAAAAGTTGAAAATTTTGGGTCCTCTGAGTGAAAGTTCATCCAAAATTCCTTTCTTCCTCTGATAGCCGATATCTATTCTACAGTATCTGCAAACAGAAAATCTGTGTGTTGGTTAAATTATACATTATTATTACAAGGTGCAAGATTAACGTTCTGGAATGTTGTAGGGTGTTCTTACTACTTTAGAGTTCCTAATGTTTCTCATCCACGAAACCCCAAGGAGAACAAGAAACTTGATTCTCTTTTTAAAAGAGGGAGAGGTGAAGAAAGGAAACGACTGATGATTTCATCAGGAGTTCAGATTTCTTCCAGGAAATTTTAATTCTTTCCTTGAAGCACGGAACTCAAGATGCTTATTAGATTCCCTGGGGCTTCTAAATTACCCCGTTGACGTAGTTTCAAGAGAATTTTTTGAGGATTCCTGGATTTCTTATATTCAGATGGGGAATTCCAGACCTTTTACCTTCGTTCCGACATTACGTGTCATCGGTAACGGCACACGCGTTGTCGCCAAGCTTATGGCGACGCAGAAATCACGGGGCCTTCTTGAACCACACCGTCACCTTCCGACTTCGTAAATCCGACGTATCTGGCGCAGATAGATTACAAAGTGGAAGGTTAGCTCCACGTGGGCGGATTGCTGCCTTGGCGGCGAAATTCGAATACGTGTCCACGAAGGAACTCGGAAATGGAAATGGAACAGGAAGTGGGGGTAAAAGGTCACCGAGGCTGTCTTGTTTCTCTTCTGGTTCTTTTTCTGGCACATTTGCTGATTTCGGGCACGAAAATAGCTCGAGATCTCCTATCTGTTGCGATCCAGTTTGTCCAGTTTGAAACAATCAATCGCATACGAGAAGTAAAAGAGAACTTGAATTTTGACAAGAAGATTTTAAGAATCTCTGATTATTCGCCAGGTGAATTCAGCAACGAAATCACGCCGGCTACTTATCAAAAATAGTCAGGTGTAGCAACCGGTTCGGATTTAAAAAAAGCCGAAGCCTCGAAACGCGGGGCATTATAAAAGGAAGGCAACTTTCCAATCCGTCGAGCAACATTGTTCGAGAAGGTCCGAGAACGGACGGCAGGTTTCGCTTGTGTCCTTGGGACATCCTCAAGACGTTTCTACGAGTGTAGCTGCGGAGAAAATTCCGCGGACGACCCAGAAAGTCTGTGTCCTTCGGCGGTAACATTGTAGGGGAGCATGAATCGGGCTTCGCGGTTCACACCGAGATGTTTATCCGTTCTGTGGCCCAGAAGAACCCAGAAGAACTTGTTCCGAGAGCCCCCTGGTCAGCAGAAAAGCGAAGGGGGAACGGAACGCAGGTGCGGCAGGTGAGCTACACGCAAAATCGGCGCACACGAGCCCTCCTCTAGGCGTGGCCGTTTAAATAATCGCGAGCCGACGAATTATCGCGGTGTCTGGCCCCGGCGGACCGTGAAGATAAAAATCAGCGAGTCGTCGACACCGGGGAGAGTTGATCATCGTCTCGCCTCAGGTGATCTCTCGGTGTGTACATGTACCTACGTGGTTGCTATTGCCCGGTGTTTACCCGCGCGAACTATAGCGCCGGGGAAACCGGTGACCCGCGACACTGCTCGCTCGTTCCGGGACAACTAGATCCGTATCGTTTCAACGCTCGTTTGTAACTCGCCGGGGGAATTCCAGCGGCGATTACTCGCCCCCCTGGAAAACAGGATTCGATAACGAACAATGATCGACGACTCGCCGCTTCCACGAACCCTTTTGTCACGTTCGATCCGACTGTGCTCTCGATCCTTGCACCGCACTGCGCCGCGATCTATCCTACCAGTCCGATCGACATTTTTAAATCCTCCGCTTCCTCCTAGCCTGAGGCCCTTGCTCCCCGGATTACCACGTTTCTTCGACTGCTGCCTCGCTCTTTATCCGTTCCACATCCTTCGCACATTATAATTTGCAAATGACGTACGCTACTTTAGTGTATGTATACAATCTTGAAAACAGATCTTTTTCTACTATTTTGTTCCTGCTTTTGTCCAGATCGACCTTCAAACTCTTCAATTTTCTTTTAGCTACTCGTTTCTGTCATGAGTAGATAAAATCCACCGACTGCATATACTTCAATTATGCATGTAACAAGAAATCAGCACAATATGTCATTCATTTTTCCCAGAGTTTACGACTTTGATAAATAATATAGCACTCGGAGGAACATGTTCGTAGAATTTTAAAGGAAATTCTCGTCCGTAGATGATTGAAAGATTGGACAATCATTTAAAAGATGGCAGCGAGCTCGAGGAGCGGTCCCTTCGCGGTTACGGTCCCGATATTATCTCCATTAGGCAATAATTGGTCCGTCGATTCATCAATAAACGCAGCGACCGACTTTTCATGCCGGTTGTACGAGAGGCGAATTGAGTTCTGCGGTTTTTTATTTTCGAGGACACGCGAGAGCATGATCGAGTTCGAGGCCGCGCGTCACGCGAGTTCGTTCGCGTTCCACGGAATCCAGGTTCTCGCGTTCTCCACGTTGTCCATCCTTAAAGATGATTTATCGCTCGGTTTTAATTGGTCGGCTCTCGCGCCTGGACCGTTCGCCCTCGATGCGTTTCGTTCAACGAACAGTTTAATTAGAGAGCCCGTCGATTTTCCCGCGGGTGAAAACGTCTCGTTGTCCGCGGCTAGATGAACACGACAGATATTTTGTAACCAGCCGGTTAACCGATGGGATCTAAGGCGGGCTGCTTTCATCAAGGTCGAGGATTTCTCTCCCGTCGACTCTCGTTCGAAAACACTGATAACGTCGAACCTGCTCGAGAGTCCACGAGTACAGATTCTGCGATTTTTCTTCACTTGGCGCGGCGCGGCAGCCCCAGGACTTATCACCGATTTCACTTCTTGCGTCTCTCAGAGCTGTCTCTCCTCGTCCCTCTTTCTCTCCCGGTTTCAGAGTAGCAAGAACAGCATCCGGCCGGCAACAATCATCGCAATCGAGGCGCCATTAAATTCGAACCGCGCCAATTAGCCGGACACTGTTCTAAACAAGATCCCTCTTCGTCGCGTTATGCCGTTCCCGTGTCGTCGTCGTCTTCGTTGTCTTCGAGATCCGCAGACTTTCACTTCGCTCCCGGGCCCTCGACATCGTACTTTCTCCGATGCACCTGTCTAACTTTAATTAAAAGCCGCGAGACGTTGCTTTTCGGATTGATCGCCGCGATCGTGACCACCGTGTCGCACCTGCGCCGGCCTCGATCGATCCGACTTGTTTCAATCCGGACGGCATTGTTCCTCGAAAATTGAAATCTGTTCGCGGTGCGCGGAAGTTTCTACTAAACAACGCGTTGCAACGGCGCAATTCGCGGTTCACAGTTCATTTAATCTATAACTTCCAGTGTGGAAGTTATTTCGTTTTCTCAAGGAAAAATGAAAGCCAATTTTTTACCATTTGGAATAAGTTTTACGACATTTTGTTCTACGATCTTCTGCGATTTTTTAAGCAACTTGAAGATCCCATGCTCGTAGAAATTCTGTTTTCTATTATAAAAATTGAGCTGTATGATTTCTTACGACTTTATTTAAAATGAAATTTGCACCGCATAAAAAATCGGACGGCCAGGACATTCGAGCAAAACTGGGATCGATCGATTGCGACAAGGAGGAAGTCGAACGTAATGGTACCGATCATCCTTCTAATGGTAGGATCGGCCACGATCAATCCCAGAGGCAGATCAGCGGCTTATTTACTCAGCAGGCGAACTAATCAGCAGGCAATAACAATTTATTATCCGGCGAATCCGTGTGATCATCGACGGTATTGAGCTGGCAGCGGACACACACGCGATCACGCATGCGATCGTTGTCTCGTCGGTTAGGATTAGGATACTGGAGGATCAGACACACGATAGTCAATTCTTGAAAGTATCATACAAAAATCAATCTTACTTAAAGTCTTCTAGACAAGTTTTTATTTGGTAATTAGGATGATCATCACACCTCGTATAAACTCTGAATAATTCAGCCATCGAAATAGGAGACAGAACTCATTACTCGATACTAAAAGCCTAATAAACGGTAATAGCGTTTCGAGGATACTTTCGATCCACCTATATACGTTCGTCCATTAAATGGATTTATTTCGCGGATATCGAGGGTAAGCTCTAACACATTGCAAATCCGCGAATGTAAAATTCTCGCTGACTTCTCTCTTTGGATCGGCTGCTGGGAAGATCGATTTATCTAATCGCGGTCCCCGTAACAAATTCTCTCGGCACGAATGTCCCGTGCTCATCGACCTTGATAAGGTAGATCTGCTATCCGAACGTTCCAATTTCACCGGCGCGGTGCTTCCTGGTTATCGATTATCTTCGACCACTTAACCGTCCATAACGACTCGGCGCGACGAGGTCGGCGCGGCGTTTAGTCACGGTGTCTTATCAAGAATGTAGGCTACCGGCTTGGTTTTCCTGTTGCCGCGAATATATCAATTTACCGTATGTATCGCGGTCTTCGATCTAGCCGGGGCCCGTCCCTAGCCGATGCGGTGCGGTGCTTGGAAACACCCACCGTCATCGTTCGCGTCTGTGAATCGATCGATCGATCGATGGAAACGACACGATGCGGCCGTGCCCGCGGTCGCCCCCTTCTGTCCGCCTCCGTCGAGAGCCAATCAACCGGCGATGGTCCATTAATTAATCATTACCACGTTTTTACGGCGGCGGCGCGGCCCGATCGACGCTCTCTAGCCTGAAGCTCGCGCGCCAACCGACCGGCCCGCGTCTCCTCTCTTCGACTCCTCGTGACTCCCGGCACCGTTGACGGGATAATCTACGATCGGATCGGTCGTTACAGCTTCACTTCGACTTCCTGGTGGCTGATTATCCGCCGTGGACCGTATCCCCCGCGATCGGGGCCCGTTCCAGTCATGATACGCTCGGTGACCGTTCATCGCGATCCCACGGGGATGTTGATCACTCGGGGTGACGCCATGCCACAGCATTCAATTTTTCAAGTACTACTGTGCTCGGAAAGTTTCTAGAATTCACTGTTTCAATTTTCTTCAAAGCAGGCTGGACGTACCAGTAAGAGACCAGCTAAGGTCATGCTACAATTATTTATAACCTATTGCCGAATGCTAATCATTCCGGATGACGCCATGCCACAGCATTCAATTTTTCAAGTACTACAGCGTTCGAAAAGTTTCTAGAATTCACTGTTTCAATTTTCTTCAAAGCAGGCTGGACGTACCAGCAAAAGACCAGCTAAGGTCATGCTACAATTATTAATATAATATATATAACCTGTTGCCTTTTGGTAGAATTGAATAAATTACGATTCTCAGACTTATCTTGTTGTTGTTGTTCTTACAGTTGTTGTTTCACTTCTGCTAGCAATTACAAATTAATCAAATGCTGAGATGATAATTAAAATCAATGTAACAGTACACACATCGTATCTTACAATTAGTACAAACGTGAGAAATCACTCCACATTAGAAACGTTTATCTAAGGTTTATTGAAAGTGTACAATTTACCAATGTAACCGTAATGTATAACAACCGCGATCAGAACAGCTTCCGTGAGACTGTCAGCGTCTCAGGGCCCACAATTCCGGGCGGAATTCATACTCCGAAAGATCATTTGCGAAACGCGCCATGATCGTGGTCGATCGAAGAATCGCGTGGAGGATCGTCGGGGGTCACGTTACCGTTCGGGTCAGATTGGGTCCCTTCAGCTTCAGAACCTCGCCCATTCTCTCTCTTTCTCTCTCTCCGTTCTCGGAGCTGGGGGACCAAGCGAAGTGATAGCGAGCGGCGGGTCTTATGCATGGTAGCACGCCATGCCACGCTATGACCACGCCACGTGAGAATCGTGAGGTAAACACGGACACGGAGCCGAAGAAGATACAAGCCTGATCGGTGACCAGGAAGTCGCGGGACATTCGGTGCCAAGTTACAATGTCACGAACACCGTCGGGTATATCGGCCCTTTCTCTCTCTCTCTCTTTTTCTCTTACTCTTTTTCTCTCTGGATTTCCCGTGACGGCGGCGCCCGGCCGATCGCATAACAATTATTAACCGGCGTGCACCGGGGCCCCGGCAATGAAATCGTACGCGAACGCTTTAATGTTATTGGCCGGTGGAAGTAACGGCCCGGGTCCTTCGAGAATCGCGTCGGCGCGATCAGGCCTATTTTTTACCACCGAAATTTACAACGACCGGCGTTAATAGCGTTATCCGACGCGATCGCTACGGTTGTTGGTACACGGCGAGCACGTTCGGATGGATCCGCGCGGGATCCATTCCGCTCTAAATCGTGATCTTATCGCGAGCGACATTACGTGCATCTTCGCACTCGACATCACCGCCCATCAACGACCGAGCCGAGAGCGCTGTAATAAATTCGTCCCGGCCGGAGAAGCTTCGCCGGAGAGTTCCCGTGGATCCTCCGAGCTCGAGCCGACTGGACCGCTTTCTAACTTCCGTAATCGATGGGTCTGCTCGAGGAACGATCGCGACGCGATAATACACCCGGGAACGGGCCGGCCGCGACCGCAGCCGGTCTCCGGTGATTTCAACGCCTGCAAAGGAAGCGTCGCCGCGCGGAATATTAAGCGTCTCGACCGACCACGATCTTGTCGCCGGGGAATTAGTTTGTCATGCTGCCACGGAAGCTCTTTAAACTTATTACTACCCCCTCCCTTTCCTACTTTGCATAGTTTCCGGATTTTATGCCAGCGTTGATGTCTTTTCTGGGAACGTTCTCTCGATCTTCCACGCGTTTCAACGGGCTCATTATCGTAGGATACAATCTGGATGGAGGCTCTCAATGGATTTTTTACGTCCAAGTTATTTTCATTGTTTTCTTTCGTTGGCTCTTGTCTATTTTCTGGGAATTACGTTGCGTTAGAATTGTTCCTACTTGAAAAGAACAAGTAGGAGCAAAGATGCAATGCGCCACAGGTTGGCCACGCCTGACCTACAGAAACGAATCATGTATGAACATAACGCAACAAGTTCCCCGGCTCTAGATCGTTTGGTTTTCCCGTAATTAATTCTTCAAGACATCACATTTTTCCTGTAATGGTACTCCCGAATCGAATTTCGAGAATGGGAGGTGTTCGTAAAGAGGAAAGGATTCATGGGGATCGAGAAGGCGTCCCTCAGGATCGAGAAGGCGTCCCTCAGGATCGAGAAGGGTCCTCGATCTCGCGGCTCGACGCGAAATTCCCCGCGTCACTGGTGACAAAGTGGTATGTTCAAGTTTTTGCCCACCTTCCTGTCGAGGAAGCGCCCCGTCCCGAATGATCGACGCGACGCTCGTGCGCCGATGAAACCAGAAGTCCTTGATCCGTGGGCGATGCAAAACGATCGTCGCTATACCCGGAAGAAGGTGCGGTAGGTCAGCGTTCCGAAGCCGCCGCCGTTCGACCAGCCGGAGCCTCTTCCTGGAAGCTTTATCGTTCTGAGGACTTTAGTTCTGAGGACTATCATTCTGAAGCTTTATCATTCAGCGTTTCGTTATGCGAGGGTGGATCATTAATCTTTCGCTCGATCGGAAGACCGCGGAACACTCTGCACACCTTACTTTTTCCAATCATTTATCATTACCCAATACATTAAATAATTTCCGCTTAAAAGACGCACTTCTTAACACTGAAGCTATAATCTCAAAAATGTAATTAAAAGACAGAAGTGAAAACTTCTATGGCGATTTGGTTCCCCCGGCTCGGCTCCCCCAGGTTACCCTTTGCCGTATCATTTTCTTTAGGTTTAAAGTGATTAAAACGTCTTTATCCCGAAAAATGTCGTAGAAGAAAAAAGAAAATTTATATTTTTTGTATGGCTACGTTTATCTGAATGCTTAAATATTTATTACAAACGAATCAAATTTTATTTCATTTAAAGGGAACACGTAACATCCATATTTGTTAGATTTTGTTTCAAATCTTCATGACGAGTGTGACTCGTTAAAATACGGCAAGGGGTTAAGGAGAAAAATAAAAATGAGTGAATAATTATTCACAGTTTCTTCTGTTCGTACGGGAGAGGGACAGGAAATCCCGAATCGAATTGTTTCTCTCAGCCCTCGTGGCACACTGTCGCACAGAGACAAGTAAAAGAATGGGCCCTCGGGTCGTTGTCTCGTGTGCAACCATTGAAAGATCGGCGATCTTGCTCATCGATGATCGGAACGACCAGAACGGGTTCAGCCAGAAAGAGCTACACTGGTGGGCGGTGTTAACGACCGGCTGTTCAAACCAGGAAGATACGATAGGTCAGGAATATGCGGGTCCCCCTGATCCACGAATTACGACTTACGATCGAGAAACCTATGCTCCACTTTAATACGACGATAGATGGCTGGGCATGGCTACTTGTTGCTCGGCTTGTTCATGCTAACATCTTCTCAGCCGTAGATCCACTTACAGTTACCCGAATCGTTATTCTAACCCAGAAACTGATCCCAGACTGATTTGCTCTAATAACAATTCTTCCATTACTCATTCCAAGAAACTTCTAGTGCAACACATTCGGAATATCTTCCGAATCTTATTTTCTTGTGAAATGGCGGCTGATGTTGTACGTTCAGGATAAGGATTGCTACATCTTCGTTTGCAAAGAAGTCTGCATTTCTCCATTTCATTCGCACGTGTTCGACTCCGACATAAAAACACGGTAAAAGAATATAGACCGTTTCTTGAAACGAAAAGAATCCATGGGAGAAACTATTTAACAATTTAACAAGATCCACGAACGTGATGAGGTGTGCTAAACGCATGTTGATCCTAGGTGAAGCAATCGTTCCGCCGGATTTCATGAGAAATGATCGGCAGCGAGTAGAGATCGTCTCTGGAAGGAAAGCGGCAGTGCCGAAAGGCAGTTTCGCAGGTCTGGGCTGTGCGATAGCGAGGCTAGCAGAATTTTCGCACGTCTCGGCGAAGCGCGCGGGCTCTATTGAAGCGAGGAGGGCCGCAAAAGCGGAGGTTGCGGCAAGCGTTACACGAGGAAGAGATTACGGGCTGTTCGGGTTCCGTGCTTTCTCTTCCACCGTCTCAATCCTCCGGCATTGTTCGGGACCCCGGGCGTCGTCCGCTTCGTCTTCTTCTTCTTCTTCCTCTTCCTCCGCGAGAGATCTTCCCACGCACGTGCCGTGGCTCTCGTACGGGTCCGCGTGCGCGGAGAGGCCTGCTGAATAATTACCAGATGAAGATACCGCCGCACCGCCTCGTGTAGGCTGAAATCTCACCTCTTTCTTTCTTGCCCATCGCTCTTTCCTCGTCCCTCGTGATCAGCCTCACCTCTCTGCTTCTTCATCCGAGCGAGGATTTTGCAACGGTACCCGTGTGCCTATTCGACGACACGTCCCGTCCCCTCGCGGATCACCAATCCACGGGGATCGACCCCTGGACAACCATAACCGCTACGAGGGTCCCATCGAAACCCATCGCAGTCACGTCGATACAGTAGCTTTCCGCCTTTTCATTCATCCCTTTGCTGATCGGGGTTCCCACATGCAGGGCAGAGCTCTGGATTCAGGAGAGACTCTGATGGGGCTTGGGGATTAAGAGTAATTGGATGTAGGATCTTCCCCAGGGTGGCTCGTCAGTGTCTGAACTTCTTATGGGGTTGGAAGAGCAAATACACACACGCTCTCTCTCTTTCTTCACTTGGTGTTCGATCTGCTAACTGTCTGAGTATCTATTCATAGATGGGATCTGCTTTAACAGCAGAGGTCTTTAGCGACGATCGTAGACTAGAGATTCTAGACTTCCATAAAAGCAGCGCAACTGCAATGGCAACATTTTATAGAGATCCCCAACCTCATCTAAACAACGCAGTTTAGTGGAACGATCCAAGTCAGCATGATTACTTATTCAGGAGAGACTCTGATGGGGCTTGGGATTAAGGGTAATTGGATGTAGGAGCTTCCCCAGCGTGGCTCCTCGATGTGTGAACATCTTATGGGGTTGGAAGAGCAAATAGGCTTTCTCCACTCATTCAAAAAAATATTTGCAATGATCGGAAGCCACACTCTTCTAATTATCTTATTGAGCTGGAACTAATACACTGATGTCCTTAAATCTTCTGCATGTGTTCAATACTTTAAAGTGCACGTATCCATTTTTGTCATAAACGCATCAAATCCTTAGTCTAGTAAATGACAACATTTTCGAACGATCTCTAACCTCATCTAAACAACGCAGTTTAGTGAAACGATCCAGGCCAGCGTGATTACCAACAGATGACGTAAACGAGGCCTAACCCCGGCTTATCGTCGCATTATCAACGGAGCATTGTTTCGATCGGAGACACGGGCACGCAAATCGCGTGTCGTAAGACGGACACTCGTTAATGAGTAGGCTGTAACCCATAAAGAACGGGATAAATAATGGATCTGGGTCGTTCGTCGGCTACGCGAAGGTTGCCAGGGTGCGTTATCAGTGTGCCTGCTCGCAGTTTTCCCGCGGAAAGCGACCATTGTGCTCGATGAAAAAGCAACAGCGCCGACCGACTCTCTCCGCTTCGAATATATTCCCTGAACTTTCTCCTGGCCGGGATTCACCGGTGTCGGGGACCACGGTTCGTCGTTCCTGTTGCGTAATCACGCGAGTGATCCCGTGGGACATCGCGGATCCAGTCGATCGTGTAACCGCGCGTCCACGATCTTTACGCCGCCATTTGCATACAATCGAGGCTTCCGACCGTGTTCCGGTACTGTTCCCGTAGCGTCGCGATTTCTTTCGATCGCGTGTCAAATTCCCCGTGAGAATTCGCAAACAGACTCAGCGGATCCATCGGAAGATTTAACGTTTTTTCCGATTTTTCAATTCGATTTTCTTCTGCTTGATGAGACTAGTTCCTTGCTCATTTAGTCTGCCATTTATTTCTGATAGCTAACCGGATGGCTGGTTGCTATCATTTTTAATAATGAAATATCAGATAGAGTTTATTGAAGTTGCATTAATCTTGCACCATTAGTACCACTAAGATTATCAATGTTTAATGTGTAGACTGCGGATTTTATGCATTTATAACACAAATGAATAAACGAATTCTAACAAGTTATTACATTATTTTTGATTTATTAGAATTATCAAAAGAAGGCATACATGTTTATTTAATTTCCGTTCTCTACATACAATTGACTTGGAGAGTTTTTATTTTGCATAAAGATCCGCAGTTTTTGGATGTGCAATAATTTCAGAGGATTTTTACACGAAAGGGAAATGGCTGAAAGATATGGGATCGGTGGAACGAAAGAGAAACCGCAAAGGCTGTTAGCTCCCAGCTCTTTTTCACGAGCTTTATTTCTAATTAACGGCAGCACCGTGTTAATTGTCCAGCTGCCGGCGTGGAGAAGCCTCGGAGATTCCTCGGGTTGGACAGGTTCAGCCTTGGGTTCGCTAGAATTCTCTCGGTGCAACGAGTGCTTCTAGGAAAATGGAGAAGCGCCATAGAAAGTGATACTTCTCGCGTGGAGCCGTAGAAAGTAGCCATGCTGGTGGTCGCTTTCGAAAACTCGTGTTACAAGATAAAAATTATGTAAAATATACCAGTTTACAGACAGGTGTAATTAGGAATTGTAATTCATTAGCTCGAAACTCGTCGAGATTTCCAGATCGAATAGATTCTACGTTCATGGAACAACGATCGTAGAACATTGTTACAAGCTAGTCATATAATTTTAAATAACCACATGCACGAAATTAATTTGATTTCCTTTGCGTAAAATAGAAAATGCTGGCGAGGCGACAGCAGCGTTTTAACGTGTAATTGAAACTGCGATGTGCTTTCATTGAACCGTGCGTTTTCTTTGTTTCCAGAGATGGCAGCGGAGATGGTTCGTCCTGTACGACGACGGGGAGCTGACGTACTCGGTGGACGAGCACGTGAGTACCATGCGAAAAACCATTTAATGCAAATTTCCGTATTCGACCCGGTGACTGCACACGGCGAATCGAATCCTCTTAGCCCGTCTTTCCACGGGAGCGACGCGTACTCGCGCTCGAAATCCACTTTGCCGCTGACAAATCCGTTTAACGTCCCGATACGGTTTCATTCGGAGTGATCGCGCCAACGGAAACGCCGCGCGTAATTCGAATTTTCCATCGTGACTGTCCCGGGGCCGTGTTGCCTGCGGTTAATCCGACTTTAAAATTAATTTCAAGAATTAATTTGTCGATCTGCCCCCCTCGCCGCTGGTAATCCATATACCAACAATAATCCGTGCATCGCGTCTCGCAGCACCAGAAAAACTTTGCATTTCCATATACATGATAGGTATCTCCAAAACGTCAGTAGTTGCATATGTCATTGTTATATTTTACTGAATAGTTTCTCGACCATTCTGAAATATAATCTAGGATCCATTGATTTAATGAATAGAATATTTAATACCTTTTGTATTAAACATATTTGCACAAATTCTCATTTTAAGACTATTAATATATTAGCGAGCAAAAAGTGGACATTGTTGAAAGAAATGTACAAATATACAAGGGTAAAAAGAAACTGCCAACTCTGATGGTCTAAAATATAGTTCAGTGATTTTCTTCCTCGTCGTAATGAATGGACCATAATTGACAGAACTTATCTTGACAAGAGGTTCTTGGAACGTCTTCACGCGTTTCGAACGATGAAAGTCGCGCGTTACCCTTCCAGAGCCGAGAACTGTCAAGCTTCCAACATTATGGCAGGTCATGAATCAAAAGCTGCCGCTTCGAGTGGCTCCCTCGGAGTCTAGGAGTGGCAAAGGTCGCAGCCAATTGTAGTTATACTAGCCGCGGCTGCTAGCTCGTGCACTGCCATCGGCAGCATAGTCAATACCATCAACGTGGAGGCTGATAAAACGGCTCCGAGCTTCTCGCGCCTCTGGACGTTCCTCGGCCCTCGCTGTCTGACGTCGATGACCACGGTAATGCTAGAAACCGTCAGAATTGATTTAAGCATCGGACAGATGGCTAGATAAAGGCTTCTCGCCGCCATCTTCTTCTCTCCCTTCGCAAATCGACGGTTAACGACGCTCGCCGCGGAAAAATTTTGTTGGCACTCATTTGCAACGCTCGGCTAATGAGTTACACAATTAAAATTATAAAACCTACTACCGAAGAATCTTTAAGCTGATTTCAGAGATTGTTCCCTCTCCAGATTTTTATAAAATAAAGAAATAAGACGCCTAGCTTATTTTATTAGAATATAGTAGGATACTGTCGAAAATTTCGTACATGAAAAACAAAATGGATCTATTATTCCTCAGAAGGAATCAAAATTCGCTTGTTCAAGGGGTCGTCCCACAATTTTTCTGGCCCCGGCGATCCTCACTTTACGAGCTTCTTTCAAACTCTAAAGACGTGTTTTGCTTGTGCTTTCTTGCTTCTGAATAAACTTCGTTGGTACGTGTATAATTGGAAGGAAAAGAGCAGTAACTTCTCCCAGTTCCCAGAATCACCCTATATATAGAGTGTGGTTTATTGTAGTTCATAATCTAATAAGTACTTGAGCACTTTATACAATTTTTGCGAAGGAGAGCCAAGGGTCTTCTAGAAGGCTCTGTCGCCATTCTTCTCCCGAACTTTTCATTTCAATACTTTCATATGTCGTCTCGTGCAACTTTTATAATTAATGAAAGAGGCATATTGTCGGTGACTTTTCACGTGCAGAGAAATGAAGTTATCGTGCAGATTAATTCGATAAGATTCCCTTTCAACGGTCCCGGGGAACAATGCGGCGGGTACGAGCCCCGAGGACACCGCTTTCGTCTGGACTCCGCCGACCCGTTAGCCCAATTTCTCATTCCACCTCAAGGCCGACCAGGTACGACTTCAGTCCCAGGGGGAGAGACACGCACCCGCCGTACCACCGGTTATTATCTTTTCGCATTTTTCGCCCGAGATTATTCTCAAAACAAATGGCCCTCTTAAGGCCCACGACCGGATCATTAATCTGGCTTCGAAGATGGCCGAGTTGTCGGTCCTGGTCTCGCGCAGAAAATAGAGCCCCCTGGTACACAGTGTGGGGCCTTTAACGCGGTATCGCTGTCAAACGATCGCTTCGTCGTTACTATAATTCCGTGCCACAGTGTCTCTACGTTGTACGCTCTACGGTGTAAATCCCTTTTAAAAATTCCCAGCCATGTTTACGCGTCCCGAGACACTTTCCTTATCGTTACCTAACCCCGAAGAGCTAGGGGTACAGTTGGCTGCAAAAGCGTTCACGCGCATGCATGAAATTTTAATCACTTTATTTATTTTTTGTACATACGTCGATGTAGCTTGATCGTTGAATTTTCCTGGCTTCATCCAGTGTGAAACTTGAATTTTGCTCTTCCTTTCTTTTCGAGGTAATGTTCCCTAATCTTTAATACGATTCACAAGGTCTTGAAAATTGAAATTTTAGTTACTGTTATTTTAAAATGTGTGTACAACATGAAATAAAAGTTATTTCAGTAACCAATGGATGTTGCCTTATTTCGTCGACTGTGTGTACAACATGAAATAGAACTTATTTCATTAACCAATGTTGCCTTATTTCCTCCACTGAAGAAAGCTTGGAAAAAAGCGGTCCCAGATTGGAGATTGCGAAATGTTGATATACCTAATAATAATTTTTCAGAAGGAACCTCTTCACGCTTTCGAAGGAACGACACACGATCATGTAGAAACTCGAAAACACCTGTCGCTATATAGATTAATGTCTCCGAAACCGGTGCCACGTTCTGCTTGCTGTTATGCAAATCCTGGCTGGCTCGCATAGCGTATAGTTCTCGCCTGTAGAAATAAATGGATCTCGGTACCTCCCACGTGTCGCGGCACACCCATCGTAACGTACAGTAATTAAAATCGATACTACTTGGACCGTAGTCTTATGGAAGGGGTCTTAGGAAGGTGTAAAGTAATTTTTCAACGGGTTTCGAATCGAGAGTGGAAGGAGTTAGCGCCTTCGTGGCGGACAGGGTACAGGCGGGAAAAGGAGCAAAA
This sequence comes from Lasioglossum marginatum, assembly GCA_028455795.1. Lineage (NCBI taxonomy): Eukaryota > Metazoa > Arthropoda > Insecta > Hymenoptera > Halictidae > Lasioglossum > Lasioglossum marginatum. The sequence continues at coordinate 2,642,565 of CM052242.1, forward strand.
CGCTTGGTGGTGGAAGCATCCCGTCGCGAGGCATTTATCAGCGTTCTTTAAACGGGACAAGCCTAATCGGTCGGTCGGCCGGTCGCGCGAGGCCCAATAATCTATAGTTAATTGGAAATGGCATTTCTCAGGGGAACAGTCCCCACGTCTGGTCGTCCGCGACGCGCAGTCGCGATACCGGCGAAATGGTCACCGGTGGCCAATTATGCAAATCCGTTGCGCCGGGGAAAGCTGGAACTGCCGCGGAATTAATTGTCTGAATTGGAACGATTAGCTCGCCGCCCGGAATACGTTCCTTCGATTATCAGGAATTTCTCGTGGCCCTGGACGCGCTCGGAAAATTGCCCCGGTCGCCATTAATTGCGACCGTCGATCGATCTCGCGGAACCACACTCCCGATCATCGACTCCCCTACAAACAATCATTGCGATCGTGATAGTTACGTACTTCCCGGTTAGGGTATCGAAAGAATTGTCATTTATCTCTTTTTGGTTTCGATCTTTGTAGTTCAATGAAGCTTTTAATAAAGCAGAGAAAATGTTCACCGTTCTATAAATGAACCTCTTACTGTCTAACATCGCAGAAACTGAACATAATATAACAGCATTCCTAAATTTTCTCTTCTTCCGATGTTCGCTAAAGATTCATAAAATCCACAGTTTATTAATGTCTGCTTCAATAGATCGACTTACAGATCTGACAAAAGCGAATGGAACAAATTCTGAGATCCGTGTGGAACGTCAGGGCCCGCTTCATTAGAATCCGCTTGTATCCTCTAATCAAGGGTCCCGAGGAATGTGTTAACGACTGCTAAACAGGAACCGATTGCGCGTTGCGGTGATCCGGGGAGTCTAAGTCTGGTCGACTGGCGAACAATTTACTCAATTTCTCCAGCAGCGAGCCAATTACCAGCGTGCATTCGCGGCGTGCCCGCCAATAAAAGATTTCCTAAGCTTGTTATGCAGCGCGCGCGCCCAGTCGTTGTTCCTCTCGACGCAACGGATAATCAAACGAGAGCTTCCATTGAGCTCATCATTTTCCCTGAAACATCATTAACGTAACAGATTTGAAATCAGCGTGAAAAGATCTACTGGAAACGGTATATAGCATGTTAAAAAAAAATTTTTTCCGCGCGTGATATTGGAAAAACCACAATTTTCTTGAAATTGTGCAAGTTTAACGAATTTTCGCAAGGTTAAAAAACGTTCGTACCACAATCTCCATAATTATTTCATATTCTGCAAAGTTTCAGCTTTCATTTAAAAAAATTTCGTCGCTCTATCTCATTTTTATCGAAAGTTCTTTGATTTTGACACAGAATTCATCGGTTTTACCCACTGTGCGTCAGTTCAATAACGTAGCAGGACGTTGATGATATTGATGACGTCGCAGAGATGAGATCAACGACGACGATGCGAATGACCCTCTTTTCTTGTGCCCGGGTGTTCTGTTTCCCGGGTCTGGACGCGAGTCGATCAGCTGACCCCAATTAAACGATAGCCATCGGGCTAGCCCAGGCGAGACAACGGTTGCGTCACCGATAAATGTTAATGAACCGTGGCATAATAGGATCGTCTATAATAACCGGGGGAATCTGTGCCGACGCGACGGTCGGACGTGCGGCCATTAAGGGTGCCTTTGTTCCACCTACGACTCCTACGGTGATTCGCCTGCGTTAATATCATAACAGTGTCCGTTACCAATTAGACTGCCGCTTAATTGCGAGTTACCGTGCCGCCCAGTTTCACCGTAACCCGGAGAACCCCAGCCTAGAATTTATTATACAAGAGCCACTGGCAGCTGGAATTCCTACTGTTAATCGGGATGTAAAGAATTTCTGATCGGTGCAGCTCTGAAAGAAATCGTAAAAACAAGAGTTAAAGCCGGAATTACAAATCTCAAAATTTCTGGGAAAATCGCATAAATCTCTCATCTGCTCAAGAAATCTGTGTTCGATCGTAAGAAACGCAACGGTAGAACAGGCTCCGAAACAAGACGGTATATTAATGTTCGACCGTGACGAGGGTAGATCTAATCGATCGGGTATCAACTTCCCGCGGGATTAATCTACGCGTAGTCGTCCGCGGCGGTGTTCAGTCATCATCCAGAAGTTCCAATTAGTGGGGATCAGAGCGATGTCTCCGGGGCCCCTGTTGCGCGGCAAATCCATGAACTAGGGGAATGATCCGAGAGAGGGTCGGTCGCAAGTAGAAGCGGTCTCGGTCGTCATCGAGAAGTTCCAATCAGCGGGTATCGGTACGATCTGTTTGCTCGTTCTTGTCGTCCGCTCTCTCGGTCTGATTATCCCCTCGCTCCTCCTTTTATTCACGTTGGCTGCGTCGATGGCTAACCACCGGGGGCCCCCTTCCCATCGTTCGATATTAATACCGATACGGGATTTGCATTCAGGCCCCGGCGAGGTACGCACACAACCATCCGCATACGAGCTTTCAGCCTGATGCAGCGGGTTCAACGAATCGACTATATTTTTCGCGTACATCGATAGCGCTACCCTTCGAAAGTATTTTTCTAAAAGCGGAAATAGTTTTCAATAGTGTTCAGAAAAATGAGGTGGCAAGTACAATCTTTTTGTTTCGAAATATATGGAACTCTTTTACTAATTTTTCATTCTCCTTTGTGCTAATAAGAGCTTTGTGCTAATAAGAAGGTTAACACGAGAGTTAAGCTAACAGCTGTTATATATAACGCTCGCGTCCGGTGTCAATCGAGCAGAAATAACGACCGAGCACCAGGAAGCAGCAAGGGGGACCATAAGGGGGCCGCTTAGGGGCCACTGGACGTTTTATCTCACGAGGAAGTCGCCTGTAGACCTTGGGGATATTGCAGGGTGACGGCGAGCCGAGCGATCCGCCTCGCTGAAACTATTAAGTGGCTGAGATGGGGCATTTTTCATGGGGGCGGGGTTTCCTCCGAGAGGCGGGATTTTTTCGAGCGATGAATTTGTTCGAGAGGGCTGGAACTTTATGGAGAAATGCGCTGAATTGTGGACGAGGTTGATGGAGGGTGGCTGCTCAGAGTGAAATTGTTTTATTGGAGTAGACCCCGTGCGCGACGAGGTTCTGGATTTTTGGGGTGGAGATTTTGTATGGGAGCGGAGTTCGGAGAAAATGGTTAATTATATAATGTCAGGTATAGTCCTAGATTCTAGATCGATTTATGCATTTATGAAGAAATTAACTGGTTGAAATATAAAGCAGTGAAAAATGTAAAATATCTAAGAATATTGTCATATTGTATTCAACGTAAAAAGACTATTAAGAGGTGAAATGAATTTTTATTTAACTACTGCCTTCCTCCAATCGATGCAGAATATTTTCATTTTGCATCAAGATCCGCGCAGTCTACTTATAATTAGACTGCGGATCTTTATGCAAAATAAAAAATGCTTGCATTGATTGCAAGACACAGGAGTGAAATAAAAATTTCTTTCTTCTTTTAATTATCTGATTAAGCTGTAACCAATACGCTGATGTCTTTAAATCTTTTTAATATGTCCACTGCTTTAGATTGTGCTTACCCATTTTTGTCATAAATGCATAAAATCCGCAGTCTACTTATAATATTCGCAAAGAACTCTAAAAGAGTTTCTTTGACCGCAGCGTAGCTCTAGCATTTCGAGCCTCGGTTCTCCGATCCCGTCTTCAAAGCGCGCAGGCTCTTGCAAATTACGTTCGCCAGGGATCCGCGAAGCACACTGATACGTCGAACGCGAGCCGTCACGAGCACCGCAGTTCGTAATCAAATTATCCCCCAATCTAAAAGTAGGTCCTGACCCGGCGTACCAGAAGCTCCGGGCTATCTTGTCATCGCGGAACACGGCTCCGCGAGTGAAATTAACGATCTCGGGCTCGACGCATTCTTTGCACCTGCGAAGCTGCCGCGGCTAGAGAATCGCATCTGCCTCCGGTATCATGGTTGACCTTCTAAGTCGCGACGTAACGGTACCGTTTCCCCCAAAAATCCCGTATTACAAGCATTCCAACGATCGAGCGAGGAGGATCGAGAAGTCTCCTCCTCGAGTTTCGAGAATCATGACGATTCTTTCGAAACGAAGTTGGTATCAGACCGAAAATCCTAAATGGGCAGGGTAGAGAGGATCGGAGAGGGTCTTCGTTGGACGGTATCTCGGGAAATGAACGATCCCGTCGCATTTACACCTGGCGGCTGGTGCAATGGCGTGCACGCTCCCATCTAATTCCAGGATCGGTATTCCGCTTGGCCTTAGAAGGCTGTGGCAACGGTGAACTGCTCGACCCTTATTCCGGGCTATCTTCATCGGCCACGTGAGCCAGGCGAATGAAAATGCGTCGGTATCCGCGAATCGAGCACGTGGTTCTGCGCAACGTGCAGAAATTACGGAGGCGTGGCTCTACTGGAAACGCGTATGCTACTGTCCGACCAGACACGTGGACACTCGCAGTCATTTTCTCAGAATATTCTTTTTCGTGTAGAGAATTTGGGCAATATGTATGTAATAATGTATAAACAGTTCCTCCAATGAATGGGAGGAAATTGATTTCTTCAATTCGAAAAGAGAACAGGAAGATTCTTTTTGTTAGCAACTGGAAAATTGTCGTCGAATTGTCATATGGCGGTAGCTGAGAGCTTAAAAGACGAAAGAAGTGAACCTCGCTGCTTCGTTGAAGAAAATAAAAAAATTGATTATTGTATCTCGTCTGAATTTTTTGTAGAAACAGTTCCTCCGATGAGTGGGAGGAAATTGATTTCTTCAATCCGAGAAAAGAACAACAAGATTCTTTTTGTTAGCAGGTGGAAAATTGTCGTCGAATTGTTGTACGGCTTAAGTGGCCCATTCACGGTCAAGCATGTTGCGCAACAATTATTGTGCAACATGTTGCACAACATATTAACATATTGCAATTCTTCAATCACTATCATTCACGGTCAATCATGTTGCGCAATAGGCATTGTTGCTTGACCGTGAATAGGCCCCTTTAGAGTTTAAAAGACGAAAGAAGTGAACCTCGCTGCTTCGTCGAGGAAAATGAAAAAACCGATTATTCTTTTTGTCTGAATTTTTCGTATAAACAGTTCCTCCAATAAGTGGGGGGAAATTGATTTCTTCAATTCTAAAAAAGAACAGGTAGATTCTTTCTGTTAGCAGCTGGAAGATTGTCGTAGGGTTCAGAGTTTAAAAAACAAAAGAGGTGAACCTCGCTGTTTCGTTGAGGAAAATGAAAAAACTGATTGTTGTATCTTGTCACTTGATATCGCAGGATTTCGTCGACTCGTCAGGGGGCTGGCGATCGATGCAGCTTCATGGATCGCGCGTTCCATTGAACCGTGAAAGCCAGCTTCCGTGTTCCAGCTAACCGTTAACCACGAGGACCGCGCACCGAAGAAGGACGAACGCGGGGAGAACTTCGACGCAGAGAGAGACGAAGATAAACCAATAGAGAGAGAATGGGAGTGAGAGAAAGAGAAAGATAGAGAGGGGGAGGGGGAGGGACGTTGCCCATTAAACATAGCCGCTCGTAGTAGTCGTTTGGTCCGGTCTAGTTTAAAGCCATCGTCGAGGCTCGCCGGTCTCGCGTGAGTCTGATTGCGGGTTGAACAGGTTGAACGGTTGGGTAATGGAGGCGCCCACATCTCCCCGTTAGCGGTACCCAGCTTCTGTTATCTACGCCGCTTTAAAGGCGACGGATCGACCAGCCTCAATTCCATCGGCGATCCTCTCCTTCGTACGCTATTGTCTTCTTAGAAAACCAGCCGGTACAGTGGACGTCAAAAGCTTCTCCTCAGTCCTCAAATCGAATTTCCAAACACTGTCTTCTGTCTAGCATCTATTGTGGTTGCCATCTATAAAATCGCGAACAAACGGCATAAAAATCCCGGCATAAAAAACGGCATAAAAAAAAACTTTTTCTTTTGGTGTAAGGCCGACATTAATTTTCTGAGACGTCGAATTTTCACGATGGGCTTGGTCTTTCACTTCACAGACGGTGGAAGAAGTAAAGGAGTGGGCTTATCGGTGGGGCACATTGCGTTCCCGTTCGTGGCCGGGGCTGAAACTCATTTCGAAAATTCCTGCGGGAGAGGTATGTAATTATCTGGGAATAATGGAGAACCCTAGGCGGGCCGATATCTTTGGTCCATCGTCCGCTAGTCGGAGATCGCCGGCGGATTTATTGTCCATTTATTGTTGACGTCGGACCTGGCGACGTATAAATTATGATTTCTTTTCCCTGGTCCCCCTGCGATCCGTCCGAATCCAGTCAGCTTGACTGGCATCGATATTTTTATGTAATCTCGAATGTGAACAATTCCTTCCTAGTGCAAATCTCCAGTAACACGGTCTATGTGGAGATAATTTAAAGTTCCCATTTATGTCAAATGAACACACTAGTACAATCGGCTAATGAATTTTAATAGAAGATTTTTACTTACAGGTATCAAAACATATTTAATACTAGTTTATTGGTTTTAATACGATTATTTACCTTTGTAGTAGATATCTAGGAACACTTGAAGGTTTTAACAGAGTCACCACTAAAAATTGCTGTACCATTAGTCAGCAATATTGTTTACATTATTAAATATATTGGTATCTAATCAATCACTACAGACTTAAGCATTATTTTACATTATATCAATTTCATATCCATAAAATAAAAACAATCATATACAATGGAATTGTTGATGCTTTAATGTTTATCCATTGTCAACGCACTGTGCATCGCCTCCGAAAGGGGGAGAGAAGCTTCTTCGTCCTTCAACTTCCCGGACGAGTTCATCGATAAATTCCTTCCCTAACGTCTCTCCCCACTGCCGATAAAAAAAATCCCCCGGTCTAAAATAGCCAAGGGTCCTTTTTATTTTTTCGGTCGAAGAGAAATGCCCGAACCAACGGGGGAACCTGTCGTGAAAACGGCCCGGTATCTTTACTGCCTGGGACAGTCCGGGTGGAAAGGACCTGCGAGGATCCTAACAGAGAATCCTGCGGAAGGATCGACCGGCTTTTGTCGAATTTTCTGCTGGTCGACCAGTGTTGCGACTGGTCGACCTCCTCGCCCCATTTTTGTTCGTCCTTTTCCCGCAGACATCCTGTTGTATTGCTCCCGTCCGTCTGTCCGTTCCCTTCGTTGGTTCGTTCCTGGCTCGGACAAGAAACGAGATTGAGAATCCAAAGGGGGAACAAGGTGTTATGCGACCGTAATTATCAGTAATGATAGCGCCGTACCCTACGTCCGCAACGACGCGACGGCCACTCGACGCCATATTGGCGGAATTTGATGCTGCGACCCCTTCGGTTAGGCACACCGGGACACTCACTTCCGTCAGCCTGATCATGCTAGGCGGAATTGCGATGACTGCTCTCTGGATCGCTGAGATTATCTTTGTTTTAATACTTCAACTACCGAACAATCACTCCCTAAAAATTATATTCATACAAAGAAAAAAATAAATACTAATATTGCCTAATAATATTAATAGTGCCTAGGGTCAAAGAAAGTTCGATGCTAAAAACCCCTCGTCATCCTGTATCTTCGCGATGAACTCTAACCTAATTTCAGTAAACAAAATAAAAACGAAAGATTGCTTTGTAGCCAGTGTAAAATTAGCCACGGTTGTGTAACGAGCGATTTTCGATAAACATTTCTCGAACTTTCAGGGAGACGGATAATTTTCTTGATTACACTGCTGCGTAAACAAACGCTATCAGCGCGGTAGCTGCTATCAGTTACCGGTTTATAAATTTAGCTGTCTCTATAAACCTTCGCAGAACCGATGAATAAAATGCATTGAGTAAATTCACTTTTGCAACATTTTTCGATCATATTGTTTTATTTATAAATGTACTATCCAATATTATCCAGTGCAGATCACACGATTAATATGAAAAGTTTGTGTTGTTAATTCGAGGGAAAATTACATCGAGAGATTATTTAATAGTTGGTGGTGGTGCGAACGTAAACCTTTCCAGAAGGCATCGAAACTTTGTCCACTCCTCCGGGGAACAGTTTCGGCAGTTCTTCGTCTTTGACGGTCGGCAGGATCATCACTTTTTCTCCTGGCTGTAATTGATACATTAAATTAGAAATAATAATTCTAATTAATTCTTATACCGATCGACCGCATCAAACTTGGTTATGACAAGACCCAAGAAAAATGATATAGCAATCACCGCGATAAATTTGAACGCTATAATTTTTCTCACACCACGATAAATCGCTCCGATTTCATGGAACTTTTACGCTGATTCCGCAGTCGACAGGTTAAAAGAAACGAATCTGAGAAATAATGAAAGATCGCTTACCACCCAGTTGGCCGGAGTTGCAATCTGCGGGATCCTATCAACGAGCTGTAGCGAATCGATGACACGCAGTAACTCGCTGCGAGGCCGCAAAAAAGAAAAGAAGATCAATTATACAAGCGTCTTGCGATTATTACAAATGTACACGTTCGCAGTCCCTTATCTTGTATTACATTTGGGTCACGATAGTTTTTTAATTAGAGATTGATAAGCCTTCGATCAAAACAAGAAGGTGCTATTAGCAAAATTATCTTGATAGATTCTGATTGAATTTTTATTGTATAATCACCTCATCTAATTTCACCTCGAGACTGATATAGGAAAAGAATCGTTGCGGGAATGACTCGAGAAAGACATTATTCGTTTCCATATTCGAAGTTAGGTGCGAACGTGTTAAACCGAGGTCGGTTCTGTTAAATCGATGTGTGCAACTCACTCAACATTGCGACCGGTGGAGGTCGGGTAGTGCATCGACAAGCGTAGACGGTGATCGGGGCTGATGATGTAGAGCGCGCGGATGGTTATTGCCTTTTCTGGATCATCTTTGCCTTCTTCGTCGATCATGTCCAGCTTCACCGCCAGGCTGCGATCTTGGTCGGCGATGATTGGATAAGGGAACCCGCCGCAAATGTCTTGGCAATAAGATTTAATATCCTGTCGCGAGAAACAGGAAACACGTTCGATCAATCTGCTGATTTATGTGGGCTCGTGAAAATCCGCGAGATTCCTGAACAGTCTTTCAAGATAGCTGCTTGCGCTACATTTTTCGCGCGTCTGATCTCGATCCGCGATACTACGCGAAAATACCGCTATCGAGACTATTTTATCGTTTCAAGAGTCTTGTGCCAGAAGGAGAATATTTATTTGATTCTTCAAGCCTTCTCCGAGTTACTGCAGAAATTTTTTTGCGTTTTGTGACGAATACGAAATTGTACTTTCTAGATATTTTCGATGTACTGCGATTGAACTTGACAGCTAAATTTTGAAAATTGTATGAAATATTACGTAAGTTGTTTGTAGTTCGTTAATAATGAGCTGGAGGCGGATCCCGAGACCTTACGTTATCTGTCTGCAGTGTGCTGCATTGTTCAATCGTAACGTTTCAATTATTTTGCACGATGTAATTATAGCATAGTTGAAGTTACTGCTCAAGGAGAGCGAAACCAAAAACACCGGTATTTTCCAAGGAATACGATTTCTATTTCTGCATTGTCAGCTTTTATGACAGAATCTAATCATCCACAAAGGACCAAAAAGATAAAAGACGATTCTTTCAATTTTGTTCACTAGAATTTAATTTTCTTTTTAAGAGAAAAGTTTGCTTTTCATTCGATTATCAAGCATGTGTGGATCCGCTCTACGCAGCAGACTTTTCCCAAGAAGATTCTCGTAAACAAGCATAATTATTCCGGTCGTAGATCACGTATGCGCGTTCTGTATCTCTTTGTAACATATGCGATATAATGACGATACCGGAAATCGTTAAACAATTAGAGACTCGAATTTGAATATTATTAGCTGAGCAAAAATAATTGCGACGTTAAGTCAGCGACTTTGAAACAGCGTATCCCAGTTTTGCATGAATTTTACGAGTCCAAATGAGAGGTATTAACACCTACTCACGCTTTGCTAATTAAAAACAAGTTTTGTTATTACAGCAGTATTCAAGAAATGTTAAAACCTGTTTCCAGCTAATTCTTGGTTATTGAGAATCTAACAAAGAAGTACACGTTCTTGATAGACTGTTTAACTAATACCACGAAACTATAAATTCGTGGATAGTTCTCTAATGATTGGTTACAATCGCGAGCAGTTTTTGCTGTTTTCTGTCCTATTTCGTATGCATGCTCTACAAAATCGCGAAATCGTTTTCCCTTCACTTTCGCCTCGTCAACATTGATTGAACAATAATAATGATGTTTATTCAATCGGATAAATTTCTTGATTAATTTAAGTCACGACGAAGTGTTGGGATAATTATATAACAGGCTACTCGAGGCTCAAATATCAATATGGAATAATTCCATGCTGTTAATCCATCTAGTTTGGCAATCGGTTGATCGTGTGATTGATTTCACCATCAATTAATCTATGCAGTAACCGCTCTTTATTATCCTTTCACATAGAAGTAGAAGACTAGTGGAAAATAGAGGAAGCTAATAAACACTTATTACTGCTAAGTGTTCAATTTATCCAGAACTCTTTCATTGTCTCTAATAGTCGTTTCTTTGGTCTAAACATGCGACGCATGCCTCAAACGAGGCAACAATTCTGAAATAGTCGCAATAACAATTTATTCGAAAATGGTTGCTAAAGCTGAAAGCAGCAATGTATTTCAGAAATAACACTAAACCTACCGAGCTGTAAAAATGGCTGGCAGGTGTTGCCATATAAAAGTGACATCATAGAATTTACATAGATTTTCTGTGATTTTTGTTATAATACGTACTTGGACACAAAAATGTGTATAATCATTTCCAGCGACAGCATTATTATAATTTCAATAATTGTAAAATAAAAAGCTAGAAATCGGTCACTTGACTAGCGGTGGTAGGTTTGATGTTAAGCAACGATTTACCCTAACAAAATGAGCACTAAAGAAAAAAATTCAGATGTCTAATGTCCGCGGAACTTACGTTGACCCAATCGACATGATCCTTGAGCTTGTCGACGGAATGAGCCAGCAGCTTGGTGTTCCTGCGCTCGAAATGCGGCTGGTGAACAGCCAATCGTCCCAGTTCGGTGGTGCAAACCGGGGTGAAATCAGCAGGATGCGAAAACAGAACTACCCACCTAGAAAGAGAGAAAGAAATTGTTCATCAGACAAGAAGAGAATCGAGAAATTGCTCGACGATCGGTTTATTTACGATTTCACAGTTCGCTCGGCGCGTTGTCCTTGCTTTCAAGTTCACCCGAAGCCGTAAACACGTGACTCGACGCGACGACCGGGACACGAACAGGGAAGGTGACGACAACAATCTATTTTCCAGGGGTTCTCCAATTTCAAAATCGCGGTCGCGCAACAATGTGGCGAACGTTACTACGCCTCCTGCTAACGGAAACCGGTCTCTGGCTGTTACGAGGAACGATAGAGATTTTTGCAGATCGCGTGTTTGCTTGAATTCGCGACGTATTCGGCGTATGGTGAAAGCGGAGACAATAGCTGGAACCGACAGGGACTCGGTGTCCCCTGATCGGCGAGCAATGGCCACCCACGCGGCGGAGTTGTAAAAATCGTCCAAACGTGAATCAACAATTTGTTGGCACTTTGGAGAATTTGGCACGTTGGTTACTTTGGAGAAAATAGAGATTGGGAATGATTCAGAACGAACAGTTGACAATATTATTTTCATACAGCTGGATTTAGACCAAAACTAACATTGTTCTTCTCCTTTCTCCGTTTTACATTCCTGAAACTGCATAGTGGCTTAAATCAATTAATCCGTAAATGTTTTTAATCCGTTTCGAACTGAAAGCGACGACTTCAAGTGTTTAGCCGCTTGCTTCTTAGTCCGATTCGAAAATTCGTACAACAGACACAAATAGTTCGAACCGGGTAACATGTGTGGCTCGCACCAGCTCGCCGAAGCATACAAGATGTAAATATTAGCCGACAAGGTTCGTTGCCAACGCGCAGCCGGCTTTATATAATCCGCGGTTTCGCATGGACACGCGTTTCCTCGCGGAAAAGGTAGTCCCCGATCGCTGTGTGTGTTTATCGCGTTCAAACCGGAAAGCGGAAATAATGAATCGGTTGACGGACTTACGAATCTCCCTGCCACTGGTAGAAATCAATTGGACCTTGAGTGGTCTCCGCCTTGAAGTTCGGTATGATCGAGTTCAGCCTCATGATTGACTTGGCGCGTGTACTGCTCGTTCAAAGTTATTTGGTGCGGGCGAAATTGCTCGGTGCCTCGTTTCCTGTGACTACTTCAGACGATGGTGCGCGACAAACTGATGCAACGGATCGTCGCGTTCCCGCTGATATATCCACTGGCAAGTTGTTATCCGCGGGCGGAGCCCCTCGCGCGCGGATATTTCTCTTCTCCTCTCCTACCCTCTCCCTTGACGACGGTTGTTGTCGGTTTACATCGATAGCGCACGTACCGGACACGGTGTCAACTGCGTAGTTCGTTCAAGTTCGCTTAAATCAAGTCGAAATGTCTTGAATCTTCTAGAAGCCCGCGCGACCTTGTAACTCTTCAAATTAAAGCTTTATTACTTCGGCTTTACTTTGTTCATCTCTTTGATCTGGCTAGAATAGTACTCCTTCGCAACTTTACAGTTGCGTTGGTCTCTTTAATTCTCTCTTTTGTCTCTTCAATCAATTCTTTTGCGTTAGTTGAAATTTTCCAGGGGCCAGGGCTAGCTTTCTGCTGCCCCAGAAGAGATCCTCTTCCGGCTTCTTCCACTTTCCTTTTCAGTTTTGTGAATTCGGAATCGGGATAGCCGATGGATCTAGCTCGTTTGATGACAACGAGTTCAAATGGCCGCGTGACCTTGTAACTCTTCAAATTAAAGCTTTATTACTTCAGCTTTACTTTGTTCATCTCTTTGATCTTGGTACTTTCGATTCGAAGGTGGCTTGAACCTATCTGGAAGCTGAAGAGATTCTCTTTTTCGTCACTAATCCTAGGAGCTTCAAGATCTTCCTCTTAAAGTATCCTCATTCTCCCTGCTTTTAGGGTTGGCTGAAGTTTTTCAGGGGCCAGCTTCCTTCTACTTCCAGAAGGAATCCTCTTCGGGGTTCTTTCACTTTCTTTTTCAGTTTTGTGGACTCGGGTTCGGGATAGATCCAGCTCGTTTGATCGGTGAGAACGAGTTCGGTTCGTCTGGTGTTCGGATCGCGGTTCGACGGATATAGCTGGAAGAAATTCAACTGGTCGTTCAAGGCCACTTTCTCGACCGTGAATGACTCTCTACTTTCCCGCCAGTCTCGCGGCGGCTTCCTTGTCTGTTCAATGGGCTGAGTGAACGAGTACTCATGGATTTGCGCGAGGGGCCGTGGAACTTGTGCACTGGGTAGCTAACTGGTAATAGCGGGGGAGCAACCCTTCGGTAACCTTGAACAAGCAATTGATCTTGCCATTAGTAAGGGCTTTATTAACCACTTGACGTGCAACATTTACTCCGTAGACGCACATCGCCATAGAACTTTTGAACTTCTTCGTTTCTTTACTGCATGATCAATCGGACATTGATACCGTTCAATCCCTGATAGTAAAACGTTTCTCGAAGCTCCATTCTATTAATACACATTTTCTATATATAGAGAATGCGGAACATATTGCCTGATTTATCTGTTGAGTGGCAGGATGTTTAATTAAATGCCAAACTTGCTATTTCCAGCCTGTGATAATGAATATCACTCTTACTAACCGACTGATCCGTTTTATGATACATATTGTCTTTCAATACTACAAATTACACTTCCACTAGAAGATAATCGCATTAATTAATAGATAAGCTGACATTTAAAGTATATGGTTAATGACCAATTAATAAGAATGTTAAGTGTTCGAATCAAGGAATCAGTTGATTCAACTCTTTCTGCGAGTATCGTACAATTTATCGGAATCTAGAAAACATTCTCAAAGAATATTCAAGCAAAATCTATAATTTTGCACGAGCTGATGCAAGAACATTCTTAATCTCATTAGAGTCGATCTATGAACATCGATAGCCCCAAAATGATGTAACGTCTAACCACCAGATTCGAGCTTATCAATACTGCTCTTCGAAAGGGTACTTCCGTTCACGTTCGAAAAGATAAATCAGCTAGATTTAAGCTAGCTTATCAAGAATTGATCGCTCTGCTTATTTCCGTTCGGCTCATCAGCGATGATAAAGCGGATAGATCGAAACAGATATATCGAGAATCTAATCTCTTACCGTATTTCGACTGAGCTTATCAGGGAAGAAACGTAACATATTCAATATTGCAAGTTCATTCAAGAGAAGTTCTATTAATTCTGTTTAAGTGGAACGTGTCTTCTATCGTTCATTTTTAATTCAGCAAGTTTGCTCTGTTATCGGAGGACAATAATTATCGTGTTCGAATGGACGACTCTCTCATTGGCTGGAGTGGTTTGCCAGCGACTCTGCCGTGTCTTTCGCGGCGGATATATCGGATCGTTTGTCTCGAACTGTCTGCCGCTTCCGTCACTCGTTCCTGCCGGGCACGGTGCGGCACGGCGATGTGCCGGCCACGTATACACTATACACGTCGTTCCTCGAGCGGATTCCTATCAGTGACACGCAAATCGATCTCCGCGCTCGACCTTTGCTACAGAACGGACGTATCTCCTTGGTAGGCGGTGGCGTATCTACCGGCCGCGACGTACATATTTACGTATCCGGTATCGTTCACGGCGATCTGTACCCTTCGGAGGAAGACCTCCACCCTTCGGGGCCGTGTTACAGTCACGAGAACATCGCTGGCCCTCGATCCTAGACCGCTCGGACGTCCGATATTCCCTCCACTCCACTAAACGGACTCGGACGTCCTCGAACCTTCCTTCTTCCTTGAAAAATTCGAAACTTTCCACAAATGTGGCACATACGATGCTGATAACTAGACTGCGGATCTTTATGCATTTATAGCAAAATTGAGTAGATGAAATTCAAAATTCCTGGAAGATTTAAAAGATTGAAGATGCCAATATATAATTTTTCATCTTTAAAGTCATTAAGCGAAGAAACAACATCCAATTTAGTTTCTATTTCTTGCAATCAATGCAGACATTTTTTATTTCGCATAAAGATCCGCAGTCTACTGATAACGAAACAATTTTTACTTGAGGGTTTACTTCAGTAATCACAAATCTATTGACTGGATTGGAATCCATCATGAATGAAAATTACTTTTTATTCAGTATTCGTCGTCTCCCAACGCCAGGATCGAACAATTGGAGATATCGATTGTCTTCAGGGAATGCGAGCCTGGTAAACAGAAGGGTTTCGACCAACCGGAGCTCGCAAAATCGCACTCGAGTACAAGAATCGTCCAAGGACCGTGAAAGACGACTGTCCCCTAGGACAATGAGACGTTCGTGTCTCTAACACTCCCCTTTCTTCGTCCCGTGGCTCATCTTCCTTTTGAAAACCGGCCTTCAGCGTCTCTCGGGCTTTATTTGCCTGGTGGTCCTGCTCTTTTCACGTCTCCCCGTGGACCTCTCGGCCCTTCTGGTCCAGATGCTGCACGAAATCACTGAAGTGTTTGGCCCATCGAGAGCCGAGGCCCCACCGTGGCGCCCAAACGAGTTTTAAATTGCACCGGGCCGGACATTTGAATGCGAAAACACGCGAGGATGCTGGCCGGGATCGCCTAAACGCACCTGATCCTCGAACCTTCTAAGTCCTCGTTCCACTGTCTTCGACGGAGTATTTTTTCTTTCGTTTCGCAACGTCTTTTGCCTACACGGTGGCTGCGAAACTGTATCACGCTGCGCCTTCTTCGGAATAATAGGATCTTTTCGGAACAATGTCACCTTTGGTTGACAGGGATCTAACTGAGGATTTAGAAATTAATAAGATGGAGGTAGCAATTCTGGAACTTTTGCCTGGTTCCTCTTTGGAATGATAATTGCAGATCCTTTGGAAACAATGCTACCTTCAGCGGTCACGGATCTCATCAGGATCTAGAAATTAATAAGATGGAGGTAGAAATCCTGGAACTTTTGCTCATACAATGGCTGTGGCATGATCGTCTATGGTATGATAGTTGCAGACCTTTTGGAAACAATGTTGCCATTAGCTGACAGCGGGCCAGACAAGATTTTGAGATTAATGAGAAGATGTCACTTGCTGAGGTAGCAATCCTGCGACTTCTGCAGCTGTCGTGGACCGCGCCAACTGAGAAATGAATGAAAGAAGGATGTTATCTACAGCTTCAGTTAGTAATAATATTCTAAACCTGCAGCGACAAATTCATCCAGCCTACGTTAAACAAAAGACTTCAAAGACATGTAGAGGTTAATACAACTGAATGCTGATCTTCTCTCCACTCGACTTAATATCATCTTGAGCCGCTAACAATCCTATTTACGACATCCAAGAGTCTCTTCGGATATAGAAATCACGTTGAAAATCATCGAGTTTCGGTCGGCACAAAAGTGGAAGTACGCGACAAAGGGCCTATCGGTGAATGAACGCACCGAACTCTTTGAATCCGACAACCACTCCTCTGTCGTTGTAATCTGGTCTCTGGTTCTTTCACTCATCAATCACCTCCTTAACCGTTGATCCGAACAAATGAACGGCCTGGTTGCATCGAGGATCACTTTCGCCGCGGTACGCCCCGGGTATAGAATTTGAAAACTCTCCTTCCACCCTCCGCCCCCTGTGTGTCCTCCATCGTTCGTTTGCTGCTTCACAGGTCGGTGTTCTTTGTCTGGGCGTATCCGATCCGCGGATGAGGAACGTCCCGAGGACGTCCGCGTTTCACGCATACGCCCCGGCCTAAAATTATCCCGAGGATTGCTCCTCCTTTATCTAGGATGATCTGCTCGAGAGAACCCCGTGTGTCCGTCCCCGAGTAGCGAATTTACACGAAACACAACCAGCGAAATCGCCCGGCTCATCCTCGTCAATCCGGACAGCCGGTAAATTGAATTTTTTTTTGCTGCTCCAAAGCCGAGCCGAGGTCCGATCCGATTGGCCGAATCATTCGGGGGCAGGGTCGTTCCACCGATATTAGACACGTGCACGAATGAAAGGCCGTTTGGCCTTCTTCGCGCCGCTCGATAAAAAGATATATGAAATTGCGTGCATGCCGGCGATTTTGACGCTTTGACTCGCGAGTGGACCATCTATTACCTAGTAGCATTTATGGTTGGCATTTTGTTGGGCCTTGTTCGCGATATTGGTTGGCCCACTCGTTAGAAATGCCTTTTTTGCAGGTGGGCCAATGAAATTGTAGATAAACCACCATATCCTGACCATATCCTAACCGGTAGCCACTGGTCAAGCCGTTGGTCAACTATAAATGCTACCAGGGCAGGAGCCAATCAGAAATTCCTTTCTATAATTAATTTGATAAGCTGGGACTGATACATCAAAGCTCTTACACGTCATCTGAAGAGAAAAGTAGCTTTTTTCTATAGATTCTCTCCAAATTTCAAGTCAATCGGTCAACTGGAACTTGAGATATCGTGGCGACCGTTTCGAAAAAAGTGGTTTCGAGAAAAACTTGCACTTATATCCACGTTAATTTTCAAGGATTCAAACACATCCTTCCGCGCATGTATGCTACAACACTCGAAGAAACTGTAGAAGACAGAAACTTGATTATTTGAGAATAGAAAAGAAGAAGTAGAATCCAATATAATCCGTGGGATCGGCGTCGCAACGATATCTCGGTTATCGAGTCTCGCAAATGGTACAGTACGAGAAGGACCCAGAAGCGAGAAATAAACATGCGTGGGCAGTAGCGGGTAGAAGGTCGCATCTCCCGGTTGTCGCGCGTGTCGTTCGCAACGGACGTATGCAAATGGCGGCTCTTAGCGTCCTCGGCCAGGTGGACGGTTGTTTCCATTACTTGATATATCGATACAAATGATTCTCTGCTCGAACGAGTCACTTAACTCGGCCGGCAAACGGTCCGCGTGATAACGCTAATTACGATTCAACGCACGCGGCCATTAGCAAACGATCTCAGGCTGCGCCGATCGAAAAATCGCGCTTCCGAGTGCGCCCGGGGCTCGTCCCGTGCCAGAACGCATTAAACCGTCGATCGGAATCATTTTCCAGTCGGCCGGACCCTGCGAATCTCGAGCGGCGACGGGATTTCGCGAGCGGAACACGATTTACGGGCCGGGAACGCCGAAGAACGCTGTTAAAGAAATCGGCGAACGGGGCCCACCGGGATTCCCTCCTATCGATGCATCGTTACTTAAAATGCAACTTTGCACACGTTGCGGCCACCGGCAATCGCACATTCACGAGCTAAACCCCTGGAGAAAATTCCGCTCCGTGTTACATTAGAAAAGTACTTGTAATTTTTACAAGGCGATATGATAAGTCATCTAATGTTTGTATCTCAAATACCTTTATTGTTTTCAAAGATAAAATTAAATGTCTTTTTTGAAGGTCGCTTTCATCTTTTTTAAGTCGAACCACCCTGTTTTAAACAGCTACATTGATAGTCCCTTTCATTATGAATTCAGTGACTATAATTATTCAAGGTCGATGAAGGTCACAGACATAGAAATCACAGACATAGAATTCATCACGAGTGAGACTTCTAGTAAACATACCAAGGTCCTTCAATGTTATTGAATGTTTTCAAACATTCTCTAGCCGATTACCAACGGTATGTTTCAACAATCGTTAGGTGACTCACCCTGTATACCAGTTATTTTGAAGGCACGGTAGGATTAGCGTTATATTATGTACTTCAAGAACAATTATTATACAATAGTAAACGAGCACTTCCGAGCACCTCTGTTTCATATTCTCGGAACGTCTCCACACAAAAAACGGGATTTGCATAAACATCGTTGGCGCAACAATGACAAATCGCTGGCGAGAGGTGCAGGAGCAGTCGGAGGAAAAAAATTTGCGAGGTAGTAAATATTTGAAAGGGGACGCTATGCTAATAAGACAGGACAGAACCGCGGCGCGATATAAATCAGCCGATCTAAGACAACATTACGACTTTATTAACATGCTCGGATAAGACTGTCCATCCAGTATATCATCCAATAACTAACTCGAGTGGACCGCGCCGATCCCACATTGCAGACGGTCGTGAACACAATCCCAGACTTCTCCATAACCCGACTCAGCATAAATAACTCTGATCTTATTGCAACACTGTACACCGAGCAACATTGTTGCGAACGCGAGGGCCAGCCGAGGCCGAGCGAAATCGCGAAAAAATCGGGCAGGTCGTGGCCCGAGAACGAAAGTAAGCCCACGATCCACAGCGCCGATCTATCATCCGCAAAAATCTACGCTTTGACCGGCCGATCGTAAGTCTTCGGGTAAGCCCCGAACCTTTCCGGTCTGCAAAGCCAGCTATACCGGGAAGCTGCCATAATGTTTCGCGGGATAAAATTCAAACGAAAAGATCGTGGAGTGCTTATATCAAGCAACAAAGATATAAGCGTATGCAATAATAACTGGTTCGATAAAACGATAAAACTCGCTCGATAAAACAACATTCTCAGATTTTTTTAGTGTTTTCTTATTTTATGTTTCGCTCAGCCAGTTTAATTTTATTGAACAATTTTATTGGTTATGATTTGAATAAAGATCAGACAAAAAATTACTACGCAATGGGAGGAAGAAAGAACCATACTCTTTGGTGGAAGGAAGAAACGGAGTTGCTTTATCGTTAAAAGTTTTTGTAGAAAAATCAGAAATTTCAAAAGTACGATGCAGACAACGTTGGATTTCAGCCCATGAAGAATTGAAATTGGACAAAGATGCACAATGTTGGTAACAGGATGCGCAACAGGAAGTGCAACGAAGAGAATTGGAAGCAACAGGAGAGGGGGGCATCACGCGAGCGATCATCGTTCGGCGCATCCCCTAACCGAATTTAACGGGCGCGTTAGTGTAACGCGTTGCTTCAGGGCCCTTCGGAAAGATTCGAAGGGGGTCCGTGAAGCGTCCGGCTGCGAATATTGGTTCGAATTACTCGATCGGCGTCCTTTTTTTCTCGTCACGTCTTCCTGGAACGGGGGATTTCGATTGAAACGATCGGGAGCTCCGCGAAACAGGGGTCAGGTAAACCGAATTCGGTGACTGGCAGCGAGCGAGTGGCAGCACAAAAGGGCTGCTAATTTGGCGAGCTGGTTCACGAGGTGGCCGCCGCGCCGGAAGAAGACCCAACCTTTTCAAGCTCCCCGATCAAAGGGACAGGAGAGGTAAGAGGTTATTTTCGTCGGGATGATAAAAACTGCGCCGGAAACCAGCGGAACCCTCTTTCTACCGACCCTCTTTTCACGCTGCGGGGGTGAACGATCGAGATTGTTCGTTAAGGTTCTAGTTAGCGGCAGATTCGACCGTTCCACGAAGACAATCAACGGGAGCGGATGGGACTTTGAATTGACTATTAGGACCCGTTGAAAGGGATCATTTTTTTTGGTGGTAGATGCGGGAGAAGATGATTCTTTTATTAGAGAGAATTAAGCCTTGATTAAGCATAGATCCCCTGTCGCTTGTAATTTTGGAAAAGAAATTTATTGGTTGGTGGCGGGATCCTGAGGAAGATAACAGTCATTTAGAAAATGAATTCCGTACCAATATATATATGAAAATTATTTTTGGTTATTACTAATAAATCGATCGTGTAAACAAAGCTATTGTCTAATAATTGAATAGTAGGGCCCTCGAAAGGCACCACAGGTTGTCCCGCAGGCAAAAATTCCTCCTGGAACGGTTGCTTGCGTGCTAGCTGGTCGAATCAGACGAAGCACGGCCAATCAGCGCGAGGCGGAGTGTCCCTCGCTCCTCTGATTGCATCTAATTAGATTAGAGGTCCGTGTTGTCCGGTCTCGGTGTTGAGCAGAGTACCAGCAGGTCGTCCTGTCGATTGGTCCTCGAATTAGATTGCCGTTGCTGCTTTTAATCGGCCGCGCGAACTCGGGGAACGGTGTTAATTGAAAGCTCGGCAGGAGCTTCAATTATTCACGAACCTGGCCTGGACTGCTCGCCGATTTAGTTTTACTCACCGTTCACGAATTTCGGAGACTTGTGGATTATTGTGCTTCAGATGATTTTCAAATTCTCTTAAATTGTCCACTGCTTTAAATTGCATAAAATCAGCAATTCACTCATTACTCTACAGTAGTTTACAGGAAATACATGTTTTCTACCTCTTGCGAACTCGAGGCCAGTGTAGACAGCAATTTTCTCCCTCAATTTTCTCTCACTGAGTAAAATCAATGTCTCCCATTTTATATCGATCCCCATAATGCTGACTGAGGGGTAGAAACATGGAGCAACATTTCAAGGTCTCTGTAAGAAGGTATACCTCGCAACAAAGTCTCGTTTCTCACCTCGGTGTCGCACACAAATCACAAGCATGCTAGGTGCATTAGACGAATCAGAGTCTCCGAAGCAGAAAGTGAACAAAGGGTATCCCACAGGAGTCTGTTCTATCGCTCACACTCCCTGCACGATATTTATTAGAGCAGAAACGGCTGAGAGCCTCCCGGAGGGGGTAGACGAAAAAACCAGTATCGTCTGATTTACGACGGCGCGGTGTCGCGACGCGAGTTTTCAGGTTTCTCCTCGGCGGAAAAGACGGCAGGAATCTTCCTTTGGTCGGATTTTTCTCGGCGTCAGCATGGTCTACTCGCATTATATCGAATAGCGTTGGGGCCGTGCTCACGGTTCTGTTCCTGATCGCGCCGGTGCGGTGTCCCTTATAATCGCCGTGCAACGAGGCTCGCACCATGCTCCACCGGTTTCGTACGCGGTCTCCCGGCTATCTGTCGGACTTCATTAAGAGGGTCATATACCACTCTTGGCGAAGAAGAAGGTCGGCGGAACAGTGCGGAGCTTTCCTGATTGTGCGCGCCGACAGGACCCGGCGCGAAACATATAGTCACGCATTTTGACCCTGTGCTCCTGTTAATTCCACCGTGAACCGGCCCGATTTATCGCGCGTTCCTGCGCTCGTTCGAAAACCAACCTCACCCATTCCTCTGGATACTAAAATCGCCATTTTGTCTCTTATTTTGTGAATTGATAGTGTGCAAATCTGTGGGCGGAGATCGAAGCAGGCATTTTGTTTATTTCCAGTCACTGGAACTTAAATACGGGGTGAGTGACCTGAGGAAAGTCACTTGAATAACTTCTACTTTTTTTGAGATAGGAAGAAATGTTTCAGACAAAAGTTGTTTTGTTTCGAGGGGCCATTACGCGGTGTACACAATCTCTTTCAGGTGGATGTGCTTAGGAGATTTGAGGGTCAACTTGGTCTTATTATATGGAATCATATATTTTCGAACTCCTACGTTTGTAGTTTTTCTAGGTCATTCAAGATCATAAACGTAAAAAAGGATGAAAAATATAAATTCACTGTGAATGCTTACGTAATGAGATATTCCCAGCTTTATTAATTGCCTTAGGTGACTCACCCTGTAGAAATAACGGTGGACCAATTATCCTCGAAGTCTTCCGAATCGAATGCCTAAAGGAATCAGTAGCAGACGTTCTTCATGGTCTCGATTATAATTCGCGGTAGCGGAATCGCAGGTGGCGGGCTCGATACTCATGGATTAACAAGAATGCGCGTGTCCCGTTCGGCTGGAAATCGATATTTTATCGAGTCTCGCGGCGTATCGGTGTCGTTCCTGGATCCTGGGTGGTCAGAATTCTTCGGCGGCCTTAAGAAAAATTCTCCCGGACGCGTTACAGGCCCGGCCGGGACAACGACGGGCGAAAGCGGACCGGGGTTGAAGTATTTACGGTCTCGTCGAGACAATGCTCACGCACCGCGGCTCCTGGCCGTACGCGGCTACCCCGGCTTCTTTCCTTGGCTACCTTGTCGGGCCGTACCGACACGCGGCCAGAAAAATGCCCGACCAGGCCCGCCTTCCGGTTGCCGTTTAAGGCAAATATCTCTCTGGCCCCCGGCCACACGTGGGGTCGTTACTTTTGTTCGAGGATCGACCTCGAAGAACCCTGACGCGGCACTCTGCCTTCTTCCTCCGGGGAACGCGAATTTCGGCGTGCTACCAGCCGAGACCTTGACTCTGATCTTTGATCCTTCGATCCCTGCAGAGCCTCCCTTTGCTAGATTGCGGGGACGTCGACGCGCTGGCAACTGTGGTGTTTGTTCTCCACGTTCAATAAATTTTCTCTACCATCAGCCTCTCTGCGAACGATTCTAGCTACTGCACGCTGCTTAATCTTGGATTGTTAATAATGCCAAGCCGTGGATTGATCGCACGAGAAACAGAAGCCAAATATTAAGTTATTTCTCCTTCCATTGTCATAAAATCCGCAGCCTAGTAATAACATTAAATACAGAAACAAATAAAATTGTCCATTTTATTATTACTAGACTGCGGATTTTACAACAATGAGTAGGTGCAATTTGAAGCAGTGGGGACTTCGGAATTAAGATCGATAAAAGGAGAAAGAACTTAATATTTATGTTTCTTGTAATTGTGATGTAAGTCTCTCTGAGGCTGATCGAAGAAGAAGAAATATGGTTAATTGGCTCTCGCGGGCCGCAACAAATGGCGGGCAAGGTATATATAGATGCTAGACAGGACTGGAACGGAGGATCTACGCGATAGGTGTAGATCGAAGGGATAGGGAGCACTGTCGACTAGATAAAGTCCCTGTAGCCCTTCGTCGTTGGTCCGTTGCTACGCCAGGACGTGGAAACGACGTACCCTCGAAGTCAGAAGAAGAATCAAGGAGACCATTATCCGATGTACCAAGCATTCAGCCGACCAAGCCCCATTACCATTTATCCTGGCAGCCGAGTGCCGGAATCGGAATTCGTACTTTCGCGGGGAACGAACCGAGCGAAATTTATAATAACAAGCAGCCTCCACGTTGCAGTTCTTCTGTAATCGGTATCCTGGATTGCGAGGGATGCGCGCAGGACGACGTGAATCCTTGGGAACGATGGTGTTGTCGCGCGAAACTCCGAAACGAAACCAATCTGAATTATTGATGATAACTTGGTGCGAAGGTGGATCTCAATATTGAGTTCGCACAATTTACATGGGGATTTTTGAGGTGTTCTGCAACGTAGATACATGGTGATTTTCTCATGTTTCGACGAAATTAAAATAGGTTCCAGTATATCCAGTTTCTCTACTTGCATTAGAGACTTGCATTACCTTCCAGTTTCAAAGTTTCCGCTAAATTTAAACAGGTTTTACCAGAATAATAGGTTTTAGATCATCTTTGAAACTCGTATTAGCTTCCAGTTTAAAAGGTTCAATGATGTTCATCTTTGTAGACGTAGGCGGCAATCTTTCCGCTGTTCATGTAAATGAAATTGATTCTAGAAAATCCAGTCGATTTACTAGAATTATGGTGGCCGCCAGTTCCAAAGATTCAGTTAAATTCAAACTGGTTTGAGCGGAGTTGCTACTTTCAATCCATCTTTTAAATCCGTATACCTGTTCCAATGCTTCATTTAAATTCATCGTCCTACGATCAAACTGCAACTTTCTTACCCTTTAATGCAATTATATAGGTTCCAATTATGACCATGTTATCTCGTAATCCTGTACTAACTTTCATTCCAAAAGATTTAGTAAAATTCAAACAGCTTTCATTGAAATTATAGCCTTTTGGTTACTAGCTTCCAATTCTAGATTCAACAAAGTTCAAATAGTCTTGCTAGAATAGTAGCTTCCAGCCTAGAACCTTCGATTAATTTCTCTACATCCGAGCTACAATTTTCCAATTTCTCGAGAAATTTTAAGACAACCACTAGAGTCGGTCTATCTATTACCATACCTATGCTAGCTTCCGGTTCTACAGATCCAACAAACTCCACGCAGTTTCAGCAGAGTAGCAGCTTCAAGTTGCAACACTGCATCGAAATTCATCATCCAGCAGCTGAACTGCAATCTCCCTACCTCCCTCAAGAAAATTTAATACTACGGTAGATCTAGTCTACCAATCAAACTCGTACCAGCTCCCAGTTCTACCGATCCAACATAGTTCAAACAGTTTCACCGCAATAACAGACTTGATCCGATCAACTCCCATCCGGCCTCGCTTCAACGAAGTTGATCTTCGCGGGCAGCAATTTCGCTAACTTCCCTCGGCCATCATCCTCGCGGGATCATCCGCTAGACTCGTATCAGCTACCAGCTCTCTCGAGTCCGGGTTGCTATTATACCCGGCTGCAAGAGCTACAAGGCTTCCCGCGCATCCAGATTACGATTCACTTTCGGCCTGGCAAAAGAAGCGGCCAATCATTGTCTCGGGGAGATTGCATTCCTCACCGGCGCGGTCGAGATCCGATCGATGCGATCGATCGATCGACTGGCCTGCCGGCTGCGTAACAGAACACGGGACCTACGTAGACGATGAAAGAAGAAAAGTAAGAAGGCTAATCGCGGGAGACGCCGCGCGCCGGACCAGTGCTCCGGCGGGAATGAGGAAACGGGCTGAGGCAGACAATTAACGACGAGATCCGCCACCAGCAGTTTTTACTACGTTCCTTCCTCTAGCGGGATCCAGCCGCGCGATGCGGATAATCGCGGATGCTCGCTCGATCCCTCCTCCGCCTTCCTCCCGTTCCCTCGATCCTTCAGGAATATTGCCACAGGACATGCGAACGAGAAAAAGGGCACCGCCACGAAGGCTTTTAAAATGGACCGAGTGCGAAAAACTTCGTGGAGATTCGCGAAACCGCATGGACCACTGCTTCTTAGACAATTTGAAGTTAATAAATGATATTTAGTAGAAATATTATCGGCCAACATGTGCTTTCGAAGTCTTCGTGAAGACATTTCGATACATATTAACTCCGTGTCAAATATCAAATATTAATATTACGCCTCTCTTTTTAAATGAAATAAAATTTGATTCGTTTCTAATCAATATTTAAGAATTTAGATAAATGTAGCCATATACAGAAAATATGAATTTTCATTTCTCTTCTACGACATTTTTGGGGACAAAGACGTTTTAATCACTGTAACTGTAAACAAAATGATACGGCAAGGGGTTAAAGACTTGTTTAGTACTCGTTGCTATCCGCTTCACTATAAACACGCACCGCATCCCTCTGATCACCTCACAACTATCCTCTACGCTACGCACACCTCGCCGCTCCTCTATGTGTTCGTACTAAGTCACTATGCTAGACAAACAAAAATTAAAAACTCTTTTACCATTATAAATTCTATCTCTATGAGGGCCTTAATCAGTTCGTTATTTATTGATGAACATTATATGCAAAACTTTAAATAATCGTTTTAAAAGATCGCGTGCAAAAGTGCACCGAGCTGCACTTCGCCTTCGCGATCCGTCTTAGGTCGGTGCGTTGATCATAGAACTGTTACCAGCTGTCGTCGATGAAGAGCCCTCCGCCTTAGAATGTTCTCCGGTGACCAATAAATGCCGGTTTTTCATGCCGAGCACGGGCAACTCGCTGACGAGCACTCGGCGCGATGTTTTACGGCCTTGTGTGTCATCTGCGTGTGGATACTTGTTAGAGGATTATGTGTCGGCTGATGGAAGATTTATTGATCTCGTAATCACACTACGCGTCCTTATAAATCAAGAATATTAAAGCACACCTTCTAAATTTCATTCCCCAGTTTGACGAAAACTGTAACAATCAAAATAAAGCCACTGAGAATATTTCAATGAAACTAGGTTAATCAGACGACAGTTTGAAACTAGTTCCACTACCTCGCAACACAAAACGAATTTCCAGGTCCGTTCGAGCAGTTAGGTTCTTTCGGGAAGGGTAGCAGAAGGTTTTACGGAGTCGTGGGGTGGATCGTAGCAGCGTTCGCCATTGATTCCATAAATCACGTGTTCTCCGGTGGCTGTTGATGGCTCGTAGTCGCAGGTTTTCTTCTCGCCTGTGCTGCGAGCGAGGACGCCCGGCCGAGATGGACCGTCGTCATCATCGGTCAAGACCGGAACACGCTCGTTGGCTTGCGGTGGAAACAAGAAACGCCGGTCTTGTTCTTGGTAATCGGGTGCATATAGTTGGAAAGCGCTCCGGGTTATGTAGCCCGGCGCATTCTGCCCACAAGAAACCACCGGCGTTGTTCTGCTCCTCCCCGCATCTTCGGGCTCACTTATTACCGGATGAAAGCGAAGATCGGTACGCGCAGGCATTGATAGAAATCTGCCGGATAAGAGATAAGGAAGCTTCGATTAACATTATCTACGGTCCACGCTCTGGTTTCCGCTTGTGCGTTCTTTCATTTTCGATTTTAAGCTCTGGGTGGTCCTCGGTCCCAAATGTTTGTTAGTTGATCTAATAACAAGTTGTAATCTTGTACTATCTTCCAGCTCTAAACATTTAGCAAAATTCAAACAGCTTTTACTGAAATTGTAGCCTTTGGGTTTATCCTTCAAAAAATCGGGTCGTCATCGAGTCGAGGCGATCTCTCGACGCGCGAGCGGACGATCGAGTAGATCTCGAATCTATCTACGCGTTCGTTGGCGAGACGGTGCGGGACAGGTCCGGATCGATTTCACGGGCGACCCTAAGAGCAGAACAGAGAAGCGTTTATTCCGTGGACAACCCACGATAATCGGAAATGGTTCGCGAAGAGATCAGTTGGGAGGCACTGATTTAGGGAAGACGCGTGGATCAAGGATAAACGAAGAGCAAGAGAAGAGAGAGAGAGAGAGATAAAGAGAGGCTCCCTGGTCAGCATCGTTCGCGATTACCGATTACCAAGCCAATTTGCACCGTCGGCTCGTCGGACGATTAATTTCTGTAATGGAGTCGTACCATGGAGTGTATCATTCCTCATAGTTACGATTCCCCATTAGCCACGATTCTCGATATTGAATTTACTGCGTTATCGAGGCTAGATTGCGTTTCCATGGTGGTACTCTGCGATTCGCCGTACTACGCCCCTGTAATTTGTTAATCAGTACGAACGCGCAGCAGCCTCGCAGATACGTATCCCCATCGGCTTCTCCTTTTTCACCACGCCAGTTGAATGCTTCTGCACGGACGCCATTAAGCTCTATTCAGCTTGCGCTTGTTTTGCGTGCGACTCAGAAGGGATCTAGAATGATAGCGAGAGCTCTCTTGGTATCATCTACCTTGCGCCTTGATGTGGGTCAAGCGATAGGTTCAGCGGACGGTCTAGGGTTACCTCCGCTTTCTGAGGTCGACGTGATTGCTAGGAAAGCTAAACTTACTGTTAAGCACTCTCCTATTGCTGGGATTAGCTGCTATCTAGTCGTCCCGCTGATTACCCAGATATGCCGCGGTTTACAACTCGTGATAATTAACGCTACTCGAGCAATTTGTATTGCGAGATTAGTGGTCAGTAGCAGATAAAATAGTGGACAGGTTCGAAAGTACACGTGTAAGGCTCTCTCGTCATTAAATTATACATCATCCTTTCATTTCTAATGCCGGTCTGGTATTTCTATAGGTGTTCAATATTCAAGTAAAAGGTTGAACAAAAGACCGGGAACATTCGCTTAGTTTCGTTCGAAGCTGGCCGGTTCGAGGGAGGATAACGATTGCGATGCGCGCAACTGCTTCAGAGTTAAGCATCGTTGGGAGACACTGGTCTAGTTCGATTCGCGTGCCGGCATTAATCGGTGGCGATACTTTAACGACACTTCAACGACGCCTTAACGCGGCATGGTTCCAGCCGAGAGAGAGAGAGAGGGCCCAGCGTGCGCGGGGCAAATAGGAACCGAGGAACGAGACCGGGATATTTATTATCCTTCGGGCTTCTCGGGAACCCTCGGTGGAAGGCGCGAGCGTACGACCATTCGAATCAAGTTTTATAGAGGGTGCTGAGAAAGTCAACCGTCGTCCCCGAAGTGTATATCGTGTACCGATGTACCAGCCGAAGCAAAGAAGAAGAAAAAGAAAAAGAGCAAGGAGACGGGGACTCGCTCGCAGAAACGGTTCGTTAAAAAACGAACGATCACCCGAGGTGACTCGGCGGGAATTAATCGCGCGTAAAAATTGTCAACGATTTACTTTCATAAACCGTCCCGGCGCGTAACGGAAGATAGAGGCGCCAGAGACGAGCACAATAGACGAACCACGTCTGTTTTTTCTTCGTAAAACGATGGAAACAGATCGAGCCGAGAACGTGCGCGCATCTAACAACCGCTGATCAAGATTTAGCCGCAACGCCCACAACGTTATAAAACTTGCGAGTCCAGCTCGTACGTTAGGATTGTTTATTGCGGCGAGCTTCGCGTAACTTCTTCGACCCGGGCACCGCTCGATGTCTGCCGTGTGGCGACACCTTCTACTTCAGCCACGGAGTCATGGGATCCATGGAGAATGCTTCACTCGCGGAGAATCGCGAGTCCATTTTTCTTCTCACCTAAGACGCTCGCGAATATGTAGTGGAAACTGTATTGTCTTCACTCCTATTGGCTGATTCGATGCTTGCTTGTGAACGGTGCCGGTTATGAAAGAAGCAGAAATCACTTTCCAGGCGCCGTACTTTGCAAAGAAATTCGCAGCCAGTAAAATGATGACTGAAACTCCTCCTAAGTTCGCATGCACTACAATATGCACGAATTCGAAATTTCGAAATTGATGAATTTGGCGGGGAATGGCCTGGAAACATGTTGCTAGTCATTTAATTTTGCTGGTCCTGTTCTCTGCGCGTTTTTCCCATTTCCCTCGTCAATTCGCCAGCATGTAGTCTAATTGGATTGTCGATATCGTCGGCAATGCTTCACCGTCGGCCACTTAATATCTCGTTCGCCGTTGCGTTCGGCTGCAAATCGGGTGCAACGTGTTCGAGAGCGAGCGGCGGCCTAGCGCCACTTCTCATCCAGCCTCCCCCTCGCGTGTCTGTCGGCCGTTCAATTGATCACCGGTGACTTATTTCGCGGCGGGGCCGGGAAAACACGTGCGAGCTAGCGCCGCGTGTAATACACTTTTGATTGTATTTAAATGCGATTTTAAACGCGCCGGAACAAGCCGCGCCAACATTCTTCGATCCGGCGACGCGTGCGTTAATCTACGATTGCTACCGATTGGTCCGTCAGCCGACGTGTACATTCTCCCTACAATCTGCAGATTAAATCCTCTTAAACGCATGTCCATTGATGTTCATCAATTTATGCATTCGAGTCCGATACTGCATTCTTGTTGCTTCTGTAAATCTGCATGTGACATAATGAAATAATTTAGTTCAGTAATTTAATTTTATTAAATTTAGTTCACTAATTTAATTCAGTCGCAGAAAAATATTGTAAAAGTTTTGATTATACAAGGAATAAAAATTGAATTATCCTTTACAGTGTCTAATTGACCCGAAACACAGTATGAGAGTGAAATGCACGAGTTTGATTTTAATTTATAATTGGACTGCGGATTTGATGCAGTTGTGGCAAAGATTAGTAGGTGTAATTTGAAACAGTGAAAGAATTCGAAAAATTTGGAGATACTGTTATATTAATTTCAACCTATTAAACATATTAATTCATTCACTCCAATTCTATTTCACTCCAATTTGTCGTAGTTCATATAAAAAAGTTTTC
This sequence comes from Lasioglossum marginatum, assembly GCA_028455795.1. Lineage (NCBI taxonomy): Eukaryota > Metazoa > Arthropoda > Insecta > Hymenoptera > Halictidae > Lasioglossum > Lasioglossum marginatum. The sequence goes on from CM052242.1 coordinate 2,673,025, forward strand.
TATATAAATTGTCTGTTTATAATGTGCTGAATGAATCACATTCATTTTATTCCGAAGCGAATTTCAAAATGTTTTGGAGATGTTGGAGAATGTAGGTGTACCGATCGGAAAGGTTCGAGCGATCGATTTCGCAGAAGCGAAACGGACAATTTCTTGGCGAGAATTCGGTTGCGCAATCGTCGCACGGATTCCCGGGGAATTCGAATGGTTAGGATCGCGTGTCGCCTCGTTGTTCCAGCGATTCATCTGGGAGCCGAGCGGAGCACCTGCGACTGCAACAACGAGCACAGACCTCGCGGCCGGATCGTGACACCGGCAGTCCTCTATTTTCACCGTTACGCAATCGGAGATAGTCGGCGAGCTGAGCCCCGGGAATCTTCTTCTCTTCCTGGCCGACCCGGTCGACTCGCTTTCGGGCTCGCCAGGCAAATGTCGTGCGAATCGCGCCGCTCGTTTTCATCTTCTTACGCGCCTCGTTGCGTCACATGCACGCCGGCGACGTTCGCCGAGAATTCTTCTTCTCGATCCACGATCCATCGACGATCGATTCTTTTATTTAACCCTTAACATTCTGGTGACTCTGAGGCGCAACTAAAAATTGAAAAGAATTGAACTAATTTTAGTCGTTCTCAACTTATTACAATTCTGAAAAAAGGACATTTATATTTTGGGGATTAGATGAAATGAAAAAAGATGCTTCTCTCCTGTTTATACGATTCTGGCAAAGCAGTTTTCGGCGAGCGTTTCCCTCGGAGCAGCCTATCTAACAAGTGGATCGTGGTCTTCTCGATCAGCATCTTCGAACGCGAAAGAAACCGAAGAATCCCATTCCGGCGTGGTCGGTAAGAAACGCGAATTCCAGGGTCCGCCTTTCTCGGACGGCCGGACAGTTTCGCCGGAAAGGTGATCGTCGACGGTGCGTTACGCCGCGTGGAAATCGTTGTTCCCGGTTTCCACCGTGGAGAACGTTGCTGGCTGTGGTTTTTGCACGAGAGCTTGCAGGAGAAGCCAACAACAGCATCAGGCCACTCGGACGAGTCCTGGAAGCGGGATCAGGAGGGAAAACCGGGGATCGAAGACGCCTGTTCTTTTCCAGGAAGAGACCAAACGAGGGAACGCGCGGCGGTCCTCATCGAGAAGAAGGAAGAAGAAGGAGGAAAAGAAGAAGAAGAAGAAGAAGAGGAGGAGGAGGAGTAATGCAACGGATAGGCCCGAAGATAAGTAGTGCGAACTGCGTGGCAGCGGACCAGCAGCCGCCCAGGGGCAAGAAACCAGCGGCAATAATAATTTACAGTACTCTTCCTCCCCCGGTTCGGTTTCTTCCTTTCTTGCTCCCGGTCTCCTTTCTCTCACGTTCTATCTCTTTCGCAAGATTTTCTTCCACCTCCGCCACCTCCTCCGCTGCTCTGCTCGGCTCCTCTTCCTTCCCCATGGTGGTTGTTGCCAGCAATTCCATATTAGGACTCGCGCTGCCCAGGCTCTACCGCGATGCCCGCTATTGAGACGTAGTTACCCTTACTTATCCTGTCGGTGCGACCGACAGCAACCATCCCGGCAAGAAGAGGACGAACGAGGGAGGCTGTACACCCGGTATTCTGCCTCCTCTCTTCTTCCTCGTCGTCTTCTTCTTTTCCTTCTTCTTCTTCTTCTTCTTCCTCCTCATTGTTTTCGATACGGTTCGGGGCTACGCTTTGTTCCACGGCGATCGAGACGGGAACTCGGCTGCCTTCGCTCTGACCGGTTTAATCGGCTTCGATGCTTACCGTTTCCGACGCTTCTCTTCCTGTCGCTTCCGCGAACCACGCGTTCCTCTTCTCTACTCCCTTCTACGCGTCTTTTATTTCCCTTTCATCTGCCTTCTCTGACTCGGACTCTTCTGGATCTTCTGAGACTCCTCGCAGTACGTCAAACGAACCAAGCCACGTATTCTTAAGTTAATTCGGGTGCATGACCTTGACAACATATTTAAAGGTCATCGAAATCGGTGAGGTGTACCCTTTACTGTATAATCACTAGACTGCGGATCTTTATGTAAAATAAATACTGTCTGCATCGATTGCAAGAAATAGAAACCAAATTGAATGTTATTTCTTCCCTTATAATGATTTTAATAGAGGAGAAATCATATATGGACATCTTCAATATTCAAAATTTTTCAACAATCTCGAATTTCATCTACTCAATTTTGCTATAAATGCATAAGATCCGCAGTCTAATAATCATCAAACCTTCTGATTGTGCTTGTTACTATGTACCACATGTTGGCTGCAAACTAAGAAAGAAATTACTGAGAACCTCCCGGATGGTCGACCATACCATAAAGTGGTCATTCCTACGGTCTTTTAACACTCACGTTTGTCTATTCATTAAAATGCACTAACGAAACACGTGTCCGTAGCAGCACGAGAAAGTCTGCGAGACTTTTGAATTCGCGCTAAGCTACAAGTAAAAACGCGAAAAGATCGTGTAGCAGCGAAGGTGTTAATCAATAGCAGTTCCCGTACTACCGGAGAAACTAGTATTCAGGCAGTTTCCGTGAGATTCTCGTCGGATCCAGGAACAAAAGGTTCGTCTCTTCTAACGAAACCGGCAAATATTGCCAATAATGTAATCATTCACGACGACGACGCCGACGCTCAGATCGTGTCGTGTCCCATCCCCGGCGCATAATTACAGAGGCTGCGAGCGAGCGGTTGTGCAAGGGCTGGGCGAGGCCACCGCATAGAATATTCAAGTCTCTTAAGTTTCTTCTAGTAGTAAATATTGTTATGCTAAGTGCAGTCGTTGTCACGCCTCCCAGGCCCCGGCTGCGGGGCTCTTCTTCGTCCTCTTTGCTCCTTTTTCCACGCACGGACGCCTACCGTCTTCTTCCTCTCGCCGCCTCGTTCTCGTCCATTATTCTCGCCATTCTCTCTTTCCTCTCTCTATCTCTTCTCTCTCTTTCCTTTCCTCTTCTCTCTTCTTTCTTCTCGGGACACATCGTGTTCAGCTTCATCAACGACACTCTTCCTTCCGGATGATCCCGACCTCCAATCGCTCGATCGAACGTTTCAATTTGCTACACCGTTGGCGTTATTATTCGCGGCCAATTAACCACTGTTGGTCGAAATAGTCTTTCTGCATTCCTTAACCCTTGCTTTATATGCTTGCTGCATAATGTTCCTCTAGAAATATTGCAAACTATCTCTGAATGTCCATTCTTTGCTCGCCAATATATTCATTTATAGTCTCAAACTGAGAATTTGTGCAAACATGTTAAATACAAAAGGTTTTAAATAATCTACACATTTTGGTTGGCTACACAAAGGCTAAAGTACGATGTGGCTTTCTTTAAAATTCGAACTACTAAGTTCCAAGAGCACATTCCTGAAATATATCACTTTCAATCCCCATAGAAAGAGAATGGACTTTCAACGGGGATCCGTTTAAATAAACAAGGCGAAGAGCAAAACGTATTTCTATACAAACCGCTCTAGGGCAATTTGCCAAACCGGCAATTTGATCTTGGATAGAAAAGAACGAAAATCGAGCTCGCAGTACGATTGAAATTGGTATTCTCGTATGGCCGAGGTTCCATCCTGCGTTTACCATTAACTCAGCGACAAATCGTAGAGGGGTTTCGATGGAAACACTGTTATCCCGTCAACTGGTCGAAGCCAAAATCGGGGCTCTCCCGTGCAATTAACGAACGTCCGAAGTGCCAACCGGCTATTTTCTTATCGGTGCTTCCGATCTCGATGTGTCGCGTCGGGATCGAGAGACGGCGATCTCGAATCCGTACGAACTGATAGTTATCGCGTGTAACTTGGAGCTTCCGACGCGACCAGACGATATCTTATGGTGCAGTGATACGGTGAAAAAGTAGCGCGGAACGTTTCCGTCGTTTACATTCCCCGCCATGTTATTATCGATTACGGTCGGCCGAGGATGGCTTTCGCCAAAGTAACCTAATAACAGTAATTAACTGCTACGATCGGGATACTTTCTCGAGGTTTTTCACGACGACCCCGTGTCTGTGGGAACGTGTGCCCAGCCAGATTTTTACGATTGCTGTTCGTACGTTCTTTTCCCAGCGACCCTAACTTCTGTTTGCTTCTTCGATGACGTATGTTCATAATTCATTAAGGGGGTGAATTCGATTTTCCAGGATTGCAAGGGTGCGGGATACGCCTTCTCATTTCTCGATAATACATGCGATGGGGTTTTTCAGTAGTCAAAAGCGCTAGATAAAAGATCAATCTAGACCGCGATCGCCCTCAAAAGTCCTACATTTACGTTTACTATTCGGCAGCGTAATTTGCACTATTTGGAAGCATGCAGCTATTTTCATAAAGCTGCGACAGCTACATACTGCCGAATAATGCAAATTACGCCTCGTAAACGTAAAAATAGGACTTTTGAGGGCGATCGTTGTCTAGATTGATCTTTTATCTAGAAGTTTTTCTAGGAAAAACCCCATGTTTGCATTATCGAGAAATGGGAAGACCCACCACCTTAAGAAAATATTAGTATGAACCAACGCAGATCGTTTTCAAGATTTAGAAGATTGTACGGCACGTTTGAAAAAGGTGTATACCGATCCTGAGATACCGGAGATTGTTTTAGAGATCCGACAGAATGCGAGCCACGGCAGATTCACTTGTCGCACGAGATCCCTGTTAGCTCTCGCAATTAGAAAGTGCGCGCGTACCCGCGCGATAATCGTCCCCGCGAGATATTATCGCGGCGATGTTGCATTTCGCAATCGGGCTTGCGCGACGTACGCGTATCTTCGGCCGCGTCTCGTATCTTCGGCGCGAGAGAGTCTAATGGCGAAATTACAATGGGCCCCGAGGAGCGGCGACGATCGATCGATAAGTCGTGGTAACGTCCTCCTCCGTTCACTGTTATTAGATGCACGTATGCGGACGTATGTCGACGTGTCGCTCAGGTGAAACAAGGCTTCGCGGTACCTTGCAATTGAATTGTTCCCTGGTTGAGATCGCGGCTCGGGGGGTTGAAGCTGTCGGTTCACGCCCACTGGAGGTTCCTGGGCTTCTCGGTGCTGTTAACTAACAGATAAACATCATTTTTATTGTTCCGGACGTGCAGGAAAAAAATGACAGACCTGCTCGATCGAGCATTAGAGATATATTAAATTCCCAATTTTATTTGATATGCCTTTTTCTGGCATGACGACGTAGAATAATGTTCAAGGAGTTAGGATTCTCTCGCAGCTCGATCAAGTAGTAGATACTCGCGAAGTTCACAACTGCTTGTCTCTTTCCTAGTTTCTCGACCCAGGAAAAAATAAGAAAGCCTCGTTATAGCTTAATCAGGCTGTAGCTGCATTCGCTTCGTAATTGCATACTATCTTTCTGGTCTGACGACTTAGGAGGAAGATAACAAAGCTTGGTTGCTGCTCGGTCAAGATGCAATTACTTCAAACACACAGTTCATTCTACTGTGTGCTAATAAGTGTAACAAGCAAGTGAAATATTGATTATTATAGCATGAATCACTAATGGATCTCATACGTGTTTATCGTACCAGTCTGTAATCAGAAAGAATGCTTCTTGGAATTAGTTCTTGAGAACAAATCTCTGCTTTTAACAAACATTTCAGAATCTGCATACTGTAATATCCAATCGAAAAAAGTGAAAATAACAAGCAAACTGTTCTCAGAACGATCTTGGCAATAAATAGAAAATAAACACAGACTCGTTCCCTTTCTGAAAAAGCAATTAGAGATTACTCACGGAAGTCTCCGGTTGGTTAAGAACTAGGTACATAAAATCCGCATTCTAATGACAAGAGGTCGAAGCCAACACCTTCCTCGACTGAAATTGGTCAACGAACCTGTCTGTTGCCTAACGAGCAGGTCCGAGGAACGTCGAATTAGAAAGAAACGCCGGTTTCTTTTTCATTGGAGCGCCGATCTCGCAGACAGCGGCTGCGTTGTAATTCCGCTGTTTGCTCGATCGGGGACCGATTACAGCACGAGACCGGCTCGGCTCCTCGAAGAAAGCATTAGCGATCGGGTCGCCAATAGGGAAACCATTACACACTTAGGCTACGGAGCTGCGGGGCCCGAGTGAAAGTCCACGCGTTACGTCAAGCCTCGAAACATACCAAAAAACCTGCACGCGCGTAAAAACCGGCGTGTGTAACCGTCCACGTGGGTAATCGTACGGAGATTGCACAATTGATCGCGTATGCGAACAGATACACGAAAGAATCGGGCAATCTCGAGCGGATCGAACGACTTTTCGGGTCTCATCCGATGAAATCTTGTTCGAGTTTTCTGTAGTTCTCACTAAAATATTGGTACGTATTATCTTAACAATCATCGTTTACATTTAACAGATGAAATCACATATTAATTATTTATCACGTGAAGTGGCTCTATAATTTCATACCTAAAATTTTTAATTTGCTTTGACATGAGAGACATCGTGTGCATCATAGTGCACCGGTTTATTTATCACGTGAACAATTATCTTCCACAATTTAAAGATTCTCGTTGAGCTTTAACATCACGTACAAAATGGCTCTCCAATTTCATACCTAAAATTTTTAATGAGAGATCTTATTATATGAGTGACCTGATCGAAGATAAAGGATCAGATCAAAGTGAGGACTGCATCATCTTGCACCGAATTCGAGAGTCAGAAGGATCGGCAAGCGGCTCGGCAAAAACGCATACGGCCGGAACTCGGATGCTTGTATCGGATTGCAACGAAGACATTCGATCGCGAAAGCTGAGGCCAGACGACAGTCAAATTCTTGTTGGCCAGCCCGAGAGAAGAACGACGAGAAAGGGAGAGACATCGAGAGAAGGATGGGCGTCGCTTTCTCCGGGGTTAGACGCGACGCGAGGTGACGCGACGCCTGTATCCCACGCGCGGGCGCTTTATTATCCTTCATTATCGGGGCACAAATTATAATCTACAAACAGCGTTTGGCGTTTATGGTGGCAGCACCTATGCCAGCCGAACCGGTACCCTTTATTCCCGGCGTATATCGTCGAAGCCGTCGTCGCGGGCCGAACAATGCGCTCGTCCCACGCCAAAAGTTTCCGCGCCGCGCCGCTCCGCACCGATCCGCTCGCGGTCTCTCGCGTGCAACACGTGTACGGGGTGAAACGACCGCGGAGAACGCACGCGGAATCTAATTTATCGGCGCGGCGACGCGCGAGAACCGATCCGTGCCGATCCGCCTAGACAATCGACGGGAAATTAAAGTGGTCGCGTGGGCGTAATTGCCGCGACACGAGCCCGAAGAGTCGCCCATGGGATTCCTTCGATTCGTTTGGTCCCGCCTCTATGACGAACACCGCCGACTAGCCAGACTAAAGTTCGCGAAATTCACCGCCAACTGCGTTCGCACAAAAATCTACTCCCTAGAACATTTTAACGTTGTTTATTTTCGTATAGTCGATAACCAGTCTGCCATAGCAATAAAAATGCATAATAAAAAGAATCAGATTGCGGATGTTTACACGGATGTGCTCTAAGAGTATGCGCGATAGTAATTCCTCTATCATAAATTTGATACGGCTAACGGTAAAGGGAGGTTCGATTAATATTTATTAAACATTTCATTTTATTGCGGTTCGTGCGTCGGCGAATGCTCCAGGTGCATGAACATCCGCGGTTCGCTAATTACTCTTCCTTCTTAACTCCTGGATTCTCTTATGCGGAAAGGAAACGGTGGAGAATACTCATCAAGTTGAATTGCATAATCTTAGCATTGTTTAATAATAGAACGAAGAACGAAGATTCTACGAAAGTTACAACGTGGAAGATTGTATCTTCTAAATTGCCCTCGAAGAAAATGATTTAGCATATTGGCGAATCATTGGCCATTGGAAGAAAGAAGACAGAAAGGTTGACAAGAGAAGACTGTTTGCTCTTTCTGCGCAGAGTGGGCGTGGTTTCTCGAGAGGGTGTGGCTTCGTTGCTCTTTCTGATATAAAGAATTAAAGGGGAAATGAAGATCAGCAAGTTTGTAGAACGAGTAGGGCAACATTTGTATTGGGAGCGCCTCGAATTGCCCCCGGGGACAATAATATAAGATAAATGTCATGGGTGAGGAAAATAGAAAACTATAATAGAAGATTATATGTAGGAAAGATACCGTCTCTTCGTCTACAGTGGGCGTAGTTTGTTCGGAGGAGGCGTGGCTACGGTGCTCCCGACGTCAATAGACATAGGAGAATATTCCACAGAGCAATCTGCGTGTGTATCCATAGAGCTCAAATCAGGTTTAATTAAAATTTTAGTTGGACGCAGGCAGCAGACCGAGGAATCTAATATCCACACAGGAATCCCTCGAGCCTCAGGACGAACCACATCCTCTTACTTCTACGACCGGAGACATCGCAAGTCTCAGGTTTCGAAGTTTCGGGGCTAAAGCGGCCGGTCTTGTTCGGGGATTCTGCGGTTTCCGCGACACGGAAATCGATACACCGCGTCCAAAAGGAAGAAATCCCTGCGATGCGTGGCCTGCGACCGGAAAGCATTAGAGCACTGGCGAGATTGGGTTTCTCGAGGAGCCGAAAAATTTGTGAAAACGATCGAATTCACGTCTTTTGCCACATATAACGATAATCGACTGGTACCTCGTAAGAATTCTCCCAAAGGAATCTATCCGAACAATTATGGGCCGTAAATGTACACCTACATTAAAAGCATTATATTAATTAAAATGAATGTTTAAAAAATGTGGCGGAGGAATTTTCTATCACGGATACAATTTTCTTGATAAATTAATTTCCTATCTGTAGAATGATTCTGAACCAAGCTAATGCTCTAATCATTTTCTCGAACATTTCACCAAAGCGTTTTACAATTCTTCTATGTTCTCGTTACCCTCTAGTTCAGCAGAGTTTCGTTCGAGAATGAGCTTGTCTGGAAATATTCTCTCGAATAAAAGCTCTTACGCAAATGTGCCAAGTAATAATGGGAATATAACGCCAGGCTAAAGAGATTCAGGAGCGGGAGCAGACGGTGTTTAATGAATACAGGAGTCGAGGCGCAAGATCCTGCGCGCCGGGACAATCAAACTTCCATTCCCTCGAGGAGTGGGCCCGACACAAAGCTCGGCGACGGGAATTGTTCCCGGTAAGTTTCCAGCCGACGTGTTTCAATGGAGCACCGAACGAACGGTTCTTGTCATTGCCACCCTCGTCCCACGAAAATCGGGAACGAAATTAAGATGTAAAGATACGGAAACTCTTGGCTACAAGGCTCGAACCTCGTTGTCCGAGGCGGCGACTGAACGGTCGCTCGATATCGATACAATCGTGCACACTGTTTGCCAGCGAGTGGGTCGAACGATTTCATGATCGATGGAGCGAATTAATCACGTCGCGTTCTCTCTTGGCTGGACGAGCCTAATCGCTCACGGAAGCCCGAGGAAGCCGAAGTCGAGTGCGATTATCGGTGATCGGGAGACATTGTTCGCCGGAAAAACCTGGCTGCGCCGCAATTAAGACGAAGAACACCTTCGGAAATCAATATTCCGCTCTGAGGCGTATTGTATGCTAAGTATCGTATGCGATCCATATTGCGTCCGGTGTCGGCTATTTTTATATCGAGCCCTAGCGACGTGCCCCAGCAATAATCGGAGCGTTAAGCCAGCCAGGAAGCGATCGCTGGATCTGATTTATCGAGATCTATGAGCTTTTTATTTTAATCGGACCTTCCTCGGAGGAATCGGAAGGCAAGAGGAGCGAACCTGGGATTTTACCTTATAGATTAATTAACTAGCGAGGGAATGCCAATCTAGACAAGAAGAAAAATACTTTCGAATGCGAATAACATCCTCGTCCAACAGAGAATATTCCTTTCTATTTTATAATTAAATTAGTCGGTATTGTATGCATTTAAAAGTGTATGCTTATGAATTTGTAGGAGAATTGGAATCTTTAAAACAAAGTCTGCAAAAACACCAACGAAGCGAAAAGGGTCTGAAACGTATGAAAACAAAATGCAAAGTTTATTTTCGCTGTTGCAACACGTACGAGAATAAAATCTGCGAGCTAAGAATGCCTATTTTCGCTGGACGAGGATCGGAGCGTATCCGCTATTGAGGCGTAATATTACAGCGTGGCTGAAAATAAAATACAAAATCGAATTGGCTATTTATACCGGCGACCGTGCAGAGAAAGTAGCAAGCGCCTAATAACGTCGATAAGTTGCAAACGTCGGTCCTCGAAGCGTTTTCAATTATTCGGCTCGCGTCCGATGGTCGCGAACGGATGACGTGATCCGTGATTTGCAACAGAGTTTTGCACGGCGACTCGGGAATCGCGATTACAAGCGCGTTTCGCGAACGCGCGATCCTCGGCGCGAGTTTAACGAGCGGACGATCGGAATTAAATGCATCTGATCGACGCCGGTTTAATTATTGGCCGCGATAACCGGCGTGCCGATTCCTATCGCCGCGCCGGAAATTAATATTAATCGGAAGATGTTGCCGCGATTACGCTAAACGCGATGCCTAATGGAATTGGCCGGCACGCCGCATCGCGCCGCGCGGTTACGCGGATCCGCGATCCTTATCGGCGGATCGTGTTTTAAGCACTTTGTAAACGATCTCGTCGGAATTAAGCGCTTCCTGCGATCGCGCCACGCGAATCGCCGCATCTGTCGTTCGATAAACCTATCGACGCACCGAATAGCTCATCCATTAATATCGCGAGGACCCGATTCCTCCGGGCAACGTGTTAATGTGTTTCACAAAGTTCCTTGATTGGCCGCGCTTCACGCAAAAATCGTAGCTGCTAGGAATCGCCGCGATTAGTTCGCGTCCGTTTTCGAGATACAATTTAATGATTTGCTTATCGGAGCCTGTTCGAGAACCTTCTTGAGTCGAATGCCGTTTAGGAATCGATTAATTTGAAAACAGGCACTCGAATCACGGTGGAATCTAGAGGTGAATAAACCATTTGGTTTTGCTAGAAGTTTCCTTTTTAATTCCGTCTTAACTGCAAAGTCCTCGTTAGATGAGAAAGTTTGTTCTGGCTTTACGTTATACTTTATTTAGATTATTTCATAATCGCGATAAGAAGAACATTATTTACATCGTAATCTATTCACTCTCTTCAATCTATTATTGCGATTTATGACAACATAGCGATGACCCAGTGGTAACCTATTACATACGGATGAGGCGTATCGAAGATGTCAGCATGAGTAGGAGTTTCATTGACACAGATTAATTATCACAACGTTTGTTCAGCAATGGTAAAAACTCGCAAGTTCTGAGCGGTAGGGATGTAAAAATCTGAATCTGATCATCCAACAGGGTCAATAGACTTTCCAGAGAAAGAAAGAGAAATGAACACCGTTTCCTGATCATCGCAGAAACGTTACTTCACCGAAGCCCTTCTAAAATTAGAGACAGCTAGGCTAGAGGAGAACCGGTGTCGATATCGGTCGGCGCACAGGAAGACCTATCGTTCGCCAAATCTCTGTCAGCGATGAATGGAACGACCACGTTCGCAACCTACGAGCCTGGCAGGTCTGTCGTTCTTCTGCACGTGTCATTGTGCCGCGAACAAAATGCACCACGTAGACAAGTCTATCCTGCCCCGTGGCCATTTTCTATGCGACCACGAGTTTCGAGAGACCGTGCGTGTCCCGCAGTCGGCGTGGGTCGGCCATTGTTCTTTCCTCGGACACCGTTTCCCAGAGAAACGCTCCCCGCGCGACTGCGAAATCTCATTTGCGAAATGCGATTTGCCGCGCGCAATAATGCCACCCGGCCGATAATCGCCGAGAGCCTCTTTCCACGTCGCGTCGGATCCTTTACCTCTCGGGTTCGTCGATTCCTCGAAGCTTCCCTCTGCTATACAGACATGCAGTTTTACAAAATCTGTTCTACGCTTAACCCTTGTGTAGCCAACCGGGTACCTATTTACTGCATTTCTTTCAACAATTTTTTAATGTTCCTCTAAACATATTACTAAATTTCTCTGAATGTCTATTCCTTGCTCGCTAGTATAATAATTTATAGTCGCTAATATAAAAGATTTTAAATAATATAGCTTATCTTTCAAATAAGTCACCTTGAGTGTGTTAGATCCATAGCAATCGTTTGCAATTTTTTCTTAAGAATAAAGCTAAATAATCCATCTCATCAAAATGGCTAATTTTAACTAGAATTCTTATAACAACAAACTGATTAACTTTGGTATCAAGGCAATTGAAGCGCGCGAATAAATCGCCACGGAAAGGTTAATAGAAATGTTCGTCTCATGAATGAAGGTTTTCCCGCGCTTATCAAATGTCAGTAACAGCCAGCGTCGGACTGTCAAACGACATTTAGCATGTTCGCGTGTCTGAACATAAGTAGGCATTCAGTGGATCAATGTGTTCATCCCCGTGATCGTCCGAAGCGAAAAAGACGCAGCAACAAAAAGAACAAAGAAAAAGAATAGTTACAGAAACGCGTCAGCGGAGGCAACGATATCGAGTTTCTGGTCTAATGACAGTCTCGTTAATTACGTTTCACCCGCGGCTAATTATATCCGCGACGGTGCGAGTCGAGATTACGTAAAGGCCGATTCCCAGCCAGCCGACTTTCCGTGTTTCCTGCTGCGGAATCGTCGAACTGAACTACGTATGTGTATCTGCGAGTTCCTCAACTTCCCTCGTAGTTCTGCCAAACGATAATTACTGATTACACCCCGGGCTTATCTTGATAGTTTCAGTTTAACCTCTTTTCAATTAGCGGAGGTATTAAATTGGCCATTTATCAAGCTTCCTGCAGTCTACTTTTTCCTTTCTGTTTGGCAATTCGTGACGTTATAATTTACGAGCGCGGATCTCGCGAACGAGTTCTTTTAGCATAATGTGGTAATAACATTTTCAAATATCAATTTCAACTTTTCAGTTCTATTAGACTGCGGATTTTATGCATTTCTGACAAAAATGGGTACGAACAATTCAAAGCGGTGGACATGTTAAAAATATTTAAAGACATCAACGTATTAGTTTCAGCTTAATAAGATAATTAAAAGAAGAATACAACTTTTATTTAGCTCCTGTGTCCTGCAATCAATGCGGACATTTCTTACTTTGCATAAAGATCCGCAGTCTAATTATTATCATCGAAGAAATGAAAAAATCAAACTGACACGAAAGAAAAGGATAATATTCGCACGTGTTAAGTCGCTCGCCAATCTGAAGCCAGGCGAGAGGTTAATCGAGCGGGTGTAACAAAGAGAACCGAGCGCGAAATCGCGATTCATAATCCTCGGTGACAGATGGTTGGAAAGGGATCGTGCACAGCGAATCGCCATTAATATTAATTACTGTTTTCCGCGGAGACGATGGTAAGGACGGAGAAAGGTATAATAGGAGCACGTTCCTCGCGTGCGCTGCGTGCGATATTTACATTGTAACGGGGAGCCGGTGTGTCGATGACCCCGCATCTTCGGTTATACATTCCAGCTCGTCGAACTGCTAATGCGATACTCCTAATTAGTATAACGAGGCGAGAGCACGCGTGCGCGAACGAGCGAGCGAGCGAGCAAGCAAGCAAGCAAGCGAACGAGCGCGCCATTCGCTCTATTCTTCTGATTTATTACCGTAATTACGTTTCCAGCTATGACGAGGCTTTTGTGCTTGGTTACCTCTTTCGGTTATATTGAGACGTTCGTGTTCCCATATAGAAATAGAATTCAGTGGAACTGGTCTTGGGAAACGTTCGATTCGGAGTAGGTCAAATCTCCGCGGGCTTCGATCTCCCTCACCGCTTCGGATGGATATCGATTCGAGATTACGACTTTTATTTTGTAATGCCGACGAAGAAATATCAAGCTTCGTTTAAAGAAATATATAACGGTCTGTCGTAAAGGTTGGGACTTTCTGAAATGAAGTTAGGAAACTCTGATTAAGGGTGAAGTCAAGGCAGGAAAAACGCGGCATCGTCAGAAGTTCCAGTATCGAGCGGCTGTTCGCAAGCAGGATTTTGCTGTGGCGAGCGACGCGCCTCTTCTCGCTCGACTCGAACGATTTCTATTACGTGCAGGCGCTGCGATCATTACCCCCTCGGCACGGTAATGTTCGGTAATCAGGTGTATTTTAACGAGTAGCCGCAGCGGTTCGCGGCTTATACTAGATGCCTTCTAACACACTCGCCGCGCTGCGCTGGGGCAACGTTGCGCAGGTGTACAACACGTAGCGGCCGCTGAAATGCCATTTCTGAACAACACACGACGGCGATCGTTGCACCCGGCCCGAGTGAGAGAACCTCCTTCGACAACGAAGAAACTCGGCCTTCTTCTAACCACGCACTCTCTAATGTCTTATTTATGAGCTGATCCTAGCCGATCGGTTACTGTTTAGGGTTTTTCCTCCCCAGGGTGTTTCTTTCTCGAGAACGGATTCCGCGCTGCCAAGAATGTCGCATAGTAGCCTGCACGGATTCCTTCGCGCCTAAACTCATTCGTGCCACTCGGGGAATCTTATTTAGAAGCCTCGGGACTTTTTACCAATTACAGCAGATCGGAGAAGCTATTGGCACACTCGGCTTTTTCTGCGACAACGCGAGCACGCAGGTTGCATAATTCCGCTACTAATTGACCCGATCAGTTTCTTAAAGTTAATCAACACTGTGTAAATTAACAATCTTGAACTCTGGGACTTTTTGAATTTGTCAAGCTTAGTGTCCGAAAATTTGAATAAAAATAGCGACCCAGAGAGTTTTCAATTCTAGATAACGTTATCCTTGCAACTTTCAGTACTGCAAGCCCCTGAGTATAGCGTGCAAAAATTGCAGTTCCTCTTCATCAGAAATTCTGCGCGCAGCTTCTCGAAGCCCTCCCGATCCACTTAGTCGCATTTTCCACGAAAAACTGGTCGACAAAAGTGACCCGATCTGGAGGAATGAGAAAGCGCGTTCCAAAGCACCCGGCAGAATCGCGATAGTGACCCTGATCGAGGCGCGACAAGATTTGAAACTTTAATTGAGACATTCTTTCGCATTATTCATCGATTTCTTTCCTGTGCACGGCGCGGCGTCTTTCTACTAATTAAAGAACGGAGATGGTCGTGCATACGTGTGTCGCAGACACGGCGTTTCGCTATCGATTCTTTTAATATCGTTCCCCGTAACCGAAAGATAAATGACTTCCTCGTGTGCAGGTGAAAGTGATCCCGGTTCTTAAGTTAATTTGCCTTCACTTCGTTTTCATACTCGCCGCAACGGATAGCGCCGGTCGACAATTAGGAAACAGCAGATCAATCTCTTTCAGGTTCTGCATGGCGATCCATTGATTCATCTACGATCCAAGGAGTCGCTCTGTTGTTGTCCCTCTCACAGCTCTGACATTTCTTTTGGTTGCAGCACGTTCACCGTGAGATTCGCCTCGGATTCCTCGAACGAGACGACTTCGTCAGATCCTCGAATGTTTTGTTTAACAGTCGCCGCGCGGTTTATGGTTCCCGGTATGTCCTGAAACGCGAACATTCGCTAGACCCTCTTCTAGGAATCCATGATCCCAGCACCCTCTGTCAACAGACTTTTACTACTTCCTCGTAAAACAGGACTAGCAGATTCGGGCAGACAGCCTTTGCGTGTTCCAACAGGGTGTTCCATAACGCTCGGAGTTTGGCAAACAGCGTGAAAAAAATGTTTAAAATAGCAGTTTCGCGGGGAATAAACTCTGTCGGTGTATATGTTCGACTATATTTAGATGAGAGGCTTATGCAAGAGTCTGAGCAAATAGTCAGACTATTTAAGAGGCTATCACTTTGTTAGGAAACATGGGTGTACTGACGAAAAGGACATATCTACGACATTTTTTATACTCTGGATTCTTACGTATTTAGACGTGCTGATTACGAATATGATGGTGAAAATTGGCGCAAATTTTATTTTCATAGCGGATGAAAACCATGAAAAAACCATAAAATCATAGTTTTTTTACTTACTTCCGCAAATAATGGGAATTTTGAAAAATACTTCACATAAAAGTTGTAGACCTCATCAAAATATACATTTTATGTCCTATTGATTTTTGTCATAAAGATAATACTTTCTGAGGAAAATGATAGGTAATTATTCACTTATACGGTATGAGAAATATCCATATAGAATAGAACACACACACACGGGAGGTGCAAGCGGGGGGGCCTTCGGCTTGCACCCATTCCGTCATTACGGAGTGCGAAAAATTCAAGAAGTAGGGTTAGGTTAGGATTAAATTAGGTTAGGGTTTCACTATCATATTTGTAACTGTTGGAATTCAACGATACCATAGCGTCTTAGGTATAAGGATTTTGGCGTAAGGGGCAGTTTTTCCCAAGGACAGAAGAGCCCGGGCGGAGGCATAAAGTCAAGATCGTAGTCTGGTAGTCAGTCTGGTAGAAGCAGCTAGCCTGAGCAGATCGCAACTTTGTAAAGAGCATTCACTCAAATCATACTATTCACATAAGGTTAAAATACAGGATACGCGGAAACACTGTGTCGTTAATTAGAAAAACAGCTTTATAATACTAATAAAGTATATACGGTATAAAGTGTAGTTTGTATATTAACTTACCAAATTAAAGACATATCCAACAGTAACCAGCACGTCAAAATACGTAAGAATCCAGAGTATAAAAAAAAATCGAAGGTATGTCCTTTTCGGAAGTTTATCCGTAAATGTAGTATCAGGACGCTAAAATATCTTTGGGATTTGAAGATGAAAGTCTTTCAAGATGTCTTACAATATCTCGTCACACGATTCGTTTTTTAGCTATAAAATTGCACAGGACGAGAATTACACAAAATACTTTAGTGATTTGGAGAACAGTCTATTAGCAACGCCTGCGAATATTTCGTTCGGCTGTTAGCCTACCTACGATTCGATCATTCCCTGACTCGCTGCCATCTTTCATTAGCGAAGTAACAGTCGATACAGATCGTTAGAGGGACTATAGAGAATAATATTGCGCGCCGGTGAACGACGAGTAACGGCGAGGCCCGTAAAACTCAGCCCGTAATTGCTCGAAACCCACGGTTATGGTAAATGAAGTCAGAGCGGTAAACATTATTACCTGTTACCTTGGGTATAACAATATAATGGCAGCATTGTTACCGTCGAAGACACGGTCCGCGTAACTGGAACGAGGTGAAATTTCTTCGACGACCGACCGATAGTGTGAACCGACCGGGTGAAAACACACCTGCGGCTCGAAAATGTCGAATCCCGGGTCGTTTCCGTGGAATTCGCCGTGCTAAAAATTTCGGAAGATTGCCGCAATAAAATAATGACCGTGATTTTGTTGCGTTCCAGAAGAGCGGACTCTTATTCTCACAATCTGTCGACTTGCGGGCGGCTTTATCTCTCCGGTGCGAAAATAATTGGCAGAAAAGTCGCTGAGCACTTTTTACAAAAACCTGTTTCTCTTTACTTGAGTATAAATCCCATAAATCCTTTTTTATTCTATTCTCGAAAGTTCAGTCTATATCAAGAATATTTTCTCCACTCTAAACTTAATTTTACAATACCCGTGTTCTTACTGACAAGTGTAAGATGGCTGAAATTGTCCGCATAACTGTAAGAGTTCACGCAAAAAAATGTCCCAAAAATATGGTTACGTTCTCCGTAGATCAGAGAGTCAAGTTCATGCACCGGTTTTACCGCGGCTCCCTCGATCGTCGTAGACAGATCGTCGATCGTTGTAGACAGATCGGAATCAATGCGTCCTAGTGCAGTGGTGCAGTCGTTGTGTCGGCCGTGTATACACGTAGTTCGCCTGCATTGCGACACGCCCAGCCATGAGAGCGACCAGGAAACGCACGGTGCAACGTGTGCAGTGTGCACTGTGTGTGCATCGCCGTCGCTGGCCGATCCTGCATAACGTATTTATGTGGCCCCTGGCTCGCCGATGCCGCGTACACCATTCGGCATCGCATATTGGACATCACCGGCATTCCATCGGGGCCGGGATATGAATATACATACCTGAACGCGTGCACGGGATCCAGAGGATGGATAGCATGCTGCTCTCGATACCTCGTGGATCGCTCGAGTACCCCTACGTTCTATTATTCGATCGTTCATCGAACACACCGGCACGGATGAATTAATATCTGATAGCGGAATGATCGATCGACCACGTACCCACTGGCTTTCGACTCCGTTAACTTGGGATTCCGAAACCTCTCGGTTCGAAGGACCCAGCACTCCAGAATGCTTACTATCGGACAGAGAAATTTGGAGAAAATCGCAATTCATTAGAATTGTAGAGGAAATAGTAAAAGTTGCTTTCTACAACTTCTTTGCGTGGACCCCTGAATCAAAAATTTTTGAAATACCTTTCATAGATCTGTGTACATTTCAAACAGGGGCTGAGATCTCTAGAAATTGTGGATCTCGTGAACTTTGTACCTGAGGAGTTTGAGGAATTCGTAAAGTGTTTGGACTTTTCCAATCTCAAATCTTGAGAACTTTGAACTCCATGAATTTGGAACTCTGTGTTCCTTGGAGCTGTGTCTACTGACTTGAAATTTCAACACGTTCGTAGTCTTAGAACTCTCTGGCTGATCGATTCGCATGCAGAACAATCCAGCGATTTCAGCGTGCAGAAGTGGTCGAGCCGAAAAAAATCTGTGCTCGAAGCGATTAATTATGATCGCAGTCGGGAACCGATAGCCTGCAAAGAAGAAACGGCTCATTGTAGTGGCGGGAACAGAGCGGTGCCAGGTCATAGTATTCTCGAGGCGCATAATTGCGCTACACATCGGGGCCGGGTGATATCGTTGTCGACACCGGGTTATCGCGTACACGCTCCGCAGGCCCTGTTACCAGCGCGGCCGTCTCGGCCGAACAATGTTCCCAACCCGTTCAATTTCCCAAGACTAATTGTTTTCGAGTTCCCGATGACTGATTACCGAAGAATAAAGCCGGTCGGCCCGCGGAGGAGGGCCCCGTCGTCCCCGTTCCTCCTTCGCGTAATGCATGCTCTTTATTCTCCTCGACTCGACCTCAAGATTATCATTAAGACGTTGAACGCGCGAGGCACCGGTACTACCGGCGTGCACCGAGAGCACGAGAGATAGATGATGATGCCCGGGCACCAGCCAGCAGAGAACAGGGAGATTACCACGCAACCGAGGAGGAGAGAGCCTCGCCCCGTTCTTGCCCGGCAAATAGCTAATGACGGGATTAAATGAAACACACTTAACCCGGGGAGGAGCTCGGAGCTTTCATGGAAATGAGCCGTTCCTAGCGACAAACGCCCCGCACACAATACAGGCTCAATCACTTCCGCGTTAATTACGCTCCGCAACGACGCAACCGATCCCCTCCCATAGTTCCGATTGTTTCGTTATTATCACAGTGATCGCAGAATCACGATCACGGCCGTGATCTTTTAATCTAGAGTGAATTTGACACTGTCATCCTAATTCTTTATCTCGACTGAATTAATTCTTTTTTTAAATACATTACGTATCATATATGATATGAGTAGACAGTGGATCTTCATGCAAAATCAAAATTTTCTACTCGAATTACAGCAAACTGGAATGAAATGGAAATTTGTTCTCTTTCGTAATATGTTTATTAGGATGAAAATTATGTAACAGTATTTTTAAATTCTTCTAATGTTTTTACTGTTTCTAATTACACCTACTGATTTTTGTATATGATAGTCATCGCTCCCAACAGATTCTGAGTTCAGAAGTTTTACTGTTATTACCATCGAGCAAGTGCTGCTGCAAAGCAGTCTCGCGAAAGAGCATTCATGATAGAAGAATATAAATCAACAGCTCGAATCCGAAGGAACAAGACGGGCGAAATTGGCACGGACTCGAGGCGCGACACGCGAAATCACCGGCTAGCTACAAAGTAAAGCTTCGGTTCGCTCGAATAATAAATTAATCGTGATCAATTACGGAGCAGAGAGGTACAATCAGCAACCATTATAATTCGACTGCTGAATGGAATACGAACTACCTGTTACGCCGTGGCAGGGAATCGAGTACAGCGAGTTTCTGCCCGCAGACAGAAGCCGAACGAACGAACGGACCGATCGGAGTTTCCCGCGGCAGAAAGATCATCCTTACGCACCAGTCTCGCCCGGTCTCGACTATTAATCTTGCTTGCGGCCACCGTAACCCATTTTCTTCGATCCGCCATCGACGTCGCGGATAATGAAATAACGGAGGAGCATGCCCGCAACTAACTCGAACGGACCCGAGAGCTGCGGGCGCAACCGACCGAATCAATTTCCTCGGGTCCTATGATTTATCTGCACCCCGCCGCTCCAGTCGCTAAATAGAAAAGCCCCGCATCTTCTCAACGACCCTGCTGTACTTTTCTTCTATCAGAAAACCCTCAGACAGGAGAAAATCGAATTAGAACATAAAAATTTGGGAATCTCTGACCTTTTACTCAAAGTCACTCCAGGGGTGAGAAGCAATGGCATACTTTTCTTCTACCGAGAAATCCTCTAACAGGAGGAAATTGAATTACAACATAAAGATTTGGGAATCTTTGACCTTCTACTCAAAGTCCATTCCAGGGGTGAGAAGCAACGGCGACTTGGGTTAAAGATGCAGAAAGCCGTGTTTCCGTCGCGTGGGCAGCGAGATCGTGGTTTCCCGCGCGGCTTCCCGTTCGATCCTCGAGGTCCGCGCGATCGATAAGTTACGAACGGTATTCCTTTCGCCGCGGCGACCTTCGCCATTCCACGATCGAATCGAATCTCGGGGGACCTTCGATCTCCGCCGCGATCGATCCCTCGCCTCGGTCCCGTTATTCTTCGCGCGTACGCACACCTCGATCCGCTCGGGCCCGCGCGGGAAAAGGCAGTCATCCTCGCGGAATGCACCTAGCGCGCAGCGACACACGCGCGCGAGCAAAGCTGAGCGGTGCCGAGATCCGAACCAGAGGCGAGAGAGCGAGTCCGTTCTCCTCGCGTGTCTGTGTGTTTGCCGGGATGATCTCAAAGGTTAACGATGTTCCACGCTTCGAGCGTGGATGTCCGTCGATCGGTGGAAAAGGTGAGAGGGGAGGCCTCGATCGCGTGTCGTCCGTCCCTGTTCAAACTGTTCGCGAAATCGGGAAAAACGGCAATGTTAATAAAAAGAAATGTGTTTCTTCGTTACTTCGAGTCTCTTTTTTATTGCGGTCCCCCAATTAATTTACAATACTTGATGAGGCCCTTGGTGGTAAACGAGTTTGACATGCCTGCTGCATGGCCTCCATGAAGAAATAACACATGTTTTGCAAAGGGGGTCGTCTAAATTGTGGTTCATTCAATTTATCGTTTCGAATTGATAATATGTACGCACATCTGCAATCTGTTGATATATCGTCGAACCAGTGATTGACCTAACCCAGAACAGCTCTGAATGGAGTCGGAATCGCTCTAGTCTATCCCAGAGGTCACTCCAGCGTTCATCTCTTTAGCTATTCAGGCTCGCATGCCTCGTGACGCAATCGAGAGGGAACTGGGACGAAACTCTAGATAGGAATTAGGCCTTAGGTGATGTGGGTCAGCGATGACGCGAACTCGGATCAGCTTGAATCACCAGTTAGCATTGTCCTGCTGGTGTCATTGTCCAAAGTGTACCCTCCCTTTTATCTCTGAACTTGCCGCACGATCATTCAATGATCTCAATACACGAAATTTTCTACATGTATACTCGATGGCGAATATAAAGAGATCAGCTCGAGGCGAGTTCGCAGCTCGTGAGGCGTGAGCCAACTCGCGACTCTGCGGTGTCGTTTTCGCACGGTCGCGACCAGTCCCATCTGGAAAAGCAACGGGGGTCTTTACCGAGCATATCGTCGTCGACGCCGAACAATCTGGTAACTTTTCATCGGTGAGAACAGGTCCTACCGGGGGAAGCTCGCTGCGAAAAACGATCGATAAAACCGAAACCCATCGAGAGTCGCGAACAACGCTGAGCCACTGATGCCATTCCTCTCCCCCTCTCTCTCTCTCTCTCTCTCTCTCTCTCTCTCTCTCTCTCTGTCTGCAACTATCCGGCGACAAATAGCCGGTGTTCTCGCCACGATAATAGGTTCAGGATAAATTGGAAACGACGAAATCCTCCCCGCTTCGCGCGCCATCCGATTTATCGGTTCGATTAACGGAACATAAGCGTCCATTCACTCGAGTTAGGACCAATTTAAATTTCGTTTTAATAGATTGTCGATCCGTGACGCTGAACAATTAATCAATTCTGTTTTGTGGTCAGTTTAATTCAGGTTCGTCTAACAGTCTAGTGCATATCGCTTATCAGAAATGGGATAAATGGATTTATAATCAACAGAGTTGATTAGCAATTCCGTTTCCGCGCGATATCTCAGGACTTCAGTAATTACAGAATTGCACCCATTTCGCCAAATGCGTCGTTACACAGATAACACTGTGTCGAGTAAAAAAAACAGGTAATCCTATGGTGATTGCCTTCTAACTCGATCGGAAAATGGAACGCTGTATCCGTTCGATAGGCAGTCGATCCTCTCCGATCGATCCGATTTATCGACGGCCTTGATTAACACCGGAGCTCATCTGCTCCCCATTTATTGGCCGGCCTTCTCCGAGAGGTTCCGAACAAGTCCGACTTATAATTGGATTAAGTTATGCCGGCATTAAGTTATAGCCGGTCGGGTAATACCCGCCGCGAGTCCTGCGGGTTCCACGTTGTAATTTCGTCTAAATTGTGCGTGACTCGAGCTGCTAGCCGGTCCTAAGCTCAATCTGGCCGGTCGATCTAAATTACGGCCGGCTCGTATAAATTATATCGATACCTGTGATACCTAGACACATGCGCAAGCCTGCGTCAAAAGGGATCCTCCTCCTGGATCGTTTATTATGTCCGATCGAATTAGAAACGATTCGAGATTGTTCCTGCAAATTTACAGTTTTCGAGGCGAATTCAAATACTATCTTTTGAGAATCTCTCTGTACGCATAGTTGTCTCTGTTCTTCAGAATATCAATGCTCGTTCAACATTCCATTCTGCTGGCGCATTTAATATTCATTTAATGAATATTACGACACGCGGAGACTACCGATCCATCGATTTTCTCCGAAGTAACTTTGTCGGCCATCCACAGGAGAGATAGGGGGCTAGAAACTGATTAGAATACCAGGGATTTCCTCGCGGCGCAGCTCGGCACGGTGCGAGCGACTCCTCCCCTGCAACGTGACGGAATGCACAAGCCGAGCCGAGCCTAGTGGCTTTTGCGCTTCGGTATAAAATGAGTTTACGCGTTCAACTAAGCCACGTAGTTTCCACGGAATTTCTATCAGTTCTCGCACTAACGAGACCTGCGAAATCCGGGGATGCAAATTTTCATCGTTCATCGCTTCCTTGTGCTCATCGCTCCATTATTAGCTCATAAATAGACTGCGGATTTTATGCATTTAAGAAAAAACTGGACACGTACAATTTAAATCAGTGGACATGTCAAAAATATTTAAGGACATCAATGTATTAGTTTCAGCTTAATAGGATAATTAAAAGACGGATACAATTTTTATTTGGCTCCTGTGTCCTGCTATCTACGCGAACATTTTTTATTTTGCATAAAGATCCGCAGTCTGCTCATAAATCATCGAATTCTTCTTTCGGAGCGTCAGGATCTCTGCACTTTTTCTAGAGAACTTCTGGTATCATTACCTTCTCCCTGTTTTGTCGAGACGAATTTGATGCTTGTTGGTTTTTCGACTTTCTGGAACGTGAGTCTGATTTTTAGTAGCACTGTTTTTGGAAACTCTCAGATGGACACGTACCTTTACACGTTGTTTTATTTCGTGACCAACAGTCCAGATTCCAATTACAAAATAGGTCCATGATCTGTTTCCACCCAGTAAATAAATACGTTATGTTTTCACATACAATAGCAATTTTATGTAAGGCTTGGTTCAAGTATTTTTAATGTCAATTTTTAACTTACTAATAATGTGTGTAATGTGGTGATAATGGACGTAATTCAAATTTACCGCCAAGTATTGACTTAATCTCATACTTGATTTCATAGATCGCTGTTCTGATTGGTAATTGTCGATATACGTAGCTCCTTTGTATGTGCGTTGGTTCCTTCCCCAACGTTCACAAAGTTTTAGTACAGTGTCCAAGCATAGATTTTTCTATATAGCCAACTAGATATTTTCCAATATTGAATATATATTTTTTTTTTACATAGCAAGTACGGTAAAGTTTTGTTGGCTATTAACCCCATTATATTTAACATACATTACAGTATACATTATTTTACAGACGCATATTTCTCTTGAAAATGGTCCATACCTGAACCGAAACGTCAAGAATTATTTAAGTTGCAAAATTGCTTTGTGTTGCGGATCTCGCGAGCTGCGCGGTGGCACGCGACTTAGCATGGGCCAGAGGAGAGAGAGGCGACGGGGTTGCCAAAACCATAATAAGGATTCGAGACAACAGAGGCTCCTCGTCACCCCTCCATTCTAACACCATCGGCACAGCCGATTACCGCTGAACAGTCAGTTACACCAGAAATTCCGGCTTTGCTTGAGCCAAACTTCGCTTACTAAAAAGATCAAGGCCCTTGCGCTTCTTGTGCCTTCTCCTTTTATTTTCTTAAATTTATTAATATCGTTATTCTTAAGGTTAAGTAGTGTCGGGTTCTTTAGTTTAAGTTCTAGTTAAGTTTTAATAAAGTGGACATACTGTTGACTCTCTATCGCTAAAACCCAAGTGTTAGTGCCGTTATTTTTTGACTCCTTCCACGACCCTTCTATTCCTTTACACTTTGTCTTTAACAATTGATCGAACCTGTGCGCCGAAAACATTACATAAATTCTATTCAGCAGTCCAGCGATCAGAAAGTTGCGATTCAGGAGGATGAATCTGAAATTGAGGGTGTATCGAATGGAAGGATCAAGTAGAACGGCACGAGCCTCTATTAAGCCAGCTCTTCGATGTACGCTCGACATAGTCCGTGGATTATGCCGGGCGCACACGGGGCCTAGACGTGTCCGACGCGGCGATACATCATGGCCGGTGTGTGTCCGGCCGTTATGTATACGAGACCGCCCTGATCCAGGTTTTTCCTCTGCGCGCGACGTATTTATTAGCGGGAACGGTTCATTCGAAGAGATGTCCTCGCGCTCCGCGAGGATACGCGTTTTGATTTATCTCGGACGGCCGCTGCGGAATGTCATTAACTCGCCCGCAGTGATTACAGGCCGCGGACCCCGTAACGAGCGGAATTTATAAACTGACGTTTGTCAAGCCTCCTCGTACACGGGACTACACGCGCGGTTCTAGTCGTTTATAATTAGAAAAAATAGAGACTCTACCACCCCCCGGTTCCCCTCGGTTTGATACCATGTTTGAGTTGATTGGAAATTTAGCTCGCGGAAGGAAGCAACGTGGTCGGTGTTCCTTTGGAGAAACTGAATCAATTGATAGAATTCTTTTTGCTGAAAGACTGTTTTTGTAGAAAAAGTGGATCGGTGAAGTTCACTTGCTTTAGATTTCCTCTGTACCATCGATTGGGGTAGAGAAGATATACCAAGGAAGTTGTGTTTCTTGTGGTGACAAGAATAGCGATTCCAAATGGCACATTTCAAAGCATCGTGTAAGCTAATGAGAGGGTTGTAATCAAAGGGTTGGTGTCGGAACCCTATTAAGCGTTGTATATGCATATATATAGTAAAGAAAATGTTGTATCCTCAAACTGCGTTTAAATCGCAGCAAAGAAGCCATACCAACGTTGCAGAAAGAAACAAATGACCACACCACGTGCACCACGCTTGCAAGAAAAAGGAGCAAGAACCGAGCGAAAGACAAATAAAAAAGCAAGAAAAAAGACTGTGGCAGGTTGGGTTCTTCAGGTCGTCGAGAATCTGGTAGCAGCAGGTTTCTTTGTGACCCGGTTGCGGTGTCCCGAGTGTACCAGAACACGCAGATAAGATCCGCGCGGCTTATGTAAAACACGAGTTGTCGCGCCCCGCGGCGGTCTCTTCATCTTCCACCTGATCTCGTTCACCTCCCTTCTACCCTCTCGAGGAAAACCGTCTCGCTCTTCCACCAGCAACGGCAGCAGCACCAGCACCAGCAATCTTTCGATCTTTCCGTGTTACGCCGAAGAGAGATACTCTTACAGTATCGGCTGCAGCGCGCGTGTGCATCGTCTTCTCGAGAAACTCCTTGGTTCAACTTTGTCTTCGGCAGCAGAGCTTCATCTCCCGTCGACCGAAGGTCGTCTGGAAACGAGCGTGCTTCAAGGCACGTAGGAACGTCCGTCCCGACTCTCCCTCCAATCCGGGATCTAATTAATTGCGGCAATTAAAACGTAACGCCCTGGTCGAATCGCCGGCGAATTTACGGAAATTAGCGACGCTTATCGCCTCGTCCTCCATCGTCTCCTGCCGACTTTGCGCTAGGTAGATCTCGTATCGCGGATCTCTCGGACACGCCGCTGCGTGCCCTCGGTAATTTACGCGGACGAAAACCTGATCGTTTGTCAAAAAAAAAAAGAAATAACGTGTGGCACACGATGTGCAAACCGCTTGTGCCCGTTTTTCTCGTCGCGTCCCGTAGAAGAAGAAGAAGACCTTGCTGAAGAAGAGGAGGAGCATGCTCGCGCGCGAGCCTCAGCGATTGACTAACTAGCTCGCGCCGACATTTCGACGCTCGCTCGATCAGGATTCTTTCCGCGGAGCAGCTTTCCTCGGTTCTCTCTCGCTATTATTGCTCCGCAATGTTTATTAACTGCGGTACACGCGCCGCTCGGCGCGGGCATTAATCTTCCCCGGCGCCGCGAGATAAGCGAACGCTCACGTCACTTCGAACGACTGTCTGCATATTATTTACGTCATCGATAAATCTTCTTAGCGTTACATTAACGGGGGCCGGCCCTGATAGAATCGTCGGCCACGATTAATCGACCATCGGGCGGGGGCTGATCGACGGAATAAAGAACGAACGCGAAAACGGAACAGGGAAAATAAAAACGCTGGAGCGAGCGAGAGACCGCGTGGCGAGTTTCGGAGGATTAAAGGATCGATTCCCATTAAGGGAACACCGGGATCGATCGACACCCTTCTCTTTCCTCGTTGCCGAACGAGCTTTCGACTCGATTCCGCATCCTCGTCAGTCACGTTCGGATCGCCTTCGATCGACGCCGCACAACCAGAACCTCTCTCGACCTTCTACAATCTCTATCTCTCTCTCCCTCTACCTCTTTCTTTGTTTCTCTTTTGCTCTAGAGGGACAGACCGGTAATGAAAGCAGCCACCGGCGCGCGCGCGAGCGCTCCGCGATACCAGCCGCAATTTGTAACCGAGGCGAAGTCAATTAATAAGGACATCGGTCCATTAATTCAATTGCGCGAGGATCGAACCGCTCCCGGCCATGCGGCCCCTTTAAACGCCGGGATTTATTAATTACGAAATTTCAGCGTGACGGACCGATCAGAGAGACCATGGTACACCTCGGAGAAGAGTCCTCGATGGATCGGTGATCCTCGCTGATCCCGACGGATATTCAATTATCAAGGCTATCGTTGGATAGCATCGCGGAGTCGTCTTCGCGGAGACAAGACGTTTCAGGGAAATTGCAAAACGACCGTTTGTCGTGGGTTTGGCCGAGCGAGAACGTTCTCGGGGCCACCGTCGAGGGAAACTTAACCTTTTCAGCCATAACCTTTCGCGAATCGCCTCGCGGCGGACTCTGCCGGCGAGGAGACAGTGTCTTGGCGATGGTTCTGGATGCTGGTGGATTGGAAAATTCTTAAAATAAAACTGTTGTCGTATTCCGGATGAGGGGTTAATAAATGTTGTAGGCTTATGATAAATAAAACACTAGTTTAGATAAATAAAACTCCTCAAATATAATTCCGGTCACAAAGTACGAGAGGCGCGTTAAAAGGTATGATTCGTCGGAAGTCTGACAACTCGAGATAGACAGAGATTCGAAAGAGCGAGATCTTAGCTGAGCTGAGGTTTCTATTAAAAGGCTAGGTTCAGTCTTTTGCGCGAACTTAAATAGCAGTCCCTTAAAGGGAGAGGTAGATGACTACAATGATGTGTCATAGGTTCACTATCGAAAACATCTTAGTTACTATTTATCATAAAGTAAATAGTTGGTCATCCAGCACTGTTCTGGAAATAAAACTCGAATCCAAGCGTTGTTGTGATGTCGTATCTCCTGATACAATGTAAGGTCGTGTCCATCTGTCATTTTTTGTGCAGCTCTCCGTTAGCACTCTCAATACCGTGTACTGTTGCATGACCAACTATTTACTTTATGATAAATAGTGACTAAGATGTTTTCGACAATGAACCTCGACCGGTCACTACTCTTAGCCACACAAAAATCAGCACTATGACACATATCATTGTAGTCATCTACCCTCCCTCTCCTTTTAAGGGACTGTTATTTAAGTTCGCGCAGAAGACTGAAACCGAATCTTAGAGGAAACCTCAGCACAGCTAAGACCTTACATATTCGAATTCCTGTCTATCACAAATTGTCAGTATTGATTTTCTTCGAGATTATGAAAATAAAGTAATGCCAAGGGTTCGTAGTACAGGATTATGACTACTTGATATAAAGATATATTCAAACGGGTGAGAACACAGAAGAAGCTTCTCGCTCAAGAGCTTCAGTTGAACTGCCTAATTCTAGAAAACGTGTTCAACTTCTACCTCCGACAAGACCATTTGTTTTATTGACGGTCGAAGGATAGGAGAACCCAGGTATAAGGGATAGCGGCGCAGAGAGAAACTTATTGTTGGATAAATCCTAATTCAACAGTCAGACTTTCGACGAATTATACCTTGTAACACGCTTCTCTTTGTAACCGGAGTTATAATTGAGGAGTTGTATTAATAAACTAGTGTTTTATTTATCATAAACCTACAACGTTTATTAACCCCTCATCTGGAGTACGACAGTACACTGACGAATTTGACTCTAGAGCGTAACTCTCGAGAATAACTCGCGATAGTTTTATTCTGAGATGGACACGCACCTTAGCCCGCAGGAACACCAATGTGGTCCCCGATTTTGGGCCGACTGATCGCGCGCGATCTTTGTGAGATCCGTCGATCCTCGTTACGCAACCGCGAGGCACGCGCGCGTGTCGCTCGTAGTACTCGCTGGTTGGGCTCGCCTTTAATCCCACCCACGCAATGCCTGGTGTGTACCGGTCGGCGTATAAACAAATAACAAATTGTAGTCGCCGCGCAGCAAAGTGAGCCGAACCGGGTCTCGGGAGCGTTGGACGTTTCATGGATCGCTGTGTACGGACGTCAAGTGTGGTTAATTGTACGGTCTCCATTCAGCCGTGGCAAGAACGCAGATAATAGAAAGTAAGACGTCGGCGTGCGAAGCGTTGTCTCGTATACACACGTACAATTCATACATGCATACGCGGGACCGTGGAATTTTCGTCGGGACCCCGGGCATTTCTAAATCGCGGATTTTATTGCCATCGATCGGCCGTAGTAGTTCGCCGCGCGGTTTTACGCTCGCGAAACGCGATCCACGATGATTTCGTGCGCTAGGAAACAAGCTAACGGTATGCCGCCTTTTGTCGTGGCTGTTATTAACTGCTCGGTGGAATTTAACGTCGCCGTTTCTGGGTTATAAATACGGGTTAGCCGGGTAGCTCGATTAGCTGCCCACGACTATCTGCAGTTGGATACAGTTCCGTCAGGCCGCCTGTTGCTGCTGCGGTTCTTTTAACCAAACCGAATCGGTTGGATCGATTTATACCGGCCGGAATTGTTGCCAGCGTGTATTCTCGCACTTTACGCTGCGGAGCTGTCGCGAACGATTTAAATTAGAATCGGCGGCGATTGTCGAACTGAGGCTCGCACTCGATTCCGGAAATCGAGAGCGGTGGGAAACGATTCGACTGACGTATGATCTTTCCATGAACGCTATAGCCGAATAGAATTTTCAGTGGCTGCAGTTTCTACTGTATTCATTAGTTCTGTAACAGAAAGATTGCGATCCTGAGGGAATATACTTCGACAGACGTCTTTCTACAGTTTGTACAATTTTTATTCTTATTTTTTGTATAATGGTTATAATATTCGAGCACAATGTAGCACAAACTTAGCACAACTCAGCACAACTGTTGAAATTAGTTAATTCGACAAGTGGGGGGCTAACTTCCAGGAGGCGATGCAGAGTGACCTTTAAACTGCAGCTTCTCTCGCAAGAAAACGTATTCAAAGAAACGAGTTCGTCAATAGACAGTGCTGCAACTGTAGTTGATATTTGCCAACGGAAATCTTGCGATTTGAAGGAAGATCTATAAAAACGGCGTGCCCGAAGATGGCTAGAAGCTCGAGAGAACGACGATGCAATCTAGTATTCCGCGGAAGGCCGAACAAGAAGCGTTCACGGGGTATTAATAAGCCTAAGCGAAGGATATTCTTCAAATCCGCGCAGAATCTCGTAAGAATCTCGCTCTAATGCCGCGGAAGCATGAGTCTCAACCGGCGGAGCTCGGAGAAGTTGCATGAGTCGCGTGTCCGCGCATAATTCACGGCCGCACGGCGGCTATTTTTCCTTGCGTTCGGTCGGCGACGTAATTCTCGAAACGCGAGAGCGGCTCGTTCACTTGTGCATCATTCCGCGGGCGCAACCATATTTCTTCCCTCCTCGCGTGCACGCAAAAATTTACATTTTACATACGTCCCTGTCCTTTCTCTCTCTCTCTCTTCTCCCTCTTTGTCGCTGATTTCTGCCTACCCCTCCCCAGCATCCCGTCGTTTAATGTTCGAACGAGCCGAAGAAGCGGAGACGCGCGATTTAACGGAGATTTTTTCGTTGCGGATCTTTTGCTCTGCGGCGACGGCCGCGTTAACCGCGCGCGACTCGTCTTGTTTCACGCACGGCGCTTGATTAAGCGGTATAAGCGGCCGCTGACGAACCTTTACCGTTACCGGGCTCTTTTATTGCCGGAGACAGGCTGATGAACCGCTTCCATCCAGGCGAAAATCTACATTCGACGGAATTTTCGTAGCGATGCCTGCTGGTTGCAATTCCGGGATGCATATTCGCATGCCCATGGTCCGAGGACTTCTGGAATTTTTGTTTAACGGATTAAGCAATACAGCTTTATGGAACTTTGCATACTTGTTGAATCAATAAGAAACACAATAAAAAACTTTTCAGGACATATTTTTAGCCTTTGCTTGGCACAGCAACACTGAACACGAGTTGTTGCTTCTAATGCTTACGAAAAGTTTGTTTATAAACAGAAATAAAGTTGACAACCACGACATTGGTGTTTCAAGTGCATTAATGGGGGAAAAAAGTACTGTCGCAAATGTTATCATTCAAATTGTAGTGCTCATTCGAATGGAACCATTCTTCTGTTCGGTAGCAGTCTGGAAAACTCAAGCGACAACGGCTGATGGAAGTTTTTGAAATAACGATATCTGTTACCGCATCGTGCGATTCCCTGTAATACCCTAAGATTTTTATCAAGGAATCTGCGGTTCTCACATTCCGTGTGACGAAACCGATCGCCGGATTGTGACAATTGGGATCGTAATCGACGACGGAACTGGCGAAACAGCTCGTCGCCCGACGATAACGGCTGTATCTCTATCCGGGATCTATCCGGCTTGTTTCCAGCACAAAGAGGTCCCAATTAGATTACGAGATTACGATCGTCGTGGTGCAAGGAGAAGAAAAAAGAAACGAGAGCTTCCGTATCGGACGTAGAAAGCGGCTGGAGAAAATATTCCTGGAAACGACGACGATCTGGCCGCGATTCGAGATCGCGTTCGGACCGAGCACCGCCCGCGGCGACGGGGGTGATCATGAAGGAAACACTAGAAAATATTTCAAAACAATTTATCAATTTAATTCTCTTAAAATAACTTCCGCAACTGGTAGGAGTACCTACAAGTAGTGTCGTTTTTGTTTAACATCTAGTACAGATTAATTTCATAGAGCAAGCACACCACACAATATTTATTCAATCCGTGAAAGGCAATATTGCGTATCAGTTTTCGAGATTATGGAACATTATGGCGAACATTATGGAAGCAATCCGAGTTCGTTAGCTGTCGATATGAGACAACGTATGTTTCAGCAAAGTGTGGGAAATTTTTTGTCTCCGCACTACCGTGTAAGAAACAATCGCGTTGGAAACGGCAGTCGTGACAAAGTATCGGTAACCGAGCGGCAATTAACCTTTCGAACGTGACTGACGTGACGAGGATGAGGACGAGGAGGTGGAACACGAAAGAAGCGACCGGCTGTCAGCCGCAGACACGCGGAAAAAATTGAAGAGGGATCACGGTTATTCAGGATCGCAAGGACAAGCGCAAAAAGTTTGATTCTCTCGAGACGCTAGCCGGTGGCCCGCGAAGATTACTCACCCGGAAGACACGAGATCTTCCGGACATCTGCCTAATTTCCCATTCACCTCGCTGTCTCGCGCTCGAATTGATCGATATCTCATTTATACGAGATCGCGAGAGAGTCTGAAAGAGCTCCTTTCACTGTTCCGACTGGGATAAACGAGATAATATTCGAGCAAACTGCAACGAAAGGCAGACATCTCCGCTGGTCCAGGTGCTCGTTCGTTGTATTCATGGACAGAAAAAAATACTGAAGAAAAGTTTATTCGAGACAATTTGAAGAGATGGCTTTGGTTAACGTGCTCAAAGCTGAGGGACAAGACAACACGCGAATATCCGCCCTGTACGGGATCCCGTTTCAACCCTCGTTCACCCTAATGGGCTCTCCACGAATTAATTAGTAGAGGGATTAAAGCGAATTCCGGAGTAAGAGTCGCGACTGGTAGAGGCTCGAGTATCCATCCTCGAGATTCGGTTTTACTGGGGAACTGAGGGGTGGTTTACCTTCGGACGCCGGTGCTTAGATCTCTTTAGACACAGCCCGACGAAGGCTAATTTCTTGCAAATACGAAAACGTAGATTGTTGTCTCTTGCCAGAGCTCAACTGCGATTAGCGAGCCGCTGGGAAACACGGAGAAAACGATGAAGTTTACGGTGTTTACCTTCATACCCTTAAACGAGAGGTTAGCGACTTAAAATTTTGAGGGATCATCTTTCAACCTAAAAGCATTGTTTTGCACACAGTATGAATAAAAATTGTTCTGGGGGCTGCTAGATCCTGCTTATTCTGCTAAACCCTTTCTTCCCGAAAATCGGAAAAAGTAGGGAGTCTTCAGAAAAGGACATATTCATCAAAATTACTGTTGTGTGAGAGGTAATGAAAGAAATAAGGGAGAATAGTATATGGAATAATAAAATGTCAACATATATATATATATATATGTATAGATGCAATCTAAATATTTTCTTCCTCTGTGAATAATTCTTACTGGACTGCAAGGTGCGAGTATCGTCGATCTTGAGATTTGATGTTGGAAAAAAGCGATGGGACATTAGGCATCAGGTTCATCCTTGACACGGATCGCGACCTCGACGTCCGTCGGTGTCTTCGTCGTGTAATTTCCGGTTCGCGGAGATGGTCACCGCGTCTGGCCAGCTCGATTTCGTTTTACGAGGCGAGAACTATTCGCCGACATAGTAATAAGGCGTTATTCTGGTGGAAGCACCGGTTTTACGAGTGGCGAGCAGCTGGGATCGTAATGGCGCGGGCCCCGCGGCCTTATATTCGCTTATTGCGCGCGGAACGACGCGTTTCCGGGCGGGACGCCAGCGGGCCGCGAGCCCCGGGGCCTGTTTGCGCCCCGAAATCGGCGACAAAGTAACACCGGAAGATTTTATTCCCCTCGCCGCGGTTTTTACTGTCGTGCCGCGTTACGAGGCACTAAATTATCCCGGCCCCGCCAGGCCAATAAAACCGGCGCTCGACAAATAAACCCGCGAAATTACCGGGAACACGGGGCCCCACGGCCCATCGAAAATGGCCGATAAAAAGACCGTTTCGTTTCCTAGTCGCGAGCCGATCGCCGGGACACGTTCCCAACGACTAATTTACCGATCGCTCGGGGAAATGTAAATTGCGCGAGCTACGAAGAAACCGGCGGAAAAACATGCCGCAGCGCCGGAATGCGGGAAGGAAGCGATTAGGCGCATCCATCGATTGCCAGCTCGCGTTTTTATGGGAATGCGATAAATTTCAACCGCGATTTTACGGTCTTCTCTATTTGGAAAAAGTGTTAAATTCTAAGCTTCCAGCTTTCCAGCTGAGAGAAACTTGATGATCCGAAATTAGTTATTACAAGAAAAATATACATTATACAGTATCGTTCACTGCGTGTCTACGTTTACTCTAATGTATAATTTCGTGTCGATCTGGGAGAGACGACTGGCATCCATATTTATTAGATTCGTTTCGAAATCTTCATCAAGAGTCTGGTGTTGCGGACGAAGCGGTTAATTGCAGTAATTAGGCGTTTATATAGCATTCGCGTTGACACTGTGGGCGGAACAAGTTTGCATAAAAATGATAGACAATTCTGGAGGCCGTTCGAGAATCGTCGAGGCTCCACGGCAGGCTGCTATAATAGTCTGCCCCGATCGGCATTCAATTATCATATTATTAAACAAGATTGTCGTCCATCGGACAATTACCCGGTTAAATTGCCGGCTACCCAACAGATTATTGATTCAAGCGCTGTGATTAACCGGTGACATTGGGTTTTTGTTGCAGCCGGAGACGGTACCCCAAGCGAGAATCGACATGACTCGCGTACTGGAGGTCGCCGCAGCCGAGGACATCACCGGACATCCTTACAGCCTCGCGGTGACCTCGCCCGAGGGCGTCACCTTCGTGAAGGGCACGTGCCGCGAGGAGACGAGATGGTGGGCTGACGTTCTGCAAGTCTACTCAAGAAATAAGGTATGTTCTCGAGAAATTTCATCTTGAATTCGATAATCAAACACTAAATTATTATCGGCAATTAACATTCTTGCTATGGGCTGGACATTAGAACCTCCCCCCTTTCCTTTCGACATGTGACATTCGTTTTGACATGCTGAACACAAAATGTACGTGTCATTTTTGGCTGAAATGAATAGTTTTCGAGATATTCGTGAAAAACTGCAGTTACTATACATTGAATTTTCAGCACGATTCTAAATTTTCATTTTGTTTTTGTTTTTGTTTGTTTGGTCCTGCATCAATGAAAACGCAAACGCAACGTTCGGACTTTGTTTTGAAGAGTAGGAAAGAGTGGCGCGTATGCTATATTACACGTCAAAGCGATTCCGAAGTCTTACTCCGAAAAGTTTATTTTAGGGGCGAGCGGAAATGAGATTAGTTTTGGGTTAGGTTTGGCTATACAAAATTCAATGTGTAGTAACTGCAGATTTTCACGAATATCTCGAAAACTATTCATTTCAGCCAAAAATGACACTTACATTTTGTGTTCAGCATGTCAAAACGAATAGAATGACGTATGTCACATGTCGAAAGGAAGGCTGGGGGGCAGTTTTTCACGAATATCTCGAAAACTATTCATTTCAGCCGAAAATGACACTTACATTTTGTGTTCAGCATGTCAAAACGAATAGAATGACGTATGCCACATGTCGAAAGGAAGGGGGGGAGGGGTTTCTAAAGTATTACCTTCTTTGATCCATTCACAATTTTATTTCTCTATCACCGTCACGATTGTGTAACATTTGTGGATCTAGTGTAATGTTATATGGATCGGACAGTTCGACTAATTACATTTATTTATCGCAACAAAATTTCAACGGCCAACTGCAGTTACTAGCGAAAGGGTTAAATGACAATGTTTCCCGTCGGTACCATCCTCGCTTGGCCTTATTAAAGCCATTTCCGCTGGTGAGACAAGTCGGCCGCGGCTCTGGTATAACTGCACGCGCAACAAGCATGACGCACAAGGATGTAGTAATGATTATGCGGCGCACCGTAATCAATGAATGACAGCGGCGGGCCCGTCTGGGTTACCTCTTTTTCAGGGCCGGGCCTGAAACATATAATTCGCTGCTCGAACTTGCCAAACGATTCGTACAATGTTGCACAAATCATAGTTTCCAAGTGTGGAGCATCAAAAGTGGTATACATTGCTTCATAAAAGTGACAAAGTTATTTCGAACGAAATCTTTTCAACAAGTTACACTTGCAGTAATCGATAAAATCTGCGTTAATACCTGCAAGCTTCTCCGGACCCGAGTTATTCAAATTCGAAGCAAAAAGCGCTCTATTTTTCAATCTCTTAATTCGACTTTAAAATCTTGGATCTGTTAAAATAGGGTAACTGTACCGATTACTGCTGCATCGTGCTTCGATCGTACTTTATTTCGATATTATTCCTAATTTATCATGAAATAATAATAATGATGTGTCCACTCGCAGTAATAGGTACATTTACCCTCGATGTCCCTCAAGTGGAAGGTTTTGCAAGCGACTGTATTTAAAACGACACGACGAAACGGGGGTTGGTACTAGCAAATACCTGTATCATCGTGTGCAATGAAGCCTACACGAATCGGGGGCATAAAGAACCTCGAATTAATACGTCCGCGAAAAAAAAGGTCGCTCGAAAACCGGTGAGTCGAGTACATAATGTATACTTCCGAATAAACATTGTCGGTAGTTGACCAGGTAATGCAGGCCAGAGTGTCCGGTCGCCGGTTAATTCCCGCGAGTGGCCGGCGAAGAAACGAGCTCGGCAAAAGTGCGATAATGCTCGATCATTAGCGCGAGCTGTCGCGGCGTCACGCTCGTTACCGCGCGAAATAATGCGAGTTTGTACGTCGTCGACGTCGAGGCTTGCTTCTCTCTTCTCTCTTCTCTCCGCGATTCACCGGGCTCTCAAAGGACTCGCTCTCGCGATGCCGAGTTCTTTGCTCGTTTCTTTTCGCCACTCGTTGCTGGAATAGAGAGCCGATTATGCTCGGCGACAAGACGCGCTCCGACCAGGGACAATGAACGGCCCGACCAAAGTCCTCCTGTTTGTTAATCCCCGGGGACGATTCAATTCGATTCCCAACCGGCCGATTCAACCCGATCTGACAGCCATTCAGACCACAGAGGATTAACTCCGCCGATAGAGGCGTTTGTATTTCAATTAATTTTAATTGAGCTCGAGCGACGCGCTTTCTAGCGGCCTCTTCCTACTCGCGATCGAGCTCGGTCCTCTTTTTAATCAAACGAATCCTTTCCATTCGATCCACAGTGTTCAAATATCCTTCTTCATAGAAAAAAGAACAGCGAAATCAAGATCCACAGTGTTCAAATATCCTTCTTCATAGAAAAAAAACATCGAAATCAAGATTCAGTTTTCAAATATCCTTCTTCATAGAAAAAAAACAGCGATTCAAGATCCACAGTGTTCAAATATCTACATTAAATGCTTCATGGTATTGGAGCACCTATTTTAAGGAAAATAAAATTTTTTTATTGAATTCTCAGTAAACGAAAAGGTTAATTACACGTTAAAGCAAGAGAATGTCCCGAACGACTCGGGTCATCGGCCCCAAACGATTTTCTATCCCAGACGGCGAGAAGAAGCGTTCCCTATCCGCTGATCAATCAATTTCTTACGCAACTCAGGGTCCTGTTGTTGTCGGGAGTTAATAGTAACGCTGCCAGTGACAGTCTCCCGATGACAGGGATACACGCTCGATCGTCGATCGACAGCGGCGAACACGATATCGGAGGATCGTGCTCGCGCCGATCGCAGCAGAAGATAAAATCCTGTCTTTTATTGTTTCAACGGTGATTCGAGTGGGCCGCGGTATTTCAAAATCTGTCCGCGCTTGTCGATCCTCGGGCAAATTGAATGTGAACAACACTAGGAGATGGCGATGATCGAGTCCGTTCAAGCAAATTCATGCAAATTTATTGAACGTAGTTTCGAAGGAATCTTTTCTTGTATGTCGGCCTGAGAACGGTTGAAAATCTTGTCTGTAAGTGTTCACTCGATGTGAATGTATCTGGTGGTGAAATTCCAACACGTCAATCTTATGTCACAGAAATTTTGTAATCTTTGCGGTAGAGTATTGTAGATTTAATGCGGAAACTTTATTATGCTGCGAATAAAGATTTTAACACTGTCGATAGAACATAAAATACTCAAGAGGGTTCTATCCCTGTTTGTTAAATATTAAAGTTATAGTGGAATTCCCACATTGTGAGTTCAAAGCAGAAATTTTTTTGCTCGACTTCTACTTAACTCTCATCCGTGCCCCGTGTCAATTTGACACAGTTTTCCTGATATAAGTTATACTGTTCTGTTATTTGTAAGTCAAAGTATAATTAAAGGGACAGTTTTATCACTGTCGACGGTTAACTAAGGGACTAACTTGTGGTTTAGAAATCAAACAGAACCAGATCAAAAGAATATCGGTCTCGAGAACGCAGTCTTCCAACGAAGATAAAGCGATCGGTTGGAGACCGTGGAACACATTCGCTTCGTGCTCGCGGATCATTTCGCAATTAACGAGGCTCGTTTAAATGGGATCGGACAGGTGTTCCGGCGCGGGAAGAGGCCGGTGTGCGCATCTATTTGGTTTCGCGATCGGACGGCGCGGCGTTTGGTATCGCGCCGTTGCGGTGTCGAGCTGCTTTTACGGAGCTCCGATTCCGGAGGAAGAAAAATAAAACGGGAGCCCCGTTTCCTGCGCGTTCACCGTTCACATACGCTCCCGTGTTGGCGTACGTACTCGTATACGCGTCTCGCCTTGGCCTCGTAACGTAATCGTACGTTTACACCGGCCGGCAGGTCCACCAGCGACGCCGAGGTGTTTCCATTTGCCGATCGATCATTTCTTGCGTAACGGAATCGATCGAGCACCGTTCGAGCCATCGGACAATGCTCAAAGATCCACGGATTCCTCCGCGATCCACCGCATCCTCAATCCCGACAAACCTGCCATAGAAATTCGGCTCGTGTCCCCTCGACGATGCTCGACCAGCGGTCCTCGCTTCGAATGCTAAATCGATCGTAAATTACGGACACGTGTGGGTACACAGTGGCTCGCAGACTTGTTCATGAAAGGCTGGGATGTTTATTTGTCCCAGTTGCAAGTGAAATTTGAAATTCCGGTGAATGCATCACGAAAGATTGCGTCGAAACAAAGGGCGAGGCTCCATAGAAAAGTTACAAGCTAGTAGACGTCAAATAATTTTCTACGCTCAATTTTACTCGAGGAAATATACGATCAACCATTTAAGCGGACCGGGTAACATAAAAATTGAGAAACGATTCGAATCGTTTATTCTAATTTCACTGATGGGAACAATTGCCCGTGGCACCGCAGCCTGTACTTTACAGAACCACGAGCGGAATAACAATTTGTTGCAGCGACTAAACGGCGAAACAAGCTTGAATATTAGTATCTTATCGCCCGGTGTTTTCCGGTGGCTTCTATAGGCCGGCTATCGAGCGCATAAAGAATCTAGTTATGAGACTGGTGCGGCGCGGCGAGCATCCTCAGGTGCGGCACTAACTTCGGCCGTTCTCTTAAAGTTCGCGTCCCCCTCGTATTTCTTCGAAGGCCGTCGCCGGGGATCGGTAAAGCCGAGTTACGCTCCGATCGTCCGTTTCATTCGGGCCGATTACGGGCCAGTTCCACTGATAAATTGATCGTTATTACAGGCGGGCAGCGGCTCGGTCCATCATAGTTTCCAGACGAGGCGAGGCCCGGGATCCGCGAGCGCGCTTGTATCGCTCGTCCCGCTCGATTGAAACGTCCGTGTCCGCGTTTGTTCGCGTTCTTATGAATTATGCACGCCGGGAAGAGCACCTTCGCGGAATATTATCAGTGTTACTCTTATCTGGCCGTTATTACCGGCCGCCTACCGCGACCCAGCCGGGCCGTACCCGTCGAGCCCGTACTGCCCTCGTACCTTCGCCCACGTAGAAATTCTACGGCATTCCGGCCGCGCGAACGTCGACGCGGCTCGCGGGAAGATAATCACTATGATTTTTAATCGGCCCGGCTGCCGCTTTACCGCCACAAAACACGCTGACGACGCGCCCCTTCAAATTTTCAAACGCCACCTACTTGTTTCTGTCATAGATCCATCAAATCCGCTGTCTATGCCAGTCGTTCACCGGCCAAATCGATTAATCATGTTTCTACTTTTCTTACATTTTTCTACTCGAACACTTGCTTGACGCTTCAATAGGCATTCAAAGCAATTTTAAGAACACTATTTTAAATACACTATTTCTCACCGATTTTATCTACCTTTTATTGCGGGGAGTTAATCGATTCGGCGAGTGTGCCGCTCTCGCATATGTAAAAGTTACAAGCAGTTCGCACATCATTGTACAGTAAACGCCCCTTTACTGTCCAACAGCCGTGTTTTGCACGGACAGTGATCGTACCCGGACACTATTTTGCCACGTTTTTATTTGATTTATGACTGCGTCTACCGCGCCGACTGCGCCGAGCGAGACTTCAATAGAGAGCCGAACATAGAGAAGGACAGAAGAGCACTGGAGTGGGTAGGTACTGAACAGTGATCGTGCCCACGAATCCGGACAGTAAAGGGGCGTTTACTGTAGTATAGCAAGAAAATATTAACATTACGACTTTACGATTTTATCAGTAGTTTGACAACTTTTAG
This sequence comes from Lasioglossum marginatum, assembly GCA_028455795.1. Taxonomy (NCBI): domain Eukaryota; kingdom Metazoa; phylum Arthropoda; class Insecta; order Hymenoptera; family Halictidae; genus Lasioglossum; species Lasioglossum marginatum. Next base: position 2,713,531 of record CM052242.1, read on the forward strand.
CCGTGACGGTGCAAGAGAAATTTCAGTAGATAAAATGAGACTATTAACACAGTAGTGTATATCCAAGTTTGACTTGTGTTACGGCTTCGCTTGAAAAATTGTGCATTTAAAAGAGAAAAGAAAATTTTGAATACTATTCCTCTGTTGAAAAAAATTGAAGTCTTACGTTTGAATGTATTTATGTCTTTTGGAGTAAGAAATTTTGTGGTTTGAATGGACGCCCTTAAGATTAGTTGGTCGGAGCATTCCGTGCAATTTACTCTGCAATTTAACCGTTTTAACTGTTCCAGGGCCGGCACAAGCGTAACGCCACTTCCCCGGCGGACAGACGACCATTCTTCAGGTCACACCGACGATCAGGAGTAAGTAATTCGTTGGGCCGTTCCGTTCCAGGCCGCTTCCCTGTCGTTTACGCGGGCAATAATTCTCGAATGTACAACCAAAGGTTGCGCTTTCAATGGATTCGTGACGCAATGCCTCATCGAGCGACACTTACATCAACGTGCCGCGGCATAAATAACGCGTCGCCGGTGTTGAGACGTTCGCTGGTACCGATTCATGGCTTTCACATTGGCAGAGACGGAAAATAATTGTCGATCGATTAAAATAATGAGGACAAAGAACGAACGTTGCCAATGGATTCGTGACAATACGAACGTTTTCGCGGTTGAACTCCCTTCAATTTCAGACTTTCGCCGCACCTTTCCAAAGATTTGAAAAAATACATATCAAACCTTCGACATCGATCTTTTCCATATACAGGGTGTCTTGGCTGAAGGAGGCCACCTTTATTTTTACTGGCACAAAAAATATTTATGGCATAATTTAAATGGCATCGAAGGAGGAATATCATAGAGGAAGTTAGTAGTTTTTTCAAGGTCATCGTTATTTTTTATAAGGAAACTTATTTTTTATTATTCCATCTTGCAGCGACTGAAAAAATAGATTTGAATATGGTTAAGTCCATTACCTTCAGGTGACCTTGAGTACCAAAAAAATGTGATAAAATTGTAGGATAATATTAGGATTACATTTGAACTTACTGTTCAAAATTGTTCTTCTATGATATTCCTCCTTCGATACCATTTAAATTATGTCATTAATATTTGTTGTGCCATTAAAAATAAAGGAGATATGTAGGTGGCCTCCTTCAGCTGAGATACCCTGTAGAATCAAAGAGAAACAGGACATGTTAATACTAGTGCACTATTCATCACTTTTCCCTTGAACCAAATTTGCTGTACCATAAGTTTCAAATCTTCCGCGTCGCTCAGATTAAAATTTAACAGACAAATTCATCAAGTCCCAATAAAATCTATAGACTAAAATATAAATACCCAGACTAAAATTCACCTGAAAAAATCACTTGATTTTCAGGCAACACGCCGAATCCTCCTCGCCCGCGCTTCAACAGCTGCCGTTCGGAGCCTCGTAGCAACACGTGGATCCCAGAAACGAGCGTATCATCGGACCTCTGCGCATCCGTGTTCTCCTCTTCGTCGTCTTTGGTGACTAACAGCGTGGTGACCACGTCCAGCAACTCGGTGATGAGCAACGGCAGCTCGGAGACCAGCAACGATCATAGGAACAACTCGGTGTCTCCTCTAAGAACCAGCGCACCTTTGGAAAACGGTAGCTCTAGCTATTTAACCCCGGTGCCGTCGACGTCCTCGATGAATGGGACAATGGTTAGCACCGTTTATTCTACAACGTCGACCAGCACACCGTCGACGACAAATTCGTCGCTGACGGAGAAACCGCCGATCGTTCCCAGCGAGGGTAGGTCCAGCTATAAGGATCAGCCTGCGAGCAGCGCTTCGCCGCCGACCAGGGATAAATTGAGAGCCGAAGACAAGGCCAGACGCAGAATGAATCAGCATGGGGAACGGGCGAACACCGGACCAGCCTGTTCCACTGAGAAACTAGGTCGGTACACACGAATATACGTAGAAATCCCCCCGGGGTGAGCTTGCTTGTCGTCCTCGCCGAGACACCAGTTCCACAACCGTCTCTTCCGGTTTCCTCTTGTAGAGAAGCGGCCCCGAGGCTGCGCGAGTCTTGCCATTCTATATTTAGTCGTTTTCAAATGGCGTTTTATTCAAGAGAACGCGGTCGTTGCTTCGGGATTGCTAGAAATTTCTATATGAATGAAATTGATAGTTGTCGCAGAACGATTCGATTGGTTCTGCGTGGAGATGGACAAGCGAGGAGAAATTCGCTGCAACGAGATCTGGTAACATGATTCGGTTTTACGGCAACAATGGCATCCCATTCAATTGGAGAGGGAAACTGGGTCGGCTGAGCGGCAACGATGATTTGCGCGGCGCAGTTAAATCGTACCTGACCCATTTTCTCTCCGACAATTGACAGTATAAACAGAGCAGTTAGTGTGCCGACGCCGCGCCGTGAGGGATCGGCCGTGTGAACATCCAAATACCGCAGCTGTTCGCGATTAGCTGAATAGCTAAAGTCTAATTTTCCAGAATACATAATTTCACTTTCGAGATATTCCCGTTTAAAGTTTTGATCACTAATGCTTTCACATAGGAATAGAATTGATTTTCATGACTTTTCTTCTGGTAAATACGTAAGTCCTATACTATAAAGCTCAATTAATGCATAAACTCAAATTTTTTGAGATTGTGACATGCGGCGTTTTTCCTGACAACCACAGAAATCTCGATCGCAGTTCCTGACAAAATATCTCGAACAATTTCGCCGCTAAACTCCAGCCATTAATTATTTCTCGATTAATTGGCGCGGTACGAATCGATGTAACTATTATATTAGACACGTTCGATTCGCGTATAGCCGTGGAAGTAAATAACCGAACGGAAAGGTGTAAAAGATTTCTAGCCAGGGCCGCGTAGTCCAGCCCGTGGCTGCGCTGCGCTGGAAACGAGAAGGCATTCCGTGAGGGAACCGCGAAGGCGGAATCATATCGCGATTAAAGGCTCGTAGCTCACTGGAAACGACAAGCTGACTTATCGCCGATTGGAAACCACGTACCACGGGGATACACGCCGGTGGTGGGAACGCCACAGCAGAAAACCCTTTGAATTTAATTGGAATCCCTTATCGGAGTAGAAGGGAGAGAAGGGTGGACGCCTCTCTGCGAGCCGTAGCGAGGCTGATTAATTTCAGCCGCAACGATCCTCCCGGTGGTAATGACAGAGACACTCCGGTTAGGATGTTGCCACGGTGCCTCTTCGAACCGCAGGATCAACGAACAGCTTCCTTTCTGATTCAATTATACCGCCGGCCTCTTTTTCTGCGACGCTCGAAACGCTTACGCCAAACGATATCTTTAATAACGTTTCTTGTCGTTCCCTTAAACATCTTCAGAAATGCAACTATAAATTCTGTATTATCGCGAAGCTTACAAGAAATTCATCTCCTGCAATCCTTTTCAACAGACAAATAAAATTGTTCCGTTGCTCCTGGAGATTTTAAGTGATCAAGTCAGATTTTGGAAACACTGAAAACACAACTCTCACTTGACAGCGCATTTTATGCATTTATGACAAAAATTAGTAGATGTAATTTCAAGCATTAGATGAATTTGGAAACACTGTTATATCATTTTCGACCCATTGATCGTGCTAAGAAAGAAAATCAATTTTTATTTCACTCCAGTTGATTTCAAATCAAGTAGAAAATTTTTATTTTGCATAAAGATCCGCTGTCTCCATATCACATTTTCAGTAATTTTCCTGTACCAAAAGGAAGCTGAATAAGCTTCTCTTACATAGTAATCACAAAAGGAACGATTAATGTACGTTGCTGGGAGTAAATTGTTCACGATTGAAATTGCTACTGCTATTGAAGAATTCGTTAAAAGGTCCTCAGCCATCGATCATAAACTTTTCAGAATAGTGGAATAATAGTCGAAGCAAAGTTAATATTTCAACAAAAATTGATTCGAGGATATGCCAAGGAAGAACAGTTAGTGGTTAGCACGAGGCATTCAGGTATCTTTCGGGAATCAGGGTCTCGGCGTAAATCGCGAAGATCGGCCATTGGTCACTCGCAGCGTCGCGTTCCTGTTGGTTCGTTCGCCAGCACGGCAATCTAAATGAAATCTACGGATGATCCAGGCCGTGGTAGGATCTCTCGGTGCGAACCGAGTGTGCCGGCAGATTTTCTCGGAGATTGTACGCACGCAATTACGCAACCACGCAGGAAAGGGAGGCGTAATCGCACGCGCGGGGCGGAATTCGCGGACGGACGTTGCTGCCCGCGAGGATAGAAAGTTGCATCTCGAACATTTCTGCCAACTGCGATATTCTCTGGCATTGTAGCTCACAATTTCAAACAAATCAATGATATCTTCGATCTTTACCCTTGCCTGTGAACATTTTTTAAACGCTAGCTTATCGATTTTCTTTCGTTCAAGACATTTCACTAACTATGTCACCAATTACATTCCAAATTGGCCCCGACGAAGAAAAAAGAAACCAGCAAAACAACGACGAAAAAGGAAGAAAACGGAAGAAAATTACACGTGCAACCCGTGTAATAAAGCGCCATAAGAACTTTTCCAGTGAACAAACACTTTCAATAACCATTTCTGAAAACGTCAGCTCCCGGACAGGAGAAAGTTTGTCACGCGATAAACTCGAATCGTCGATTACGAGTTCGTACCCGGTAGCGCGAACGTTTACCAAATTACAGAACCAGAGCGCGGCCACTATAACTCTCGGAATTCTAGGGTTTCGAGTAGAGGAAAAAATCATTTGTGTGGTAGCTAAGAAATTACAGGCCGTAGTTTTTCCTTCGACAAGCGTTTCCCGTTAGCAGTAAAACGTCCCCTGGCACACGGTGTCATTAGAACAGGTTTCCGTGAAACGCATGGAGTCGGATATCGGTCTCCGCGGGTGTCGCAATCGTACTCGATCGGAATTAGGCGTTTTTCTTGGAGCAGTCGCGTTAACGAGCCGGCGAGGCAAGAAGCTAATTCGATAATGGCGCGTGAACAAATTGCATTGTGGTAACGGTGTAAAACGTGCAGTTAACGTTCGGGACTTCACAAGAATTTGCGAGCAGCGGGAAAAAATGAAGAAAAATTTTGCTCGCAGTTTTTCTATCGGTAAGTCGATTAAAACCCTCGCGCCATTCATTTATCGCCCGAAGCCGCGGATGCTCATTGAAAAATATCGATAATCAGCCAGGCTCTTCGAATCGATCGCAACTGATAAATGTCGTTAATAAACTTCCAGCAGTTAGCGAGCGGTTTTTCTGCGCTGTTACACGCCGACCAATGGTAATGGCACAAGGGATCATAACGCTCGCTCTTCCGACTCGTTTTTTCCGCGATCCCGCGCGTCGGAATTAGCTCATCATCGGCAGTTTGCTGCGAGAGAGATATGAATTATGGCGGTTGTAGGATGCGTCTAATTTGCCGTGAAGATTGAATATTAACGCTTCCGCGCGCGGCAGGTAGCCTACTCGTCCCTAAATCCAGGGATCGCTCTCGTTCGCAGCTCTCTTGCTAACAGTACTGTTATGGAGTCGTGAAATTGATTTAAGGCGGGATGCCTCGGCTGAACGAGGCCATTTACATACATTCTTTTATTATTAATAACGTCGCTTCATTTTTATCAAGAAGGGACAACGACAGTTTGCTAATTCGAATTAAACGACGAATAAAATAAATTGCGATCGATTACAATTTTCGTGACGGTAACACACATAGGAGAAAATAGTGTACAATGTTAACCTTAACAGTATATTTCAAGGTCGTCGAAACTTTTTCCCCAGGGCCCTATCCCCAACAATTACCAATACATCGCGCAAAGATCGCAGATAGCGAAGAGGAACAAATTACAAATTGATTGATTTATTGCTCGGCTAGAGCTAAATGATTTTCAAGATAAAAGAAAGTTTACAGGCTCGTGAAACAAAGTAGTAGTAAAAGAAAACTGCATCTAGCAGGAGGGAGCGGTCAAGAGTGAAAATCCGGTGAAAGTGGGGGAATGTCGAGCGGAGGGGGTAAAATGGTGGATCGTCCACAACGTTATCAAACATTCGTCGAGCTGCGTCGCCCCGGCTTAACCAATTAACTTCTTTTCGAAACGCGGCGGCGTCGAACGATCCCAGCACGCCCCGGCCACCAGGGCCGTTAATTGACTGCCGACTAATTAATAACCGTGCTAGCTTCTCCCCCCGCTCGCGAGCTCAACCGACGCCCCGGCCTCTTATCTCGCTCGTTTATCCGCGTTTTTATCGATCCTCCATCGAAATCTAACCGCCATTACCATGCTAATAACAGTGTTTCCCGCGACGCCACGCGGCGCTCGTCCAAAAAGGATACCGCGGCCTCGGGACAATAGGGATCACGGGTGTAGATTGATTCGCAGCGATTCATCATTTCTGATGACTGCTGCTGGAAAATGCAGCCAGCTCCGCGATTCACGGCCGATCGCAACACAGGATTAGATAATGAGATCGGACCCAACAACTAGATAATTGGCTCGGGATGCTCGGCCGTTCGGTTTCTGGAATTAAGAGCAGATGAACGCCGAAGATTGCACGAGCTCTAGTTGGAAACAGTAGAGACTTTGTGGTTGCACGATGATAATGAACTCGAGTGATTGGCCGCTTGTTAATAAACCGCCGACGTTTCTGTAGTTTCTGCAATTTAACCACGTGCTCGCGAGGTTTGCTTTATGTATGAACATGTTTCTACCCTTAGAGATTCTTTCGTATCTAAAGTCATCTGGAGGTTGTCCGTATTGGGTGTTGTTCTGCGACGCTATCGTGATCTCAATGCGAGGATACTTGAAGATAACAGTGTCTGTAATGTCGAATTAGATGACGACGCCTGTCGGAGGATCCTTTTGGAGCACGAGAGGGAGAGAGAGGGTAAATTGCGGGACATCGCAGCATCATTGACCCAGCCACGCGTTCGGAGGATCAAGCCAAGGACATCCGAGCCGACGAGGGATGTCGTGGATGCTGCGAATGCTGCCTATCAGGATAAACTGGTGAGTATCAACCCTTTGGGGTCCAAAAAGTTCCTCCTCATGCATTTCAGAATTTACTACAGCATTATACAGCGTGGACCACGAAGCGTGATTAACTTAGATTATTCTGCTGCTAGTGGTTCCATCGGAATTTTTTTATTCCGTAATTATAATGTAAATAAGTGAAATAGGTAACTATTGATGCAAGTCAATGTCGAGTCTGTCTCAACGTAAGACCAGACAGGATTAATTGCTAATTGAACACTTTGCTCGATGCAGGACCAGGGAGGGTCAACGGGAGTTAATGATTTTCATTTCTGATACAGATCAGAGGAGACCCAGACGGATGCGGCCTAGACATCTCCGGCATCAGATACTCCCCCACCTCGGAGCTGCGGGTCGATCTACCCGCCGAGGATCTACTGAACATCAAGAAAGGCTGGCTAATGAAGCAGGGTCTCAATAAGGTTCGTATCAAATTTAACATGCCCAGCCCGCATACGCATTCTACATGTACTTCCTAGACATGCTGATGTACCTGCATAATTATAGCGAAGTTGTCCTCATTCAGAGAGACTTATTGTCCTTATGTTTCCTCATAATTGCATCTTTTATCAAAACGTTCTCGAAGAAAAGATTGTTATAATTTTTACGTGAATTGTATAAGACACTAAAAAGTGACTTTACAATCGAGAACTATGCCACTTCAGTGAAGTTCGTTTCAAGGAACGATAGTGAAAGAAGTATTACTTCTGCCCGGAGACGGTACGGCGAAGTTTACGAGCAGAAAACAGGATTAGTTTACAAACGCGTTTCCGTGGCTCGAATTAATTGCACGGTAGAATTATTCTTGGGCCCTGGATCCCTGGACATAATCCATAGAGCGGAGGAAGGGCCCTGTCACGCGACGGGCGACAAAAAGCGGGGCCCGGAGAGCGGCCGGAGTCGGGTCGTTAAGGCGGCTGGACAGCGAACGCGTGTTCAGTTGCTCATTTTCCTCGAACCGGCGATTAATAGCCGTGCATAACGAATCGTATTGCGTCGCAGGAATGGAACAAGCACTGGTTCGTACTACGCGGCTGCGGCCTCATGTACTACCGAGATCCCTGCGCGGAAGATAAGGGTATCATGGACGGCGTCATAGATCTGAATACCGTTACCGCCGTCACGCCCCTTCAAGTCGCAAGAAATTATGGATTCCAGACCGTGGTGAGTGTGACCGGGGGAATTTCGCGGCCGGTGATTTACGGTAATTAACATTCCGCGCGAACGGAAATCCAGTTAGGCCTTCAGAGGAGGCGCGACGTTGCTTCGCTACCGCGAGCACGAGCAAAACGACCAGAACAGATCGTACATCGGATTCTGTGCGTCCAGAATTGCAAAGTGGACTTAGAAAAACCTGATAAATATTCGCAAGAAGCATCCTCCGATTTTGATGACGTTTTAACCCTCGTCCGTCAATTGTGTCAGCGCGACACACTTTTTACTTTTACTTGCCTTATTTCAAAACGACTTCTTTCAAAACTAATTCGAACTACCTTGTTACTTATATCTTGTGTTTATTTTTCCATCATATTGACCTTTCACTGTTGCGTCAGTCGGAAAAATTAAGATGGAAAGATGAGGAATACGATGACCTCCACAAGTTCAAAATCGGAGGTGGTTCTTTTTTGTGAATATTTACCAAGAAGCGAAATGGGGGGGAAACAGTTGTCGAACATTGCCCTAGAGAGAGAGAGAGAGGGAGAGAGAGGGAGAGAGATGCAGTTAGCTCGAGCAGAGAATCAGCCAGCGGGTTTTGCAGCTCAATTGAATCGCCGGAGTTAACTTCCGTGCTAGGAGTGGCTGGAAAAAGTCGGTAACTCAATTTCGCGGTAGAACAGCTCGCGCGAGCTAGCTGCCTCTGCTGTTATTCGTGTCACTGATCTCTGTCATCCGGCACTGTCCCGCTGATCGACCTACATACAGACAATAGCACAGTTTTCCTTAACGCTTGTCCTTTTTCATTTCGAAGGCTTGGGACGATCGAGGATCCACCGTGTTGTCCGCGGTCACAGCTGGCATACGTGCCAGCTGGATGTCCGCTATCAGAAGGGCTGCTAACTTGCCGGACCCTGACAGTAACGCGGACTCCATGACCGTTTGCCAGGATGGCCAGCAGGATAATACTCCGCAGTCGCCTACCACGTAAGTGACTCGATCTAGATTCATTAGACTGCGGATTTCATGCATTTATGACAAAAATGAATAGGTGTAATTCAAAATAATAAAAAGGTTAAGACTTTAACAATGACGATATGCTATATTTTGACCATATCAAAATTATTAATGAGCATAATAAATTTTTACTTAGCTTCTATAGATTGCAATTGATGTATAAAAATTTGATTTCGCCTTAATCGCTGTTCAAGGATCTATAAGAAAATCCTCTTAACCATGGGCTGCGGAATTAAAAAAATTTAAGAAACAGTGGTCTAGCGTTTCAAACTATAGGAATTTATGTAAAACTCGTTTATGTGTCACAGATCCTTGACAGATCGCGAGCGAGACTCGGTGGTCCCCTCCACGTCGGTGACACCTCGATCAGTGTTGTTCTCCTCGGACGAGGAGTACAGGACCGCGTCCGAAGGTGGAAGAAGGGAGTCCGGGGACTGGTCCGAGGTGCCGGTGTCCCCGCCATTGGTGAGGAACGGGGACTGGCCAGGTGGGTTGAAGGGTTCGAGTTGGTCGGACTCGGCGAATCACGAGTGGTCCGAGCTACCCCCATCGCCGCCTCTAACCAGAACCGCGTTGTCCCGAGTGAAAGCTCGGTCGAGGTCTAGTTCGAGGTCCAGAGTGTACAAGAGGAGTCGCAGCTCGCCGCCCAGCTCGAGGAGGAGCACGCTGGACAGCGTGAGGTCCGAAGACCTGATGATGGCTTGCTGCGAGCTGGGCGAAAACGAGGAGCAGACGAACGGGCACATGCAGAGCAACAGCTGTCTATCCAGCGCGAACGACAGTCCGTTGATCGTCGAGCTACTCGAGAACCAGGTTTCCCTGTTGCGCGATCAGCTGGACCAGAATCAGTCGAATCACCCCAGCACGCTACTAGTCATTGTCGAGCGTCAGGAGAACGAAATCGAGAGCCTGAAGTCACAGCTGAACGCCGCGAGGACCGACGTCGCTAACGCAGAGAAGGAGCTGTCCAGGCTGAGACAGCAGAAGGCCGAAGCTTCCATCAGGGAGAAACAGGTGGACGAGTTGTTGAACACCATACAGAGGACGGAGCAACAGAGGAACAAGGACCTGGAGGACCTGGAGAAGATGAAGAAGATGTACACGAGGGACAAGGAAGTGCTCGACTGCAAGCTACTGGAGACCGAGGCGATCCTTAGGGAGACCAGCGAGCGCTGCGAGATGCTTACGAAAGAACTAGCATCGAGTCATAGAACGGTGGAGCATCTTCAGACTGAGATTGCTTCTTTGAGCGATCGGTTGTCGCAAGGTAAGTGGACCGGAAGAAATTAGAAGAATACGAGCTGAATGGTTCATTTGGTTTTTCTTGATCCAGGAATTGAGGAGAACGAGCGTCTATACACCAAGGTCAGAGAACTCGAGGAAAAGGGTGGGCTGTCTGCTTCGAGGGAGCGTGGGAGGAGCTTCGACTCGCTAAGCGATTTGACGAACATCGAGTTGGACTTGGACTTGAATTCTCTTGACAAAGAGAGGTAATTAAATTCCTTAAATGAAGTAATGTATACGTTTACATGCGCTAATATGTTTCTTGTGCTTTACAGAATCATGGAGGAGTATGACGAGCTCCGCAGCCGCTTCGAGAAGGCAATTCTGGAGATTCGTGCGATGCGGAAGGAGCTGCGCGAGGCTCACGCGATGCAGGACGCGTTGGAGCTGGAGATCTTCGCGCATAAGCAAGATGCAGCTAGCGTCAGTGAAACGAACCAGGCGCAGGCTCAACTGATGGCTGCCAGGATTCAGGATCTAACGAACAAGCTGGCCGCCAGTGAGAAGCAAGTGAGGACGTTGAAGCAGAAGTTGACGAAGGCGGAGGCCAGGGATAAGAGGCGGTCATTATCGCTGAAGGGTCGCGAGTCCTTTCAGATCTCGCAGGAGATGGAGGACAAGTTGCAGGATCTGGAGAACAAGATCTGCGCGATCGAGCGAGGCAAGAGCATCGGCGCAACCGGCTCGAAGGAGTCGAGTCCTAATCCAAAGAAAGAGAAGAGGAGCAAGAACTTTGATCGCTCCAGGTTGCGCAGGAAGTCGTTGGACAGCGCGACGAGTTCTGAGCCAATGAAGGTGCTGATCAGACTCAGTACGTTGGAGACCAAGGTGGCGAACGTCGCTGAGAACATGGCGAGCGATGCGGAGAAGGATAGCAGCGAATGCAGCGAGGTTAGCGCGTCTTCCACCAGTGAGGTGTCTTTAGAGATCATCGCCAGGCTCAGAAAGCTAGAGCGCGTGGTGTCTAAGTCGAAGAGACGGCTGGAGAAGTGTCTGGGCTCGACCCAAGCGGAGGACAAGGCGGAGAAGTGTTTGCGCGAGGTGAACGACATCTTGGACTCGTGTTTAGAATGTAAGAAAAGCCAAGCTAGCGCTCAAGCGACCGAGTCAGTAGGGGTAGTGGTATCTAGGCTAGAGACTATACTTAAGGATAAGCTGAGCGAACTCGCGGCAAGACGGCAGGCGCTCGCGCAGAACAGCCAGCTGGACGACCGGGAGAAGGCGAAGCTGATCGCGGAGCGGATGGCGTTCGAGTTCGTCGTTCTGAGGCAGATCAGGTGCGCGATCGGCCGGACGTTCGACAGGAGTGCCGTTCTCAGTGAACTGGTCGAAACTAGTCAGCTTGCCTCAAGCCTAATGCGTAAGATTCACGGAACTAAGCCCAAAACCTACCAAAACACCAGTTACATTCAGTATCTTACTAAAGTGTTAGCGAATAAGTTAGTACTGGTCGGCGGTGCACCAGCGACCGAGGCCACGAAAGAGGTCTCTACAGCTCGAACGGAGAGCCTCAACTTCCTGCTGCAAAAGCAACGGGAGGTGAACGAAATCGTGAGGAGATACAAGGAAACGAAGCTGAGACAGCTCGCGGAGGCGCTAGCTGTCGAGACGCTGAGCATGTCCGAGCAAGAGGATCTTGGCAAGATCTCTAGCTCGAACAGGAAGCTATTGGAGGATCGACGGATCAGGGAGGCTTGGGCGTTGGCTCAGGAGACCGTGAGCAAGGAATTGGTACAGTCCGAGGTGTCCCATGTGATCATGCGCTGTGGACAGATGTACGAGCAGAATATCACCAGCATCACCGACGCCTGCCTCACCTTCGAGGTAGCAGATAACATCACTCTGGAGTCCTGGATCGATGCGGCGCAGGCTAGACTCAGACAAGAGATGGAGATTTCCACTCGAGAGCTGTCGGAGGCCTATGAGGAGTATCTCCGGCTAATGAAGAAGAATATGACCAGCGTGGAAACCAAGTACGAGTCCCGGCAACTGTTGAACGACTACGCGGACGTGATCGCGCACAAAGCTTTAATCGACGCCAGGATCGGGCTGCTCCAGGAGAATGCGCGGCCCTTGATCACCTTCCCGGGCGAGACTTTCGTATCTAGTCTAATCCGAAACGACGAGCACCTGTCATGTCTGCTTGGGGACGACTGCGAGTTCCAGAGCAATCCGATCCTCGATGCGGAGTACAGTTACCTTTACCAGCAGTTTAGCAAGGAGTGCGAGGAGAGGATCTCGGGGAAGCGGGGCTCGAAGGAACAGCTGAAGAATGTCAGCCAGAGCCTGTTCTATCTGGAGGAGGATCTAATCAACCTGGCCAAGCGCGTTCGCGGCAAAGACGGTGAGAAGGTCAGCTGCTGGTCGCCGAAATCAGCGGCGAACGACTGGTCCAGCGTCTGCGAGAAGTGCTCGCAACTGCGCGAGCAGATCAAGAGACTACGGGACCACATGAACAGCGTGGCGTGCAAGCAGTGCGATCAGCTGCAGGAGACGATCAAGAGAATCACCGCGGACCATCACGAGGAGCTCGAGACGCTCAAGAGGAACCAGGAGATAGATCTGATGGATATCAAAGGCGAGCTGGATAATCAGAGGCAATCGCTAACGTCCCAGTACGAACACGAAGCGGCCAATCTGAGAGAGAAGGCCAGGAAGCTCGAGCACAGGCTGAACGCGATGGACTCTGAGCATTCCGCTCATGTGAACGAACTCAGAGCCGCCTATCAAAGGTCTATGAGCGCAGAATTAGATACTGACGCAGAGACACGCAAGAGGTACAAAGAAGAGATCAAACAGCTGCGAGCACTCTGCGAGAAGGGTCTCTTGGCTATGGAGAATTCTCATAGAAGGATCATCTCGGAGATGGAGGAGAAGCATCGACAGGAGCTGGAGAGTCTTAGGGTGGAGAAGGAACAAGCGTTGTCGGAAGAGACTCAGGCTACTCTGGCGGCTCTGGATGTCATGAGGAAAGCCCACGAGCACGAAGTGCAGAAAGAGATCGCGAAATTCAAGCAGGAGTTCATTAAACAGGTGCAGGCCAGGGAGGATATCGGTGTGTTACATAAGGAACACGAGTAAGCCGTTTTGTCTATCCTCCTAATAGTACTGAAAATATTTTAGATTACAAGCCAATCTTTTGAGTGCTCGACATCTTCTAATGCCAAGTAGACTGTAGTTTTGCATAGAAAGATTATTAATGGTCTCTTGTCGATCTTCAGGGAAGAAATGGAAGAGATCAAGCAAGAGATTCTCTCTCTCTCCGCCAAGTACTCTTCGAAGTGCGTGGAGTCCGCGGCTCTGGAGGAGAAGGTAGGTTCCCTGACGAAGCAGCTGGCCCAAGCTCAACAGCACATCATGCAACTGGACGTGAGGAACAAACAGTTAAGAGCACATTTGGTATTGGAGACGAATGACACCGGCGTGAACGACAAGATGCAGATGCTGAGAGGCCGAGAGAACGAGATAGCCGAGCCGAGGGAAGAGATGCACAGACTGCAACAATTGAAGGTAAACCAGTCTGGCTGCACACGTGTCCCGATCGCAACGTAGATGTGGTTAACAAAATGTATACTAAATGATTAACGCTGCCGCAATTACATATTATGGTGTTCTACCCCCGCCCCCTCAAACAGCTTTCCGGACGTTTCCAAGCGTAGCTTTTAGATCACGACAGACAAACTGACACTCCTGTATATATAGACGATAACAAGATGCACCTAGGTACAGCAAAGCTTTTGTGTTCGCAAGCTTCGTTCATTTCCGTTTCGATCATTGACTCACCGCTGATTAGGGGTCTTAAAGAAGATGGTGGGCACTCGAAAACCTGTAGAGGACTGATTCTTTTATTTTAATTCTTTCGAAGGTTTTACTGTACCTACGCTATCTTCTGTAAGTTTGGGTACACCTGATCCTATGTTTAAGAAGTATTCGAGGTTTTAATCATTCGAATTGTTCGCAGAGATGAACTCTTTTTGTCGCGAGGCAACTGAGAGAGTCCGGTCGCTTTTCGACCAGATCTTGCGAGTGTACCGAAGCTTGTCGACCAAGTACCATAACGTGTAATTGTCCGCGTTCCCCGGGGGCCACGTCACCCGACCAACGTCCAGTTTAACCCCCCATCAGCCGCACTGACGCATATATTATTTTCGATTCTCCACTAACAGCATGGGGATGCCGTCGTTCGCGACACGTCCGGCGCGGCGTCGAAATCACCGTCGCAGAACTGCTCCGCGGTTTACTCTCCGCTTCGTGTCCGGGGCGGTCAGGAGCCGGTGACACGGTCGAGTAGCTGCGAGGAGCAGCAACGGCTAACCGAAAGAAACAGCGAAAGGGCGAAAAGCTCCTCGGTGTCGACATTGCATAAGCACCCGGCCGCGGACAAGCCGGCCGCCGCGTTCTCCTACAGGCTCGAGCGGATAAAGTCGGTCTCGTTGCCGTACTCGAGTAACTTGGTTAGGCCGGGGAGTAGTTCTGGCGTTCCGACGCACGATAGGAAAGAGGTGAGCTTAGGGCAAAAGAGTCAGGAGCGTAACGGTCTCGCCTCGCCACTATGGGACAGCTTAAGGCCCAGGAGCGGATTGCCCCATCAGTATCAAGGTACAGAAGACAGATGAACCGGACACACCCGGTGATCGGACCGTGGGTGGCGGGGATCGATCGATCCTCTCTTGGAATTCGCCTCTATCGCTTTCTTGTAAAAGCCCGTATACTGTCTTGCGCCCGCCACACCTCTGCTCTCGACGGCCGCGTCGATTCGTTGCTTCTCTCGCTCTCGTGGTACTATTTGGTTGTAGACGCGAGGATTGCCTCGGACCTCCAGCATGTCCAGAGTCTATCCCAGGATTGGCCTTCGTCCTTTTGTTTCTAACATTAACCGCGAAACCGTTCGACGATTCGTCTCTTCGCGATCCTCGTCGATCGCGAACCGAGACGACGATAAGCGAGACTAACCGGGTGCTTTCGTTTCGGATATTAACCGCTTCGACAACGATCGAGCGTCGACTGACCTAACCGAATGTATCCGCGACTGACATTGTAATCGTATCGTTGTGCAATAATCTCTCTTCCTATCTCGTTCGCGTGCAAAACCTGCGGGCCGATTCACAATCCGCCTGATAAACAAGCTAACTAACCGGAGACATGTACTATTAACGGTATGCAACAGTAACGCAACAGTAACCCTGCCTTGCGATGAATGTGATTTCCTGTACTCGTTGAATGTTTAATCCACGCGACGGCTGACTCGCTGTATATCAAAGCATAATATCAAAAGGTAGTCAGTGTGCGCGCGCGTACGCGCGGATACGAAACTCTCTCCGATATTGATATACCGTGATCATCTTTTAGACGCAATATTCTGATACACTTTTTTGACACTTTTTACCGAGAAGAATCGCAACGCTCACGCGCGGCACTGACTATCCGCATCGATGATGCAACTATACCTGTAGGAGTAACTGTCATTTAAACTGTTGGGAACATCCTTAGGTGTATAAGAAAACGATTCGAGTTCTCTGTTCTGAATCGTTTACGTCCACGAATTGTTTCAAGGACGTGGCAGTGTGTGAACCAAAGAAATAATTCTCTTTCTCTCTCTCTCTCTCTCTCTCTCTCTCTATTTATACAAAATTGATCGGCTCTTAAGAATTCACTCGATCATCAGTAGATGATCTAACACAGGGTAAGTGTCCATCAGATCCGTCGAACCAAGCTATGATAGCAAGATCTTGGATCCTGGACAGCCTAACGTAGCGGGAAGGAGTGTCCTTGAGCAGCCAATCAATTCCATTTTGCCTACAGCGTTCGAATTCCAGCCGCACAGTTTCTAGATGCTAACCAGAGACCAGTCTAGGTTCATACAAGCCACGTCCTTCCCTGAAGCGACCTGTACCTCCATTTGTGACACGAGCAAAAGAGAAAACAGTCGAGGGGGAAGCAAACTGTGCAATCCTGGTAATCGTATGTCGGCAATTATTTCACACAAAAGGTGGCACAGCAGAGGCGCGAGTCGGCGGCGCTGGCAACCGGTGGCAGGACAGCAAGCAAGCTGAAAGGCAGCGTCAACCGGAGGCATTCAGCCTCCGTGCCGACGATCCTCGCTCGTCCCGCCTCACCCCGGAACCCCCAGCTCTCTCCGTTGCAGGTCCGTTCAGTTTCATTGACAAAATCACACGTGACTGTGAACCCGAGGTCATAGTGTTCTCAAGATCGTCATCGAAGATCGCGTCACGCGTCGCAATCCTTCTTTCGCCGAGCACTTTGCACGCTTCTACCTTCTGTAGAATAACCTCCGAGGCTTCTGATCGCTCGAAGTAGCTTGGGACTAACTCTGCCCGCTTTTCCGTTTAGCGTCTAATAACAGCTGGTATTCCTCTTCCTCTTCCTCTCAGGTACTCGCTCTTCTACTCGTCTCAGGGTTTCGTCGGTGCTTCGTCAGGCTTTTGCCGGTGTTCACTTTGCTACTTGAACGTCTACCATGTCTAAAGAACTGGCTCTATTATCTCTCGGTGTCCGAGCGGTTTCTAAGCTTGATATTCGCAAAGAGCGATAAGAACGGCTCAGCCGACCAAAGCCACATAACATTGATCCGATTCTCTTTGCAGAGCTGATGAGGTCTCCAGCAGTGAGGTGGTCCAGCCGAAGTTGTCGTAGCTTGCCCCCCACACCTACGCCGAGTTACCATCACCCGCTCCACCCCCCACTGCCAGCGGTGGGCATGGTCGCCGAGAGGAAGAAACGTTTTGAACTCTAACCCACAGCTTCCATCCGGTTCTTTGCTACTCGTGTACAATCTCCATAGGTACCAAGATCCTGCGCCCTGTCATTCAACCATGGTGCTAGACCGGTTGCTCGTTCGCGTCTTCAATCGATATCATCGTCATCCGAAACATCACCCACTCGTCACTGCCACAGCTTCCAGGATGAAACGACAGACTTGCTAGCCTAGCTCGTGTCAATTAAGCACGCTCGGGACCGGGCTCGTCGTTGTTAGACAATATTGAGTATGTTTATCAGGTAAACATGATACAATAGCCGGAACGAGGCTCGGGTCCCGACGTTAGCAGACGTTTTTCTTCGAGGTTCTATCCGGCGTTTCTGTCTTCGTCTTCACGACGAAATGGTCACCCCTTTCTTTTAGATTTTCTCTCCCCCTGTTTCCGGAGGATCCGTTTTTTACCACTGGAACTTTTGCTAAGCACATTTACAAGGCTGCCGTGCAACACCACGGCCGCCGTTTGATATGCATTTAGACTTTGATACGCGAGTTTTTTTCCGTAGGAACGTGATTAGTGGTCGCCCCGAGCGACGCTCGTTTTTCTCGGGCATTACTCCGCTGTCGGCCGTTTCCGGTTCCGTACATTTGCTCCAGAAATATCGTTCATCATTTGTCTATTCGAGGTACAAATTCTGACTTGGTGCTCTTTACTCGTTCAACACAATCCAGCTAACTCGTCCGCATAAACAGTCGCACTCTTCGTTTGTTCATACAATAGAAACTATTCGCAGACGGAATCGGGGACGGCCGGAAGTCAGCGAGGAAGATATGGTGGAACGCCCCAGACCAAGAAAATTACGACAGAACGGTATTTATTTAAGAACAAAGAAGAATTTTGGAAATCTTAAATATAGAATCTCTGAACAATCCTGAAGAACCGGAAGCAATCGGCGTTCCACTGTACCAAACGAGTCATGTGTACAAGTGTCGTGATAGCAAACGCAATGTAGGGCGTATACGTGTATCAGTGTGAACGCAAAATAGTTCGTCAAAGGTTTACGTTATTTTTCGGAACGATTTCGTACAATTACAGGATCCGTTCGCCATCTAATGACTCCATGGGGGGGCTAATTTGAAAGCGACGGCTCAAATGATCGTCTTCTAGGGATGCTTTTGATATTATTTTCAGATTTGTTGACACGGTTGATCGCGGCTGCATTTCTCTATCCCAATTTGTTTTGTAAAACTTTATTCTTCTTCTAGTTCGTTCTCCCTCGTTTTTCTTCTTCTTCTTCGTCTTCTCTGTCTCGTTGTTTCGTTTCGAGGATCGAAAGAAAGTATTTTTACGCTTGTTTCACTCTTGTTATGTATAGATTCTGCACATATATTAAATATTACGGCGTTGTCACGTTGCACTGTGTATTACCGCATTTCTCTCATTATGTACATGTTTTTAGTATTCAGAAGATCGCGATCATTTTTTTCATGTTAAATACTGTATAGTTTATGACGTTTCGATTCTAAGGAACAAAGTATAAATAGCCTAGGAATTAACCCCTTCCATATGAAAGTGGATTGTTTATATTATATGTTATTATTGTATTCTATATTATATATATGTCATTGCCGCCGGTGTTCAACTGGCGTTGATGTCGTCCAGCTTCACGCGGGCGCAAACAAAAAAAAAGTATGAAGAATAATCGATAACAATACGGTTCATTATCTCTTTATGTAGAGTAATTACTCAGGATTGTTTAACATTTATAATATATTACGATTATACTTATTGTATTTGTATTATAATTTATAACAACGTTTGAAATAAAATATAGTAACCATTGACGCGAACATTCCATCTTTAAATCCTCCTATTTATGCAAACCTTACGTTTGAGGCCCTTTATTAATAATAAATTATTGTAGAATCAGTATTTGATCTACTACAAAATTGCTGTACTACTGAGCGACGACTCTATCGCCGTTCAAAAGTTTCGTTTACTCGCGCGGAATTTCCGCGCGTGCGCGTGGTCGCGGAACGACTCACGTAGTACTTTTTAAACAGCAAGTTAGTAGTACTTCGTACTGTGAGGTGTGCAAGAAGAAAATTACGTGGGAGCAAAATATTTCAAGAAAATGGAGCCGCTGTTTCAAATACATGCCGACGACTTCGATATTATGTTTGTAAACATAAAGAAGAGGCTAATGCTCAATAATGAGGACGTACAGGTGTGATATTACTTTTTTTATAATGAAAAATTATGTTACTCGCCTTTGAATATATTAGTACACTTATAGCAAATTATAATGAAATTATAATTGAATATTCGTTTATAAATTTGAATTCGTACTGAAAGGAACGTTTAATTTCAATTCGTACGAAAAAAGGTATGATTGTTGCCAGAATGTACCCAAAGTACATTGAATTTGTTATTATATCTTTATGAAAAAAGAGATATTATGAAATATTATCAAACAATGTGGATTGTGGAGGGTAATTAAGATAAATAGAAGAAGAATGTGAATAATTTGTAAATAGAAATAGAGAAGAGAATAGGTTAGAATAGAATAGAATTTAAGAAACCTGTCTAAGAGAATAGAATAGGATAGAAATAAGTGATACTTACAGGTTGTGTGCATCGAGCGAATAGTTAACCTCTTCAACGATGGTGGCGCTGTGAGCAACGAGACGGTTCTTTCAAAACTTATTAAGTTCGATGTGCTCTCTTCGATATTCGAGATTCTTCATACACCCAGTGATCGTCTCCTCCCGTACGTTCTTTTACAATTTACAAAATACCCGTGTCCAGAGAAGCTTTTAATTATTTTCAAAATCATTAATAGGATGATTCTCGATTTCTTGAGTATGGTGATCGTATATCGAACATTTTATGAGAGCCATGTGGCAATTGATGCCGTAGATGCGATACTGAAAGTTGCGATTTGCGTTTCAAAATCTCGATGCAAGGAAAATCAGCTGCTGGAAAAATTGGTTTCGGTTATTTACGATATACTGAACAGGTAACCAAGTTTTTCAACAATAAATGAAACTATACTATTATTTATATTTATACATATTTGATTTATTTACTGAACAGGTAATCGAATTTTTTAACAACAAATGAAACTATACTATTATTTATATTTATATATATTTTGGTTTGTACTTCTTTGAGATCAATGTTTATCATATTGTTGCATTCATAAAATATCTCGAATCTCTACATAATAATTCAGAACTAAACCAATAATCTTTAAATATATACAATAATATAATAATAAACAATGTGTGATGATATCGGCGCACAGGTTCGATCAGTGATAAACAAAAAACAAGCAATTTTGCAAATTAATTAAAATTTTTGTTAACATATATTATATTCACATTATTTTTCAGACGCAAAATTTACTCTTGAGAATGATCCACACATCCAATGATCAGGATCGAAACGTTGAGTTTTTAATTAATTTGCAAAATTGCTTGTTTTTTGTTTATCACTGATCGAACCTGTGCGCCGATATCATCACACATTGATTATCAAAATTACGATCGAAAAACATATTGAATTTATATAATAATAAAGTTGTAAAGAGCTAGCTGCAATTGCAGTTACGATATATGTACATATAGAATGACCCACAAAATTAGTTTATTAATCAAAATTGTTTTGTGATTTCTGGTTTATTCTTGCTATATTCAGTTTTATCTGTCTTATTTTTTAACGGTGGGTTTTACTCATTGTTAGTATAACAAAGCGAGATTTTCTACTGTGAATCTCGCGGGGCATTGTGTTTTTCAACTATGGTTACACAGAGCCGTGGAATTCCACGTGGACTTTG
The DNA here is from genome assembly GCA_028455795.1 of Lasioglossum marginatum. Classification (NCBI taxonomy): domain Eukaryota; kingdom Metazoa; phylum Arthropoda; class Insecta; order Hymenoptera; family Halictidae; genus Lasioglossum; species Lasioglossum marginatum. The sequence goes on from CM052242.1 coordinate 2,734,551, forward strand.
AGATGGTTTGCGTGCCGCGACAAGTCCTCAGCCTTCTGAAATCTTTGATCTTGGAGGACTCGCCGGATCCGACGTTAAAATTCTCCGTAGTCGCGTTGCTCAATATCGTTCTCGAACACACGGACATCAAAGATGACTGGGAGGATGTCGCGTTCGAACTCTGCCACAAAGCTCTTGACTTAATGAAAGAGATCGTCGAGTACAGCGACGACGAAGTCTCGATCTCGCTCGCTGTGGATGCGTTGTGCGCTGTTTGCGCTTCCGGTACCCGGTAACTATAAAACTTCTACACCATTTTCCAAAAATTTAATTTTAATCGCCAAATTCATCGCTTCGACCTAACAAACTCCATGCAGAAATTACAAAATCGATACAGAAATTAATTATTCGAAATATTACTTCAGTATATAGGGTCATCCATTCGAAACGGATAAGAGTATCGGATTCGTACTGAATTATTCACGATTTTAGCACTAAATGCAGCTAATGCATCAAAAATTGTAATCCGCCAGGGCAGGTATGCCAAACTCGTTTACCACCAAGGACCTCATTAAATATTATATATAAATTAATTCGAGGGCCACTATAAAAAAGTATAAAATCAGTATAAATGTCTCGAAGAACTACGGGTTGGTGGAGGCAAAACTAGATCCGTTTCGAGCGGATCACCCGGTAGGTTGATCGGAAACGCTTTTAGACGCGGAAAACCGTTTCTGCTAGACTGTGCTTAGCGGTGAACGAGAGGGCGGGAATGTTCGATAAAATTCAACAGCACCGGGCGGATCTGACGAAGTCTGTCTACTCGGCGACGATGAACACGCTGATACCCTATCTGAGCGTGAGTCTGGTATTACGTTACTCGGGGGGAGGGGTATCTAGGCGGTATCCATCGGTTGCACGATCGCGACATATTTAATTACAAGCGTTCAAAGGCCCTTTTATTTCCGGCTCGGCAGAACGGTCAGACAAACGAAACGGACAGGACGAAATTCCACAGGAACCTTGTCGTTAGCCTGAACAGCCTTTACAAGCTGCCCGAGTGCAACCACGACAACTTGTCGAACCACTTGACCGCCAACGGATACCTGAAGCGATTCTTGCTTTCGACTACCATACTCCCGTAAGTCCCGCGACACGAGCCGTACTGTAATTGATGAAACCTCGGCTCTGGAATTTTCCTTTAGAGACTCGGCAAACCAGCGGAGAAGACTCCGAACCATCCCCTTGGAACGTTGCTGGCTTCATCAACGCCAAAACTATCAGACACGATGCTGATTGTATTAGTTCCCTCGGTCCCGTACCGTTTATTGCTTTGCTGTTTCGATGAAGGTTTCAGACAAGTCTCTGGATTCTCTAGCTTCTAGATTTTAGAAATAAAAATTTGTTTTCGAGATCAAGCTACGTTTGAGCCACAAGCGTTTGTTCTTCGAGCATCATTTTTAAGGTTCCCTGCGCAAAGCCACTTCGTCTAATGTCTCTGGTCTCCCCTGGCTTTAGGGAAAACCTCCGTCGAGGCACTTGCGTGTTGCTGTCGCGTGTCATAGCGACTCTCGCCTCTAAATCACTGTCGATTGGCCAGTGGCCCGACAGCGCTTCCGGCTTCAACAATTTAGTGCACCGTGGGCTGCTCGACTTGCCAAAGGACCGTCGACAGTGGAACGATGTTCTGGCTCATCGAGAAAACAGTGCGACCGCCCTGATGACGCTAATTTATTATCATTTCCACGGGACCAAAGAGTAACGCTCCTCCTCTAAACGCAACCGAGCAATATATTATTAACTATACAAACTGACCACTTAGTCTTCGTCTTCCAGGCATGACATGATCTGTCTGAGATCCCTCATCGTCAGGATCCTAAATCTCTCGAAGTCCGCGCAGACGCTATCATCACGGGACCTCAAGCTTCTATGGTTTCTGTTCGCTGTGGGGTCCGTGTACCATCACTCGCCGAACTCCGAGCAAGATTATGGCAACGCTGTGAAACGATTGGCAGCCTCGTTGCAATACTCGAAACTGCACGAGTGCTATACCCACCACATCGACCTGCTTCGTTACTGTCTCAAGTGTCCCGAGGTGCCTAAAGATTTGCGGAGCAAGACGATGGACCTCTGGCTGGTGGAGTCTGACGGGGACATCAGACCTTTGCTCACTCTGGACTGCGACAGTGTCGTTAGACACTATTTACTGGTACCATTCCCTTTCTTCGGATTTCACAGTTGATGCGCCGTGACTCTCGGTTATTCTTGCGCGAACAGCTTGTTGTACAGACCGGCTACTCCGACAAGATCATCGGCCTGGCGATGAAAGGCATTCGGCAGATGATGCGCGGTAATGGCGCGGACGGGATCGGCGAAATTGTTTGGCACATGCTGCCCAACCTTCTCTCCACTTACACACCTAATAAAGGTAGATAATCAGACATCGCTCGGGACGATTGGAAAAGCGTTCTAGTAAACACATTGTTTATTAGAAGTCTATTCTTCCTTTGAGTAACGCTCTATATGATTTTGAAAAAGGATTACAATGTACAATGTGCATATTAGAAGTCTATTCGGACATTTTCACATTTTCTGAAAATATCGAACGACGCAATAGTATCCAAAGGATCCACTCAATAATTCTGTGATATTTTTAATAGAACATGAAACATTGAAATTAAGCTTAAGGGGATAGACTCGTTTCCATCTCATTTCTCGATAATGCAAGATGGGGTTTTTCAGTAGTCAAAAGCGCTAGGTAAAAGATCAATCTAGGCCGCGATCGCCTTCAAAAGTCCTATTTTACTACGTCTTTATTAACTCGCTTTCTTGTCTGTCTGTTTGTCTGTTCGGTACAAATTTTACAATTGATTTTAAACTATCTTCCCGATGACTTGAAACTTTATACATAGCTCAGAACTGGATGACAATCCAATATTAACTCGCTTTCTTGTCTGTCTGTTCGTCTAAAAAGCAGAAAATAATTATTTAAATAAAAAAACATTTTTAATATACCACGTTTTTAAGACATACTAGAAAGTATAAAATAATTTTTCCTAGCCCCATACAGATAGTCCTGAAAATTTGTGATTGTGAATTTTGAATAGCTATGAAAATACTTGTAAGATTTAAAACGAAAAACGTGGGGCGCAAGATAATAGTAAGGAGTGTAGAGAGTCGCTGCCGTTGAGAAAACTCACACAACAGTTCATATCGTTCATATCGTTCATATCAATTATCTATTGCATGCGCCCCACGTTTTTCGTTTTAAATCTTACAAGTATTTTCATAGCTATTAAAAATTCACAATCACAAATTTTCGGGACTATCTGTATGAGACTAGGAAAAGTTATTTTATACTTTTTAGTCCGTCTTAAAAACGTGGTATATTAAAAATTTCTTTTTATCTAAATAATTTTTACGTTTACGAGGCGTAATGTGCATTATTCGGAAGCATGTAGCTGTCGCAGCTTTATGAAAATAGCTACATGCGCAGCTGTATGCTTCCGAATAATGACAAAATAAATAATTTAATCCAGCGTTTTTTACTACTGAAAAACCGCATCCTTGTATTACCGAGAAATGAGAACGCGCATTTCGCACTCTTGCAATCCTGGAAAACGAGTCTACCCCCTTAAGAAAGTTACTTAAAGAAGTTACTCAAGAACCTTAGCGATGTCCGAAGAAAAATATTGATCGGCCAGAGCGCAGAAGCTCATCGTTTCCCTTGAATTAAATATTTGCCTCGCCGCAGACGAACAGATCAAGGCCGTCCTGGAGCTGGCGAACATTTTCATTCCCGATCGGGTGTCCTCGAGCATAAAGAATCGCTGCGCAGACTGTCTGACGAGCATCATACTGAGGCGGGACTCGAGCCTGGGACTGAGGACGCTGGCAATAATGCAGTCGTACGTCTTGCTGGTCACGTCCGCGACGTCCAAGCCATTTACAAGTAGATGTTCCACGGAATTCATTCACGGGAGCGACCCGCAAAACGAACGAAAAAAAGGGTAAGAAAGGACAGCATCACCGACAACGATTCTCTTCGAATTGCAGTTCTCGAGAAATACGTCCGAACGCCGAACTTCTTGGAGGAATTGCTGGCACTAGGATTCTCCGAGGAGACCCCGGAATTGTCAGCAGCGTGTCTGAAGCTGCTCGCGTTCATTGTCCACTCTCACGAGAAATTGACGTTCCAGGTGAGCGCGCGTGGTTTCATAAATAATAGATTTTCCGTTGCACTGTCCTGTCTCGTTTGTTCTATGCGTTCTTTTTTTTTTGCCATCGACCTTCTATAGCGCGATAAGCCGTTGACGATTGACGTGCAGAGCTTAGCCGATTTGCTGTTAAATACGAGAAAATCTGTCCACTTCGCCATCAATGGGATGCAACTCGCGCTGGAACTTTTCACTCGAAATATTGATGGATCGCCTGTCAGGCTCGACGGAGTCGCGAGCAACGGGGCGAGAGGAGTGATCAATCTCTACGAGACTCTTTGGATCGTTCACGGGATAGTTAGTAGCCTCCTATTGTGTGGAAGCGATCCTTCTTCTTTCCCGGTTAAATTAAAAATTATGCCGCGAAAGGATGCGCTGACGTTCGACCTATCGAGCTTTTGAAGCGTCTCGTTTTTAATTTCCTATGAGAGCTATAAAAATTTTTGATCGTGGTAGAAGAAATTGATAATAAATCACTTTGATCCGCGTTCCGATAGTTCTAATTTATTTAATTTCAACTTTTCTGTGGTTTAAAGAGCTGAAATTTTTCTTCGAAAAATGTTTTTTCACGGTTTGAAATACAGTAATCTTTTATTGTTCAATGAAATCATTTTTATATGTTGACTACGACTTTTTAAAGAAAGTTTAATTGACAAAAGTAGGAATTTCTACCCAGATTCGCAGTCTAATTTATTCATTTTCGTGATAGAGCGATTCAACACAAAGAGACATCGTGTACCAGTGTCTCGAGGGTGTGCTCAGGTTCTGCCACAAACACACAGAGCCCTTGCTATATCATCTGTGCACCTTGATGAGCAACTACAATCTCGTAACGTCCACGCTGAGGTCTCGTTATGTATCCAGCCACTTTCTGAACTTCGTCTCGACCTGGCTCCGCTTTCGGAAAAGATACTGCAACGTCGGTGGACCTTGGACCGAACAATCTCTTGGCAGGACACCATTCGAGGACACCTGGGAACTTATCCTGAAGTACATGGACAGTGTAAAGGACAAGGCTGATGCTTCCCTGCATACTCTTCGATATGCGGTGAGTGATTTTCACACTGATAAAGTAATTATTGAAAGCGATGTGATCGATACTAGGTGACCAGTACCGTGTTTGCCACTGTAATCAACTATAGTCACCGGTAATTGATTTTGAACTGTTTGATGGAACTGGAACCCGGTTTAACGCAAGGATTAATTGCTTGAGGCAATATCGATTTGTAATACTATTAATACGTGGATTAAATTGATGAAGTGCTAAAATTGACAAATTATTCCATGAAGACTAGAATTGTTGAGTATTATTGTTACAGTGGCGAACGTGTTAGGTTTGAAGACTATTCAACAACAATCTCATTGCAACTCACGAAAATCTTGATGAATTCATAATTTTGATTTGTTCTGTTCTTGCTTCTGTGAATTTCAACTTTGTTACGTTAGAAAAATTATTTTTAGCTGTCACAATTCAAAGGATAGACTGGAAGAATCCAAGACAGAACCAAATTTTAAAAAATAAATTTTAATTTGATTGGTCTAGTAGTATAATTAGTTGTAGAAAGGGTAGGCAAAAAGTATGATGCATCGAAAAACCGGAGGCAGCTGTTTCTCTCAACAGTTTATTTCATCCGTGCAACATTGTTCGTAACATTACTTCAACATGGCAAATACGTGCGTACAAAAAGTAGAAAAAGATTATCCTGGACGAATTTAATTCGTCCGCGTGTGTGAACGCGTGCGCTTAGTTGTCTGTGATCCTGAAATATATAATATAGTATATAGCGTTTTCTGGTTATGCTAATCCGGTTCCCTCGGTTCTAATCGCCGGCGGGACGGCATCGTCCCCTAAAAATTGTCATCATGGAACTGTTCTGGACGTAGTGGTCGCGTGGGTTGCGCCGGTTTTCGGCGTTCGGAGGTTCGTGTTGGCGGCTTGGAATCGTTCCCGGGGCCTCGTCTCAATTTTTTCTTCCCCGTCCATTTTCCTTTTTCTTTGGCTTCTCCTCTTTTTCCCTCTTCCCCTCTCTCTCTCTCTCTCTCTTACTTCCGCGGTCGACCATTGCGCTGCATGAAGCAACCCTTGAACGAGTTTAATCTCACGTCGATCTCACCTTCTTCCAGCTAGAACCAAACCAACGTGTCCCGTTTATTCGATTCTTTCCAGTGAAGTCGCGGGTGGTCTCTCGCGTTCACATAATCGCACATACGATACATTCACACGACCAGATATACTCTAAGACGAGTTCAGAAATTTATTCTCCGCTTAGGTTCAACGTAAAAAACGTAGTAAAATATTGAAATTGGTTAAAAGATAGCAAAATGAGAATTCATAAGTATTATACAGGATGGACCACGAAGCGTGATCAGCTTAGATTATTCAATCCTTATAGACAATCCTTTCTTCCAGGGTTATCAATTATTTTTTTACACCTATTTTTTAAGCTTTATAAAAGGTATTTCTTCTTCATCTAAGTCTTCTTCATCTAAAGAAACATTTAAAAAATACCATTTACCTTAATTGAAGCGATGCTCAAAATGTTTGAAATCTTCGTCGAAAATCTTTGAAAGCAACACAGATATTCGAGGTACAAACGTTAGGTGACTCACCCTGTATATTCTCGCAAAGATCCGCAATAAGCAGAACAAACAAATTCACGTATCTAAGGAAATTCGATGAATACAAGAGTTAATTTTATATTTTATTCTATTCAGCGCTCGCCACATATAAGTTCCGCTATTCTCTCTCTACAGAATTTTTTAATTAAACGTGGTAAATAAAAACCGTAAGAGGCAGAGGATAGACAGTGCAGAGTCGGGCGAATTTACGATCTGAATGAGAAGTTCCGAACAAAAGATAAGGACCCGGAGTTATTTGTCCGACAAGGTGCAGACCTCATTCTACTGCCACAGGCGACCCAGATTCTGGCCGTCTGACTATTTACCAACTCCCACTGCAGTCACTTCAGTATACGTACGAGGCTGTGTCTACTCGTCCGACTAGGTACGGAATTTATGCTTCTAGTCTGACGCGTACGATCCTCGTTCTACTTGTCCAATTAGATGCGGTTTCGCTAGCCCGAGAGCGCGACCAGCTAAAAGTTTCGATTAAAGTTCAAGAATCCAGTCGTAACGTGTAATTAACTTTCGAAATTGTTCTACCAAAGTTGCGAATCGGGATAGAGTCTCTCCAGAATATTAGGAGAAGAGCTACCGAATTTCCTCCATAAACAGATCCTGTTAGACAACTCTACTTTAGTTCGTTTTATCTAATCTACTTAACATGCTGACTGATATGGGATCTTTCTGGGTGAATTTTACGACGATCACTTTCAAGTAATTCCCCTTTTCCAGGGATTACGCTTACGTATACGGTAATACGCAACATAAATTCTGATTACCTGGTCGAATAGGTAAATCTCCTTGTAACAGGACGGCGAAACGCACTCTCGGATGCATCTGGTCTTAGCGATGTCGCTCCTCTCCGGCGGATGCATCTTGCAAGCGCCACTCTCCTCGCAAGCCTGCTCGAATTGCCTAAAGAGAAGTTCCTGCAGGACATTATAACATTTCAGTTGTCAAGACAAGGTTCAATACAAGCAAGAATATTTGTCAGAGACACAGCATCAGCCGGATACAATTTCAACAATTTCTCCGAGTCCCCCGGAGATTATTAACTCCAATTAGTGCTCCAGCCAGTTCTATGATTGGTACCGCGTTCAATTTTCTTTCAAGTCTCGTCTTCCCTCTGTACTACAAATGGACTTCGTGCTATAGCCGGGACAGTAATGCTGGTATTCCCGGCAAGTTTAATAACATCAGCACAACTTTCCGATTAATCTTTATACCGCGAAGCAAAGGGGATCATGGCGGCATTGTTATTAAATTTGAAGACCTTCCTTCCTCGGAAATGAGTTTGCAGGGAACGCTTTGATGACCTTAAAATCTCGGGAAGCAATTTATCTTCACCCGAAGGTGTAAAACACAGGGAGACGTCTAAAAATTAATAATACAGGGAGAGTCACCTAAGACAAGCCACCTGAATAACTTCTGAAGTTGTTTGAAGGCCAACTTGGATTTTTAAAATGGAACCACATATTTTTGAACACATACGATTGTAGCCCTTCTTGGATGAATGTATCGTTGAAATTGTCTCGAGAAGGGCTACAAACGTAGTAGTTGAAAAATATATATGTGGTTCTACATAAAAAAAAATACAACAACTTGATAAACAACTTTTGTCTGAAGCATTTCATCCTATCTGAAAAAATATAAAAGTTATTCAGGTTTAATTTTTACCCGGTGGAATAAACGAAGTTTTGTCCTTTACAAAACAGTCTACGAAGATATGAGTTCGTGTAGATGTGAATGGTTTAATCAAGTCGCGAAAAGTTTCTAATTGTGTAACGAGAGTGCTCGAAATCGTGTTTGACCGAATACCGTCCGTTTCCCGTGGCCGTCCGGTGTTCGCCAGGCTCGCATTAGTGCAACAAGTGACGAAGAAACGAATGTTTGCACGCTCCGGATTCCATCAAGTGCCCTCCTACAGAAGTTAGCGCAATCGATTCCGCGCGACTCTCGAGTGATCCTTGTACCAAGGACATGCTCGCTGGCACGTCCCATCGGTTTTCGCGGAGAATCAGCGTATCAGCAGAAGCGATACCGAAGCGAAGCACGCCCTCGAGCACTTTGCCTGTCTTCGGGGTTAATGCCAAATCGATTTCACCCCTTTGGCGAAACCATGGCATCACCCGGTTACAGCATTCAACCCCTATGGGGACGCTAAGCTCATGTCCTGGGAGAAAATCCTTTCTGCGCAATCCGTCCTCTATACCTCTCAGACATCAGGCAGATTCGATCGGAAGTTCCAAGCTCAGCAGTTAACACGGACGTCTTAGATCAACAATTTCGCCTGTGACGATGCGGAACCTCCCTCGACAAGGTTGTACGCAACCAATCATTTATGACATCGGAGATTCGGGGATAATGAATTCTTATGATAGAGTAGAATATTCAAATTTGAAATTCTTTAAACGTTTTATAAAAACTGCACGACAATAATTGGAATTTTGAGGAGCATATGAATGGAGAACATCACAGACAAAAGATCACAAGCAGGAAATCTCTGTAACACCCCTAGAAAGCATACTGCATTGCAATATCCTGAATTGCTAGGTGCAGCAGAAATCTTTTGTATTTTGATTTCAATGGATCAAAAGCAATAAACCGCCATCGCAGAGCCACCAACAATGTAACCACCACTAAACAGAAATCCATTTCGGAGGTGTCACATAAAAGTCTTTTATATTTCAATTTCAATTAACTGCAAGCAGTAAATCTGTACAGCTTCTCAACAAAGATCATTGCAGTTCAATAGCTCCTAAGCTTAAATCCACTTTGTAGCTGGCATGGAAATCTTTTATATCTCAATTTCAATAAGTCGAGAGCAAGAAATATAACATACAAACCGCATACAACCCAGAATCCGTTACACAGAAATCTACGTCGTTACACAAAAATCTTTTATATTTAAACCGCAATGAATCGAAAACTACACATCTTGATAATATCCTTGTAGAAATAACCGCAATCCAGCATCGTACAGCAACGAATCGAGAAAGCTACAAATCTTTATAATACTCCTGCAGATATAACTGCAATTCTTACTAAACTGAAACATCCCCCAATCATAAAATCACTTCATTGGTGTAATAAAAATCTTTTGTATTTTAACAGGAATGAATCGGAGGTAATAAACCTCTGCAACACCCCACAGTTAACTGCAATTTGACATCACCTAAACACAAATCCACTTTAAAACTGTCACAAAAATTATTCATACAGCAATGAATCTCTACAGCATCGCCTAAATGAAAAACATTCAGAACTGCACTATACTATGATGCACCAATAGCCTCCACCATAGCTCATACCCCTAACATAGCTGACGTTAAACTCACAAAGGGGATGATATTCGAACAGATAGATTCCGAAGCGATTTCGAGTAGATAAAGAGACTTTAAGAGTTTCATTTCCGAGAGTTTTTCATTTGTACTGCGGAATTGGTGTTCGATGGTTGATGCAGCATCCCGGTGTCGTAAAAAGGAGCCCCCGGAAAGGCTACGGGTTGCCATAACCTCTACCAGGGGCGGATAGTGTCGCGGTGCGTGATCACGGTATAGAAATGTCTGCGAACTTACATTCCTGGTGGTCTCCTTGTACGGGTACTCGGGGAATGTGAAGGTCTTGGCGAGGATTCCCGGGCCCAGCTGTAGGTGTCCGACGACGAGGACCAGTCCGATCGTGAACGCCACCCCCGGCGCCATGTTGAGCAGCCGGCTGCGAGATCAATATGATGGGGTGGCGCTCGGTTAGGTCCGCTTCCTTCCGCACGCTGTTGCCTCCGCGCCTCGTAAAAATGCTGTGGCCTCGGCCGGGTCCCCTCGAACAAGGGGATGAATCCGCGCAATCATCCCCCGATGAACCTGTCAATTCCTTTTAGCCGGTTGTACCGCGAAATTGACTTTTTCCAAAGCCCCGAGACCAAACTCCGGGTCGAACAGACTTTTGGCGCCTCGGTGACTTCGAGCTAAGCGGCGATCCGCTTAAGGGGCTACCCTGATGGCTCAGACAAGATCGATTTTTTTTAAATATTTTCATTCGATTCTAGAACATTCGAACTACACAAAAATTGCTTTCGCGATTCATCAAATTCATGAAGTTACTAACGATTCTTGAATTCTACTAAATTGAAATTTTCAGGAAATAAAACTGTTCTTTTGGTTTTTGTCTGGTCTGTGGACCCTACAGGAGGATCAGGTGTCTCCACATGGTGAGACTGCGGCGAACCTGAAGAAGCTTAGGCGAAGTACAAAGTACTTCTGGAGCTGGGATACATTGAAAGGATTTGCGGCTTTGAGTTTGAATATTTTTTCAAGGCGTTCGCCACGTGTCCACGTTTATCTAATTCCGTTAGTGGAATTTCGAGAGGATCGAGCTGATCCGTCCGAGACGATACGTTTAAGCTAAGTGGGATGCAGGAGTACGAAGAGTACGAAGACAGGGTCGCGGAGGCCCCGTGCATCTATGTGGATGCACGCGCTGGTTCATCGATAAATCCGTGGCGTCGCGGCCCGGCTCGGCTATTTTGCATAAAACGTAACGGAGTGTATGCAGCGGAGCGGGATGGCATTTATCGTCGCGATGCATGCGGCCGAACCAGACGACGTTTTTGTTGGGGCCGGTCGTTCCGCACCGTGTGCACCGAAACCACCCCCGCCCATTAAATCGAGATTTCGGCCGGTGATTAGCGGTAGTTTGCCTCGCTTCGTCTCGCCTCGCCTCACCCCACCTCGTTGCGCCCAACCAGTCGATAGATTTTACCAATAATTTTCCGTCGGTCCGTGGAATTTCGATTCGAAGGAACCTGTCGTGGTTTCCCAGCTGCCCTCCCCTCGCGCTCTTCTCCACCCCCGCAACCTCCATCCCCTTGTTCTCCACGATCGAGATACTTTCCATTGTGTTGTACCTTGTTTCACCGTCGGTTCTCCCGCGGAAGCAGAAATTTGTGAAATTTAATGCTCGATACGAAATCCTCTTTTGTTCTTCCGAGACCGACGCTGTCTGATTTGTAGCCGATCCGCCGCGCCCCGCGCCGCAGAAGATCGGGAAACAGTTTTAAACGGACGCAGAATAACCGCAATTTTTTCGTTTCTCCATGAAAGTGAAATGTTCCTCCACTGTTAGGTACATCGAAATTTATCTCTTCCCGATCGTCGTCCACGATTCGTGGAAATGGATCCGCGAAAAGAAGAACGCGGGTGAATTTAATTCGCGTGAACGTGCTCGATGCGAAATGAAAATTTTCATCGGCGAGCGCATGTAACTAGTCCGGGATTATTAAACTTCGCTCGAAATGCAGTTATGCGCCGCGGGGGATCGGGAAAATGCAAAGTACGGAAGGGGAGGCGGATTTCGCGGACTCGAAGCTCGAAAATTGCCAAACGTTTTCGCAGAGGAGACGTCGATGGAAAATTCGTTTGACTTCCTGGCCGGCTCGGCGCGGTCTGAAAAAGCCGAAATTGACGGCGGCTTTTTAATCACATGCTCGCCAGTTCAAACATCGAGGGCAAACCGATGCATGATGCACGATGTACCCTCCATCGACGCGCCGATCGCGATTAAACGCGGGCACCGCGCGAAATTCCATTCATCTACCCGTCCGCCTGCCGCTGCGGAACACTGAATCGTTTAGTGCGAGTTTTTCCGGAATAATTCGTGCCTTTGACGGTATTGACGCAACTATAGTGTCTACCGGAAACATTTCCAATCGAAACTTTGATGTCCGATCAACTATTTGACGGTCCTCGCTTTGTCTGATCGGTGATGAAGTATATTCTACTTGCTGGGTCATTAGCCGGCAGCACCCAGCTAGATTAACATGATAACAGTTCGATGTTTCATGATTTCATCTGGGAGGTTTTCAATAATTTCTTTCTTACCATCAAACTATTTCCATTTCTTTAGTAGACCGGCCTGCAGCTAACATGTGGCACATAGTAATTGGCACAATTAGAAGGTTTCTTAACTTATGCATTCAATTTAGTCTTCCAGGTTTAAGAGACTGTAAAGTTCGATGAGGGTTCTATTGAGACATCAGTCCAGTCCTTAACACTAAACCAAGCATTAAAAGTATCTGGTAAATATTCCCTTATAAAAATGGCAACGCTAAATTCATAGAGATTGTTTGTAATTTTGCGATATAACAGATGCTTTGACAAGAAAATCTATTCCATTATTTTCCAAAAATGGATTTTACAATTTTTTGATAATTCGAAAATATATAAAGCCGGTCATTTGACCGTGGTAGGTTTAGCGTTAACACAATGTGTATCCCCATTCTACTTGGACATCTTCAACGTTCAAGTAAACCGCTTCTTCAATCGTACCAAACTTCGATGATCTATCAATCTGATCGCACAGAACTTCATTCTATTCCCGTGTCTTTAAACATTCCGTTACGTTTTGTCTGACCAACGACAATACGTATTCTACTTCGTTAACCGTGAATGGATGGTTATCACTAAACCAACTGACAGTCATTCTACTTCTCTAATTACATCAGAGTTCTATTTTTGTCTATCTGATGTTGAACGACCTCATTCTACTTGTTTGTTGTCGGCAAACTCGTTATCCTTTGTCTCGCCTGTGACATTACGTATTCTACTTACTGAACCATGTGTGTAAACAACGTATACATACAAACAGTACTCTTGAATCTGCTGGACGAACAACGTGATTCCCTTTCTTTCACATCAAATCTAACCTTTTCATCTGTCTGACAGTATATGTATCATCTCTTTCCATCTGTCCGGCTTGGACGACTATAATTTTGTCAGTCGTTGTATTATCATCTCGCGCAATTGCATCAAAACGATCGATGCCGATTCAACTTGTTCGGCTGCACTCCGATAAAATTTATGGTCCCAGCTTGATTCAGTACCATCATTCTACTTGTCACACTAGATACTTCTTGTCCCAGCGTTGACTACATTCGCGCCCATAGTTCACCCTGTCCAACGAGTTACAGAGACCCATTCTACTGGCGCACCATACCGGCTCAATAACGCGCTTATTCTACAATCTTGGAGCCAGACAATTTCTATTGTGCTCCTCGGAGCAGATCTTATTCCGTTCTACCTGTCCAAGTATGATCCTTATTCCGTACGTCTGGCTAGACGAGTCTCCATTCTACTGCTCTCCTCGAGCATGAAACGATAGCTCCCGCGGTTTCTCCGGAATTCGAGGTCAATGTTCATTCTCCTCGCGTTACGACGAGCTATCGACGTGCCATCCAGACAATTAGATTTAATTAAGTGAAATATGTCGTTTGTTCGATGAACCCATTGGAACCGCTTTCGCACAATTAGTGAACTATGAAGAATAGCGAAAGGCAATCTTCACTGAAAAATGTCGAAAAATTGAAATGAAAAATATTACTTTTTAGGATGAACGGTAATAAAAGTATCTTTATGGCGACGCGATTTAACAGATAACAATTAAATATATTTATTAAAACAATAACAAAACGAGATATAATACATAACAACGATAACGAAAAACTAAAACTACCAGCGTTAACTAAAGTCCTAGCAAGGCACAGAGATAATAACGCGGTGAAGACTACTCGATACGCACTCGATGAGTGTCACGAGCTTTCTGGTCACCGGTAAAAATCCTTTCTGGTGGGAGGATTAGTGACGACTGGAAAACCGTTAAAACGAGGGGAGGAATTTTTCATGCCTCAAGAGCATTAAGAAAGTTTCCTTCCCCCAAAACAATATGTTCAAAATCATCGCTGTCAAGGATACTGCAACGGACGGACTAGGGTTCTGGCAATCGTCGCCTTAACGACCGATCCTTCGACCCAACCGTCTAAAGTGCGTACTTGGAAAGGATGGAATTTCCGTGTCCAGAAAGTCCCTCTTTCCCACGCATCATGTCCACTACAACTTACTGTTTAACTTCGATTTTAAGATTATAGATCTTAAAGAAATCGAACAGACATTCATCCGAAGAACTCGACTTTTCGTGAAAATGTATCAAAATTTCGATTCGGAGCGCGGCGCTGATCAAACGATAACAATTTTAAAGTTAGACCAGCCCGGCTGGGGCCGCGTTATATCAATGGACGTGCGTGAGACCACAATGACGTAATTACCATTCGCAATTGCGGGAATTGTCGGCTGGGTGCGAGCCAGCCGCAGTAAAACACCGAACGATCCCTTTAATTCTGCATTCCTTTCGTTCTCGTTTCCTGCTCGCCGATGTAATGTGCGCACGATCTCTCTCTCTCTCTCTCTCTCTCTCCTGTCTCTCTCTGCCTCCTCGTCCACTCTCTGCCTCTGGTGTGCGAAATAAACAAACATCCGAATTTATTCGCGGCTGAGTAGAATTTTCTGAGGGGTGAAAAAAAAGGTCTGTCGGCCGGAAAACAAAACCGGCGGAATAACGAAAAAACGAGAGGCAAAATTCGCTCGAGTTCACTCGTTCGAACGCGTTAGCATCGCGAGGCCGCACGCGCGCACCGGCAATTCCCTTAATCGTCGCAATTGGATGAACCGTCGCGCCACGCCCGTCATCCGCCACTCAATTACTGTGTAATTAAATCAACTTTCGTCACGGTTTTCCGTCGGCAGCGGCGGCGACGCCAGAATCACCTCCGAATAATGCATTCACTCCGGGACGTCGAACTACCGTTCGAAACTGAATAATTACAGAACGAACCGGTTCGAAACCGCCCTGGATTTCAACTTCGACGGCGCCGCTCCCGCGAATAATATCCATTCAATCGGGCCGTCGAGGAATCCTGCCGATTCTGCCGTTCGTTATTTTGATATACCCTCAGCCAAGAGAAATTTTCACCTCTTCTCCATTTTACATATTTTTTCGCGTGAGAGACGATTTTTAGAAAAATTGATCTGCGGCTTTGTGACCTTTATTCTCTCAATTTGAAACATATCACCTATCATTTTCACGTGAAATGCCTCCGTTGTCTTTAATAATCACGCCGAAAAATATTAATAAACGCGCGTCGTTGTCAGAACTTCGAATTATCGGTTCTTTCACGATTTTCTCATGCGTTCTGCATTTATTACAATGAAATAAAGAGCTTTACGAAATTGCTTTTAGTTTCATTTTATGGAAACGGTCTGCGAAGGGAATGCAATTTGCTGTCGTTGTGGGTCCGTCAAATTTGTTATATTATTATATAATTTAATATACTTTGAACTGGCACTAAATCACCTTAAAATTAACCAATCGAATAGGATTCCTTTTTAAACCATTTTTCGAGCAACTTTCGCTGATATAATCAAGAGAATCTTGAACAACTTCGTTTCGAGTTAGAGAACTTATCAAAAATGCACAAATGAATGTGTAACTCGATAGAAGATTATTCAATAGAGGAAAATGCGATAGAATAAAAAGATTCATTATTATTAATTAATTAAGCACTCCGTTACACCGTTTGTTTCCCGTGCATTCAAAGCTTCTTCTAATCGCACGCGATAAAGGCGATTTACTATCGCTGCAAATTCATCAAAATGAAAAACGTCGCGGTCGAAAGAACTATGTACAAGCAACAGCATGCAAAAAACGTTGGTGAAAAGCATGGCAGGACGCGTCACGCGGCACTTCCTTTCCCACAGATTGAAAATATAGATCGCTCGCCGCGATACACGGGACTCGCTGTATAAATCAATCGCCGGGGCGCGCGGCGGCGTGATAAATAGTGAAATAATAGCGACGCGACCGTCCGTTCTCGAAAACACGACAAAAAAATGTAAAAACAAAATGGAACGGGCAATCCATGCGTCAGGCGAAACAGGTCCACGGAATTGTCAGGGGTGTCTCGCGACTCCGGCTCAGCTGGACGATTCTCCCTCGCGATTGACAGAGTAAATAAAGAAGAATGTCAACAAGACCCGTACAGTGATCTTCATTCGAACCTTGTCCAGTTCTCATTCTCTCCAACAATAATTCATTTACAAAAATGAGTAGGAAAAGCAATAAATATAAAGATAAAGTCGATTTAAAACATTTATTAACATTGTTAGCTGTTCACTTGATTTCTCAGCTTGCACTAGCATTTATATGAAGTAGAATTGACATGTCATGAACAGACATGTCATGAACAGACACGTCAACAGATTCTTATTGAATAGAACAAGATTGAAAATGATGCATCATATTCACGGAAAAATATTTTCTGACCGTATTGCCATCTATTTACATACATAAAGTATCGACGCACGCGATCGGATTATTCGTTGCGAGAGGGGATCGACGCGATCCACCGTTTCCCGATACCCGTCGATCAAGGGTTTTCCTTTTACGGTGTTTTTACAGCCTTTAGAACGTTTTCTATGTGTTTGCCGGCCATTGTTTGCCGTTGGTGATATTGCGCTGCGTGAAAAACATGGATTTCTCTGCTGAAATTGCAAATGGAGATACGCATCGGTATTAGTTGAATAAAATAGGGATTTCATTCGAACTCTATTTCGATCGAGGCTGTTTTCAGATTTTCTATATTTTTTTTGTTGCTTTATCATTTGACCATTCGTGATAAAGTTCTTTAAATTAAAGAAGCATGGTTGCTATTTCTAAAATAAGAATATCATAGTTGTAGAAATGGTTCGTTATTTCGAATCGTTATTATCGCGTTGATTATAAGTGAGCATTATAAAAGGGCACTGAACATTTCAAAGAAAATATGTTAATTTGAAATATACTTTAAGGCAGCTCAGGATTAAAATGTAATTGTTACACGCGTCAAAAATAGTCGCACGGAATGAATCAGAAATTGTGCACGAACCTCGTAAATAATTGCACTAAAAGAGGAAGAAAAATTGTTAAGCAGGGAATACTAGACAGACAGTAAATAGCAGACCATATAATAAGAGAATGAAGCTGGTCTCAAACTTTGCGTAAAAATTTCAAGTAGACTGGAATGCAAACGAACGAGAAGATCAACAGGAATTAATATTACATAATTCCTCTCACTCCGATTTCATGTTTTATTAGCTCCAAATTTATTTACGCGTTTCGATTCTCCACACAAAGGTTACGGCAGCATTCAAAGAGGAGGAGGCTGCAGTAAAAACTGCAGCGAAAGCACGAACTGCAGCGCAATCGAGCCCCGGCCTGTCATAATAGCGCTTAATGGCCCCCGCAGTAAACATCGTAATTTGTGGCGACAACCGGAGAATTCCTCGATCATTATCCAGTTCTCTAATTAAGCGCGACGGACTGCTTGATACTTCTTAATGACTCGTATTTCTGTCCGAGTGATAGTCCACACGAACAACGATTAACACTGTGTCTCTCTATATCGCTCCAGCACAAACAAGGTAGAAATATTTAGACTGTAGTCATTGTACAGCGTCCATGAGAAACAACCAAACTGCTGATGCATTTCAATGTTTCCTATAATTAAATGAAGAAAACGTATATTGTATTCAAAACATATCATTCTTCTATTATTATTATTATTTCATGATAAATTAGGAATACAGTAAACGCCCCTTTACTGTCCAACAGCCGTGTTTTGCACGGACAGTGATCGTACCCGGACACTATTTTTGATTTATGACTACGTCTACCGCGCCGAGCGAGACTTCAATAGAGAGCCGAACATAGAGAAGGACAGAATGGGCGTTGGCAGGCAGTGGAGTGGGTAGGCACTGAACAGTGATCATGCCCACGAATCCGGTCAGTAAAGGGGCGTTTACTGTAATATTAAAATTAAGTACGATCGAAGCACATGATACCGCAGTAATTGGTAGAGTTACCTTATATTAAATATGAACAAATACTTGTTTGATTGAAAACATTTGCCAGGGTTAGTGGCAATGGGAGCAACTCCCGGAGAAAAAAATCGGAATTTTATTTCGAGTTGACTTTTCTGGCCGTTTCCCGCGGTCTACAATTATTAATCACGTCAGTGCAGCTGTTCGAATGCAGCTGGCCTGCGCGTTATTCTATGTATGTATGTCTCTCCCCGTTATATCACAATAGAGATTTCCTCGCAAGGCGCGTTGTAATCCGGCCGACCTTGCGAATGAATCAGAATCGCAATCTACGAGAGTAAAAATGTCAGCGCTTTATCACGCTCGTCTAAACAGAATGCTTATACCATACATACATATATTTTCGTGGCAGCCCCGGCTAGATTACGTTTACGAGGTTCGTTAGGGAGGTCCGCTGCGAATTCGAGTTAAAATAGAACGAAACTAAGTCCGTGGGACAGAGTCGCGAATAAAGGCCGCGATGCAGAAAACTCACCGGGAGAGATTACAGGCTGTGCCAAAATGATTGGACAGAGTTAGATAGCGCAATACCATCAGGATTAACGAGTAAATTGTTTCTCCAACCATTTATCCACATTTTCTGCTGTTATGCCACGAATTTAATTGTTCCGTGCGAGCCGAATTTATTTCGCCCGCATATTTTCCGGTTTTCGAGTCGTTCGATGTCGAAGACGATAATATGCAAATTGCAGTAATAAAGTAAGATTTGTTACAATTAGAGTGTTAAACTTTGTTCAATCATAGCGAAAAGGGGCTTCATGAAATTATGGGAATGGTTTTCTATCGGTTTTCTATCATGCTACAGATATGGAACATTAAAATTCAAATATTGCTGTGAATTCATTTTAAAAATTACGCTAATATATTACATTCATCTTCATTCAAAGAATTTATGGAATCAAATTTCAGTATTAAACAGGATAAGCAACGGTTAGTAGGAATATTATAAAAAATTTCACGATTCATTTTCAACTCTAATTAAAACGTGGAAAGTATGTATAAAAAAATTGAGGAATTCAATTTATATTTGACGGATGCGAGTTAATTAGAAACGAAAATGAGCGAAATATAGGAATATTTTTCAACCTTCAGTAACGCAGAGAGAAATATTTTCATTAATAAAACATTGTCGACGATTTAATCATTGTCAAACAAATCATGAAGATGATTGAATATTTTGAAAACGCAAAGAGACATAGAAAATTGAGACCAGTCTTTTCGGAAGATCCTGTACCTCGAAAGAACCCATCCAGCAGTGTCTCGACCGGGGAACTGGGCCATGCTAATGAAAAGTTGTCGCTCGGCGATTAATTCTGCTCGCGAGACGATCCGCGATTCCGTCAGGCGAAATTCTGTGTCGCGAGGCAGGATCGCGAGGATGAAGGACGGTGCTCGCGAATATCCTGGCACGACTCGGTACGTGTAATATCTGTTCGCGAATGATTCTGTAGCAGTCGCGATCGCTCAGGTCGCCGTGCTATGCCGCCGTTTGTCAAACGTTTGGCGCGCCGCCAGGACCAGGACCGTGTGCACCTGACCCCAAGTGCAACAAGTACAATTAGGGAAAGCAGAACTTGGCCGCGCACTGACCTGCGCACCTTGGCCGCCGCGCAATCGATATACAGGGTGACATTCGATATGTTATTCCGCATATTCAGCACGTTTTTCTTCCGATGTTCGAGTCGAATTGACCAATTGAATAGAAACCTCGAATAGAGTCTCCGGTATATACGGTGTCCCATTTGAAGTTTCGTTCGCATTTATTTGCCAAACTGTAACTCGTAAAAAATCATTCAAATCAAACTTACTCTGTTTCGGAGATCTTACGGTGATCATAAATCTTCTCTAGGTGATTCCGAGATTTCAAAGTGAATAGGTCAGTGCATTAGTCTCGGGATAGGCTACACGCTTACCCAAAAAAAAACAAACGGTACAAGTGTTAAAGGAAAGGTTTAATCAGTTTTACAATAAATATAAAAGTTCGACGTGAAACAAAGAAATTTTCGCCTGGCCCTAAATGATGCATAGGGCCGGCAGAGGGTTGAAATACGACTTGTACGCAAGTAAATGGCTGCCACTGTGCTCGACACCCTGTACAGAGGACGCTGCCAACGAAATTTCTGCTGACCGGATACGAAGGAGCAGCTGTCTCGGGTCGACGATCATTTTCCGGTGGTTTCACCGGCCCGGAATCGAATTTCACCAGTAGCCGCGGCGATTAATTAAATCGTTCCCCATCACCCTCCCCGTTGTGAATTTTATTCCACGACGCTTGGTATTTTATCAATTCGAACGGCAACGCGCGCGCCACGGTGAAAATTAACCGGCCCACGTTCAATTGCCCCGAATCGTCGCTGAAATCTCGTCTGCAGGCGTGCTCCGCGTAATTAAAACACCGGAGTATGGGGCCGAACGCGAAATAATGTTTGCACGGAGTTTTATAATTGATTTCCGAGAGGGTTGTAATTGCCGGTGGCCGACGCGCAGCGAAATGCGAGTTCCGAGGGCCTCGAGGGCCTTTGGTCGTGCAGAACCTTCACTGTAGACGATCGATTAATCTTTTTCATAGTTTCAGAGGTTGTTCGGTAGCTCGAGGAACGTGTTCGTCGGTGGATTTTATATTGCTTGCAAAAATGTAAAAGTTGCCCGGGTTCGAAACCTCCGATTTCAAACTTTAAACTGGATTTGTGCGAAACTTTGTTTCTTTATGCTTCGAGCTTCTCTGCGCTACTGCTGGAGCTATTAGCTTGCGACTGTATGCAGTTTCAAATCGATGCGTGTTTCTCCGGATGAAATTGAGTAAGGTAGTTAGTCGTGTCTTTTGTATCTTGAATGTACAGTGGGTATACAAAGTGTTCATACACCTTTTAAAATAGAATAACTTTTTTATAATTGTACCAAACGACCTGACTTTTTATAATAAATTAGAAGCATTAGTTTACGAAATGATATGCAACAAAGATTTTCCAAAAATTATAATTTATAAGGTTACATGCAAAAATAAAGACATTTTTTAAAACATTTTTATTTGGGTCCTTAAAAAGAATTTGAAATATATGTTTTGTAGATCTATATCAGTTACACATGCTAAAAATTTCATCGAATTCGATTAACATACACACGAGCTACAAGCGGTTAAAAATGGTGAAAATCGTAGTTTTACACGACTTTTGATCAGTTTCTGCTTAAAATCCACAGAATCGTACATCTTTCGATACGTGTCATTTCTTCCTGCGTCAACCGATTTCGATGAAATTTTCAGTATGCGTATAACTAACATAGATCTACAAAACATATATTTTAAATTTTCATTGAGGACCCAATTAAAAAAGTTTTAAAAAATGCTGTTTTTATTTTTGCATGTAACCTTGCATTTGCAAAATTGTAATTTTTGGAAAATCTTTTTTGCATATCATTTCGTAAACCAATGCTTCCAATTGATTATAAAAAATCAGGTCGCTTGGTACAATTATAAAAAAGTTATTCTATTATAAAAAGTGTACACACTTTACACACCTACTGTATATATAAGTTCTGCATATTGTGATCATTTGCTGTTGAAGTATTATAGTATTAAAGAATATTTTACAACAATATATACGATGGCATAAAAAACTGAATTAAAATTGTAACCAACCACAATAAAGCAGCGTAAATGCGTAAAATTCTTTTACTTCGGTGTAAACAAAATCCTCGGATTTCTGCAACCGTGTTTTTCCGGCCAAGGAAACAATCTAAATCATTTAAAAATCGGGATTCGGTAGGGAAATTTGGGAAGCAGCATTGGTAGAACTTTAATTTATTTATGACGACCCAGTTTGAGCGAAGAAACGCAAGCCACTGGCTGTATTCGAAACAAATGGGGGAAGTTCCAGCAAACAATGTAGCAAAATAAAGCAGGTGGCCTAGATCGCGAAGACCGAACTTTATCGCCGTAGAAAAACAGTGGAGCGATACAACAGATGCTGCTATAGTAACCGACTAGACTCGCGCATCTCTGGGTCGGCCATTCATTTCCCATCAGTCCAATATATTCTCGTCACGCGTTTTTCAAAGACGAACTTTATGGAAAAAATATTAGTCTCGCGTCTTCTTCAGCGGCGAGGATTAACACATCAAGTGCCCGGAGAAAAGTTTCGAAAGAGATTACCGCGGCGACCGTTTATATTTCAATTTCACCTGCCTTCACGAGCTTCCATTAAATAAATCCATATTAAACGAAGCTCCGATGGACGGCCAGCTCGTTGAAACTTCCGGAGCGAGCCTTGCCAATGAACTGCAAGCAGCTCGGAGAAGACCCAAGTTTCCGCTTCGTGTTTTTTCACGACCCTTTGATCCGTAAACATTTCGATCTCTCGCGATTCCTGAATTGCTGAAAATAGTTGTTCTGCCGCTTCCCGCTACATCTGCCTTGGTAATTAGCACGGGTCTCAATGAAATTTCCATGGGAGGCAGTTCTTGGAAAAATATTTGATATCTCGACCACTCTACGCGATCCGAGGATCATTAAATTTCAATTAAAAATTCTTCGTTTTCCAATTACTGTGAGTTCGAGCAATTAAAAAAGCTACCATTTGTACGTTCGTTTAAAAGCGTGAGCCCCTATTTTTGGACCATGGGCTGAATTTTTCAAAAAAATTGTTAAATGTACTTAAACGAAGAAGTATATTAATAAATTCCTCATAATTCAATAATTGTGCAAGAAAAGATGAGAAACAAGTAATTTTGACTATCTGTGCAGTGGTACTAGTGTTAAACTTCTCCATCAGGGTTGGTAAAATATTCATCGAGAACCGAGAACCGGAAGGCAAAGCAAATATAGGTGAACAGAGGGGAGTCAGTAGTGGCTTGGTTCGCGAAATATTCGCGTGGTCTCGCGAGAAGCGAAAAAACCGCGTGATTTAACACTTTCGCCGGGGGGCTGTCGCAGCTGCGGACAAATTGTGAGTCGCGGAGTAAAATTGCACGTGACCCGCGGCTAATTTATGCCACGTTCACGTAGCCTCGCCCGGCCGGTATTAAAATAATAAACAAAGCGCGAGAGGAGAGTCCCGTGACAAGCGGACTCTAGCCGGGGATCCAGCGGCGCAATTACTGTGATTACTTTGATCACGGGAGAACAATCTCTGGGCGAAACGAGGCTCGCTTGACGAATTAATTACTCGTCAGTGCTACGTACTCATACGAGCGCAATTATTGTCTGCAATTATTTAACCGAATTTTTCAACAGCAACGCTCGCTGTGAAACTTTAATCTTTGCGCGACCCTCAAACACGGTTGCATATGTTTTTATAATTGACCGACTGTAATCCTTCGTTAATGAATGAATAAATGAAAGAAAAAATATGTTTTCAATTATATGTTTTACTCATAGTTAGAAATTTATATTTTCTCTTAATATGATTAATAACTTGGAAATAATATAACAATATTCTAAAATTCTTCTAATATTTTTTCTCTTTTAAATTCCATCTACTCATTTTTGTCAGAAATGCATAAAATCCGTAGTCTACTCATGGTTCGCGTTTTAAAAGGATTATGTATGGAATTACATTTCACTCGTTCCAAACGAATTACAGGTACAATTTCATCGTCGATAAATAATGTGTTAAAATATGAATCATCGATAGCAAATTTTAATCAGATAGCGATCGAGCCACTTTGACTTTTCCGTTTCGGTGCGGTTTGATGAGCTCCGAAAATCGCGAATATTACCCGTGATGTAAATGATATGTTAATTATAACGAGCTAACGCGGGAGCGCATCGACCCGAGCACAATGACTGGTGAAACGAAAATATTGTAGGAACAACTGGGTTAACGGAGGGATCAATCGTGTTTCGTTTGCGCAAACAGCCCGCACACAAATCACCGTGGCCGCGCAGGACCACGTGCGCGCATCCGCGGATCGAACTTCCCCGCGCATTTCCTCAGTTAGCGAATCTCATTACCGGAACGCATTGGCCGACGGTTGGTGAGTGTCATATAAATTTGCAACACAATATCGCTTTATCATGGCCTGACAGTCGTGGGATGAATTATGGCGAACGAGGGTAGGAGGGACGCAGACCGGCGTCAGACTACGCGAGAGCGGCGCACGTCGACGGCGGAAAAGTGATATCTACGAAATCGTTTAGCGAACAGACCCGCGGAATTGCGATGTGAACGCGTACGTGGACGGGTCCGCAATTCTCCGGAGATTCGCGTTTCCTCGAAATGGAAACAAACGGGCGAGATGGAGCTCAGAAATTCGGCTCGCGCACCGCGGCGCGGCGTTCGTGGGAAAACAACCAAACTGCTGATGCATTTCAATGTTTCCTATAATTAAACGAAGAAAATGTACATTTTGCGCACTGTATAAATTCTCAAGATTTTTCGCTGAAAGAACAATACAGTAGGACCTCGATTAACCGGCTTGTTCGGGAGACAAACAGCCCGGATAGATTAAGGCCCGATAAGGATGGATAATCGAGACCCGAGGGACATAATTAAAATGTACATTATATTCCAAAATAAATTTCTTATTTTTGAGAATTGATTTCCTTCCATAATATAATCATATTTAAACGCATATTTGTTTATAATCGGGATCCGGTTAACCGAGGTCCTACTGTATTTCAGTTTACTGCACAATAGTAAGGGATTGTGGTCAAAGTTGAGACAGTACTTCTTTCCACATTAACGAACTGGGAAGAACAATGTAATGGTTGTCAACTTTATTTCTGTTTATGAACAAACTTTTCATGAGCATTAGAAGCAACAAAGCGCGTTTCCCAGCGGCTCGCTAATCACAGTTGAGCACTGACAAGACACAACATATGGTGTATTTCCGAGCACCGTAAACGCTCCGTGCATAAACGCTCAGTGCAGCCATGGCAGTAAAGAACATCTAGAATGACGAATCCTCGCCGGGCGGTAATTCATATCAATTTCAATTTATATAGAACCGTTCTCAGAAGCAGGGAAATATCGGTGGAAGGACGGTGGGAGGGCAGAGAGGAACGTCGTCTCAGAATGTGAAAGGTATACGCGCGAGACGCAACGCGGACTTTAGCAGAGTTATAAACTACGTGGCGGAAAATCGTGTCAGCCGTAGTCCGCCCGGTAGCTGCTGCTCAACTTTCTCGCACTGTTACAGCAGATATTTTTTTCTCCATCGGAGGAGAGAGACTTTCACCGGGACTTCGTTTCGATTGATGTATGATCCGAGATTTCTTCGAGATCCACAGCCCGCCTTCCCTGTCAGATTTCCCGTCGAATTTCACGACGGAGAAAGACATTTCCTTCCATAATTCGTGCGACGTGTGCTTCATCCAACGCTTGCTGGGAAACTCGATTTCTGCTCGATTCGAATGAACGATTGTCTAAAACTGAGAAAATTATAATTGCGATCTGATTGATTAAAGATTCCGATATTTTTACGAATTAATCGAGGAAGAACTACAAATGAGAAGCAAATGCAATCGGCGAGGAATTTTTAATATAGTCTAGAAAGACAGGAATCTCCTGAAGACTTTATACTAATTTTACCAAGCTGGGGATTGATATACTGAATTATTCGAGGCGTAGACTAGCAATCGCTTCAGCAGCTGCTAAGATTCATTGATCTCAAAGTCTACCAAGTCTACCGTCATACCAAGCCCTCGATCAACGTCTCCAGATTTATCCGGGCAATCTAAACATTCCTCGGCCTCTTTTCCACGAATCTCTTGCATCTGAGTGCTCTGAAGTCGGCACAATGCCGGAAGCCTGTATACGAAGCTGATGGGCACCGTTTCGAGCATTTGTTATAATAAACTTTCTACATGATACCCTTCAAATCAAGGGATCAAACAGATCACTTATTAATTACGAATTAAAATACAATAGTTGGACAATATAAATTGATACTCACGTATAATAAAATTGTCAATGCTAATAAACAGTTCTCTGATCCTAATCATTGTTATCAAACAAGGTGGAGACCTGTTCCAACTTTCAACCGCAAACAAAACGCTATAAAACGCAAGTAAGTTGTCAAAAATCGCAGTAGGTAAACGCTCGTAGATATATTCCTGTGGCAATAGTGATCGCGGCAATGATCATGAGAAAGCGAGCCGCGACACCGAGTCGCGGTATCATTTTTCTCATCGATAAAACGCGTTTCTCCGATATCGTGGCCTGAAAACGGCCGAGGAAAGTCAGAGTCACGGTCGGTTCGCGAAAGATCAATAACATCCACGGAACACGGACGATCTTCTTCTTCTCTAACGACGTCTTCTTCCGTTGGGAATCGGAACCGGGGAACTGTTCGCGTCGGAATCCTGCGGTTTATGCTGACATTTACCGTGTCATTGTGATCGAGGCGCGGACAGGCCGCCGCACATCTAATTACGGCGGGATACGATTCCCCGAAGAATGACATCCGCATGAAATGGAAATGAGTCGTTGGCGAAACAATGGTCGCCGTTTTACAAAAAGAAAGAACAAAAAGCGAGAGAGGGAGAAACAGAGAGAGAGACGGGGAGGAAGGAGAAGTCAGTAACGCAGATTCACGAGCGCTTTTTTTCCACGTTAACGCGGCCGCCTTTGTTCGACGAACTCCTTCATTTGACGCACGCATGTCAGTGTTTATGGGAAAATGTGAACAAAATTATTTTTTTGAACCAGTGGAGACAAGAGGTTCATTGAGATAGTAAATTCAATGTTGGAATGAATTACTTTTGTGTATGAATTAGACAAAAGGTAGATGAATATATTCTTACAAGATTAAATGCGGATTTTATGCATCCATGATAAAAAAGAATTTAAGGATACTGACACAAAAAGGAATTTCGAACACCACCTTGTTTTGCAATCATCTGACAATGTAGTCTTGTTTTAATCGTTCAATCTGCAGGAGAGGGTTATTGTGTTCGCTTTTTTGGAGACAATTATAATTTCAAATTTACCTTTTTTATGCAAATGCAGTTCTGTCTGTTAACGCTATTGGAAGCGAATCGTTCGCGAATAATCCAAGTTTTGAGTGGGCTGTTGCGAGCCGGTTTCCGTCCCCGCGGAATGTCCTCCGCGCATTACCCGTCGATTACGCGTTAATTCGTCGCGAAATTTTGTTTTCTCTGGCACCGGAGCGCGAATTAAGGTCGTCATTTAAAATGTAAAGCGAGTTGGAATATTGCGCGCGCGCGGATTCGCCGGATACGTATTTCGGTGACGAGTGGTTCTTGTGTCGTTCGAATGGCTCGTTGCTTTTTCGCGAATTTTATTATCCCGGAGCGGTCGGACTCGATCGCTCGATATATCGGGTTTCCGGGGAAAGGATATTGCTAATTTTTGCTATGTTGCAATACGGGGAATTTCGATGTGCCAGTGTTAATATGTTCAGCCAATATGTCGGTAGCCAAGAGCACGTTCAATTTCGAGAATTACTTTTCCCTCATTGTATGAAATTGACAAAAATAAATTGTGAGAGGAGTTACTTTCAAACTGTTCCTCTTCTCGACGAGTAGGTGTTGATGAAAAAAAGACTAACTAATATTTTCTTTGATATAACAGAGGTGTAAATAGTAGAGAAGAGAAAGAGAAGAGAAGAGAAAGAGAAGAGAAGAAAATATTTGGCTAACGTGGAACAGCTAAAGTTTCACATTTCTCCGACGCACATAAGGCCAAATTAACAATTTACGACGACAAAAATATAAGATAAGATTTTATTTAATATTCTGATTAGAAATGCTTATAAGAAGACTGCTTAATAATTATCTTCGGAAAAGTAGCTATTTAGGGTTAATTGGGGTCAAGGGTCCATAGTATTCTAATTAAAAAAAAAACAATTTCACACTAAATTATTTTCGTCACTTAAATGACGAAAACTTGAGAAACTGTTCACTTCTTAACACATCAAATAGTTCTTTTCTCGTAGTCTCATTTTCTTTACAGCGCGGTCGACGCGACTACCTGTAAACAATCCGCTCCACAGTACGGCCGATCGCCAATCTAGCTGTTCAAAAGTCCCAAAATGAAAATTGGACTTTGCCCCCCAACGCTTGTGTGGCGTTTAATTATATGTTTGAGAGCTCGAAACATAACAAATATTTGGCTAAAGGGACCTTAAACTGGTTTTAAGTAAACAATGAAGCACCTGCTAGTCCTCCCGGTCAGTATCAGATTATTAGTGAAATCTCTACTTTTAGTAGTGCTCTCTTAAACGTTGGGTATTAAAACCATTCTCACCAGCTATGGAATACATAAAGGAACGTAAGTATTATATTATATTATATTATATTATATTACCACCCATTATTTTATTTAGTCGAGTAATTTCTTTGATAATTACAGTTACCTTTTCGAACTTTAGAAATGTGTAACTTGCTAAGAATCTATCATAACCTCAAAAACATGGTTGCCCATCCTTTGTGGATTATTTCGTTATTAGATTTTACCAGTTTTATATCCATATACGTCCATAATTTGACAATGAGGAATTTTTCAATTTCTATGTCAAAGAACATGTAATGACCGTAATGTGTGGTTTTTTCTCTTTTTACAATTATATTTTCTTTTATAATAATAAAGTTATTAAGTTTTTGTTGTTGAATAAAGTTATGGGGGAGGAGGGAGTGAAAAACCGCATTTGTTCTGTCGCGTAAATAGTGTCTTGGTCGCTCTGGTTTCCTGAATTTTGAACAGCTAAATCGGCGATCGGCCGCACTGTGCGCTCTATTGATCGAAAGGGGAAAGGAGACCCATTTTTTAATTTTTTATATCAGTTAGAAGACATATTTTCGAACTAGTAAAAAAAGATCGGTGTACTATTCGGAACTTTTTGTATATATATATATAACTTTTTGTAACATAACATTTTTGTTATATATATATAACTCTAGCTAAAGTAAGCATATCAATATCTTTTAAACAAAAATAGTATTTCATAGAACATAGTATATTAACAATATGTACAACTTATCTTTGTGTTAACAATAATTGTAGTTGGAAGTACATACCTGGACGCTTCAATATCCATGTAGAAAACTTGACGAATTTAAATTGTAGAAAATAGGATGAACGGCGCAATTACGTCGTCAACAATCCTGGCGCGATATTGGCCGTCCGAAAGATAACTTCACCTTGCACACGCGCACCAACTACTGTGTTGCGTTAACAAAAAATATTCTCACGCTACATTGTGGGCTGTTTCTTAGAGTACCGTTTCGACACAAAACTTTATTGTCACCCGTTACACTTTACAACTCCACACGACTGACTAAAAGAGGAATGAAAAGAAAAATCCGCCGAAATGTTCGCTCCCTCGACATTTATACCGTCCCCTACTCTTATCAACTACCTGAGATTCGTGGAAAATGGCTAGAGTAGTTGCTTGTTATTGTTTATTTTAACCGCCGTCCCAGGTATACAAATTCCTAGGCTCGCCCTTGCATGCCACCACATGCGCAATGACTTTCGCTAGACGGTTAATTTACTTTAAGTTTAATTACATTTCTTTTATTTCTACCCGAACCTCGCGGCTCTTTGTAGCCTGGCGGCCCCGGATCCACCTTTCGGTTTCTCCGTGCTCGCTAGAAACCTTCATGTAAGAAGTTCTCCAAATCGAGGTTTTTTGCGGTAGACACGATGTGTCTACCTCTACACGCTATTGGCTTGAATGCAACAAACGCTATCGCGTAGTCGCCAGAGTCAACGAGATTCGGGTACACTGCCTTTGCATGATTTCGTATCAATAGACTAGCAGTAGCCATCCTCCACTAATCTCTTACAATATTTCACATTTCATGCTCCGTGTTAACCTCGCATACATGATTCCACCGCTGAAAAAATAGAAATGCATTTCTATCTGTAACAAGTACGTTATGATGGTACCTGTCATTAGCTTACAGAAAATTTTTATATCTATTTTTGTCGCCGTAATTTAATTATTTGGCCTTATGCGCGATGGTATCAATAGTTTCTAAGTATTTACGAATTCAGAAAATCGTGAATTCTATAAGATTAAAATAGATGTTCTTAATTCTTCATTTACTCAATTTTTATCATAAATGCATCGAACGCAGTCGGTTTCGGTATACCGTGTATCGTCGATGACCAGAATCCCTTTAACGTCCTGAACCCGTGTTATGGTTGACCGTGTCGGTGCCAAAACAGGTAGAACGTGTGCTGCGCATTTTAACGTACAGCTGCCCGGTTAATTTAATTTCTGTTCCCACCGAGCGCATCTGTGCTTCACCGGGAACACAATTATGTCCGTCGAGTTCTCATTATGGATGTCGTCGAAGAACAATATCGGCCGATATAATCTGATTTCGTTAACAATATGCGTAAACGAATGCGGCCGGCCAGCTAATACGATGCTCGTCGCGGGATCGTCCATTGCCGTTGAAAGCCCGGCTTCGAAATCCGTATAAACAGAGTGCATCGGAACTAGCAGTCAGCATGTGTGTGTGTGTATGTAGGTGTTATATGTGGATGCACCAACGTGTTGCATGGAAGCCCGACCGAAGTGCACCGTTAACGCGCTGTGCGAGCACCACGTTCTGTGTCACTAATCCCGTTAATTAGTTTTGATGCTTCAACTCTCCGCGACTTCGAGGCGTTCGAGACTCGGGATCTTAAGATCACAAGGTTTCAAAGTCTCAAAGGTCTAAAGCCTTGAGGTTTTAAGGCCGCGAAACTTCGCGGTCCACGACCTTTCACCGATGGACTCTCAGGCTGCGAAGCTCGATGCTACGAGATCTTCTGACCCTCGAGCTTTTGAGTTTCCTTTCCAATTTTTCTTTACTACCAAGTTCCGCGTTCCACGAGCTATCATTATTGGACACTCGGGCTACGGAGCTCGTTTCTCTGCGATCTTTTCGATGTGAAATTTTTGGTGTTTGAATTCTGGTAATACATCTGGAATTTTTTAGATCTTCACGTTCTAAAATATTCGAGATCCAAATTTATTTGCCTCTTAAGCTTTCGAATGTTCAAAATTTATAGCTCCGAAACTTTTGGATCGATAAGCTCTCGGATAGTAAATCCTAAAAGTTTTAGGATGCACGATTTTAGGTTTACGAGCTCCAAATACCGGTTCAAGCTTTTAAGCTTTCGAAATTATTTAGCTGTCCCGCTACTAAATTCTGAAATGATATATGTTGTCCTCCATTACAAGTTTCAATTATTCCTAAAAATTGATGTAAAAACGGCGAACTTTTGGGTCGATCTAATATTTTTGCGTCCCACCAAGAGAAAGACCCTGAAACCATTGATATTGTTCATTCATGATAAAATAGAGTTTAAGAACTTGTTTTGCAATCGTCTGACAAGTTAGTCCTGTTTTTATCGTTCAATCTGCAAGAGTGGGTTGTGATACTTTTTAGAGACAATTATAATTTCAAATTTACCTCTTTTTTAAAAAACCATTGGATCATACGCAATCCTATGGATGCATGGAAGTTCGCGGAGAAGGTTCGGCGGGAAGTTTTATCGGCGATAAGGTGCGACGCGCGCAACACGGCGGCGCTCGCGGACGGCCTTTAAGGTCGGCGAGGCCGAACGACGGCAGAATCGCGCGAGCCACTGTGCCAGTCGGACACGGACAGTTTCGCACTCGTTTGAATCGGTTTCGTCGTGTACCCTCCTCGAGGGCACCGTGAGATCTCCATTGTCATCGTTATCGTCGTCGGCACCTTTCGAAAAAAGCGGTTATTGTGTGACATACAACTTGTGCAACTTCGGGCAATCCCGATCAGTGACACTCGTGTTGTTTTGACATCTTGTTGTTTGTTGTTTGTTGAAAACAAAGTATCAGCCGCCGCCTAGTTGTTTTACATATCGACGATATTTGTGCTTGCTGTAATAATTGTGAACCGAGATACCTGTGAACGAACGGTGTTTTTGTTAGTGGTGTTGTCAGACGAGTTGCCCGGGTACAATAAATTCGCCACTGGATCATCTGGGGAGCTTTCGCTACCTTCGGGATCTTCTTCTTCGGTGAGTGAGATCCTCCTTCGATCGCTCGATCCTTTCTCGCGGGAGAAACTACGGTCGATCGCGGCCTCGTAAGTGGACCAACGGGTTTCGAGAGGGAAATTTTATCCTGCGCGATCACGCGTCGTGGGCCGAGTATGTGCGACCGATTCTTTTGCGTCTTGCGAGGTTTCCAGGCGAAATTGCATTTTTATCGCTGTTACGTTCACTCGTGCAGTTGGAGAGACTGTGGTGACGGTTTCGTCGAAGTGTGCTGGAAATTTTTTGATGGCGTGATTTCTCCAAAGATCACATTCTTGTTGTACCAACTTCGGTAATTGGAAAGATCGTGGTGCTAAAAATTGGAGCGCGCAGGATATTTTATTTTGTGCAATGATGGATTGTAGGTTAACCATTGATTTTCGTGAATCTTAGAGGATTTCCTTCCCCGAAAGAGTTGGGCAAGGAAAATTCCGAGATGGAAATTTTATCCTCGGTGACAATAAAATAGTGTTTTTATAATTGAATACTAGAAGTTTTATATTTCCGCGAGTAATTAGAAGAATTGCGTTGCTGGTATCATTGAAACGGAAATTTTATCCTGGACGATGATGGATCGTAAATATTGACGACGCGCCATCGATCGTTCAAGATTTCCCAATACGATTTCTACAATTTCTGTGTGACCTCCTGCCTATTCGCGAGGAGTAATTAAAAAACACAGTGGTGCTTGTTTTGTTGAAGAGTGCAGTGTCTAGTGGAGGCGCTGTTCTCACGAAAAATAATTGTATCACATGTTGCTTTACGCGTTCTCAGTGGTCCGACCTCTTAAACTCCATCCTGTCGCAGAATGAGGTAGAATCTTGAATGCTCATTTAAATTCGAGAATGCTTTTTATCATGGGAGTCGAGTGGTAGCGATTTTCAGTTGATGTTCAAGTGTTCACAAATTGCTTCGATGGCGTGCATTGTGGACAAAATTTGCGTTACGGGGTCAAGGATTGTCGAATGGTTAAAACACAGTGATTGAGGAAGTAATAACAATTCATGGTTCTAATTTCTGGGTGATTAGATTTTATGCATTTTCTTGTTCGCATAATGTTGGTCTTATCTAGCGGATCTACCTTGAACTGTTAGAACTGTAATCCTCCGAGAAATTTTGTACGTGTTTCGTGCAGATTATTTACCTTATTCGGCGAAATTTTAAATCTCTGTTTGCAAGATCATTTCTCCAAGATGTTTTTCCATTCTATACCTCCAATATTGTATTCAATAAAAACATCCAATATAATTGAATAAAACGCATCATGCTATGGGCCAACAAATATCACGTGCCAAGATAAAGCATTAAACAGTCTTTAAAGTAGGATGAACCTACCAGAATAAACAATAAATTTCGCACGACACGTGACAGTGAGCTAACAGAAACTCGAAGGGTGGCATATTGCGTAGCAAAAAGCTCGATTGAGACAGTTGTCCGAGCAATTGCATCTAATAACTCGTCGACACGCGTGACACTGTTGGCACCAATCTGCTCAATACTCGTCTCACCGAAAACATGTTATTTTTTTCAAATCACAATCGTTTTGACAGCTGTCCAAATCCACATTCAGGCACGTGCAACGATTATACTTGTCACGAAGAAATGACGAAGACATGAAATAATATTCAAAAATACTTTCAGACAAGAATGAAATAGAAAGTACGTATAAAACATCAAAAATGTGTACTTTTGAGATTGAACGTAGACGACCCGCGCGACTGTGTGCGACAGTATAAGAATCAGGCTACACAGCTAAGAGGTTAGCATCGGAATCCAGTATATTCGTGAGTGACAGGACTTTTGTTCACGCCCCAGTCAAGCGATGATTTATCGGTCTGGAGAACGCGTTGGATCGTTGCCCTCGTGCGCGTTCGTCTCGCGTGTTTTTGGTCCCCCATCCCCCCTCCTAACGTCGCGACACTTGCATAACGTTCTTGGAAACCTGTGGCGCCTCGCGGAAACCCAATCAGCTTAATAACTGCAGCCAAGATGGAAGAACCGGCCCGTCAACCGTTATAGCCGATAAATTGACTGTCGTACGCAATGTTTACAGGTTTAGCGTCCAACGAACAATATTTCGTCTTTTCTATCAGGTGCAAGTAACATTTATTTCGATTTTTGTTTGTGTAGATTAAGGAGGTATTATATCAATTTTTCATATCCATAAGATGAAGAAAATTATATACAATGGAATTATTCTAGGTCGGAAGAAATGGGAACAAAGGGTTAAAAATATTTTTCTCAGACTAGATTGCGAACAAAAATCATAAACACTAAGAGGAAATAACAGTATGATTAGAACTTCAGAAATTGAATGCACGAGCCTGATATCGTCCTGTAACATTCTAAATTAAAATAAAATATCTTTTATTGAAAATAGCCGTATATTTGCGCGAATAATCTGCTTAATCCTCGCATGCTAAAGCCTCTTAGGGATGGCGGTCCACAGGCTTGTTCAGACCCGAACATAAGTATCGTTGTTAAGTTTTGTTTTTGCAGGCTGGCTCGCGAGATGAAAATTTTTGCGTCGTTCCCGTTGTAAATTCGAGGTTTAAATGCGGTTTTTACCTTCACCGTAGCATCCCGTATCGTTTGTTACCCGCGAATGTTTATTAGGTGACCTATGCTCTGAAGCTGCGACCTATAAAATGCAAACTGTTTTTCGCGTTGGCGCGTGCATAAAAGCGGGACTGTCTCTCGCGACTTTCGGTGATCCGAATTTAGGGGAACCGTCAGCTATGTAATTGTATTCACTGAAAATTTCTATACTCCCCCTCCTCACTGTAGTCCACGGAAATAAAAGATCGAGAAGTTTAATTGGACAATTCGTTCTCGAATTTCGCTGAGTGCAGGCCTTAATCCTACGGTCCTCAGTCGAGCTATTATAGTATTTAATCTTCGTGCTCTTTTGTGACTCGTTTCAATGGGATATTTAATTTTTTGGCGATTATTTTTCGCGAATGGTTCGCAGAATTTTGTACCGGCGCTTTTCATGGATTCTAATTAGCAACGAAGATGCTGTGGTGAATGGTTTTATATTTGCGAAGATTTCGGAGAGAATTAATACACAGTTTCACGTAGTAAAATATCACATGACAACTACTTTCCCTGTCTTTATAAAATGAGTCATTTAACAGTCAGTAATTTTTTCGCCACTGTATGTTCTTCCATTTAGTTTCCTTGACTTCATATCTGTGACTAGTAAGTAATTTTATGTGCGAAAGTTCTATTTCTTCGCGGAAAAATACTGAATGAATTAATTTACTGAGTGGAAAATTCGAGGCAACAACATCGCAGCTTTTATTAACGTGGATTGTGTTACCATGAATATTGAACAGCTCAAACCCGTGAACGGGTTAAAAGTTGATCAAAATCGTTCACTGCCAATAGAAACTTCAGTTCCGAAGTAATGCTGCGCTGCTTGCGAAATGGAGTATCGAATAAGAGACATCAGATTAATATTAAGTTTCCACGAAGCAATGAGACGGTTGACTGACATTGACGAGGCAAATTGAACTTAAATTGAATTAAATCATCTTGAATTAGTTATCGATCCGATCGTCAATGGAAACTGATGCTGACGGTCATCCGCGGCATTTTTTCCAACCAACAAAAACTTCTTGGATTCATTTCTATATCCTTTTAATAGCAGATCTAAATTTTAAAAAATACTACATTAGAAATAAAACTCTTGTTTTAAGGAATCATTAAATACATGCGTAAATTTCTCTATCAAAAAAGGAAAATTTATCGAGGATAGTATTGACTCGAGCATAGTGTGAGGATTAAAAAAAGGAAGGAATCATTGCCGCAGTTTTCTCGGTATCAATTTAAATGAAACCGGCGTATATCTAAAAGTCGATTAGTTTCTCGTCCCGCTCGAAAGGATTACGCTTGTGTGCCGGAGTTTACCTAATATTTTGCTCGGGGCGTTGTTTGCTGACAAATGCGCGGCTATAATCGTAATTCTCCGTTGCTGGTACGGCCAATAAAGCGTTAATCTCTCGGTAAAGCGTTGCAATAGCTGTTGCGAGGCGACGGCGACTAATCAATTCGCGAAACGTATCCCTATTTATTGCACGACCGCCGCTCAGACGCATCAATTGTACAACTAAGATGATTGAGAAATATTTACGAGGCCACTGGGATACATTTCACCGAGACGTGTCGATAAATCGCATCGTCATGAATTCCACCGCATCCCGAAAACCGCGCAACCTGTCCCGGCCAACGTGCACCGAGGAGCTATTATACATTGTTGGAAATGTACGAACATCCTTAGACGGACAGTGACGGAAATTGTATTTTTTCCTTTAATAATTTTAGATACTCGAAAATAATGTAACAACATCGAATTCTTCCAATATATTTCCAAAATGTAGAATGGAGAATTACCAGAGCCAACACCACGAAAACAGTCATCTTCCTCCGAACATCAATCTGCACCGGCGCAACTAATAAACATATTACTCGAAACAAGAGTTACACCAGTAATTTCGGTTGCCACGACACAGAGTAATCGCATAGGCCACAGGCTAACGCGGCATAGTTGCGTGAAATTAGAATAGTTCGCGGCAATCGGAGGAAAGCTCACGGCAGTCAAAATTGAATTTAAGCTGACTAAACAGCGCAAGCTCCGGCGTTAACATACACACATTCAAGCTAGCCTGCATCCTAAAAAAAAGGAGTGAAAAGCTGCGGGCGCTCCAGTTTCAAAACCGATCGATATTCGACAGGGTCCTGGCTATAGTCTTTTCGCGAACGCCGTCGTCCTGGGGAACCGAAAAACTCGACGAAACTGTCGCGATTGGAAAAAACGAGAAAGAAAGAAAAGAACTCGTTTTTTCTCGGTGGATCGGTAAGAAGAGCGGTTTCGGGACGGCGCGCGGCGTGCTGGGAAACCGGTATTCGTAGAAGGTCTTTGCTGTCTACGGGTCGGCCCGTGAGGATCGAGGATCGAGAATCGAGGATCGAGGGCTCGATCGTGTCTGGCGTGGCGCGGCGCATCGCGACGTACAAGAAGTTGACTGACTCGCGCGCGTCGACCGCTCCTCTTTTGTCGACGTTCCAGATCACGTTCGACCGGATTTCTGAAGGACTGTGTGCTCTCTCGCTAATGTCTAAGGCTTGGCCGAGCGATATCGATGGCTACGGCTTATCCGTTTTCCAATTCGACCGGTCTTATCCGGCGGCTTATCGCCGGCGAACCTATTCCATCGTCTTAAGGCGGCTATCGGTGCACCCGCAGGTCCCCGATGGCTGACCTTACCACGCTAATAGTGAAATTCGCGGCGCTAAAACGATATCTCTGAGCCACTACCACCGGAATCCACGATATCAGACAGTCGCGTCCCTCTGCCGAAGAATTACTGCCAGCGAAATTGGGGCGGACGTGGCCGTGGGGTATTTGGCCCGAAAAGTCAGAAAAATTCTCTTCAAAATTCTGCGTAAGTCGCACAATTTTTGCTGTCCGACGTAATTAAAGGTCTGAAGAATAAGGCTTCGGTATTGTTTATTTACTTGTACACCCGTGAAATTACTTCACCAAAAGTCACAAGAGATTTTATTTTATTTAATTTATTTATAATTTATTTTTAAGCAACGTAAACAGTTAAATGTTTCTTTATGTCGATCGTAGATTGTTGAAAATATTATTATGATTTCAGCGCACTGGTTCGATCAATTGCTATTTAAGACACTATTTGCAAATTACCACAATAATTTTTTTCGACGTTTCGATCGTACTTTAGATCATTTTCAAGAAAAATAGAAGAATTGTGTCTGCAATTTAACAACCGTTATTATGTTTTGTTTTGCGTTTAAAGAAAAGGAGAAAATTGTTACCTACTTGCTTAGTGCGAAAGAAAATTTTAGCTTTATAGAAACACGTGTTGATGCCAGGTCGGTATACAAGATAATGAGGCAACGTGAAAACATTTGGAACGAACGTAACGTATCATCGATCGACATGCTGGCCAATCGATATTTAGCGGTAAATTCAAAACATATTAGAAAAATTTTTCTAATAAATTCCTTATGTCGCTTCGTAAAATACATTGAACTTTTACTTTGTTTCACATACAATCAGATGTATGTAAATTGGTCAAAATAAACTTGAATGTCAATTAAAAATTTACCAACGTGGTATATGAGCAGTTAAAGGAAGGTTACAAGGACATGTTTATGTTTTGAATTTACTGCTAAATATCGAATGGCCTTCATGTCGATCGATGATACGTTACGTTCGTTCCAAATGTTTTCACGTTGCCTCATTATCTTGTATACCGACCTGGCATCAACACGTGTTTCTATAAAGCTAAAATTTTTTTTTGCACTAAGCAAGTAGGTAACAATTTTCTCCTTTAAATTTTAAATTTACGCAAAACAAAACATAATAACAGTTGTTAAATTACAGACGCAATCCTATTTTTCTTGAAAATGATCTAAAGTAGGATCGAAACGTCGAAAAAAATGATTGTGTTAATTTGCAAATAGTGTCTTAAATAGCAATTGATCGAACCAGTGCGCTGAAATCATAATAATATTGTTATAAACAGTTAATTCTTACTTTAATAATTTTAACAAGCTGAGGAAAATAAATTGGCACTCTTAAATCGTTGTAACCTTTCTACTGTTTTAAATTGTACCCACTCATTTTTGCCACAAATGCATAAAACCCGCAGTTTAATGATAAGAGTCGCTTATCAAGGGAAGGATTCAGTGATTCTCGGGTTGAAGAAAAGTCGTCTGCACATAGTGATTTATTTGCTAGTCGGCAAATGACTCACCGTGGTCCTTGGTCACCTTCGTTTCCCAATCTGCGATCCGTGTCGCCGGTTTCGTGCATTGTCCTCGCGAAATCGCAGGTTTCACAGGTTTCGCGACGCGCCGTAGAAAGTCATCGGTGTTCAAGGATCACCGTCGATTCAACTCTGCTTGCCTCGCTGAAGAAAATAATGATAGTAATGCCCGTCGCGCACGGCTCGCCGCGCTCGCGAACCTTCAATCATAGCAACCGGCATTTTTCGTTGGAAATGGAAACGCTCGAGACCGTGTCATCCTGAAGTCAAAGTCGGAATTGTTCGTCGTCTGTAATAAGCGAGCCCGGTGTCTCTCGGATGAGAATTATGAAAATAATTTTATAAAATTGTGGCGCACTCCCCAAAAACGAGCACGTTGCCCCTGATCCCTAACCACTATTTTGCTAAGAGGATTGCACCAGATTCAACCCCTCGGACTCTTCGAGGATTTAGCTATTCGGTTGCCTCTTATTAATCTAGATTTGAGTCCTTGCTGAAGGATGATCATGCATCTTTGCGATCTTTTATATTATTTGTTCTTGACGGTGTAACTCAATATCATTTAGTATCCATCTGTAATAAATTATTGAATATGTTCCGTTTTTATGCTTTTAATCTAAAAATACAATTGAACTCGTCAAAAATTTCTGGAACAATACAGACATACATTGATTAACACGAATTAACCAATTTCCACTTCAACAGGAATCGAACATTTCTCATGCAAATAACTTAAAAATTTCACAGCGAGCTCAAACCGGGTCTCGGTTCGAATGCAATTTTCATTATGAATTCACATCGAAATATAATTGTATAACAACTGCATAAACAATTATAAAACAACAACAACGTTCGCGTGCGATCGATAAAAGGGTCATCCAACCTGTGCTTCAGAACTTCGGTGTGCATACCATTGCGATTTTCCGTGACTGCAACCGAATTCGCTTATGCAAATACACATTTTTGTTAAGTATGTTTTGATGAACCTTTTACCAACATATCTGTGAGATTCTTTTTATTAAAACAAGGCCAAACATGGCCCAATTCATAGCATATTTGCTTGTTCAACTCGATGAAACACGTAAATATAATCCAAACTTTATCATGCTTGTGCGCATTTTAAACATTGTACCCAGAAATTCATCAAAAACAAAAATGTTTTCTTACTGAATTAGTAATGTCTCAGCAGAGCTGAATCGAGCGGAGCCGAGCAGAAGAGCGGCTATCAAAACGGAGCAGTGAAAGACGCGGGAAGGAAGTCGGAAGAGCAGCAGAAAATCCCGGGATATTTTTCCGGCGTTGATCCTGCGGCGGTGCGAATGAATTTTTGCGAATCTCGCCGACGAAAATGCTGGCCGATGGTAAATCCATCTCTTTCGCGTGGAACTTGGTGGTTTCGACGGGACAAGCGGAAGCCGGCTTAAGCGTACGCGAGCGGAACGCTCGGGAAATACTCGCGAGACGCGCGCGTAGGCTGTTGCGTCCCTCGCGAGCTTCGGGATCAGCTTGATTGTTCGCGGAGAGCGGAGCCAAAACGTGAAAAACCCGCTCCGTTTTTCTGGCTGGCACGCGGCGTTTTAGCATCTGAATTGAGCCGGGTTTGCTCGACGTTAAATGCTCCGAGCTTTTTGTCCACCCCTCTGCTGTACTTTCCGCTTTTGCACATTTTTGCACACTGTGTATTGGAGAGAAGGTGTGTTGAAAGCACTTCGTACAACGTTGACCTTCGCTTTAAAGTTTTAGGCGAAGTCTCCTTTGAAGGTCGTTTTCTAGGCTGGAGATCTATCCCATTTTTCTTTCTGAATACTGTCGAGTGTCTTACAAGAAGTGTACAATACTATGTATTTGGTAAAAGTTTTTGTAAATGTAACAGTTCTAAAGAAATTGAATTCTCCTATTGAGATGGCGCCATTTTTTAAACGTCCTCTGCAAACGTCCTCTGACATTGATGCGTCAGTATTTTTTAAACGTCCTCTAGAATATTATCAAGTAGTTACTCTTTAAAAAAATTTCTGTCGTCCGCGAGTCGACAGTATTTGGCACAGGGCAGTGAAAAGTTCGTTCGTTAAAGAATTGCGTACTCGAATCCGCGAACAGGCCGAGGAAGAACAATGGGCACGAGG
Source organism: Lasioglossum marginatum (assembly GCA_028455795.1). Lineage (NCBI taxonomy): Eukaryota > Metazoa > Arthropoda > Insecta > Hymenoptera > Halictidae > Lasioglossum > Lasioglossum marginatum. The sequence goes on from CM052242.1 coordinate 2,776,018, forward strand.
CGGCGTGTAATTGAACAAAATTGTCTTCCGTTCTGCGTCAGCTCAGAGGGACAAAGAATCGAGAAAGAAAGGATCTATCGTTTGCCGGACGACTGCTCCGGCTAATTGAGCTATCCGGGTCAATTAGCTGTCCATCTCGTCGAGTTCAATATTCTAAATGGCCGTCGCCTGTGATGGCAGCTCCACGTGCTGAATTTGCATGCGGGTTCGATCCATACACGCCGAGACGGGGGCCAAGTGAATGAGATTCTGGCTGCCGCTACACTTGGCAATCTTGTCAGATTCCGAAACCTGCAATCATCCTCCAATAACAACGAATCACGTCATTATTTATTTCGTTCATAAATTCAAAAACCTTTCAAGAGAAACTATTATAACGTAAGTTCATCTTTCTTAATATTTGAAAGAGAAATGTTCATTCTCGAAGAATAAAGATGCACTTTGATTATTTCATACATTTCAAAAATTACTCCAATCTTAATGAGCTCGACGAAGAGATTCTTCAAATTGTAAATAATATACAGATTTCCTGAAACGTTTTTCATTGCATGTTAAGCTCCTTTACAATTAGATTCTTTGTTTCCGTCGAGAGTCCTTGCTTCAATGCAACGTCCGAGACGAAGCATGTAAGAAACTTAAAGAAAATCTCCTGCTATTCATAATGTAGAGTGCACGTCATAAGATGAAGTAACATAAAATGAAGTTTGTCTTAACTCGACTCTCGTTGCTCTGAAGAGGTCTGATGCCAAAGAAAGGTTCTGACCCTCATAAACTTCTTGAAATTCACAAGTACGTTCTGTGCGTGCACAAAAGCTTATCTCATACTAATTTATTCATACTAAATAGATTGCAGATCTTCATGGAAAAGAAACAATATACCGTAGAATCAGTTACGCGGGAAGGGATTAACCCTCATCCGTCCCTCATTTCGCGAACTGAATCTGTCCCTCGGTGTCAAATTGACACAGTGATAAAAAAAATCGATAAAATAACGAGTCAAACAGTTACTTTTCAATGTTTTTTTCATTCAAATTGATGAGTTAACATTTATATCTTAGATTTTTGCGGTTATATGTTTCGCATTCAAAAAATAAAAGTCACCAAGTTTCGGACTTTACTTACAAATAACAGAACAGTATAACTTATTTCGGGAAAACTGTGTCAAATTGACACGAGGGACGGATGAGGGTTAAACATATAGATATGGTAGTTCAGATATTATCGCAGCATGATAGGACAGGTTCCGCACTGTTCGCAATTTATTCACCGCCTTTCCACGAGAAAATTGCGCCGAGAAACGTATTGCCAATCGGTTCGGCACAGTTCGAAGCAAGCACAAGTGGAATCGATTAACCCGCGGGTACAGGAGACGCGACACAACGAGCAAGCGAGTGCAGCAGCGATGCAAGCTGTTGCATCCTGGTGTATTCGCGACCGGCGCAGCTGCTTGCGCACGTGGTACCCGTCAAGTCGACGATCGCGACGTAATCGATCCAGAATTTCTGTCCACCTATGAATCTTTTATCAGAAATTAAATCGCCAGTGCCCGCTTGTTGATTCTTCAATCAGCGCCATTATCGTCGGCCGAGCGACGCGAAACTCGTTGCATTTAATGATCGCCGGCCTGCGGATGTTTATGCAAATTCGCAGTTTCATAGACGAGTTTAAAGAGACCGGAATTAAATGGACGTCCATTCCCTTGGTTAATGAATTCGCTGACGTGAACAAGGAACAATGTTTTATTAAACGTTCCCGGTGATTTTTCGTTTTCCTCATTTCGAAGATTCTTCGAAGCAGGGAAAATGTACCTATTACTGCGGGTGTACGTTTTACTGCGGTATTTTTTCTCAATTAGATTAAAATACGTACAAATAATTCTCGTAGGCGAGGCAAGCTTTCAAGAATCTATCTTGCGATTTTATACACTCCCTTTTCCTGAAACGATTGTCCGATGATCGTTGAGCAGTTTCCAATTTTCTTTGAGGTATCGTAGACTGCATATTTAATTAACCGACCTGCAAAGGGAACTTTGAGAATCCCGGCTTATTAATTTAAAGGTAGTTTGCACATAGGAGAACAGTTTTATTTTTCTTTCGTATCGTGGACTGTAATTACTGGTTCGCGGGTGAACGAGCATCAAACGAGAATTCGACAAATTTATTTCTTTGGCTACATATTATTTAAAAAATTGCTGAAAGTTTGGACAGACATAAGGCGATGTAAAACAGTTACTTTTAGTGTTAAGCAACTTTTGGTGAGCACTTCTGTCTGTTCGGAAGAGCAATTTGGATGTTTCACGAAGATCCGCAGTGCAATAGTCTGAAGGCTCGCCAAGCCCGTTGCAGAAAAGTTTTTCTAAGTCGAAGTAGCACTTATCACGGATCTAGAAGAAGCCGGCCGGAATCTCGATAGAGTAATCTCGATTAGAAGCCGTGTAAACGCCCGATCGAAAAAGTTTCAACGAGTCGGGAAGACGCCAGCTCCTCCGACGCGGCGTGCTGGAAATCGCGCGGATGATTAATTACTTTCCACTTACGTGGACCCGATGAGTAGTGGCTTTCCCGCCGCGCCGGATACTTGATCAAAGAGGCATCGGGACGCTCCGTGAATTATTCAGAGCATCATAATCTTACTTAACGGGGCGCGGCGCGGCGGCTACGAAAACGACCACGCATATTTTTCTCTTCTCTTTCTCCCTAAAAAATTCATTCATCTATTTGTCCCAGAATCCTTTACAAAAGATCGCGTCCTACAGAACTGTCTAAAAAGCGCTGCAGATTGTTCGAATTCTTAAGATTGGAACTACCGAAGCCGCCAAAATTACGGATTTCAGATTGTTTATTTTGCAATTGAGATTTATGACGAAAATGAGTAGCTACAATTTAAACACTCCGTCTTCGAAACCGGACGCGAATAGTTCATCGAGATCGAGTAACATTCAGCGAAACTCAGATAACGTGTCTGTCTATTATTCGCCGTATCTACTTACAGTAATCACGGACGCTATCGCAAGTTCTCAAATTTATTTTCCTCGAACACAACCTCCGTACGATTTATTAAATGAGCCTTATATATTTTTTAAGTTCATAGAAACAATTCTACAGCATCGAAATAACTGATTTGATAAAACATTTTAAAAAGTATTTGAATATTAAAGGATCTTACTGTGTACTATCGAGAGTACAATACAGCTTGATCAACGGATAGAACATTGTTGCGAACACGATGAAGCGTCCCTGAAAACAGGGTAGCGTGCAGCTCTCACGACTGAATTGAACAAGCAAAAAAGGGAAAGAAGACCTAGACGCGCGTTAACGCGGACGAAGATTAATTAATCCGTGTGCGTGAACAGGAAAGGGAGTTTCCGCGGCGTTCCGGAGTCATTAGCCTTAATTAAACTTAATAATCGAAGGGTTCGCGGACAGGAACAGTCTGTAGTCGTCGCGTGCTCGAGACGAAAGACAAAGGGAGAGAGGAAACAAGAGAGGGAGCGGAGAGAAAGAGGTGGGTTCAAGTGCATCGGCGAAAGCAGCTGTGTAAACGTGATCGTCGATGTTATGCAGAGTTACGAAGTCGAGTATCGACTCGGTTACCGATCACCTGAGAGACTGCCACTTCCGTCGCGGACAAGTTCGAGGTAGTTGCGAAACTCCGTGCCACCGATCCGCGAGTCTGCGTATTTTGCACGTGTGTACGTGTGTGGATATATGTGTACACGAAAGGGAGAGAGAGAGAAGGAGAGTTAAGAAGGGAGGGTCTCTCGTCCTGAATTCTCGTTTCGCGCGTCATTTTATAGAACTGCTTTCCAACGACGCTAAACAGAGGACTTTGTCGAGAACCGACCAGGCCGAGGCGACTTGGACCAGCATGAAGCTTTCCCGAGTAAATTATAACGTTCCACGGTGCTAATGGATCGTTCAAGCCGTCCAGTATCGGCGGAGTTCGTTTAGGTTTACTTTCAACCGATCGCCGATCACGATTTTTGTACCGCTATTTCCGTAACTACGCCAGTAATTGCACTTGAGAGGTGTGGTATCAAAACTTGCAAAACGATCCAGATATTTTCTGTTCAATTCCTGTTCCACTCTGTCTAGTCTGAACACTGGTTCAAACCTTCTGGGAATGCTAATGAAGCTCAAGTAATTGTATTGTAAAAGTCGACCAAACAACATGAGCTTTTTTGTTTAGGAGCTGGATAACTGCTTTACGGAATTTTTAAAAGAATTGCAATTCGTCGAAATCGTTAAGAAAATGTGAAAGGTCGGTTTTTACGACCTGCTTATCTTAACCAGCATAATGCAAATTTAAGAACCCCGTTTTGTAGATTTGTATCTTTTATGCACACGCTGAAGATTTTATCGAAAATCGCAGCGTTTCTCCGGCCTATAAAAGCGACAAAGAACAAATTAATTCTAAAAGAATGAGTGCACCTTCGAACACACACCGTCCACATACAAACATTACATTGCAATACAAACATTTCCAAGCCGTTTCAATTATGAATTTCGACTGCGGGTACCCGAAAATTTCCGGGTACCCGCCCACCTCTACGTAAATCACGCCGGCAATACTTCTTCCGGCTGGGAACGCTCATTTCGCGTTTCTCGTGTAGAAACCATCTCCGGTTCGAGACACGCGAAAAACAGTAATATCGGGCAGATTTCGGCTCGAGCACAGTTTTGCTCCTTTATAAAACCTATACATCGTCCGAGGAGCTTCGTGTATCAACACGTGGGTACTTATCGGCCTCGAGTTGCTATCGGTGGTCTTGGCATGCCGAAATGAAGACACAGATATACGACATTCTCATAACATCGGGCAAATGTAATTCCAGGTATTGCATTCAACTTTTTTTTTTTTTTTTTTTTTTTTTAGTAGAAAATCTCATATGAGATTTATTTCAACATGATAGAGACAGTACAATGCAAATATTACAAAAAGAGGAGAGAAATTTTTACAGAATAGGAGACTTAAAGTACATAAACATTATAACGAAGACATGAATATTGGACACATTATAGACTAATCGCTTATATACTAAGGCCGCAGCTTTTAAAGAATGACAACATGTATTGACAAGCCCTGATATTTGGTTTAGCTATTAACAATGAAACATTCATTGGTAGCTGAAATTTGATTATACGGAGCTTTTTAATTAATTCTAATCTTTCCTCGTTGTACAAGTTACATTGCCATAAAACGTGGTTCAGAGACTCATCACCCTCCCCACAACTGCACTTCGGATCATCAATGAAACCAATGCGAGCCAAAGAAGCAGCCAGGTGATAGTGATCAGCCCTACACCTGTTGATAGTGACAATAGCCGATCGGGATAAGTTTAACTGCGAAAACCAAGGAAGTCGATTCTCATTGAAAAATTGCTGAAAATAGGTTATGCCCTTAAAAAGTCCATCGGATTTTATAGAGGAGAGGGTGTTATCAAACATATTTTTACGAAATGACTCAAAGCGATCGGTGAAAGGAATGCAGGAAATACTAGGAGCGCTAAAGAATGAAGCCTCTTTTGCTAAAAAGTCGGCTCTTTCATTGCCATCAATCCCGGTATGAGACGGAATCCAGAAGAACTTTATAGAACTGTGCACATTGTCATGGATGAAAGTATTGTATTTTTTTTTAATATTGAAGATATAAAAGTTAGTTTTGACGTCCACTATTGTAGAATCTAAGCTTGAAAGAACACTTAACGCATCAGAAAATATGATGAAGCTATAATTCTTATTGGCTACCGCCAGGTCAAGAGCTTCGCTAATAGCCGCACATTCAGCTGTGAATACAGAAGCCTGTTTATTAAGACTTTTTTGTGAGATCCAGCCCAAATGCTGGCAGTGAGCTGCAAAACCAACGCAATTGCTTTCCCGACTCTTACTACCATCTGTAAAGATAGAGATTGCAGAGTTATCACTAATTAGTTCGCTGACCATACTATTGATGTCAACCACATTAGCCAAATCTTTAAGGGACCTCCCGAAAGAGAAGTTAACTGGAATTGAGGTGGTAACCGTTTCATAATCATAACTGTATATATTGAATTTATTGAATGATTCAATTTTGCATGAATCTGTCATCAAGTTTATTATACAACGTCTAAGTAAAAAGTTCGATCTGTTTCCTTTATTTTTAGTAGCATTATAATAGCTTTTGATAATTTGAAAACTAAAAGAGCTGTTGTTGGATAAGGTTTTAGCAAGAAAACGATAACATAAATTAGTAAAGCGATCCTTTAGCAACGGAAGTTTGGATTCTGCTATAAGGATATTGGTGGGAGTGCTTATGCGATACCCACAGGCCAGTCTTATTGCAAAGAACTGGATCCTCTCAAGACGCTCTAGATCTTTGTGTCTCTTAGGAGAATAAACAAAACAGCCATATTCAATGATTGAGCGAACAAAACTCTTAAATAACACCATAAGAGTAGTAGGATCAGAGCCCCACCACGTACCTCTTAGGAATTTGACAATATTGAGAGCCTTGGTGCACCTTTTTCTAATATGATCGATATGAGGTATAAAGGACATCTTATAATCAAATATGATTCCAAGAAAGCGAACAGAATCACTAGAATTAATAATTGAATCTTGAATTTTTATTTTAATATGCCCTGGAGTTATTTGCTTGTTGTTGAAATGAATTAATACAGTTTTATTGGGAGATAAATCTAAACCGAGGTCAAAAAGGTTCCGATTTAAGATATGTATGGCTTTTTCAATAGCGCGAGCTCCCTTAGCGCTGGAAGCTGACTTAGTATAAACAGCGAGGTCGTCAGCAAATTGTGAGACAGAAACATGTCTCTGGATATCAATTGCAATATTGGAGACGTACAATATGTATAGCAAAGGGCTTAAAACTCCACCCTGAGGAACACCCTTAAATGAGAGCCTAGGAGTATCAACAGTATCTGAAGTGAAAATAAATCTTTCGTGTGTCAAAAATTTAACAAAGCTTAATATTCTAGCTGAACACCCAACACAAGCCAGCCTATGCAGAAGAATATCTGTATTTACATTATCAAACGCGCCCTTAACATCAAGAAACGCTGCAATGACATCTTTTTTTTCTGAGAATGCCTCATCCACCTTCAAGGCTAGATTCGCTAAGTTATCAATACACGACTTGCCTTTACGAAATCCATGTTGGCTTTTAGGAAGTAGATCCTTACTTTCCACCCACCACTGCAAGCGATTCTTGATTAGGGTTTCGAACAGCTTACATAAACATGACGTGAGGGAAATAGGACGAAGACCCACTCCATCGGCTTTAGGAATAAAAATAACAAAAGAGTTTTTCCAGCTACTAGGATAATCATTGTCTGAGAACATTAGGTTGAAAATATTTAATAACTCGGAGATTAATGTGACTGGAAGTTTCTTAAGAGTATCAAAGTCAATCCCATCCATGCCAGGTGCAGAAGTGGACCTTTTTGAGGCGAGTGCTATGTTCAATTCAGAAATAGAAAAACTAGAGTCAAAAAAAATATTAGGTTGAGAGTTAGGAAGCATTAAAGGGTCTGTCTGAACCCAAGGAGGACATAATTTATCAAGAGCAAGATGAACCTTATTACAATCACGTAAGTTAGTAGTCGTATGGTGTGGACGTACTTTAACCCATGAATTCTTGAATACTCTACATTTGTTCCAGACAAAACTGGGATCTGTCTGGAAATTGATGCTTTCAGCAAATTTTCTAAAACAATCCTTTTTCTTGGATTTGAACATTTTTATGGCCTCAGCGCACCGTTTTTTGTACTCTATCAGATCTCCCAGGTTTAGAGTATGATCCCACTTTTTATAAGCCGCACGTCTTAATCTTTTAATTCTATCGCAGTCTTTGTCCCACCAGGGAACTGGATTTCTTTTTTTCCGAAGCGGAACCTGAGATTTAATCGGTGTGCTATAACATAATGCACTTGTAAGCGTGTGAACAAACATGTCATACTTAGAGCTAGGAGAAGAATTTAAGTATTCCTCTGAGCTAAAACTTTGATATGAGTCCTCCAAAAAGGCATCAAATTTACTCCAGTCTGTTCGAACTGATTTTAGTTTGAAAGAAAGTTTATCATAATGATTTATTGAAACTGAAATATCAATAGATATAGGATAGTGATCCGAACCCCAGGTCTCATCACCCACAGCTACATTCAATCTGTCAGAGATATCGTAGGAAGATAGAACAAGGTCTAAGTTGGATTTAAGACCAGTATGAGAGTCCAAGTGCGTAAATGAATTTTCATTGTGTAAAAAGAGGTTGTTGGATTCTATAGCACTCGCTAGTCTAGAACCATTAGGGTCCGTGTGCCGACCGTTCCAAATTTTATTGTGGGCATTAAAATCCCCGAGCAAAATGCTATTGCTTGAATTAACATTATGAACAAGAGCATTCCATTGATCTAGAGTGAGTGTGAGACCCGGAGGTTTATAACAGACCACTATGTCCAGAGGAGTACTTAGATTTATGATACGGATACCACAAATCTCAATTAATTGATTTGGGGCTGAAACATGATCAAGCTCAGAAAAAATTAAATGCTTTCTAATTGCAATTAAAATACCTCCACCTGTACACTGAGCCCTGTCCTTTCTGTACACAAGGAAACCAGGAAAATTAATCTTGATAGCAGGAGTAAGCCAGGATTCGACACAAATAAAAATATCAATCTTCTGGAGGGTGGCTTGAATATCTTGTAGTCTTCTTCGTATGCTTCTTGAATTCCAGTACATTATATTAATCGAGCCGTTGTGTGGAGAGTAAGTTGAGGCCATGGGAAAAAATTTGAGACGAAATATGAAATAAAAGTAGATTGATTAGATGTCTTGGGCTTCTAAGGAGCAAGAATCCGAACTAGCACTGTCATCTGTATCAGAAGTATGAAGCTTTTTAATAATTCTTCCAATGCGATTCTTTAGGTTTCGCTCTGTGATCAGGCCCTTCACTTCAATGAGCATAGTGATGAGGGCCGGAATATCGTTAGTGAACTTTAGAGCCGTTTCTAGGATCTTCGAGTTGTCGAAGGTGAGGAATAGAAATTCGGTAATCATATTCCAATTAAGAGGGTACTTGTGCGAATTGGTTGCGATCAACTCTTTGGCAGGTGTAAGCTGAGTAAGAATAACATCTTCATTGGTACCTGGTGTTGGCAAAATTTTCATTTTTTTAGCTGATTTTTTCTTGATGATAACGGAATCAGAGACCTGTTTATGAGCCTTAATAGGCTCTGTAGCAAGGCCACTGTTAGAGGTAGAGCTTGACAACGGTCTTTTAAAAGGCTCTGTTGGTAATTCAGGCTTATCTTCTATAGAAGAGACGTCAGGTGTGAGTGACTCTTGCGAATTTATACTTTGAGTAGAGTTGGGCTTGTTGATGTTTACATTATCGTGGCCCGAACCGAGTTGGGAACTCGGACTAGACAACGGCACAGGCGAATGCTCAATAGTAAAGTCTGAGGTTAGGACCGGCTTATCAACACTTTTGCAAAATCTAGCAAGGTGTCCTTCCTCTTTACAAATGAAACACGAAAGTTTCTCGCCAGATAGATAAATCCAATAGTTGGTGTCGTCATAATTGATTTCCAAGAAGGGTGGCAACTTGCTGACATCGTCCGGGTGTATATAAATCTGTCTACGGAAGCTGAGGATATGCGCAAATCCAGGACTATTTAATCCGGCCCTGATGAAAGTTATTTGCGAACAAGGTCGAATATTCCTCTTCAAGAGTTCGTCACATATAACACTATGAGGAATGATTGGGCAGACATTCGATATAATAATCCTTTTGGCCTTTGATATTAAAGGACGAACTTCTAGCGAATGGTGACCAATATGAATTTTGGCGTGAGAATCAGTAAGTTTGTCTGCAGATTCTTTTGAGTTTAGATAGAAGCAAACACGCCCGTGTGAAATTCTCGAAACAAACCTTATATTCAATGAGTTTGTAACTTTACTTAAGGCCACCATATATTCTTGGATGGAAATACCCTCAACTGCATCAAAAACAATAGCCTGCTCCTTAGTAGGGAACTGAATATGTGTAGCAATTTGCGCGTAGGACGCTTTAACCGGAGGATTGGACATCGTTAGGTTTGTTAATCTTGATGTATTTGAACTTTGAGCCATTATAATACAAGTGCCTCTGACGGCAGAGACACAAGTACAAAAACAGTGAAGAAGAAAGAACACTTAGATAGAAAAGATTTCGATGAGACTCTTGACTAACCAAGTAAATTGCGTATGTAAATAACACCACTCGAACAAGCCGCTAGCCGTCGCCATACGCGCGAGCACGAAAACGTAAATACGTCCGACCTCGGTGATGGCTAACGCCAAACTCCTTGCATTCAACTTCTTTGTCCTCACCCAGTTTCGATCCCTAGCACTTTTCATTTCTGAACACACGTAAATCTTTTAGAAGTCTGTTCCCATTACGAACAAAGTGTCAAACTAGATACAGTAAACGCCCCTTTACTGTCCGGGTTCGTGAGCACGATCACTATTCAGTGCCTACCCACTCCACTGCTCTTCCGTCCTTCTCTATGTTCGGCTCTCTATTGAAGTCTCGCTCGGCGCGGTCGGCGCGGTAGTCGCAGTCGGAAATCAAAAATAATGTCCGGATACGATCACTGTCCGTGCAAAATACGGCTTTTGGACAGTAAAGGGGCATTTACTGTAGTTCAACATCAAACATCGCGCCTGCCAGAAACTATTATAGTTCGACGATGTTAGCGTATCGAAGAGCACTTGGCTACTTTGGGCTACGGACCACTCCATAAACACCTCGATCGTCAACTTTGTCATAACAAAGAGGCATACAGGGGGGGATAAAAGAGGGAGCGAGACAGAGGGAGGCAAAGCGTCGCGTCGCGCAAATCGAGTTACCGTGAACAAGACCGGCGACATCTAGTGTCTTCAGGACACGAAGAAACGCAATTTCCCGGAAATTCAACGGTGCACGGTCGGCATGAGATAAACAAGAGCTTTGAGGGGATCCCGGAAAAATTCTTTCTCCGTGGAGTCCAACGGAAAATAGAACCTTTCCCTTGCTCCGAACGCTGAACTTTCTTTCCTCTCCCCCAGAGCATCATTTTCGAGAATTATTCTCGACATTCATGAACTCGCCGGTTTGAGATGCATTATTTGGTGCATTCGCTGCGTGCATTGACTGCGAGTGCAAATAGTGCGTGCAATATTACGGTGCGATGTAGTTGATTAGTTGAGAATGTTCTCCTGTAAGTACATAATTTTTTTTGTATTTTTGCGTTGCAATTATGTTGTTCGTGACTGACTAAAGAGATGCAACGAGAAACGTCGGAACCACAGGAGGTTGTTGACGTATTATTCTCCTTTTTGCCGCGTTGTTCGCACAGCCTAACATCGACCTCCGTTGTTTCCGCATCGTCTGAGACCCGATGAAAAATGCATACGGTGGAAGCTTTTTTCCCAAAGACGGACCAACGCCGATGGCTCCTGTAGTCTTTTATCGTCGGTGTCAAGGTTGCCCGCGACACTCCACGAAAAAAAGGAAGCAAGAGGGTAACACGTTGGCTCACGTTGCGATTGAAATTCACTGAATAATTGATGCGGTTGTTTCGTGCACGATATGCAGTCTCAAGGGTACCGCGGGCTCAGAAATTATTCGACGATCTTGCTTCCCGCGCTTTTTTCGTCGATAAGGAACGATTAAAGTGACTTTCGGTGGTCGGGACTGGACAGGTGACACTTATACGGTGTACACACTGTTTGGATTAGCCTGTGGGTCTAGTGGCATGTTGTGGCTGACAGGAAGTGACAATCTGTGGAGCGGAGCGTGTGGATATTAAAGAACTTAATACAAATTTTTTAAATAAAATGGTATTTTGGTAACTTGTTGGGTAGATTAATTATTTAGAATGGATAGTGGATCATTCATAATTTTAATGGTTGTTTTTCAAAAAATTACATTACTAAATTAAAGAAAAATATAGAATAACAATTTTTATCAGCGTTCCGATATCATAAATTGGTGGACAGGCGCATTTTCAAGAAACAGAAGGTCCGAAGTAATTTCGGTCGGCCAACTCGTGCAAATACTCGTCGCGTCGGTCGGGTCGAGTAATGGAAAAAGTAATGGAATTAGTTCGGAATACGTAGGAGACACGAGGCGATAGGCAGGTGCATTTCGTCTGGGACGATATGGGAGAGGCGGATGGAGAAATTGTTTGCGGTCGCCCGGATAGCGGGACACAGGGAAATCTAATATGCCGCCGTTACTTTCTATCGATTATGCTGCTGCTTCATCGCGCTCGCCCACCGTAATAACATAATTTGCGGTCCCCAGGAAGTGCATCGCGGCACTTGACGTATACACGGTCTCTCGCTCTAGATGCACTTCGACGGTGCAGCCGGCAGATGCGTCGCGGTCTACGGCAACCTGAGGGACATCCATACCATGGACCATGGAGCTTTCTATAGGGGAACGTTCACGGGAATTTTGGCCGAGCGATCAGATGCAATTTTAATCAATTGCATGTTTAAACGGCACTTCGGAACGCAATACAACGCGTACCGGGAATAATGAAATTGGTCTTAAACTGAAGCTGAAATATTAGAGAATAATAGAAAAATGAGAGGAAAGAATAGCCAATAAGGTTGCCAAAAGATTTAGCTTTGAAAATAATTATTGGAGTTCGGCCATTAAAACTCGAAGCATTGAAATATATTCACACATTTTCAAATGTTTCAATGATCTAGTTGCAGAAAGGAGATAAATTCGCTTCTCATTTTACATTTCTGAATTGAAATTTTAATTTTCCTCGTTATTGCGTGTTCTGTTTCGCACGGAGTCTAAATATAATGTCCGACGCCATTCTCTGGCTATCGGGCATACTCCTGTCTCGGAGTTACAAAATGTAGGACATTTCTCAGCTAAAATTGTTTCCCTTACGACGAGGGTGATAAAGTGGAATTTACGACTACTCGTCAAGAACATCCTATCTGAAATTTCAAATAAAGAAGTCCTGCATCCTGCGTTTCCTCGACAGAAGGACAACCAGTTATGAATGACGGTGGCGATAACTTCTAACATAATTATCCATTTACTGCCAAAAATAACGAAGTAGTTATAGTTATAGCTGCTGAAGCGTCATTTCTCAATCTGACGCAGATTTTTCAATACAAATTTTCAATAAAAATTTTCGAGGATATTCTAGACGTCATGCAGGTTGTAACCAAACAGAAAAAGATCTGCTTGTACAGCATTTCGAAGCAGAAATTCCATTTGAATCCCAGCGTGGAATTCCTAGAAGCCGTGGTCCGAGCGGTTTCTCGAGCGCACAGATAAGCTCACAACAAATTGCGACTATATTTCCGGACGGTGCGGTTGTTGCGTCGTCGAGGATGCAGCAGGCGCAACAACGAGGCATTCATCTCTTAGAACGCGAATGCGTTCGCGGACTCATGCGCAGAGCGCCTGAGTTGCTTCTTATCAGCGTCATGCACACACGCGTCTACACGTGCCCGCTCGACGATAAGCGCGACGAAATGTCACCGTGTCCCCGAGCACCACGGGAACGCGTCTAATCACCGGGAAACAACGAACAGCATCGTCCCTGTCCCCGGCATCTGCGTGCTTCTGACACCCAAGACGTTCGTCGTCGACGAGAATTTAACGTTGGTCCCCAGAGGTCTTCGAGTTGAAGATGACGAACACGTGTTTGGCTGGCCCGCAGCAGTAACTATTATAAACCATTTCAGCTGCGATTCGATTAGAATATACCTTGCTCGAAATCAGTCTTATGAAAAACGAATCTATTGTACATTAATGAACAATATATTAATGCTATCGGCGCACTGGTTCGATCAGTTGTTATTTAAAAGCAATTTTGCAAATTACCACATTAACTTCAACGTTTCGATCTTAATTTAGATAATTTTCAAGAAATAATTGCATCTGTAAATTATTATATATGCATTCTCATTCGCAAATATACATTCTCATTGAATTATACAAATTGATTCAGGGCAAAATATCTATTGTGACGTGTTTTAATCTCATTGCGAAAAAATACCACAGTAAAACGTACACAGCGAGGAGGAAACGCGTCGAACCGAAGCTGCAGGCTTGAACGGAACAAATAGCGGCCAGCAACGTGTTATTTTCGATTCGCGGGTTTCGCAAAAGCGGCGAAACGGCGATCCCGCGGGTTCCGTTCGGTGAAATTGCAAAGGTCGAGTCGAGGAGTCGTAGCCGGGAGAAATATCGCGGTCGAGGGATCGCGAATGGAAGGAAATCGGCCGCAAATGGCAGCTTTTTCCCGGTGTTTTATAAACCGGCGGATCCAATTTGTCCGTTCGCGTTGAATGCCAGACGATTTTCCTGGCGGGCAGGTAAGATCGAGTGGCCTTGTAGACCAGACCAATTCGCAGAGGGAATCGACGGTGCATCGATCGAGGGAGAGGATCGATTCCTCGACGCCATGCCTCCGAGGCGATTCGCTTTAACGCCTCTTTCCCTCTCGCTTTCTCTCGATCTTCCTCGAATCGTCCAACAGGAACGTGAATTATCGAGCCGCCTAAGTATTACGATTCCCAATTGGCGAGTAAATTCTACGACGTGACCGCTCCGCTGGCTGAAGGACGTCGTCAGCGAGACGCTTTTCATTTTCATTAAGTGGATATAGATGGTATATAGAGTGTTCAATGGCGAATAATTTATTAATCCGTTCCTCTTTCCTAAGGAATTTAGTGATTACTTTTACACGATCGACGTACGTTCTTCTTTCGAGAAGAAATCTCCTTCAATTTTCATACATCTGCTTGCTCTTAGTAATGCATAGACTGTGGATCTTTATGCAAAATAAAAATTTCCACGTCCGTTGTATGGAACAGAATTTACATGATAAAGTATTTCTGCTTTTAATAATTTGAACAGTTCAGAAATAATAATGCAACGATATTCCGAACTTATATAATTTCGCCATAAAGGCATGAAAATCTGCAGACTAGTAATGAATAAATTACTGTAAGACAAAAATGAAGGATAACAATTTTATTGTGACATGAAGAAGCAGGCTATTATATCACAATTGTCATTCTTAATTTTCGTGTTGGATCCTTTAAAATATTTGGCACAGATAGTGGAGCGCCTGAAGGAGATGGAAACGCGCAAACTGCGTTTGCCGCATAAATTCTTCTTTGTCTTGGGCCACGAAGGTGCGCGGAGGGTTTCATGAATACGGAACGATAGAATTGTAGCGTTTTGCTGCACGCCGGAGACAATCTCTACGCCGCGTGCAGCAATGCGGCAATTCCTTATGAAAATATCAAGAGATAGGATGGAAACGAGTCACGAAGTGTCAAAGAGATTACAGAATGGAGAGATTGGTTTTCTTTTAGATTTCGAGATGAAGCTGGAGAGACGATAGCGTTTGTCCGAAAAGATTGCATTATCGTAGCAGTTTATCATCGTCGTTCTTTAAAGTGAAATCTCAATGGACTCTATGCAAGAAGAGGGACAAAATATATTTGTAATAGGCTCTGAATCTTCCCAAATGAAATAAAAAAAAAGAATCAATTCACAAGAGCAAGTACAAAATATTAGGAGTTAAGCCAGATGATTTGCGGCTGAGCAAAAATTTCAATCGCCTGCGACAGCGTCGATTTCATGCACACTGGGAATCGGTGAATCGTCAATGGAGACGCGGCGTGGGTGGCGCGAGAGCAACAATCATGGCACAGATTCAGGACAGTTCGACGTTGGTGCGACGCAGGTGCGAGTCTAGGTATCGCGTTCTGGGAGCCAGCTGCGTTTTCTCTCTTTGCCCCTTTCCGGGGCGCATCCATTCATCGGTCGGCGGGCAAGACGCTCCATTCACCTACACGAAATGAATGAGTGTGGCGTGCGCGCGTGGCTGCTTTCCTCTCGATGCGACGTCTTTGCATACGCCGACACGCGTATCCCGTGATTCAGCCGGACTGGCGCGTTTTCCTTCGGCATACCTTCACTTTTCAGGCTTCTGGCCTTTGAAGTCGTTCGTCGTTCACGTAGAAGTTCGTCTCCGTGTCTCCTGCGCCATTGAAGCCTGGTGAATATGGACGGCGATACGGGAGACTTGCTTCCTCCCAGACTTCACAGGATAAGATAGACGAAAATAGGCAGAAAATACCTAGAATGCCGCTGTCTGATTGATGTCAGATGTCTCATTGACGCGGGTTCGAATGGAGCACCGTTGCTCAAGCTGGTTTGAAATCTTGATGCATAGTTCTCACAAGGTTAGATGGTTCACAAGGTTTTTTCTGTTTGCCTGTGGCATGTGTCACGAGTGGTGCGGCTACATGCTGCCTCTGAATGAATCATGTTGTCACCGCAGCTGATCGTTCCGCGTTATCGTTCATTCAGGAATGATGGCTTCGCTGGAATTTATTGCTGATTTATTGCTGGTCGATCATGACGATTGAAATTCTTGTGGAGTGGGGATTTATGTGGGTGGTTGAACTCTCGTGACCTTTGGAGTCCGTGAACCTTTGCTTTCTTGAGATTCTTAGTTTCTGACGTTTCGCATTTTTAATGGTTCTTGATATTGTGGATTGTAGAACCATTGGAATCTGCAGTATTGCGGTCCTTTAATGTCGTAGAATCTTCAGAATTCTGAATTGTGTTTGCAATTTGTCAGATGCGTTTTATTTCTATTTTGCATTTCTCAAATTCTTGTAACAAGCGTGGAAATAATTGAACTCCATTATTTTAAATGTTCTCTCGAAAGTCCAAATGAAATAAAATCGTTTCGTAGCCGAAAATGGCCATGTTCAGCACCGGTTCAGCGAGCAGCGAGCGCAAATCGCAGCGTCGGTGCCCCGTGGCTCGACACACGAAAGAAACTCGGCTCCGCGAATTTGTTTAAACAGTATCTGGAGGCTGTGCCCGAGGTCCCAGCGCGTTTCCCGCGTAATAAAACTTTCGTCCCGTACTCCGCAGAGCAAACCGGAAGTTTGCCGCAGAGGTACGCCCGTCCGACGACGACGTTCGCGAGAAACTTTAAAGTCCTGCTGCGTTCAGCGGTTGCATCCACAGAGATGCATCTGTCTCTCTTTCTCGTTCCCCGCATCTCTCCCACTCTATTTTTCTCTCTCTACCAGTCCGTGTAATCTCGCAAATGGACGGGTTGCAACGAATTTTGCTGGGGAATGTTTAAAGCTGCCGGTGCAACAGAGAAAATCGATGCGATTGCCGCATTCCTGCGATTTGCATCGGGGCCGCGGAAGACACCTTCGTTTCAATGGACGATGAATCATCGCGGCAACGTGCATCCGAGACGATTATATTCATGAGTCGACAGCGCAACCGGGCAATCATGTTGTATCGGCCGCCACGGGAATTACAAATTTCGCGGGACGGCAACGCCGGGATCGATTAACAGACGTATCGTACGCCCGGATTTTATTTGGGTCGCGTGCGACGATCACTCTCGATCAGGCGAACGGAGGAAATAATGATTTTATCGTCGGCTGCCGCCGGCACTGCGGTTCTCCATGTAATTTTTACATTCCCGATCGGATGTTCGCCGTGTTATGAAGTCTCTTTTATTGAAGCCACGTTTTGATGAATTCTCCATGTACAATGCCATTGCTTCGCCCACAAAACTGAAGATTTTCTTCGCGTATCGCATTTCCTTAGCTACGTACAGTGAACCACAGTAATATTCGGGCACTTTTAAAAGGACAATTGAATGGAATGTTATTTCAAAAGAAAATGGAAAGGTGAGCTAAACAGCATATACAGTAACATCTCTGTCTACTCTTTTAAATTGTCCTTACTCATTTTTTCCATAAATGAAAATTTTGGAAATTGGATTGTCTTACACGGAAGACTTCATTGATGTTTCTAATCGCAATCGTGGGCGATAACGAGCCAGTTGCATCGAAGGTTCATCAATGAATCGGATGAATACGCGGCCGGCTAGACGCCGCCATTCATAAATTCCGCGTTATTAGAAGCGCGGGCTCTTTGGAACCGATGAAAAGGACGAGGCGCGGGTTTCAGCTGCTCGGAATTGCGTGCGGATGATTTCATCCGTTTTACGCGAGTTTGCATACGTCCAAGGCCGACAGGAATATCCGCCAAGCCTCCTTAGCGGGTTACGTCTGGCCAACGCGTCGACATTCCCGATATTCGCGCGAGTTTATTGCAATGGAAAGAAACGCGAATCGTTTTCGTCGCTCCGTTCACTATACACATTACTTACTTCCAATCCCTGTGTCGTTTTAACTAGCAACAATTTATCTGACAATTGCCTTTTAACGCATAAAAAAATTAATTGCTAAAAATTAAGCCTAGAGTACTCAGATCACATAACAGTCTCATTTATTTACGGTAAACTGTACCATTGAAAATGTTTATAAGACTGAAATACTTCGGTAAAAATATTACAAGATTTGTGAGAAAAGCGAATTTTATCATGCCTCATCGATAAAAATCATTCTAACGATTACGAAATCGATTTTCCTACAATTTTTATCCTCGACACGATCAGCCTTCTTTACATTCAGCCTTCGAACGTGCACGAAGCAGTCGATTTATTTCGTTTTATATTCAAATTTCTGTGGCGCGTTCGGATTCTTAAAATACTAGAAAACGTGTATGCCGACGAAGATTAATACCTATTTCAATATCACCGTATGGGAATCTTCCAAAGAATATGTTGGTACATAACATAATATGTTGGCTACAGTAAAAATGACCAGTGAAAATTTACATAAACATTCGCAGTCTAATAATAATTCTTATGGTAACCTCGCACGTAACTTTTCATGCCCAAGGTGAGCTAAACATGACATCGTGGAAATTGCTGTTGTGATTGAAATTGCGTTGCTCGATGCGCGAGTTTCTAATGCCAGCCGATAAATCAGTCCGGAAATTCTCCAACAGTTGAAGAATGATCATCGACGTTCGAGGAATTTCGTTCGGCAAACTGTGATGCCGTTGATGCCAGCGGACTATAGTGAGCTGGACAGTTTGAAGAAGTGACCGCTATTCAACATTTTATCGTATATTCGAGACTTGCTACCAAAGAATTTGAACAGTCACTCGAGGATCGTGAATCGAATGCGCTACGTGTGAACAACAAAGAACTTCTGCTAAAAACACAATGACGAGAAATGGGAAACACATTACTGTTGGCGCATCGAGAGACAAGAGTTCTCCGGGAACAATTTAATAAATTCCAACCTGCGGGGGGGGGGGGAATGCTGTAAGTAACGAGAAGCGAGAATTGCGCGATTAAATTATCCTCTTCCCCCCTGTAGCAAACCCGTACAACCGAAACGGTTACCCCGCCACAGTTAATTGCATTTACTCTGTAATGCAGTTCTACAAAAGGAGGGAGGTTCGTCGAGATGGGAGCCAGGGTAGAGGAGAAGGTTCGCGCTTTAAAAAGAAATTCCACGGCGCAGAGATTGCCGTGAATGTATAACAGACCAACCCGTGGAAGCTCATGATGCCACCGGGCTCCTAAGAAGCTTACCACTTACGCTTCTGCTTGTCCTATCGACGCGACGGTTTCTCTCACAAAGAGTCTTTTCACGCGGGACGTTCGACACCCATGTCCATTCGCGCGTTTTCTCGGCAACAAAGATCACTCGCTTCAAGTTAATTGCCTCGTGCAAGCAATTCTTTTGTAATTCGGGGAGACGTGTATTAATTAAAGGACTGTCGTAAAGGCTGGGACACGTTTTCTTATTTAGCTATAGAATTTCATAGGATGAGACTTACGCAAAAAGATTTATACCGTTGGAGAGTCTGGAGAGTGAACTGTCCCTTATTAATTAGAAAAGACCCATGCTATTTTTATTTGTTCAAGCAGTGGATGGAATTATCAATGTTTATAAACGAACCAATTTGTTGAATTTATATTCAACAAAACATGTTACGTGTAACACAAACGACATTCAATCAACGACTGACAAATTTTCCAAACAAAACGCTCACCCATTTACGCTTCACCACACTTATTTCTTTATTTCGTTCAACCAAATTCATACAATTTGGTTGAACGAAATAAAGTTCATACATTTTGCCTCTCGCTGGTTATGTTTCTTTCTCTCATTCTCACCACACATATCCACACATTATTTACATTACCAGATGTGTCTCAAGAATTTTGTTAGAGGGATTAGAGTTACTGACTCGATTGCAAACGATCGAGACAACAATCGTTTGGCACGGAAGCCGATGGATCGTCGTCTCTCTCGAGAACCCAGAGCAATCGATCATCGACCGGCAACGAACTGGGTTAATAATGGTGTACGAGAAGGAGAGAGCAAGCGCGTACTCGGTTGCGTAAAGGCAAACCATTAGCAAATTGAACGCGATATGCAATTACACTGGTCGCTGGTGCGGCCCGGCCGGTCAGCCTGCCAGCATGGCATCAAGTTTTCACGGCTGTTTGCACTCTCTCCGACGACGAACAGTAGAACGAATGGACGTGTTCTAGTGAGTGGAAAAAAATCCTATTAACGATCTGATGCGTGTACACTCCCTGATGCATCTTCTCAGATGTTTAGATTCGAGATTATTGAGAAATTTTATCAATATTTTGAATTCATTTCTCTTATAGGAAAATAAATCGACGAGCGATGTCCACATTTTTCAATAACAACAATGCATTGCATTAACCCTCGTCCGCCCCTCGTGTCAATTTGACACAGTTTTCCCGAAATAAGTTATACTATTCTATTATTTGTAGGTAAAGTCCGAAACTTGGTGACTTTTATTTTTTTAATGCGAAACATATAACCGTAAAAACCTAGGATGTACATGATAACTCATCAATTTGAATGAAAAAAACATCGAAAAGTAACTGTTTGACTTATTATTTTATCGATTTTTTTTATCACTGTCAGTGATACCGAGGGATAGATTCACTTCGCGAAATGATGGACGGATGAGGGTTAATCAAAATCTTCAGTGAAAAAATATATAAAATTTTAAAAATGTGCAACCTGTTCCATTTCTAAGTTTACCTTTATCAACGTCGAGGAAACAAATTTTCAACATGAAATATACGAAGTACGCTGTTATATCGTCTTTCGCTTATGAATAAATCATAAGGTTGGAATCATAATATGTTGGGAAACAGCGCATTTCTTCCGAATCAGCATAGAATGATTTACGAGCTTTTTTTGCACCTAGAATACCCGTTCGGTTAAGCGACGTCCGTCTCCGATACGAATCCGCGCCGCGCGATACACGTGAAAGCTTGCCGGTGCCGCGTTATCGACCTGCGCCCAACGTATTTAATTACGTGGGCGTTGTTCTTCACAATCGCCGCCGATACCGAGATCCTCGGTAGCATGTGGACCTATTTCCTCATAAATCAATTTTCAGAAAATTCTTGTTTGAATTGTGCGAATTTTAAAGACACCCTGTATAGAAACTTCGAATGAACTTTCCGTAAGAATATCTTACTTCTTCGGAAAAATAAGTACGAACAAAAGATAACTTTTGCCCATCTCTGTCGGACACTCGAGGGTCGTTGAATTACAAAGTAGTTAGGAGCGGTTGTTACGAGACCTCGATGCTCTAGGAATATTCATTGAAGGAGCTGGAAACCGATATCAGTGTTATTTCGAGTATCACCAGGGTCGTTGTCAAGACAGTATAGAATACATTTATCAGCTTTTCGCGCCGATTCCGGTCGAACTGCAATCGAAACTCGATCTCTTCTGAACGCTTCAATGTACAACAGGATGTTCCACTATTCATGATACAATCGCGAACCGTGTAGATTTTACATATAAATGTACATCAGAAAAATCATTGTACGAAAATGTGGCCAGAGTTTTCGTGGAAAAATCAGTTTGAAAAATCGTTTGGCGTGTTTAACATTGAATAGGTATTGGTTAACCTGTCTATTCATGGCTGATCGTGTACTTCTCTTGTGCACTCGTGTTCGGCGAACATACAAAGCCGATTTCAGCGGAAACAAAACCTCGCGTAAAAATATGTGTTATTTCACATTTGCGGATTAGTTAGCTTTCGCGTAGAAGCATTTTCCAACGTGGCACACGAACCAGGATTCGAAATTCTGGAAACTGCGTGGGTTCTTTAATTGAACGTTTTTACGTCGGTAATAAAATGTTCACTGTGATATTTTACACATAATTTAAAGACTATCTATTGTCATAATTACTGCCCTCCTACTATTTCAGACTGTTCTAGACATTTCTATGCGCAATAGCAAATAACATATCGATAGAAGAAACTAAAATTCATCAAATTAAGTTTATTCTAAACTCTGTGAATTTATTCTGGAAAATCTTTGCCAGCTGCAGAACGCTAAAAAAATTTGAAAATCAAACGCGTTCTCGACGCGTCACATCATTTAGTCTAGGCGTTAGGCTAGATCTAGATAGGCTAGTTAGGCTCGATTTCGATTGAACGGCGTAAATCGAGGACCGGTGCTCGGAATTCAAATGAACGGGCGCTTCGATTTCATCCAGCGAAGTGCAGTAATCAATTCGTTAAACAAGTAGGCGGAGGTTCATTTTTCATTCGAATCGAGCCGTCGATACGGAGAGGAACAGAGAGAGAAAGAAAACAATGGCTGCCACTTTCCCGACACGGGACGGTACGTTAACGAAACATCGAAATTTCCCGGCCGACGATTCCGTGTTAATGCACAAGCCATATGCAATTTAGCATATTATTCGGCCCATTAGCTGCGACACTGCGCGTTCCGGCCGTTCCGATCGTATCAATGACAAATTATTTCTGCGCGAGCGAAAAAGAACAACCATCCCGGAAAATCGGCGAGGAACGATCGCGAAATAATCACGATAATTCTCCCGTGCACGATTCAGAAACGATAACGGGCCAACGTTCCACCGTGCAATGCTTTTTTTCTCTGTTTGAATAATGGCCCGGGTAAATTCGCGGAAAAACCTGCGGCCGTCACGGCGGTCCAAGAAAATGTGCGGAAAAGGTGGCCCAAAGGGAAATCTGGCTATGCACACATTGTTCCTTTTCTACCTCTGCGTCGGATCTGCGCCGTAGAACCATTTAATTAGAAGTCACTGTTTCCAATGTTCTGCAAAACTGTACAACTGT
The DNA here is from genome assembly GCA_028455795.1 of Lasioglossum marginatum. Classification (NCBI taxonomy): domain Eukaryota; kingdom Metazoa; phylum Arthropoda; class Insecta; order Hymenoptera; family Halictidae; genus Lasioglossum; species Lasioglossum marginatum. Next base: position 2,799,106 of record CM052242.1, read on the forward strand.
TTTTATATCACGGCCCCGGCGAAATTACGCGAGCAGATGGGGTCCGCGTGGAACTAATAATTTGCGTTATAGAATTAATTACCGCTAGACTGCGGATCAAATGTTTCCTGTTTCGAACTTCTCTCCGTTTCGATTAAAAACTATCTTCGCCGTTGCTCGAATTCGACAAAATTTCCCTTCGGCTTTTCCATTCTATCCGAGCACTGTGTTGGACGTGTACAGTACCGGTTGAAAGTTACGGATTGTTTGCTACTTTTCTGTGTAATTTTATCGCGGTGGGAATGTTTTGATTTCCGATAAATACACACAGTTTCGTTTTCTTTTAATCAATAATTATATTAATGTGAAAAGAAGAAAGAAAACTGAACCGCTGCGGTTAAGACAAATTGATATAAGAAACATTGGACTTTTGGCTGACCAGCGTTTGAACTCTTCAGTTGATTGCGTACTAATCCAAGAATTAATTCCAAGAATCGCGGCGCAAACATTCTGTTACCAGGAATCAGCGGCCCATTAGGTGATCGTAAGGGGCGGGAGGGTGGCAGCGATCACGATAAAATAGGAAAAAGAAGGAAGAAACAATTGGACGGGCAATTTGCGACGGACGATGAAGGTCCGTCGATATATCATAAGGAACGAGGCCGTGGAGCGGCGCATTTACTTTGCCAGGTAATTCCGCGAGGGTGGATAACGTACGAAGGGTTGCTCAAGGGGATCGGCCCATAAATTCTCGCAGCCGGTTCGGTGGCCGCGGTAATTGCTCGTTTCCCTGGTTATTCCCGGGGCACGGCGCGTAGACGTCGTCACTGACCCATTGTGGTCAACCCCGGAGTCCGCGTATAGATTCCGACTGCATTGTGGGCAATATGCCGCGGGCAATACGCCGACTCACATGCTACTCTCTCTCTCTCTCTGTACCTCTCTTGTTCTCTCATTCTCTTCCTCTCCCTTTCTCTCTATGGTTCTCTCTGTTCGTTTGTCTATTAGCACACAGTTCCGCTCGCGGGCTCCGTTGCAAAATTCAAGCGAACTTCGAGGAACTACGCAACGGCAACGTTTCTTTCCTGTCGACGTTGGGCAAGCTTGCTATTGCCTTGCTACGAATCCCTGTCCACCCTCGCCGGGGGTTGCGTCTTGTTAACACTAGAAACATACCACCGCACAGTGGAGTATTTGCCTCGAAAAGTTGGGCGAAATACGATTTTCCCAATCTTGCGTAAGATGAACAATTTTGGTCTATTCTGAGCTATTGGAATATATGAACGACAGTGTGTAAAATTATGGTCAACTTAATTTTTTAAATGCCACTATGTATTCTTTATTATGTATTGTTGTAACTGACGTCTAGACGAATCCAATGACTCACTACACTAGGTCTTAACACATTGCTGACCGGTCACGAGTATACTCGTGTATTTATGTACCAACACTGCTCACACAAAGAAGCTGTGAGCAAAGCTTGATAGCAATATAGGTATTTTTAAGAGCATTTTAGGTATTCTTAGGTATCTTAGTTCAAGCTAAAATTGTTAAAATACAAGACATTGATGTTGCAAGAAGAACAGTTTCTCACTGCACAACCTGGTTTTGACTTCAAATCGCCGGTCAGCAAAGTGTTAAAATAATATTCCACTGTGCACCGCTAAAGGGGCCTATTCATGGTCAAGCATGTTGCTTGCGCAATCATTGCATGCGCAACAATTATTGTGCAACATGTTACACAACATATTAACATGTTGCAATTTGTCAATCACTATCATTCACGGTCAAGCGCAATGGTGTTGCGCAACAGTACCTATTGCGCGGTGAATAGTCTACAATGCACAGTGAAACGTCTTTTCCCTTCCGCGTTTTTATTGAACACTGCTGGTCGCCGAATTCGACGCAGATTTTGTGAATTTTGCAAGTGAAGTATGCCTCTGTCACATTCTCATGCACTAAGCATGGAACGCGCCCGATTTCTAGCGCGATGCCTAGAAATCGCTTTCCGCCGCTGCCTTTGTCTGTCGCACGGCCGACCGACCGACCGACCCCCCCCCCCCAATCACTCCAACGGGCCACTTAGCTTCACCGCCCGCCCATAGATGGTTTTTGGATCTTATTGTTTCTCGCTGCAGAACATAACGCCGCGGGATTCCTCCAGCCCCCGCTAGATGGGCAGCAGAATCATTCCTTTCTCGAAAGTGGAAATGCGCACGGCCGCCCACAAGTACCGCACTAAGTGATAGGTAGAATCGGAGAAAACCCCAGTGGGATATAATTTTCAAAGTGCTGTCGCTGTTTTGCTTCCTGCACAGAGAAAACTTTGACCACTGCTTTGTTCGAGTCCGATCAAGATCATGCCGCCAAAGAAGAAGAACATCGTCGGAAGACAACGAGGAAACAATGCCACTGCCACTGGCCTCCCTTAGAAACTCTGTCCGGAACTCCCCTTTCGTTTTCACTTATTAAACAATATTTTAGAGTCTATTTTAGAGCTCTTAGAATCATCCTCTTTCGTTCTAAACACTTAAAGTTACTCTTTTTCGATATTTTATTAACTTTTCTCTTATTGTATATGTTATATTAATAAACTAGTTATTTATCTTGAAACCTGCGTCCACGCTCAATGAACACCACGTTTTTGATTCTCCACTGCGATATCACGAATCCCACCTCGAGAACAGGTTGCCGCTCGTCTGTTCTCAATCTAAATTACAGACATTCCCAAAAAGAAAGCCATAGCACGTAACATCCCTAAGGGTGTCAAAACACTTTCAAGTAATTTACGACATTTTTAGCGAGAGCGAATCCCGCGACATGTGCTAACGCCTCGGGGCGACGCACGTTGAACTCGCTTGTAACAGTTGCTCTCATATGGTGTAGACACAACGAACGAATGTCCGTTCAACCCCCATTTCAACAAGCTCGTGCTCGTTTAATTACGCACACGGGCGAATGTTTAAAAGGTTCATTATTCCATTTCATGTTTAATGAATGTGCCGTATATCAAAATTATGTATTGAGCGGAATATTCGGCGAACGTAGCATTTGTTCCGATTTATAAAATCGAGTAAGCATTTTTCGTAGTTTCACGAGCATAAACGAGTTCTCGTTTGAATTTCAATTTTTGCGGAGCGAGCACCGAACGAGCATTCGTTCGTTTAGTCTAAACGCACTACCAGAGAGCGAAACGATGTGTAAACAATATTTGCGAACTGTACACGTGCGCAAGGTGCTCTCGTAGAAAATTCCATAAGGTTCTGTATAAAAATGACTAAATTTTATCTAGATTTTTCGCAATTTTCAGAACGAACACGATTTAATCACTTTCAGTGGTGCCATCTCTGCAATTTCAATAATTACAAAATCGGAGAAGTGAAATCATTCGATCGGCAGTGGTATGTTTAGACGGCGATAATTTTCTCGGTAGATTCCCCAAAGGCGCTAGCGGCAGTCGAACCCAATCGACACTGTTGCAAGCTCCAGGGAAATCACTTTCAACATTTGTTTAGAAGCAAAAAACAAATGTATAAAATTTCGCTGCGAGCGATACAGGGGCGGTATTGGTTGCGATGTTATAACAATTTAGATCAGGTAGATCGCGGCTAGTTTTGGAGCTTTTAGAGGGAATCATCCTGTATTGTATTGTTTCTTGAAACGTTCTGTTGCCATTAATCGGAAGATCTCGTAAAATGTTTGGATGTTGGCTAGCCTATCATTTTAGAAATAATTCGAATGAAAGAAGGGAGGAATAAAGAAGAATGTGAAGGAATAAATTGAAGAAAAAAAAACCGTTGATGCTACACTAAAATCGTACGTCGCTCACGAATTAATTTCAAAGTACAGAAAGTCGGAAGATTTTCAAACTGGTGTTGAAATGAACTTTTGTAACGATTTCCGTAAACCAAGTGAAACGGTAGTACAACGAGCCAGACCGCAGAGCGCGATGTTAATGGTCAAAGGGTTCGGTTGTGGAAATAATTATGAAGTCACGGGTAACGGAGAAACGCCGCGCCGGCGAGCAATTCGCGAATTAACATAGAGAACGTTGAAAATCGCTCGGCGGTCAACCAGCGTGCGATTACAGGGTTAATTATCTACCCCCGGGGCGATGAAATCGCGCGGTTTAATTGGAAATGAGCTTCATATTTATCGGAATATAACGTGACCGATTTTCGTGCTCTCTGCCGATCGCGGAAAAATTCGCGGGCGGAAACGCGAAACGTCCGGGTAAATATTTTTCCCCGTCGCGTCGACGGTTCGTTCCCCTTGTCGGCGGCTCTGCTCGATGGTTGTAACGGTGCGTCTGTATGAAACGGAAGAAACGGTAGGGGAGAGAAAAAAACGTTGTTGCGACGGGACAGATATTTCGTAGTGGCGGCGGCTTTGTTACGGGGGGACAAGTTTTGTTAAACTACAGCCGCGCGCGCAAACATTTCCCGCGTTTCCACAGCCGCAGCCGGTCCGACGAGAAATCGCGTCGGGGGATTTTTTTTTATTTTTTTTTCGCCGACGCGCGCGCGTCAGCCCGACGCCGCCGATTCGAAAATGAGCTCGATTGTACGTCGCGATGACGCGGCGGAAAATACGCGCGTCTGGAACACCGCCGGAAAAATCCGTCGACCGTCAGCCTGCCTGCGGAACGTTCATCATTTTTGTGGAACGATTGATCCCCCGGTGGCGCATCTTCCTGTGCCTTGCTGTTCGAATCACCCTGTATACGTATTTTACAAATCAGGGACGAACGCGGTAATACTACACGAGTACATAAATAAAAATAATAAAACTGGTACACTGGTGTCCATATATTCCAATAGCTCAGATAACCAACATTTTTTTGGCAAATAATCCACTGTGCGGTGGTGCGTTTCAAAGTGATTTTAATTCTTGAACACTGTGCGGCGCAGTTTGCAATCCATCTCCAAAACATCCAAAATCATCGCAGAATGCCCACAAATTACCCATGAATCGCGCAGTGTAGTCTGAAGAGCCGGGAACCATCGGCGTCCATTAAAATCGTCGGATTTTTTTGTTGGGAACACTCGTCGTTACGTATTTTGCGATTGGGGGCTCGAATTTCGAGGGAAAATTGTAGAGGTATTAACGAGTGGAATCGATGGAATCTGCGACAATACTATTCACCGATTTTCATTGGCGCGGCGGACAGGAATCATCGTTTGTCAGACTTTCGACGTACTTTTCTCCTAATTGGCAGGGCGGCTCGTTAGTGGTCCTTCTCCCCATTTCGTCTCTCTTCCATCCTCTTCTATCCCCTTCTACCCGATGTTTCCACCCGCGTGGTCGTTATTAGCGGGGCCACATCGGTTCGGAATATGATTTACCGGCGCCGTCGTCCGTTCAAAAAGCGGCGAACTTCGTTACGGCGGTTTCGAGTTCGATTGCTTCGTAACTTAATCCGTTCGCTCGATTACAAGGTAATCGACGCCGGTTCCACGGCGCCCCGAACTTCTCGAACTACCTGTTCGAGGCGGAACAACGGGACGCCGGGAATTTTTCCTATCGAATGACCAATCGATACTCGTCCGATAGTGCCTCGGAAAAATCGCCGGTGAAAAACGCCGCGAGTCCTCCACCGTACGGCCGTAACCGATTCAACGAGCCGAGCCAATGACCGGAAACAAATGGAACGCTACGGTCGTCCTGGGGGAAGCATAACCGCCCATCTTCAACGGGCTGTACCTCGTTTGTTCCCTGGCCTTCGAATCGTTTTCACATGCAAGCAACAGGGAAACACAAGAATCCCGCGAGTGTTCCACGTCTAGTTCGCAAATATTTATTTCCGGCGTTTTTGATCAGCAAGAATATTTTTCCACATTTCATGGTTATTGAAGCTGTTGAGACGTACTTAATCGTAATTAAGAGACGTGTTTAATAAACCAGTAAAAAAACATGTAAGCAGTTAATTCTACCAAAGTTTTAATTTTATTCGTTGATCGAGGGTACGTATGTGTGCATAAACAGGCACAAATACTCAGATAACTATCAGCAGCGCGATAAATCATAACTCTTCGGTACTTCATTGCACATGCATCAAGATAATTCGATTCCGTAGAACTTTTACGGCTGTAGATCCGGCAATCAACGAGTCGTAGCGAAAGCGATAAAATGCTTTTAAGCAGGAGGTGTATTTACAAAAATTCAACGAGCCATATAAAGTCCGCAGGCTCCCCTTGAAAATATAGTCAGCAGAAAAAAGAACGCCTTCGTCAGCTGACAACCTGAAGCCATTAAGCTCTAATACTCATCTGTGTGTCCTGTTGGATGCTGCACAAATTCGGCGAATAAACTGTACAGTGAGCTTGAAAGACTATGTCGCCGCTTCGGTTTCACTCGCGTAATTTCGCCGAAGGTTAACTTCCCCCGGTGTAATCGTCATTTCCATCGTTCCACATTCGTCCCTTACGAACGCAACGCGTGAACATTGAAAATATCGTGCTCCCGGTGTAATTACTGGATCGATAGTCGAGCCTGCCTTTCCGAGGTACTTTCTGCAGCCCTCTGTTTTAAGGAAAATCGTCGGAGAAACGAGCAGGGAAATCGCCGTTGCCTTTTCGATGAGGAGTCAAAGAGTTAAGGGTTGCTTAAGGGCGGAAGCGAGCTAACATCGATGCTCCAAGAAAAGATGAAGAGACCAACCACTACCCGGATTGCACGGTACATCGTGTAGTCGATTTTTCAAAGAAACTCTGAGGTACACCCGTAGTCGCGATAAGTAACCTCAATCCCACTAGATTTTATAAAAAAAACGGCGGGAAGATAAGAAGAATTTAGGAACGTTCGCTATTTTCAGCTTGCAAGGATCGATAAAGTTGTGAAGTTATGATCCACGCTGTGGATCTTTATGCACAGTGGTCCAAACGGCCGATTTAGGAGTGCAAAAGTCTAAAAATCAAACATGGAGTAGGCACTTTATGTGTAGAGTCTGTAGAAGTTAAAATCAACAATTTTACTTCTCAAATCAATTATTGTTAAGCGTGGCAAACGCTGAAAGTAGCAGTATGAAAAATACCCTCGAAATAAATGACATCGTTTTCGCCTATAATTTATTGTTTAGAACGTTAATATTGATTCTAATTATAATAGTTGTGTTCAGAAGCATTAGGAAGATATACAAATAAAATGAAACAATTCAACAGCAAGTATTCGAATCAATTAGATATCACCTGCTCGGATAATCGAGGTTCCACTGTATCGCGAATTAAACAAGTATTGATCCAAATTGTATCGTGTTTGGACTCATTTTAATCAGAAAACAGTCACGAATAAAAATTCGATGAGTTTTCAAATGGTTTAACATAATAGATAGAAACAAGACATTTTCCGGTAGCAAAGCTTGAAAACCCTGAAATTCCAAGTGCAACGTCATCCTTGCAGCAAATACGCATAGCTGCTCGTCCATCCATGATAAGAGTGAGCTTCCTTCTCATTCCCAAGGAAAATATGGCATAACGGCAGCCGGGTAGCAAACAGACAGATGTCCCAAGATGGTCTCTGTGATCCTGGTCACGACCCAGATCCCCGCTCGACCCAGATGTTTACGATCCATCGTTCGCCGGTACGGACTGCTGGGTTTAGTGGCGCGTAAGTAACGAGTCTGGCTGTCGAAACGGCGTTCCTGCACTTTCGACGATGAGTTTTGGTTAGCGGAGGGACGACGAATGCGTCGTTGACAGAACCGGGGCCCAGTCTGCGACAGTCGCGCGAATCCTCGCGCGCCAACTCTCCCGTTAATTCGATCGTTTGTTCCTATGGAATTAGCTGGGGATTCGCGAGAGACAAGTTATCCCTCTCTCTCTCTATCTATCTATATCTCTGGTTGTTTATTCTTGTTAAAGATTTGCGTGCCCTGCGGCGCATCGGAAGCTTTGTTTAGGGCGCGCTGCATCCGCGCCGTTCCCGCGAAGTTAGTGCTGCAGCTTCAGGATTTGACGCCGCCCGCCTCGAGCTTACGGATTCCGCTTGGCTCAGGTGAAACAAATTAGCTGGCTCCGGGCTATTGTTCTCGGGCCAGCGTTGTTTGATCATTGTTATGCAGTTTCGCAGTATTAAACAGCTCGGCGATCGCTTAGCTAAAATCGAACCGCTGATAAACCGCAGATGCCCGCGCGTTTTTCGAGCAATACGAGAGTCACTTAACCCTTCGCACTCGGAGCTATTTTAACTTGAAAATTAAACATTTCTTCCGACCTAGAATAATTCCATTGCATATAATTTTTTTCATTTTATGGATATGAAATTGATATAATACCTCATACAATAATTAAATGTGTAGTAATTGATTAGATACCAACGTATTCAATAATTAACAAAGAAATCGACAGCGTAATCTTTCGAAGGCAAGTCGTGATTTTCAGACATCGCTCTCGAAAGTTTGCTGGCAGACTGACGCGGGGTCTTGCCCATCGGCTTTGCAGATTCCAATCTCCTCTGTGTATTCTGTTATATTAAAATGCAAAACGCGGGATTTTACGGGCCGGCCGCGGGCACCGGCCACCAATGTTGGGCGAATGTGTTAATAATAGAGAATCCGGGTTGTTTCAAAGCAACGGAACAATAATTGCTTGGAACCCGCGCCGCGTTGCGCAGCACCGCACCGCGTTCCGCTTGGTATTCGATGCTCCTGGGACCGTGTGAACCAGCTTTCTCGCGGTTCCGGAATTTCCTCGAAAATCGCGGCCTGCTTTGCCGGCCCCGGGAATTCCTTGGGAAAATTTCCAATTTACGAAATGTATCCTGAAACTTCACCCACGAGTAAAATCCCGCCTCGACTCTTGTCCGGACAGCTTCCCAGGATTTTCATTATTCCGATGACGACGACTCTCCGTGCAACTCTCTTTCCCTACTTTTTAAACCAACCCCTCACCCGTTCCTCGTTTTACTATAGTCTGACCGCTCTTTTAAAGTAGACGCGCGCGTTTAAACGCTTTACTACGCAACCCCTTTGCGGTACGAAGAGCATTCTTTGTTTTCCATTTCGGCGTGCGCGACTGTATCGTGTAACTAAACCGTATGTACAGCTACTTTGAACATTCCGTCGACACCGACCAGCTACTTTCCACTTACCACCGTCTCTGGAATATTATCCTTATCGAACGTTGCGACGTTGCACGTAATTTTTGCAGAGCGGACCGCTTGTTGATCGTTGTCGAACGATTCAAAGTTTTTGAATGCCGTAGGACGTTTTGCTTGCTTGCGCGGACTTTAGTTTAGCAGCGAGTTCGCGCTGCAATTTCAAATACACTTTGAACTGTTTAACTCTCGCATGTTCCACGGGAATGGTTGTGCGGAACCATCCGGGTAATACTTTATCACATTCTGTGTTGTATGATTCGAACGTGATTTTTCACCACGTTCGGTGTACCATAACTTTCCAAATTTTATTCCATCCAATTTTATACCTACTTGGATTTCATGGAAATTTTTGAGGTTACTAGATAGGACAATATTATCAAAAATCGGAATGCAAATGCGATCGGTCGAGGGAACTTTTCACCAATCCAGGATCGATCGATCGAATTAACTACCGTTCTGCCGGGATCACGTTCTCGTATCCAATCTGGTCGGCATCCGCGAAACAGGAAAACCGCAGATACCAAGGAATCAATGCACGTGCATAATAGCAAGGGCGTCCCTATTCCCCTGACAATGCAGCGAGTGACTCGAACGCACGGCAAACGGACAGATTAATGCACCCCGGCGCGGCGGTGCAGCCGTGATGCGAGCGCATCGTCGCACACAGGCACACACGGACACATGAGTACATACAGATAGGTACTGTTTAATTAAGTACGTGGGGAAGAGAGGGAGAGAGAGAGAGAGAGAGAGAGAGAGCGTAGCACCACTACGGTTGTGTGCGGAACGCTCGCGGTTTTTGTGCGCGAGCATCGACGAGCGACGTGCCTTTCCTTAACGAAGCCAATCCCGGAGTTCGTCCGGGGTCAAACGGGAGACAAGAACGGCTTTACGAGCGTCGCGACGCGCTGCAAGATGGCCGATGCGATTGATGCTCGCGGATC